>CM046537.1:1072500-1722500 GCA_024713555.1 Spirodela polyrhiza | reverse complement strand
GGGTGGGCGGGAAGGGACGGAGCCCCTCGAACGAATGGCTTTCAACCCTATTTTCGCCGGAGGCGGCGGACCGGCGAGTTCCTTTACTGCCTTCTCTCTAGGTTCTGGCGGGTTTCTCTGTGGCATATGATTTCGGAGGTTCCGGTAATTACTGGGCCCATATTGGGCCCATCTACAAAAGGCCACGCTGGGATTTCATGCCCCCTCGGCCCACTCTTGATGATTTCGGATTAGACAGGGAATGGGCCGTCAAATATATTGGCCCAATTACACTAGCTACCGTTCTAGAATGAAAGTCCCATGAATAATAAGATATTGATTAATTTAATGCAAAATTAAGGGGAGCTAAATTTCTCATTTAAAATAATTAAATTAATTTTTTGCATTTGAACGTAACTGAACCTTTTTCCTTATTACCGGCCGAGATGATAAAATATAATTATTTTTATTTGTATTTATAATTAATAAATATTTTAGGATTGGGTGTACATGTTGTTTTTTATAGATAGCTACTGCAATCTCTCGCTCGTGCATTTTTGCTCGATATAACTTTTTTATTTTTGAAATTAACCTTTATTCTCTATTATGGGGATACGAGCAGAAATAAGATACAGCTTGGGGGAGGATTGACATAGTTCTGAACTTCGCAGGTATCTATGACATTGGACGCTGGCTGCCGTCGGATCTCTTATTTTCTGGTCTAGGTTTTTCGCCTCTTAGGGTTTCTCTGTTCTTGTCACCCCAGCGGCACTCTCGGGCATCGGCGCAGGAGGTACCTTCCTCCACGCTAGGTTCATTGGTTCGTGAACGAGTGTTTCGGGAACGTTTCCACGCCAATGGATCCGTTCACGTCGTCCCCTTCATCGAGCGGGCTGCCGTCGTCGTCCGGGCCGTCGTCGGATGCGTTGATGAACCAGCTCAAGGTGCAGCTTGCCCAGGCCTACGCGGAGGAGTTCCTCGAGGTCTGCGCTCTTACCCCCCCCTCCCCCCCCGTTTCTTTGCTGTGTAGGAATTGATGTGCCGTTCGTCGTTTTTGCATCTCTGGATGCTGTTATTGTGGGAAGTGTCGAGTGTCCCGTCACCCGGACTCTGGTATTGTTCCGCTGAAAAATATTACTCTTGCCGCTCATCTGCGCCTGGGACCTTGAGACATCGTCCGTGACATTTTTCTGCGTCAAATCTAGTTACTTTTCGATACCCTGGGCTGCAATCTTCTGGAGTGATTGAATTCTTCTGGGTTATTTGGAAATTAAATGGAATCGAGTAGCTTAACCGCATGTTCAAAGCCGGTTCTTGCCAAAGAGGGGAACGAATGGACGTCGATTAAATTTGCCCCCTTAAAGAATAGAAATGCAGAAGCTGTCTCTGACTTGTTAGGCGTGATCTTCGTGGATATTTGCCGTTGTTTGATTCTGGGCTTTGTCTTTCCTTCACGGTATGCTCTGATACCGTCGTGAACTTGTCCGATATAGCGTTTTTCCTTGCTAAATCTGGGCAAACACTCGCTCCGTTGTGGAGAACGTGTAGATCATGGTGCAAAACAGTGGATGGTGCGTCTGTTTTCATCTTTATGTTGCTCTTCTCTGGGAGACAACATGCCAATTGGCTTCGGTCAATGCGCCGAATCTTTCTGCAACGCATCCTGCAAGAGCACCAGTTGTAACCTGAACCAGGTCTGATCCTTCTAGGATCAAATCCGGCTCACCACCGGGTTTCTAATATAAGAACATAATTTGTAAATAGAAAGAGAAAACAATGCCACGAAGCTGAAACTGTGGATAAATGAAAGTTTTTTAATAGATTTGGAAACCCTCAAAAGTTGAAATCTAGGAAACATCCTGAAAGGAGATGAAATCAAAGCATGACTAGTCCCCTGTGCCGGTCCAACTCCATTTGTCACCCTCGTTTTTCGTTCGTTGGTCTCAATCATCTCTGGGTAATCTTTTTTTCGTCTAAATTAAATCTTTGAACGGTGTGAATCAGCGCCATCCTCGACATCTCTGACCTCGTTCTTCGTTTTTTAAGTGGGGAGCGTTTTCTCTGGGTATAGAACCCGCATTAATGCGGAGGACCATGGTTGTAAACACGGGCTAGATTAGATTTACGGGGGTGGCAAATGATGTGTGGATTATCCCAGCAACCGTTTCTCCGGTGACTTTTCCATGGGCTTCTTGTTGGCAGACTGTGAGGAGCAAGTGTTTCACAAAGTGCATCACCAAGCCAGGGTCAAGCTTGAGCGGGAGCGAAAGCAGCTGCATCTCTCGGTGTGTGGAGCGGTACATCGAGGCCACTGGCATTGTCGGCCGGGCTCTTTTCAGTTCCACCTCCCGCTAAGCTTCTTCGAGGGAAACGCCCGCCGGCCAGAGCTCTTCCTCGCGAAAGAGCTCCATTCCTGATCTTGACCACCCAAGCCGCCCCACGTCGGTATGTTTCTTGGATCGGGCTGCCATCCTTGTTATGGCCCTGGTTGACCCATTTTGGTGAAGAGGAGGGGACAGACTCTGGTTGTGGATCATGCCTTGTCATGATCTATTTTATAATTTATTTTTTATGATTATACATTTGGAGGTTCTGTCATTCTTGTTCCCTTTGCCTGCACAGCATTACTTTTAAAATTTTACCCTTGAATGTTAAGTGGATATGATCTGAGCTCACAACCTGATCAAGTTGGAGAATAGGGCTCTCAAGGACGATGAGATATTTCAAATACGGTTGCCTGCACCTCCCACTTTTGATCATTCATAGGCCCTCGGAGATCTTCAACTTCCGGTTCAGATAAATTTTACTATAAAAGTTATCATCTGCATGATGTTTATTTACAAAGTGGATCGCCAAGACATGTTAGGTTGTGCAACTTTACCATAGAAGGGGGGTTATTCCATCATACCATTAATGCGGTCTGAACCATGTATTGATGAGTCGGAGGGCGGAAACCTAGTAAAAAAGGCCTAAGATGCCGATAGGGGCAATGGTGCTAGTTCGAGCTTGGAGGCACTCCTAAAAAATGGGTTCACTTCCGGTTCGGAAGGCTGGGCTGGGTTTCGGGCCGGCCCGTTTATGTACTTCGCTTTTATAGCCTCAGCAATAAGAAAACCTAGAGAGATATTTGGATACGCCAAAATTTAATCATGATGAGTCTCTGCAGGGGAAAATTGGCGTGCCCTGGTGCAACGAAAGCAGTACGATTCCCTTCCCGAGCTCGTCCTCCCCCCTCGTTCCCATGTGGGGCCCTCCACTTTTGAACAGTGATGGGCTTGCAGTGACAATAACGTCAACGCCGAAGCTCGGGATGAGAGAGAGAAAGAGAGAGAGAGAAAGAGAGAGAGAGAGAGAGAGAGAGAGAGAGAGAGAGAGAGAGAGAGAGAGAGAGAGAGAGAGAGAGAGAGGGTGGGGGTGGGGGATCGGGGGGATGGGGAGGGAACAGAGTCGAGCTGCAGAGTCCCCACTGTACATGCAGTTGTTGCCGTGGAGACAGATCCACGGAACGGATCTCCGTCAACCCTCTTTGAGGCAACAACTAATCGTAGTCTCTGACAGTTCTTCAGCGGGTGCTTTATGGCTTCTAAAATTCTCTCTTTCCTCTGGATGCATTCTTCATTTGGCGGAGCTGATGGGCACGCCGATGGTCTGTTCTTGCAGCTGAGGGAAGGCTGCTCCGATATTTCCCTCGCCCAGCTTCCTCCACGGGCTCTGCTGGTCATCTACAGCGACTATAGATCGACTGAAGGAAACCACGTGGGTCGGTTCTTCCTCTTAAAGATGGCAGAAAGAAGCGGCAGTCCTACAACACACACACGCACAGAGGAAGGGAGGGCTGGAAAGGGAGGGAGGGAGAGAGGAAGGGGGGCGGCGCTGGGTCGCAATGGGAATGAGAAAAGAGTGCCGAGGAATAGCAAACAGAAGGACTTCACCTTCCTCTGTCACCCACGGAGCGGAGCCCATGTCCACGATGGATCACCGCTGCGGACGGCAGATTCAGTCTTCCTGCCGCGATGGGGAGCCTAGGAGAGCTGCTCCGGCGACCAATACCGCCGTCAACGCCTCTCCGGCAATCTGGGGAGGAGCGAAGTGTGGAGAAAAGAGGAAGAGGAGCGCGGGGAAGGACAAGCAGCGGATTAGGCACATCGCCGCAGAGCGCAACCGACGGATGATGATGAACCTCCACTTCAGCTCCCTCTGCTCCCTTCTTCCACCCTCGTTCCTTCAACGGGTGTGGCTCTTTCCTCGGAAAATCATCATCTCTTTCCTCGTCGTGATTCTTCGAATCTTAACCTCGCCACGTTAACCTCAAGGGAGACCAGGCATCCATCGTCGGTGGGACCATCGATTTCATCAAGGTGATGGAGCAGCTGCTCCAGACTCTCCTTGCCGAGAAGCGGACGAGATCTGGCGGCGTCACGACCACACTCTCTCCTCTCACGGTGGCGGCTCAATATCTGTACGCTTACTGTTCCTCAAATCAGAACACAACTTTCGCGTCGGCCCCACCGTCCACCGCAGCACCACGAGAGGAAGAAGCGGGGGACGATAAGTTCGAGGGCGGTAACGGCGGTGCGGACCCGACGACGGTGGCGAACGTGGAAGCGACCGTTGTGCAGACTCAAGTGAATATAAGGGTACTGTCGAGGCGGCGGCCGGGGCAGCTTCTGAGAGTGACGGTGGCGCTAGAGAAGCTGCGCCTGTCGGTGCTCCACCTCAGCGTTACCTCCTTGGCCGATGCCGTTGTGTACTCCCTCATCCTCAAGGTAAACCTAAGCGTCTCCACGGATTTAGTCATATTTTTGGGGCGAAAAGGCCTTCATCTCCTTGGTCATACGCATATTGCCTGCATGTATGTGGCTGGACAGATGGAAGAAGATTGCGAGTTGACCTCGGCGGAAGAGATAGCAGCCGTCGTGCATGAAATCTTCTCGACAATCGCCACATGCGGCTGAAACTTTGGATACCGGTATTCTTTTCGCATTAACGCAGATAATATTTCTCAAATTTAATTTTTAAAAATATTCAATTTTAGTCATGACATGTATAACAGTTAAAATTTCATTTTATATAAAAATCAGTTTGGCGAGGATATAAAAGTGAATGTATTCCGTAAGCAAAAATATGTTTGCTAAATCATATTTTTCAGCTCCAGACCTAGAAATAATTACCAAGATTTCGTCTTTTCGTCCTACTAGTGTTGATCGAAGAGAGATAACTAAAGCACAACGTCATGTACCTAAACGAAGGCCTTGGTGATCAAAATTTTGATTTATCGCAGTAGTTTCGGGAGTATGTTTTATGAATAAATTCATTAAATTATCTTTATTTAATCATTTTTTTGTAGTAACTGGAGTCTACCGTACAGAGCATTCATTGACGCCGGAAGCTGATCATTTCCGAGAAATGAACACACGAAGTATCAAGTTGCAAAAGAATGAAGTTGTACGTCTAAATGACGTACATTTGTTTCAATCCACAGCCTTTCCTGAATGCATACCTCGGGCAATAACGGGGCAGTGGGGGTAGAGAGAGAGAGAGAGAGAGAGAGAGAGAGAGAGAGAGAGAGAGAGAGCACAGAGAAGAGGGGGGCGGTAAGAGACCTAACGGCGCTCGATCTGCACGGTGATATGCAGGATGCCGTATTCCTTCCGTATGTACTCTACAACCTTGCGGAGCACATCATCAGCATCGGCCTCTAGGGTTACGCTGACATGGCACGTGAGAACCACCTTCCCCATGGTGATCGCCCAAACATGTACCTCATGAACGGAAACCACGCCATCCAGCTCACACAGGCCTTTCTCGAGCCTCTTCACGTCGATCTCCCCCGGCGACGACTCCATGAGAACATCAACTATTTTCCTCACCATCTTCACAGAGCTCACAAGAACGACCGCAGAGAAGACGAGCGTACATACAGGATCAATTATCTTCCAGTCGGGTTTCCACCACACGAAGGCCCCGGCAATCATCACTCCGACAGTCTGGATCGATTCTCCAAGCGCATGGAGGTAGCCATTGCTTGCGTTGACGTTCCTCACTTTTGCATGCTTTACAAGGGGTTCCTCCGCGTCGCCGCCACCATGGCAGTCAATATATCTGAGGTCATCGGTGAGGTGACGTTCATGGCCATCGTGACTAAGAAGAGCTGCTACGAGGGAGTTGGCTACGAGTCCGAAGGCGGAAACGGAGAACATTATGAAGCCTTCTACCTCTCCTCTGTAATTTATGATTCTGTCAATGGCTTCATAAAGGAGAACACCTGCTAGGAGCCATGCGAGCTGCACAGAAAACAGAGCTCCCAGGATCTCCACTCGGAAGTAGCCGTAGGACAGACGAGGTGTGGCGGTCCATCCAGCTGCCTGGAGAGAGATAAGAGAGATGGCATACGCCGCGACGTTTGAGAGATGACGAGCCGCGTCAATGAGGACCGCGAGGCTGTTGGCTATGATGCCACCGTATACTTCAATGCACATGAAGGTGGTGGAGAGGATGGCGGCTATCATGAGCCTCTTCGTGGAAGCTGATATCTCTCCTGCATGTCGGAAAATAGGACTGGAATGGGAGAATTTGCAGGGAGATCTAGTGCAGATCTTTCCAGCGCACAGCTTACTCTTTTCCCCGACCGGAATGGGTGAATCTCTCTCAGGATGATTGGCTGACCGGGGCTCTAGGGTTTCGGGATTCTCCCTCTCCATCGTAGGTGGAGTTTGATAGGAGAGAACGATGGAAAGGGAGAACAACGTTGGGTAAGCAGCAAAAGGAACAGAGATCCGGTATTCTTGAGGGAGAGAGATAGAGAGACCGGAAGGCGTGGGGGAATGGATCTGCTGCGCATAGTTTCGCTGTTTATGGAGAAGTTCATGTGCCAAGATATAGGCGGAGCACCCCCCTGGCGTGGGGGCGGCTGCTGGGAGAAGGATTCCCTCATGGTCACCCACGGCTTCTGCCTCCTTCCGGGTGGCCTCGTTGTTTGGTCGAATACCCGTGAAACGCCTTCCCTACGGGCGGAAAACGTGGCTTTGGAAGGACGACCAGATGCCAGTGGGTAGAGGGAGCCAGAGAGAGAAGGGAAAGGCCGCAAGGACAACTTCTCATGGATCCGGGGTCTGATGACGATCTGGACTTCCAAGCCTGACACAGCTCTATATGATTTACAACTGATTTGGAACGCTATTAAAAAATATATCTTTCCAACTGAACAAAATCATTTAGATAAAACTACAGTAACTGATTTAATAGGGAAGAGCATGGATATATGCTCCGTATATTTGATTTAACGCCAGCAAAGTATGTGCGGACGACGGTGTGAATAGTGTAGATCTCGATGTGTTCCATGGCCGTAGAGGGGGATGAGCTGTAGATGATGGTGCGGCTGCAGGTGTTGATGCAGTTCCGTGGATGAACGTGTGTCACGTCAGTCAAGATTCGCCGATTGAAATCATAGTAGATAGGCCCTGGCGTATTTAATTTACAGGCCCGGGCCCGTAATGACAATTCCACCTGTACACTTGCCATCTCTTTCTACATTGACTTGACTCGTAGACCACTCATAGGAATGTCTCATTCTTAGGGGGGACAGGATTTCGCAAAATGAAGGTTTTGAGTACAATTAAGTCTGAACATAGAAAAAAATCTAGCAGGTAGGCGATGCGCGAGAAATGGTTCGGCAGGCAGCCATATGACCAAGGGCAGTTGATAAATATTTAAATTGGGCGGTGGAAGGGACCCTTTGAAAGCTCAAGCTAGGCCCGATCCTTGATCCACCTTAAGGATGGCGGGTATCAAGTCTATTTCATTCTAGAATACTTATTATTACTTGACTTTAAGGGGAGGTGCATTTAATTTGGTGCTTCTCCTGACCCTTTTATATCAATATTCTAACTCCTACTGTATTGCCTATCTACACGTTAGACTTTCAAAATTAAGAATAGGGCCTTGGAAAATGTCTTGGTTTGAAGCATTCATCGTTATTTCTATTTTGTACAATGATCGTGAAGTTGAATGTGTGGAATTCAAGATCGAAGAAATGTGGGTATCTTTTCATGATTCTCATCTATCAATCTGAGTGAGAGGCACTATTCGTTGTCTGAGAAGACTCAGTAAATTTAACCAATACAATGGATGCGTTTGAAATTTAGTTCATGAACGGGGAAAACCCTAGAAAACCATGTGCTTTTTCTTGAACCAACTTAACTCGAGAAAAAGCTCCGAAAAAAGAGCCCATAGTTGCAACCGATGGGTTTTCCAAACTTTGTCAAGTTCTTGTTTTTCTGTCTTAAGATAGGAAAAACTGAGACTAGACAGTGAGATTAACATAATCTCCGCCGAAGATCTAGTCCAGATTTCACGGACAGCCCCAGACAAAGGCAGGGCTACGCAGCATAGATTTACACTTCATGTTTATTTAACCAACGTCAACAATGGAGAGTGGATAACGCTAGAAAATGGACGTGGTGCTTCGATGTGGACTGCAATGAGCTGGAGGTCTAATGACGGAGGATGGCGTGTTGAGTCAGGTCCACAGTGAAGCAAATGTGGGCCACAGGAAACCCGATATTTCTGCCCAAGCGGAAGCTGCCTATATATACGGCCCCAGACATTGAGATCTACGCACCAGAAGAGCGCAAGTAATCATCCATCACTTCTTGAACGCCCCTGTTCAACCTCCTCGCCTCCAGGACCATCTTAAACGCCCGTGTTTAACCCTCTCTGGCGATGGCTGTGACCCACCCCTCCACCCCCGCTACCGTGGTGGTGACGATCATTGTGCTCCTGGTTTCCGCGCCGACCCCGGGAGCGGCAAGCTACATGACGGTATGGCAGGGGCCAGGTTGTAACAACCATGCTGAGAGGTATAGCCTTTGCGGCTGCTCGGCCATCAATCTTCAAGGCGGCTACGAGTTCGTCTACGAGGGGCAAACGGCCGCGGTCTACAATCAGCGTGGCTGCGTCGGGGTCGCCAGCTTTCGATTCAGTGGAAGCGCCCGTGGCTGCACCCCATTCGGGTGGCAAAGCATTTTTATTCAGTGCTAAGGACTCGTCTTGGTCAGGCTACTTGCTCCAGAAATTTACTGAAACTAAATAAGCTGAGTGCACTCGTGGGTGTTAGATATAGCCCTTGCTATGTTTATGGGCTTGCCATATCTTCGTTGCCGAGTTTGCCATATCTTGGTCCTTCATATGTTATGGGCTTGTCATCTTTTAGTCCTTGTCATTTTCTGGTCTCTGTAAAATTAATAACAAGGGTTATAAGAGGCTTGATCTTGTGTAACCTTTCGTCCTTTCCCCTTCTCCTCCTTTACCCCCACTTCCCCCCCCCCCCCCCCCTTGTCTCTACTCTGTTAAGACGGTATCGCCACGTTGTTCCCCTCTCATTAATCTTTGTTAAAATTGCGATGGAATGAAACTCAAAAGGACAATGCATGAGCAACCTACATCATGGCGAACGTTTTGTTAGTTCTTGAATTGTATTATCTGCTCATGTTAATCAGTATGGCATTGCTTTCTTTGTTATTCATGATTGCCCTCTTCTCACTTTTTTGTTAGTCATTTGTGCTCGCTTCTCTCTTCTTTGTAGCTCTTGTCTGCCCTCTTCTCTCTTATTTGTTATTCATGTGTCCTCTTCTCTCTTGGTTTTATTTTTATGTGCCATAAGAACCATGGATGTACTTGGGTCGGAAAAACCTTCGGGAAACTCTTCGACATAACGTCCTAGTTACCGGACTCCAAGCCAGACCAAGGTCTCAAAGCTTCTCACACTGCATATTTTCATAAAAAGCTAATTTAGATATCCGAGATCGGGAAGAAAATGGTCAGATGTAAACTTTAAGGTTACCCCATTAATCGATGCCCCAATGTTTTATGATATCCTCGATCCTGAGGGCCTAAGATTTACTAGGAACTGAACTAATAAAAAAAATCAAATAAATTTAATTTTTTACAGAGATCTAATTTTAAAGCAAGAAACCAATAAAAATAGCACGGTAAAAGTCTGGTGCCGCCACGTTTCACTCGTTCTTTTAGTTGTTAGTCTATGAGGTGAAACTTATTGTCTATATGTAATTTTATTTATTTCATCTCAGCATAACCTGGGTGAATGACCGTATTAAAAGAGTAAGTAGAGGATGTGATGTCCCCTGGCAGTGGGACTGAACGAGTTGGAAACCAAGCCCTAACAAGAGCAGGGCGTCAAATCAAACAGAAAGTTGATAGAAGCACACAGTATACCAATCAGATCGGCCATATTGCCCGGTCCATGATAAGAGTCGGATCTTCTTCCGAGAAAATTTAAAAAGAGGTGTACATAAATATTTGTAGCATATACTGATTTTGTTTGTAAAGAGTGCCAAATGAACAATGACCCATGAGACAGTTGCGAACTTTGGGTAGTGAGGTCATAAGTCCATGCATCATTCATCTTATTATAACTGTCAAGATGCGTCGGTGTACTTTGCAGAGGAAACATTGTAAGCCAGGGCGGTCCATAATTTCCACTCAAAAATTATATTAGGGTGTCTTTTTTGTCCCAAATCAAAATCAGCCAATTATTTGTAGTCTGATGGTTATTTGAGACTGCACCTGGTCTTAAATACGGTTGTGGATAACATAAAAATGCAAAGGATTAATCTTTTCAGGCAATTACTTTGACATGAATTGATGTGATAGAATAAACATAAATTACTTGGCTAGTATGATAATATTCTATTTTTATATCCAAAGTGATGTAGGAATAATTTGATGTCTCATAAATTTCATGAAAATAAGGTAGAATTGGTGAGAAATATTTGTTAATGTTTTAATATTTTTTTCGTGAACTTCAGTGATTTTTAATTAACTATTTCAAGTACATTATCTAGTTTTTTCATGATAAAAAATATTTTATTAAAATTTATAGTGGACCACGAGATAACCATCCCCACAGTTTATGGGCCAGGACATTGTGTAAGAAGTTCCATCAAGTCTATGGGCTGCCATAATATTTGAGATGCATTGGGTTACTGATTTGTGGTTCACGGGCTGCTACAGTATCATCTCTACGGCCCATGGGAGCCCAGTCATAACCTTTGAGACATCTCTCAAAAGCTCGGCGCTGAAATCTAAGTTATCTATTTTAGAGATGACTTCAATGGCTAAAGACAGTGCAAGTTATATACTCGAGTTTTCATGTGACATTAAACATTTTTTCATGTGTTTTTCAAGTCTTGTGGAGTGGCGTATCGAATCCTATAACATGCAATATTTACTTGATTTTTTTGGAAGCATCAGGTTATTGTGGCACCTCGTTTGGGCTATGTAGTAAATGCCACAATGCCCAAGGTTAAGTAATGTCACCTTGCGGAGCAGCAAAGGTTAGAATTCCAAGAAGCATATAACATTTATTTCAGAATAAAAGAAGGAATCATGACAACTTGATCTGAAGACGCACGAAGTGCCACATTGCCCAGGCTTTCTCAAAGAGTGGTGGATGGGTCAGACAACTATTAATGTGCCACACGATAGGAAATACGCACAGAATAATAAATTATAATTTTATAAAATAATTATTTTTGATTATCACTAAATATAGCGGACACATACATAATAATGTATATTATCAACACAAGTAATAACAAAAAAATGATGATATTCTGTTCTATTTGTGTGAGCAATGATCTTTGAGGTAAAATTAAAAGAATGAAAAATTCAACAAATGAATGAAGCCATAAGGAGCTATTTCAAGGCCACATTTTTCGATCTAGAGGATGAAAATGAGTAGATGAGAGAGAAAAAAGGGTGGCTTGGCTGGAGAGAGAAGGAAGGTGGATGGATGAAAAGGAAGAAAAATTATTTTCTTATTGTTGATGTTTAGTTTATGTTTTTATTAATCTTTTGTTTCATTTTAGTATATTTTCTGATCATTGTATGATAGACTCTGATCACAAAAATATTTATTCCCCAATTTTACTCAATCAAAATATTATTTTTCATGTTCTTATGTTCTTGACTAATAAATCGGTTAAAACTTAATTTAAAACTTTCTAAATTATTTTTCTCAACCTTGGGTACAAAGAAAGGGTGAGACTTTGATTTAATTTTTTATGATTAATCTAAGTTAAATATTTTAAATTTAGAATTTTCTAAGGGTTTTGCTGCTCAACAAATAGCCAAGTCTGATTTTCATGTTTTTAATTTGGTTTTCATTCTGAATTATTTTTTTCTTTTAATACATTCTTGAATGATAACCATGGTCGCTTTCCATCTCATGTTCATTTTATTTCAAAAATATTAAAAATCATTGAAAATCACCATTCTCATCTTTTTCCATCACATTTTCTCATCTATTTTAATTTAATTCGTGATAAAATCATCTCAATATCAAAAACTTCTTTTATTTAGATTGAAAAGATTAATAAAACCAAAAATATGAAATATATTAACAAAGGAGGTTGATAAATATTAATAAGAGATTTTATCATTTATTTCATCAAACCTTCTTTCTGTTCCTTTATTTTAAATATAAATATTTGTTATAAAATTAAAATTCATCAAACTTAATTCTCTTCATCCCAAAGGATCAACTTGAACCCATCATAATGCTAAGAAAATATTTAGGGCTTCAATCTTATAAATTATAAAGTTTACTGGTGATAAGCACCAACTATTACATTAACACACTATGTGACTAAAAAATATGGTTCATGAGATAGACCTTCTTAAGTCTTTACCTAAGTATGTCTTTACAAGGTCTTAAATTAATTCACATTGATACACGGTGACAACACCAGTGCCTCAATGAGTCTAATTTCAACTCGAGCTTTGTGATAAAGTTGTCAAGTTTAAATTTCTAGACGGCTCCTTGGGGGGGCATATAAATGCAATGTCCTTGAATGAAAGTTACTTATCATAATGCGCTATTATAAGGTGGACAAATTTTTCCTTGGGGAAAATGTATCATGTGTGATCAAGAGAGGGAGTTGGTCTTAATGAAGAAAGTCATTTTCATTGTCAACCAATAACGACCGTAATTCCTTATGGAGGAGAGGGGGATCTTTGGATCGAAATAGATCCTCATCTTTCTAGTGAGGTATCATTTTTCTCTTATGTAGGAGTCTTTCATATAACATTTATATGCGTTTCAACGTGTTCTTTGTTCTCTTGGTTTTCATTCTCCATTAGATGTGAGCGATTTCCAATGTGTGCCATTTGTGGGGGACCTTTCTTCTACATCTTGGCTATGAGAAACCTATGAAAACATGTTCACTATTAGATTCTAGAGGATTTCTGGAAGGACGTATTACCAGAATTAAATCGTCAAGCACAGGAATGGCCAAACTCAAATATGGAGAAAAGTCTCGAAATACAAATAGTAGCAGGGTTATCCCAACAGGCCGTGAGTCAAATAAAGGATGCTAAATACATGGAAAAAAATTAAATAGATTTCAAGCTTTTATGGCAACTGTTAAGTTAGATTAGACTTGTCCTTTCATCAAATTTATTTATTTTTTAGGACCGATTATAAATTGTGGCACTAGAACTAAAATTTATTTTCCGAGTCAGATCTTCTAGTCTTAACGTTCGGCTCCTGCGGATCACAATAACGTATTTATCTTTTCTTGAGAAATTTGTCAGTAAACAAAAATAAGGATCAGCTTACGATAATATATACTCAACTTGTTATTGATTTAAATCACGAACAGGCCACGGGGACCGAGGTAACAAATAAGAAGAAGGTAGCAGAAGAGTAAGATGCTAACGATCACCGATCGTACTCAATGGGTTTATATCAAATCAAATGTCTCTCAGAGAAACAAGTCTATGTATTTTGATAAAAAATACTTATACAAAGAGAAACGAGTCTCTCTCTCCCTGTCATAATAAATCACAAGGGGTGGGGTACCACCAAACTCTATCTCCAAACTAGAAACATTGAATGCCCTAATAAACAAACGACAAGCTGTAGCAATACACGACGACAAGAGAGCAGCAAAATATCATAGCATAAATCAATATACGTGGAAAATTTGACGCGTGAAAAACCACACCACATAAGATGAATTATACCTCAAAAAAATACTAAGTTCCTTAAAATCGAAATTTACTTTTACCATGAGCATGCCACGCAGCCCTTGACAGAGCCGTTTCCATTATCTATCTAACCCAAACTGAGAACATAGTTGATATCCACTTTCCAAGGACAAGAAGGCCTGCCATCAATTGGGGAAAAGACACCCCCATCCACAATTTGTTGGAGTTGACCCCCAGCCCCTAGTGAAGGTACTCCCCCTTGGCATCTGCTAAGATTTGCTCGTGGAGATAACTATGGGAACGACTCTTTGTATAAAACAGTTAACTGTACTCTTCAACATGAAGAATAGAGGTTTGAAACGTTAGACTCCCTCAACCCCCTCAAGTGCTCATAATGTTGGATAGAATGTATACATGCCGGGTCTGGCCTTCATAAAATGTGGTGCCATCAGTCTATTTTCATGAATCTCTTCCGGGCTTAGAGTCAAATAAAACTTATCGATGGCACATTCGATAACCAGCCTACTGTCACTAGAAGGCCCCCCCTTTTCTATTAAATGGGTCTAGAGGCGCAAAGCTCTTCACATCTGGCCTGACCAGACCAACCCAGTTACCTTTAAGCTCCACACTACCCCCACCCCTGAAACTTTCTCCACCGATAACGACAGCCATTCGCATAGTAACTGTAGTTCTGATTCCCCTATGCAGAGCCACCACCTTGGTGATGAAAGAAGCATGAGCATGTGGGAGGGTCCCTGTCGCCGCAACCCAGCCCAATGCGGCAGCAACCTTAGCTCCTCCACCGTCTACCTTTACAGCTGGTAGCCGCTCGTTTATGGGTGGTCAAGAAGTTGCACTCTACAACTAGTCGAGCTGCTAGGGAGCAGTGCGCAATCGGTTGGAAAGTACGCCGGGAGGACGAGAATCTTGATCCACACGCCAGCCTGCTCGAACTTTTGAATGCTTGGGGGTATTATAATCTCTGGATAAGCATCGCGACTAAAAGATGGAATCGATTTAGTTCATGTAACTTAGATTGAGCAAACGCGTGAGGCATCTTTGGTGTGTGTTGGTATGTATGGAGTAGCCTCTTCTTTGCTTATCTATTTTCGTTCGACAGAGTAAGCCAACAATTTAGAAGCAGAGATATGGTAAGAATCAATAAAATCATAGCATTACTGACTTGAAGATGAGTTACATGAATTGATCGACTTAAACTCAGCGTGTTCTTCAACCAAAGTATTTTCTTCTGATAAATAAACTATGTGATGCCACATGTTCCAACGAACCTATTTCTCTCTTTCTCTCTCTCTCTCTCTCTCTCCCCTCCCCCAAACTATGACTACCTTTTTTATGTTATGTAAAGTTAGAATACTATTTTTTGCAAAAAGTATGGATTTCTTAGTGTATACGAACGAAATCCATGAAATCTCAATATTAAAAATAATATCTAAATGTCCGAATTTTTTAAAATATGATATACGAATTAATATATCAAACATATTAATTTTTCTCTCAATCACAGCATTTACATTTATTGACATACATATTTAATCTAATAATTATATTTCATTTGCTATCGATATGAGGTCATTATTGGCTTTAAAAAGTCAAATATCATATATTAAACATATGCATAGTATTTTAAAGAATATTTCCCTGAACTCATGAGGATTAAAACATGTTCCAAAAAAATTTTAAGGACAAACATTCATTATTAAATCAAGTGGATTATTGGGACGTGCCAAGAAATAACATTCTAGACATTTCACACCTAAAATGTTGATATAATAAGCTGAAGATCTAACATCAGAGGGTAATACTTTGACCTGGGAGCATGATGACACCAGTGTTTGACACCTCTCTATTCACATTTCTCTCTACCAAGTGGAGAAATTAAAAAACTTATGCCAAAATTGAGTTGCATAAGCTAGATGTTTATTGGTGAAGTACAACTATTTGACTTATCAGAGGAATATATAGAAAAAACAGGTTTGAGATTATTTAATTGGAAATGAAGTACCAGCTAAGAAATACATATAAGATTGGAAAGATAAACAATTTTTAATAAAATTTCTACTTATTATTTTATTTATAGAAAAATCTTCACATGAGCACTATCCATCCTACTTGTAAGTGCGATGATACCTTTGGATTTATAAAATTAAATGTCTACTAATAGATTAAGGTCAAGTTGTATGGCATATAAATTCCAAGCCATAACTTGTTATGGTCAAATACAATAATCTGTTGATCACTTTTTTTACAATATGATAAAAGCATGATGACTTGCTGCCACTAGCCAAGTGAGATGACTTTAGAGGATGAAGAAATTGCCAATCTTGAAAAAGTATTTCAAGTTTCTCAAATTTATGAACTTTAAACAGCTATTCAAAATTTTTTCTGATTTATGCTTGCTTTCAATTCTTTTTATCACAATGCCATCAACATATAGGAGAAAATTGGTAATAGAGTTGTAAATTACCTCAATGAATAAGAAGTTATTGACGATATATCACTTGAAGACCTCATCAACAAGAACGAAATGTTAAAAAACGCATTATAAGAATTATTGTTGTGAGACGTGATTCCATTCACAATATTATTTTTATGTAACATTTTCCCTCATAATATTGCCTAATAGAAAATATTCACAGGTTAATTAAAATTAATCTTACACCCTGAAAAATCAAAATTATAGTTTCCTAAAATATTTAAATATTCATTTTTGAGATACGATACACAAAAGGCCTCCATTGTAATTAAATATCTAAATATTTTTGACAACCATAAGGTTAGATTTTTTATGATGAATTTTATAATTCACACATACATATACTAAATAAGATTTGAGGTATGCTAATAGTCAAATATAATAGTGATCAATTTTATACCTTATTTTATCTTTTCATTAGAGTCAAATTTATTGTTTCTAATAATAAGTTTATTTGGACTTTACATCCTTCATTCAGAATTTCTCTATTAATTTATTTATGTATTTTCATTAGATATGAAAGTTTTATTTTTTATTATTTTATTTATAATTTAATGAAAAAAATAATTTTCCCCTCGTACTCATTTCAAATTTACTTTTTATCAATGAGGAAAATTCATCGCAAACATTTTCATTACTGGCACCAAATATAATATCATCAATATATATTTGGACAATCAAAATATTAATTTATTTCCTTCCAATAAATAAGGTGGTGTCTAATTTTTTTCTAAAACTTATTTTTTGGTAACAAAGAAAAAAAAATTCATACCAAGCCCATGGGACATTTTAATCTACATAATAATTTTATAATATAAAAATATGATAAAAAATTTTCTAAAATTTCAAAACCAAGAGGTTATTTTAAATACAATTTATTTTTGATTGAGACATTTAGAAAATACTTTAATCATTCATTTGATATAGTTTGAAATTATTAGCACATGTATATAAATAACTTCATAGACTATCACTCCTTGATTATATCCTTTAGCTAGTAATCTTAATTTATTTTTAATTACTACTTTTTATTTATTAAATTTATTTATGAAGACCCATTTCGCCTCTATCACAGTTTGACGTTAATTTTTGGAAATAAATAAATTATATTATTTCTTTTGAAATGTTTGAACTGTTTATACATAATTAGTAAGGGCATCATGAATATTTCTAGGTTCAACCTAAAAGGAAAATATCATGTTAATGTTTTCATTTACTATAGACCTAATTATAACTATAATTTATGTTTTTAATATTATTTTACATTGGATGACTTCTAGTATATTTTCAAGTTCTAAATAAATTCTCATGTTCAAGACTTGGTTCAGAATATGGTACTTCTTCTTCAGCATATTTTTAATATCTAAGGAACCTACCTCGAGACTATTAATTCCAACAAAGTTTTTGAGTTTCAAGTTGTTCTACAAATTTGACATAGATATCTTTTTTGACCACTAAAACTCTTTTGTTGTATATTTTATAGGCCCTTGAATTTTCATAATATTTTAATAGCATTCCTTCATTACTTCTATAAGTAAGCCTTATTCATTATTACTTCTTATCATTTATAGTATAATACTTATATCCAAATGATTTAAAAGAGCTCAAGATTAACTTCTTATTCTTCAATAGTTCATATAGAATTTTATCCAATTTTAATTTAATCAAGGATCTATTAATGACATAAAATGTAATACTAATTATTTTAGCCTTAAGATATTTAGATAGATCACTTCAACTAACATAATTCTGGGTAGATCAAGTAAATTCATATTCTTACGTTCAATGACTCCATTTATTGAGTCCTAGGTGTTGAGAAAATATGTGTAATTTATGATTCAAATAAAATTTGCTATGTTATAGAGTTTTGAGAGTCCCCTAAACAAATATAATTTTGATAATTTATAAAATTTTAATGTTAATGTGTTTAATTTCTCTATGCCAAATATTTATCTATTTCTTCATCCTTTTTAGTAATGAGACAAATATAAGATTTTTTCAAATTTTTAAATTTTTAAAAAATATATTTTACTCTATTCCTTGTCAATATGATTTTTTACTATTGCCTTTCATGAGTAAAGATCTATTTTTCTTAAATCTAACTTTTACATCATTATCACATAATTGGCTGATGTTAAGTAAATTATACATAAGCTTATCAATAAGTAAAATATATTTAACTAGGTATTAATACTTTAAATAGATACTTCCATACTGAAGTATGCTACTCCTTTTCTTATTCTTAAATGTTATTTCTGCTGTATCTATTAGCTTGAATCTAAAGGGGTAGTTTTAATCTCTAGTAATGTGTTTTTAACACTCATTTTCTAAGTACAAATGTGAGATAGTTCATGAGAAATTTCCCTTAAAAATAATTAAGGGTTTAGATTTGAGAAAATTACCTCAAGTTTATCTATATTACTTTTAGGTACTCATACATATCATGTTTTAGATCTATTTTTATTTCTAATTTTTTTAAATAGTTTTTTGATTAAATATTAAAATTTATTTTCTTAATGACAAATTTTGACTTCTAAGTAGCATATTTAGTGCCTTATGACTACCACACAACTTATCATACAATAATCTTAAATCAAAAAATTTATTTCAAGCTTAAAATCATTTTCTTAGATTGCTTAATCTCTTTGCTCATGCCCACATTATTTTCTTTAAGTTTTTTCTGTACTCATTTTGGAAATGTTGTTACTATACAAAAAAAAAATATGAACAAAATAGATGACTTTTGAATATTTGGCTCTTAGATTCATCTTTTATTGTTGATTATTTTGAAGTCAATAAAGCTATGTTATGTGTAAATTTAGGAATTGTGAGTTTCTTGAGGATGATTTATTATGTTCTTCACTCAATCTATTAACTATTTTCATCAGGTTTTCATTTTCCTTTTTTAGTCTTTCAAGTATGATTGAATAGTGTCTAATTTTACTTTATAAGATTTTGTTTGACTCTAGGTTCATCTAATTTCCTTTTTATGCACCTTTAAGTTTCATCTTAATATTTTTAATGCATCCACCAATTTATCAAAATCTTCTTGTAGTTGATCATTAAAAGTAAGTCAGAGTAATATATCTATGAAGATATTGTCATTTGAGATACATTTTTTTCTCTAGTTTCTTCATATAGATTGAAATCACTATCATTTCATGTTGCTTCCATTTTCTTGTTCTCGTGGCTCAATATTTTTTCCATTAGCTAGCAATTGGCCTTCAAGTGACCTAATTTCTTACACTCAAAGAACATATTTTTAGTATTTTTAAAAATTTTATTAACACCATTATTGAACATATTATTTTTCAGTTGTCTAGATAATAGGAAAATTTCTTCATCATTGTTCAAGGTTTCAACAAATTTAAGAGTAATCTTGAAATCTTTCTTTTCTAACAAGGATTTACTGCTATGTAGATCATCATAATGAGTTAGTAGTGATCTAATGCTCTCATCAAGATGAGTAATTTTTAAATCTTTAGATTTTTAATGGTTATTGTCTTCACTATCCATTCATCAGTTGGTTATCTTAGTAGTTTTTGATTAAATTATCATTTTTTAAATGTTTCACTTAGATATTTCATGTCATTGATTATTTTTCATCTAATCTTCTAATCAAATCATGACTTTTATATTATCGTTATTTCATTTGAAACAATTCACACCCACTTACCAAGATGTCAATCTTGGTATTTTTGACCTAAGATATTCCTTTGTATGTTACATCTAGTTTGTCTCACAATTAGGTACACAATTCAATTCAAAAATATTAGTAGGACTAAGTAGAATATTAACTATCATTGCATTCAATGTGGAGGTTTTTCACCTATAGACTCATTCAAAGACTTTTGTAAACCATCCTTAATCATCTTATATACCTTTGATCATAAATCCATAGGATAAATCCTAATTTTTATTTTTATAATGTCTGATTTTTTTATTTAACATAGAAACCTTAGGGTTTGAAGATTTAGTTGTTTCACTAGCCGTAGGATGTACTCTTTGAGGTATTTGAATATCTTCTTGTCAAGGTGAACTATGATATCAATTGTTGAGTTTGTAAAGGTTATATGAAACACTAAGAGGAGAGGGGTAGGGGAGGGATGAACTAGGTGTTTGTGAAATTTCTCAATTGTTGATACTTATTTGTTAGTTAGTGTTAACATGTTTTCTCACAATTATCTTGGTTATTTAATGTCGAGGATGCTGAGATCATTTTATATTAGTTCACTCATCATGAAACTTCTTCTAAGTGTAGAAGATTCATCCACTAAATTTCCACTATTTCTTTTAAAAAATACACACCAACACTTACAAGTTTCACCACCTAATTACTTTAGGATTCTCATATACCACATCTTTTATGAGTACAACTAGATTACTAGCACCTCATATCTTTACTAAATTCTTCTCTCTTCACCACTTAAATATTTTAGGGTCTAATGGAAAGTATCAACTTTTGAGTTGGATTGTTTCTTAAATCACCAAAATTGAGTTCAACCTAGACACAATGATTTATTCTTCTTTCAAGCTTGTGGTCATATATTTCTATGTATAAAAAGTAGATAGACTTGTGACATTTTATTATTCTTGCTCAAACTTTATCAAATTTACATATATAATTTTTTTAATTATTTATTATCTTGAAAATTGATCAACTTAATTCAAGAAAGAGTTTGATATGTTGATTATCTCTCCATGAAAATAAATCGAATATATATATGATATTGGAAACAAACAATGTCTTCTTTTACATGTGTATTAGATTTAATTCATAATAAGTGAAACCTAATTAATAAGACCAATCTAGTGATTCAATATAAGTATTTTTTTATATATTTCTCTTTAAATAATATTTTTATTTCATATTTCTGTTTCTCTCTCCTCTCTCACAAACCAATTGCTCTCAACACCTGACAACAACTCATGAGACAACAACTCTCTCTCTCTCTCTCTCTCTCTCTCTCTCTCTCTCTCACACACACACACACACACACACACACACACACACACACACACACACACACACACACACACACACACACACACACACACACACACACACACACACACACACTAGAGACATAGAGGGAGAAGTCATTTGGTTAATTGGCATATTTGACGTCAAGAATTAACTCTTATTTAACAAAGATAGATATTAGGCCAATTGAGTTTATTTATCTTTCAAACTGGAATTATGGCATGCCTATCATATTTATATCTTAACTTGTTCTGATTAATGTGATTAACTATTTTTGTGAAAAATGTAGAATAGTCATCTTTTCTACTTAATATTTTTTTTCTAGTTTTGTCCTCAATGGTATGTTCTCATAGGAAGTTGTTGTTTGGGATTTAATTCATCTAAATGTTATTACATGAAGATTTTGAGTAATTTTTCCTTGGTACTAAACTTTTTGGCTGAAATCAATAGAAAATAGGGCCACCTGACGTGTAACCAATGTATTAGAGTCATAAATAGGTTAAACCTCAATGGGCGACCTTTATTTGTGTACGTTGTGGCCTTGTAGAGAAACTCACATGTAAGCCCTAGCTACCGCCAGCCATATCCATTTTTGAAAAATAGAGGAATTTCTCAGAAAGAAAAATGTGCCATTTGGCCGACCCAAGAAATGATTCGTCTACGAAAGCGTGCCTGATGACCCCATTTAATAACTGGGCTCTCTTTGACCGCCAAGTTGGTATGGGGTCACAAACCAACTACATGGACCAACCAGCAACTACATGGACCGCCCTGCCTAGGGAGGGAGGCCATCACGGGGTGCTGACGAGGTTTATGGAGGGACGGAGGTAAGTGAGACATCAGATCGGAACGCCAGGCCAGGCCGTAGCAAAGTCATGACTTGCCTACTTTATTCAGCATAATCGATTTGATACTGCCATCCATCGGAAGAGTTTTTATAGTAATTCTCCTCACGTCGGCGGGTGAGATCTTCTCTCTCCTCCCCGACCACCGCCAGCACCCCGTTCCCGATAGAGATGGACTATCCATAGCCGAAGAAGCGGAGGAAGAAGAAGATAAAAGCTGTCTCCTGTCGTCTTGGGTGGATAGCTAACACTTGAAGAGCTCCAGGCAGTGCTCCTGGTCCAGATTGCGGCTCCAGAACTTCTGATAGTACTCGGCGTAGGTGAAGTCCCGGTAGACGGCCGGCGCGCCGCCGCTAGTGAGCTTCTCCGGCGCTCTGATCAGAGCCGTATTGCAGGGCGCGAGGAAGGAAGCCACCGACATCCTCTCCTTCTCCAGGTTCACCACCGCCCGGTGCCAGACGCTCTTATAATGCCCGTTGCTCAGCGCCTGCGAAGACAGAATGAGAGAACCTCAGTACCCCCACCGGCTCTCTCTCAAGCTATTTCCTCCTCCCCCCCAACTTTCCCGGTGGCAGCAGGAGTCTGCGGGAGCTCACCTGCAGCTGGTCGCCGATGTTGACGACGAAGGCGCCAGCGTGGGGATCCACCTTGATCCACCGGCCGTCCTTGAGGACCTGGAGGCCGGCCACCTGCGGGTCCTGCATGAGGATGGTGAGCGCGTTGGGGTCGGTGTGCGCGGGCAGGCCGTAGGTCAGATCAGGCGCCGGGCAGGGCGGGTAGTAGTTGATAGCCATGTGCTGCTCCTGCTCGCCCAGCGCCTTCACTATGTAGTCCTCCTCCAGCCCCAGGCTCTCCGAGATGATACCCATCAGCCTGAACCCCAGCCGCCGCACCTCCCTGCAGTATCCGCTGACGACATCCCTGCCCAGAGCGGAGGAGAGAGAGAGAGAGAAACAGAGGACAGGGAAACAAAAAAGCAGAGCAATCCCGTCCTTCAGATCACGTCAAATCAATGTGGAAGAATATTACTGCACCGGATGCGGCATGTGGGTTTGACGTCTAAGGAGCCGCGTACTGATACTCTTTTATTGCATGTACAGAAAACAATTCCCCAATTGGCAAAACTACAAAGTCAAAGCAGTAGGGGGGGGAAGAACACAGCTGATCAATTGATTGGCCCCATCCCCAGGACCAGGCTGTCCCAGACGTGCTACTTCTACAAGTTACCCTCTGTCTGCTAACGTCTTATTAACTTCCAGTACTGGGAAACTGTTGATTAGCCCCTAACCTGGTGTCTCTCTTGATTAACGACAACACGTGGCCCTTAATTGCCAACTGGTCCCCAGGCGAAGGCTGAATGGCCCCGATCCGTCAGAGTGACGATGCATTTTTAAAATAATCTCAAAATATATCATTCTCAGCCGAGGTTAAGCTAACCCGCTACCGAGCAAAGAAATTAAGTCAACGCCCATTTAGGTCAACCTCCAGGTTCACCCCGACCGGCTTGCCCCTCCCCCCTTAAATTACTACTCCAGGTGCTGGAAGCCGTATGATTCGAGCAAGGGGCCGGGGGGGGTGGAAGCGATGCCATTGCCGGCATTAGAGGAAGCATGATATTTGTCATGGGAGGGAGCGATGCGTCGGGAGGGTTGCTGCGGAAAGGGGAAGCTCGCTTACTTGAATAGGGGGGGATTGGAGGGCCAATCGGGGACGAACTCCTCGAGGGGGTAGCAGTGGAGGCGGAGGTAGTCTCTCCAGTTACGGACGGTCTCCTTCTTCACGTTGAAGCTGGTGGAGAGTCTCATCTTCTTGGATGGGTCGTCGGAGTAGTGGGCGGCCTTCTCCTCCGCCGGCAGGCGGAAGAACTCGTGGGCGATGGCCATCATCCGCTGCATCAACTCGGCGGAGATTCCGTGGTTGCGGACCTGGAAGAGGGGCTCGAGGGATGAGGCTCCGACGAAATCACGGCCAGAAATCAGACTGGATGGAGGGATCGAGAGGGGACCTGGAAGAAGCCGTAAGTGCGGCAGGCATCGGTGGTGTGGCGGATGATGCGGGCGCGGTCGCCGCAGCCGAGGTCGATCAGCGGGATGGTGCCGTCGCCGACGACCTCGTGGAGCCTTGGTCGCTCCTGCTCCGGGCGGACGTAGCTCAGAGGGAGGGCCTCGTATCGCGCCGTGGAGAGGAGCTGGTCTGCCATGCTGCGCTGGCGGGGTGGGGGATGAGGGAGACGAAAGGATGGGAAGTTTCTGCTCCGAGAGGGAGATGGCCTCGGTCTAGTTGAAGACGCAGGGTTGACGCGGATCCCCAGGTCTCTCACCCAACACGGTAATCTCTCTGTTTAAATGAATGCTTCTTCTGACCACTCGGTCTTTGTGATGCGTGCTTACGCCCAGTGACGCCACACACTTTCGTCAGTTCGACGACGTCATCTCCCTCCTCCCCACTTCCGAGCTGGAGAGGGAGAGACAGCACATAATAGTCCCACAGCGGGACTGTGACACTGACGGCCCAGTGAGAGTGATTGAGTGAGAGCGAGAGAGAGAGAGAGAGAGAGAGAGAGAGAGAGAGAGAGGTGTGAAAGAGTTGAAGTTGGGTTTATTGCGCCTCAGTGCAATAATCTTTGGGACACAAGGGGAACGTCGCATGGTCGGCGGCACGTCCCGACAGCAACGAACAATGCCCACCTGGACGGCGTGATCCCACAGGGAGTTGTAAGAAGATTTACTCGAGGCGCCCCACTCGGGCTATCGGTAGAGAACATCATAGTAATTTCTTTCGAATTCTGACAATGGATGATTGCCGGACTCGGTCAGGTCCTCCACAACCCCACTCAGAAGCCTCCTCGAGCGAGCCGATGGTGAGCCTCCGCAGAGCGTCAACGGAGGGAGAAGAGCAGAGCTCTCTCTCTCTCTCTCCAGTGCGCGAAGGGCAATTCCGACCGTGGAAGAATCCAGGCTCTGCGAGCTGGGTGGTCTACTAAAGGGCACCTGGGCATAGCGGATAAGTCTGACATATTTCGTGAGATCTTATCCAATATTATTGCAGCCCGCTTTTCCGCCAAAAATTCTCAAGGGTTTCCCGACGCGCCGCCGGGGAAAGGGACCGCGGGCGGATCACCGGACGTTCCGAAGCATTCCCGGGGAATAAATCCTCACCCCACAGGGCGGGCCGAGCCCAGCGGTTCCTCTCCGTAAAAAGCTGGCGGGTCCCCGCCATCCCCTCCCCCCTGGCGAGCAGAGTGGTCCTCGACAAGACCGCGGCGGCGCTCGTCCGCAGACGTCGAATCATCCGCGTCCCTTCCCGGCGGCGAGGAGGCAGCAGGTCTCTTTCTCTGCTTTCTGCGGAATAGAGGCCCCTCCCCTCTACTACCGCATGCTCTATTTCACCACGTGACATGAACGAGCTACGAATCGCCGCCGCGGCCCGGACGGTGCTTGGGCCTCGGTCGGCGAAATCTCTACTGTTGACGGAGCGCTTGAAAGGAGCGGCGGAGAGGGTCGCCGTAGCCGTCGGGGTATCATTTCGGGAAAAGGGTGTATAGGGGAGGATCTATTCATTGAACCGGTGGAGAGGAGAAGGTCAATAGATTGATTTTCTGTCGGCGCTTCCCACGCGGGTGAATAAAAAATAATGCTCATATTGTCACGTTGGAGATCTACGGCTTCCCAAAATGTATTAAATGCAGTGAATTTCGTGACGAATGATCTTGCCCGTACCTGCTGCCCTCGGTCTCTCCACCGCAGAAGTGACACGACTGAAAGGCCTCCCTCCCGCTGGAAGCAACCATCCGCTTCGCCGGCGTGAAACAGGAGCGAGGGGGCCGCCCGGAGCAAATCGGCACCTCTCATTTCTGCTCATGGATCTGTTGGAGGTAGGCGGAATGCTGAAGAGTCGATCTTCGTCAGCACGCGGTGGTCTGACTGGGCACCAAGGGACACAGCAGCAAGTGGGCCTCTTTCAATGACGTCTCCCGCTGCCTTTATTCCGGCGCCGTCGCACCGGAATATTACTTGAGATTACCAGCCGCTTAGGGTTCGAACTTCCGGCAGCTCCGGTCCCCTCCGGGACGATGATCTCGGGGGTTCTTGGGTGGTGATCGTCTCTGCGACGACCTTGGCTCCCGCTCCCCCAATTTTCCGCAAACTTCTGCTCGATCTTCCGCGGATCATTGGGGAATGAAGACCAGATCTTGGAAGAGGAGAGAGCTGTAATACGTTGGGGGTAGGCGGCTGCCCAACTGAAATCTCAGCAAGACCCACGAAATCTTTAATGGCCCCGTCATTGTCTCGGCTCCACGATCCATCTCCATTAATATAAGGGAGGTGGCACAGATGATGCCTTAAAGAATGTTAATGGCTTAGCTCAAAATATTTCTCGATTCTTTCGTCATAAAAAAAATCCAGATTAGGGGGGTGGCGCGGCGCGGAATCATTCGTTGCTGTGATCCTCCGGATGGCGGGTACTGAAGAGTTGTAATCGCAACGGAAAAGGAGAGGCCTCGGTGGCGTTGATTAGGTCTTCCCCCGGGGTCGCCGTCGCGGGTCAACCCGTCGGCGGCCGCAAACTGAGCGTGGCCCTCCCCTCCTGTCGTCCTCTTCCTCCTCCGATCACATCCCTTGGCGGGGCGCGTCGGTGGTCTCCGCTGGGCCGCCGAAACCGGAGTCTTCTGTCTCCACCTGATGCCGTACATCGGACGACTCTTCCCCCACTTGTGTGGCCCTCCGGCAGCCCTCCGCCGTCCGTGGCGAGCGCTTCCCGGCGAGTCAACTTCCTCCGAGATCCGTATCGCCGGAGCACGCTATCCGAGTGGTAAATAAGATAAAGGACACGACAATTAAGAGCTAAAACAACCGAGTCTCCTGCACAGAGAGCGCTTCCTGCCGGAGAGAGCCGTGCCAGAGGAGCCAGAGCTCGGCCAAGGCCGAATCCTAGGCTCGCCCCTCCTCCACCCTCGCCTGCCTGCCCGCATGACAGACGGAGATCGACCATTCAATGGGTGCTGGTACTACGCTGGTCGCGCAAGCCGTGAAATGGCGGGCTCCGCGATTGTGGACCTGCATTCGCTGTCGAATGGGTCGGACAGCTGCGCAGATTTGAGAGAGAGAGAGAGAGAGAGAGAGAGAGAGAGAGAGAGAGAGAGATGGGCTTCGGATTTCGCTGAGCAGGGGGACCGATAGAAAGAGACTGGAGACAGAAGGCTAATCGGGCCATTATAGACCCTGAGATGGACCACCTCGAACCAACCGGGGTCCTGTGACACAAGAACCACCATGATTGGACAGCAATCTTGACTAAGACCCATTCTAATCAAGCTGGCGATAAGGTTTCCCGTTTGGGACGGCGGATCAAGACGGGATCCTCTGACGGAGCGAGTCCACAGGCAGGGCCTATGATATTCGATTGGCCCCTCTCTTATTTGATTATAAAAAAAAACACGGAAAAAAGGCGGCGGCAACGCGTCACTCTCGACCCTAATTATAGTTGATGAACTCGCGTTGGGTTTATCCACCGCGTGGACCAATAATCCCACTCAATCAATCAGTGGGTCAATATGCTCTGCTGGGTCCTTCAAGGAAGGGGGAGGGGCCCATGCCAAACGAGCCCGTTGACTGAAATGGGGGCAGCTGCGAGTAATAAAACTCCATGTGGGCTTTGCCACATCTTCAGCCGAGTTTAGACCCACTGAATCCGATGGGGGCCCATTATCGTAAATGGGCTATAGATTAATACGAGCCTTACTAAATTAGGATAAATTTTAATTACTCACTGAAATTATTTAATTACCTAAAGATATTTATAAAACCCAAATAGCAGCCATTGGAAGCTACACAAATGCTCGAAGATTTAAGTTCATCTTAAAAATCTAGGTCTAAAATACAGGATTACTAGATAAAAAGGTGATGCAATTAGCTAAATATTATGAAGCACATGGTAAGAAAATTGGAATCATGAATAAAAAAAAATTTCATCGTGTACACAGAAAACCCGACCAAAGTTGACTCATCATTCTAATTATTAATTATCCTCATTCCTTCATCAGATTAAAAGAAGCATGAACAGGTCGAATGATATTCAACAGAAGAAACTCAGAGATTTATTTAACTTTTTAGAAGAGATGATACAAGGGATCCCTTCCCAGAATCAGTGATGGAGGCAGCTGATCATGCCATCTTGAGGGCAGAGGGCCAGCACATCGCCAGGGGTCGCCAGTTTTTGTAAAGGAACTTTGGACTGAAGTGGCTTAGTGGATCCGAATGCAATCGTTCGTACATGAAATGCTTTTAACCTTGAACACATGAAGGGGAGTGACCATTTTTGTAAACAAAACCCAGAAATTTAATGCTATCAATAAGGGTCAAAATAGAAAGATATACTACTAGTGTTTCGTAATTAGATATGATTTTTTGAAAGCATATGATGAATTCGACTGCTCCCCAAGTCCCCTCCATGGATTTGATTCCCCAATTCCGAGTGAGATTCCACATGGATCACTTAGTTCCATCCCCAGAAATCTAAATCTGGTCATTAGACGTTTTTCTTGATTTGTAGGACTTTTCATTGATTTCCACGGGACCCAGATCTACAGTCTTTTCGGAGAATTATGGAGCATAACTTCATATATATGTATTTCATTTTCCTCAGGCCTTCTGTCAAACTGTACAAAAACAGCTTCTTTTCAGACTAAACATGAAGGCCATAAATCTGCTATTGATATTAAGACCCGTCCCCAATGAGACCATGGGAATCACGTGATTGATGCAAGAGATACAACAGCCACGTGTTCTAATAAAACTGCACGATTCAGTTTTTTTATCCCCACGCGAAACGTTTTAAGGCTTACAGACTAGGCAAAATTATTATCAACCTGTGTATCAGCTTCTTTGAAGCAGCTGTAGGAAAGCCTGTGTATCATGGTCTTCTGTCCTATTCTTTCCTGTCCACAGCCGCATATAAATAGTTATAAAAAGTTTTCTTTTACTGCATTCAATTTATACTCCTTCGACTGTTAATTGCTTCTAAGCTGATCTGTAAGAACCTTTTGATCCTTGAGGAGAGACCAAGCCAAAATCAATTCGTTGTGATCTGGGTGGACCCAATTTTATTGACCTCAAAACTTGGTCCAAATCAATGCGAACATATTAACAAGAACAGCAAACATGAGGTGGATGATCTAACGGTGGGCACTGATATCGAATCCAAAAAACTATACCTTTCAAAGCAAAGTATAAATGAGATGGGAAATCAGTCCTGGAGGGATAATACGTTGAAATCTTTCCACACACCAGAAAGCCAGACTATTTTAAGGGATAGAGAAGATAAAGGTGTAGATTATATGACTCAGAAGTGATAAGAGAATAAGTAAAACGTCTTGAAGAGTTGTGCCATCATCTCATCTAAAATCAGGTCAGATGATCTCACTCTCCAATGCTAAAATGTTCGCTAACTCCATGAATCCTTCTGATCAGGGCAAGGCGGAGACTTTCAGGTTATTATTTTCTAAACTGATGAATAAACTTCACAAAAATATATTCATGTGGCCCTGGACAATCCTCGATTGCGATCAATACCGTGGAATATACGAATGGGGGCAGAGACAACGAGTGATCGGTTTTGATTTTTTTTTTGTTTCTTAGAAAAACAAAAAAAGACTACACAGCTGCTGCTTTTGCTTGGTCATTCGATCAGAAAGCAAAAAAACCAGGATCCCTACCCAGTTCATCTGCCAATACAGCATTTCTGTATACAACAACTAGATGATCATTAAAACATCGATAAATCCATCTTGACAAGCGCATGAATCTGGATCCCCTTAGTAACGATGTGCAACATGAGCCATCATTGCATCAATAATTAACAGTGGTTAAGCTACTCACTGAACGCAATTGCCGCATTCATCAGACCCTTAGGAGTTGAACCTTGTTTGCGAATGCAATTCCTATCCAGTCTGGTTGAGCTGGAGACCATTGAAGCTGATTGATCTCGGAGCCAGCAGTGTACGCCAGCCTTGGATCTATGTCCTCTTGACTCATTGATGGGTTCATGGGCAGGTCCCAGATGAGCGCTTGCCCGTCGTCGCCGGCAGAACACAGATGCTGGGAGCTGTGCGGGGCCCATGCCACGGCGTTCACGCTCGCCTGATGCCTCTGCAGCTCTGCCACTGGAGTAGCCGGCGATCGAATGTCGAGGATGACGACCCGGTTGCTGTCCATCAGCAGCGTCGCCATGTAGCTCAGGTCCATCTTGTTCCACGCAAGCCGCAGGAGTGGTGTGTCTGGATTATTTTTCTCGTACACAATCGTGGAGTGCTCCTTATCCCTAAGATCGAAGATCCTCACAGAGCCGTCGGCGGATACAGAGGCAAAGACGCCCGCCTGCCCCCAGGCAATGTCATAAACCTCCTTATCGTGGGCAATCAGTTGCGTCTCAACCACGCCACGCTCCACATCCCACACGGTACAGGTTGTGTCGATGCTGGAGGTGCCGATCCTCCGGGGCTCCGCATCGTTCCAATCGAAGGAGGTCAGAGGAGCGCAGAACTCACTCGATTTGCTGTTGTTGAGGACGGTCCGGAGCTCGATCGACGGACCAGATGCGGAGGAGGCGTCGTTGACCTGCCAGAGCCGGAGGTACTCGCCGGAGGAGGCAAGAAGAGCGCCCGTCTGGCTGGGGAGGGGCCTGGGGTGGAACATCAGCTTGGTGGGGGGGTACGGATGCTCGAAGGACAGCGCGGGGTCGGATCTGAACGCTAGGGCTTCGTCGTCGAAGGTGATGACGTCCACACGGTTGCTGAAGTCCTCGATGAAGCTCCCCAGGGCGAGCCGGGGGGAGGAGAAGGAGCTGGGAGACGTGGAGATGGCCATGGCGTACACTGGGTGCGGGGAGTGATAGGTGAAGGCGTTCGGATTCGATATCAAGTGGGATTCCTGTGGCGAGCTCTCCATGTCGCCCGACGCCCCCGGGGGATTCACCGGGATCTGGCCGGCGACGACGGCGGGTGCAGGCTGGCCGGCGAACGCTGCAGGGAGAGGGAGATGGAGAGATGGAGGCGTAGGAGGGGGTTATAGTCGCGGAGATCAAGCCGCGGCCAACTCCGCCAAGAAAGCCGAGAAGCTTCACCAGAGGATTCCTGGATCCTCTCTCTCTCTCTCTCTCTCTCTCTCTCTCTCTCTCTCTCTCTCTCTTTTTCTCTCCCCCTTTCTCTCTCTAACCACCGGGCGATCTCCAACCGGTCAAGAGGACAAAGTCCTCGACGACCGGTTGGTAGAATTATAAAATAATGGAGAAAAATAATCAGGCCGCGAAATCCCAGCCGTTGATATATAGATGACGTCATATATGCGCACGTGCATTTGGACTTGGACCCGAGGAGAATAATCAGGCCGAAAAATCTCAGCCGTTGATTTACTCCCCAACGCGACATCCTATCCTCTCCCCACGCACCCTCCCACCCACCCACCTACCCGCGGGCATTATAGGCTGGGCCGATATTCTGGCCCAAATTGAGGCCCAGTTAATCGTCATGCACTTGGGCCGGCCCACGATGCACAAGCGGCCACCAACTCCACGTCGAGGGGAAGGACATCGATCGAACCGTAGCGCTGCTACCAACTCTCATTAGGTAGCAAATAGCTTCGAACAACGCCGCTGAACTCATCTGCCTCTCTCTCTCTCTCTCTCTCTCTCTCTCGATGGAAAGACGGAGAGAGGTATGCTCGTATTCATATCTATCTAGATGGAGAGACATAGCTGCATATATATATATATATATTCATATACAAATATATATATCTAGCGAGAGAGAGAGAGAGAGAGAGTTGCAGTGGGACAGCCATTATGTAACATCAATGATGAAAGGCGGGGGCTTGTCAAGGAGACGACAAGGATTCCTCAGCCCACAAATCCAACAGTCTTCTGTATTTTTCTGCTCAAACGGGTACTTGAGGGAATCTCATCAACGCCTCCCCTCCCCAATACACCACCAAAGTGGCGCCGAGGTCTCATCCTCATCGCCATCCCAAGGCCCCTCCCAAACTCCATCGCCATCCACAGTGAAGAACCCATGAACACAGCTGCGCCGTAAGACCGAGATCTGATCATATAGTCGACCTGTAGTTATTCGCTTCCATGAAGATATAACAGGAGGGCAGACGGAGAGGAAATATACACATCAATGGCGGAGGTTATTGGGCAGCAAACGGAGAGGAAATCTAAAGGTCAAGTACCGTCGCTGTGATCAAACGCTGGTGGAGCACTCGGCTCCTTGGTTGGTGCTCAGGGTGCTGGACATGTCGCCGGGGACAAATCCGACGATGGCGATGCAGTCGACCATGATGCGATACTGCCCCGACACCCAGCTTCCGACCTTCCACCGCACACGCCCCTCCAGCCTCAGCCGTAGGGGTAACTTGCCGGTTGTCTGGTCGCGGCCGAGCTCGTAGCCGAAAGAGGCGGCGACGGGCACGCCGGCGCCGGAGAGGGAGGCGGAGAGGAGGTTTGTGTCCTGGTGGCCCTGGTAGAAGGGCGGGAACGCGGAGTCGGCGGTGATCCTCTGGTCCTTGTATGAGGCGTAGGCCCGGAGGCGGTCGTAGTAGACGCCCACCCGGTCGTTGGGGTTGCGGGAGACGAGGGTGAAGCCGACGGTGGAGTTGAGAAGGCGAGGGGGGGAGAGGCTAAGCTGGTAGACGCCGACATCCTTGACGTAGAACTGGGGTTTGGCGGGGCGCAGGATGAACCAGACGAGGAGGAAGATGGAGAGGACGGTGCTGAAGGAGGAGGAGAGAACGCAGAGGAGCCTCCTGCCGAGCCGCTTCCCCTTCAGCCCCCTCTCGGCGCAGTGCTTGGGGGAGGCCTCTGCAAGAAGCTGCGACATCTGCTTAACTAACCAAGCGAGCTATGGAGAGATCACGGCGCATCGGGAGAACCCCCCGAAGGATATGCAGAAGGCGGATGCCTGGTCATGGATTAAGTCTCGCTGGAGTCATAGACCTTGTCGGATTCTTACTTCATAAAGTGATCTGAGAGCAGGCGCGGCAAGTGGGGATGCCTCCTCACACTAGTTTAATGGATAGCGGCCCGCACACGCTGGCCCAGCCAGGGCTTTTCTATATCCTCCGCGAGCTGACAGAGCCCGTTGACTACCCACCCTACTCATCTCCTGTCTCAGCAGGGGCAATTGCTTGAAGAGCGACACTGTTTGTCTGAAGAGCGGCGGACGGTCTTCCATACACGCGCCCTTAGCTACCCTAAAGATGGCGTCTTTATCGTCAATAATCGAGTTCGGGGCAAGTTCCGGTCCTCCACAGAACTCTCAGGCAGTCGACAGATCACATCACCCACGCGAAAAGCGGAGGCCCTCCTCCACCCGCAACAGGGAGCTTGACCCCGGCGACGGCGGCGGCGGCGGCGGCGGCGGTGGTGGGTCGTCGGATGGCGGCGTCGACGGCGGGAAGCCGCTCGTATGGAAAGGAGAACCTGATAGGGAGAGGCCAGTTGACTCCGGCATCCGTTTCTCTTTCCCGGAAGGTGTAAACCAGCTTATCGTCCCATGGCTCTGCCTTTCAACGTGTTGGCCTCGATATTCGATGGTGCTTGCCGGCTTCCAGGCCCGATTTCGTTGCGGTCGGAAAATTATAGGCCCCGGCCCGGCCCGGTGGGAATCGGCATCTGGGCTAGGACCATGGTGGGGCCCGGTCCGGCGGGCCGTGTTTGTGAGGAAGCGAACCAATTGGACGAGCCCAGACCTAAGCTAAAGGTGGTGCTTTTCGGAGGGTCGGGCCCGGCCCGAAGCCTTTATTTCGGGCATTTTTCTTGACCGAACCGGGTTGAGGCCTTGTTGGAGTCGTCCGGCATTCAGGGGGGTTGATCGGCAGAATTCACAGGCGTTTTCGGAAAATCTTCTGCAACTTCTCGTGATTTCCACTCGCAGGGGTGACGATGGGCTCCTTTCCAGGCTCTGTTTCGATCGATCGACCGACCGTCTCCCCCTTTGAGGAGAAGAGAGGAAGATCGTCGGAGCTCCGGAGATTATTCAGGGAGGAGGAGAGGACGGCAGACTTGCAGTGACAGGTCGCTGACCAGTTGGAAGGATAAAGAGAGGAGGAATTCACAGACCCTTCACGGTTTTGGAAGAAGCCGAAGCCGAATCCCCCCCAGGTTGGAGACGGCGACGATCCGGGGCTTTGCTTGGGGAGTTTCAGGCGTCGACGGAGCAGTCGGCGCCGCCGAGGAGGGGCACCTGGCCGTAGACGCCTCTCCGGTGCCCCACCAAGAGGTCGCACCTGACGAACATGCCGACCCTGGTGCTGTGGAATGGCCCGGGTCTGTACCTGATCTGGCCCGCCACCACCAGCCGCAGCGCCACCACGCCGTACGCCTCCGCCGCCGCGAGCCCGGCCGCGGCCTCGGGGGACACCGGGACAGGCCCACCGCCCAGAACCGGGGACATCGCCACCGTGCTGTCCTTCTCCTGTTCCAGCGGCGGCAGCGGCGTCGGCGGCGTTATGGCCTGGCTTCTGTGCGTCACGTAGGCCACCAGGCGGTCGTACGAGATGGCCGAGCGGCTGTTTGGGTTGCGGATTGTCACCGCCACCTGCATGCTGGCGGAGACGGCGGAGACGGGGGCGGAGGTGGCGTTGAGCTCGTAGATGGCGGCGCCGACCACGGCGAAGCGGGGCTTGGAAGGGCGGTAGACGAGGTAGAGCACGAGGGCCGTCACGCCGGCGAGGAGGACGAGGGCGAGGAGGCCGAAGCAGACGGCTCTGGCCGCGCCGGCGGCGGGACGGTGGCGGTAGACCATCCCCTTTCCAGCGTTCTTGCTGCCGCCGCCGCCTTCTCCGCTCATCGGTGACCCCGTGGGCTCGTCGGCCGGCATGGGAGAGGAGAGGATTATCAAAGAACACGGCGACGGTGGTGGAGAAGAAAGGTGGTGGAATCCAGACGTCGGCGGTGGAGGGTGCACAAAAAATTGGGACTTTGGTGGCTGACGATGACGAGAAGATGACGGAACCACCGCGGGGATTAGAGAGAAGCGTTTTGTACGACGGCAGCGGTGGCGCAAACAAAGAGGCTGAATTTCTCTCTGCTCTGCAAGTCCACTCGGCAGGCTGCCGTCGTCCTCGCTTTAGGAAACGCGTCACGCGGAGGCCCGGCTCTTCTGACGTGCCCGCCGCAACTCCGCCGCCAGTGGGGGACAGGCCTGACGGCGGGAGCCTTCGTGTCGCTTGTATTCGCGCCAACGCCGGGCGCCTCCGTGGCAGCGAGAGGAGCAGTGGCTTCTCCACGCCTCTGCGAACGAGGCCATGGATCATCACTAGAAGCTTTGAATCTGAGATTGACTTTCTAATTTCTACAGGATTTGGCAGCACAGAAGACGGAATCTGGTGCTTAAAGAGCCCGCCCATGGCTTCGAAGGAATCGAAACCCATTCACGACGGTTAGCTTCCAAGTCGCGAGGGATTTGTGACGGACGAACGAGGTTTTTTTCTCCACGCATGAATGCTTGGATCAACCCGCGAGTTGAAAATATAAAAAAATCAGCGAAGCTGCGCGTTGCTGGATCATCCGTTCTTATCGTTTCGATGAATGAACACGAAATCATAAGAAACAAATTCTACATCATCATCATCGGAGCAGGCTTGCATAATGTTGCAGACCGCACTTCGGATGATCCTGACTGTGGATCGGAGATCACATCCATTGTAGGCATCAGAGAGAAACGGAGGTTTACACTGGTGGAAGGAGGAGCGGGCGGGATAACCTAATATCCCGCATCCTTCCATGAACTTCCCCACCGGATCTAGCCGCCAAATCCGTAGAGCGTCCGGCCCTGCCGCTTGAGGGCGTAGACGACATCCATGGCGGTGACGGTCTTCCGGCGGGCGTGCTCCGTGTAGGTCACGGCGTCGCGGATGACGTTCTCCAGGAAGATCTTGAGCACTCCGCGGGTCTCCTCGTAGATGAGGCCGCTGATGCGCTTTACGCCGCCCCTCCTCGCCAGCCGCCGGATCGCCGGCTTCGTGATGCCCTGGATGTTGTCCCTCAGGACCTTGCGGTGGCGCTTCGCCCCGCCCTTCCCCAGACCCTTCCCTCCCTTTCCCCGGCCCGACATCTTCTTCTCCGGCTGAAGTTGCAGACGGCGGCGAGATCAGAAACGTCCGACGAGAGGAGGGAGATGGGGACGCGGGGAGGATATATGGAGGACAGTCGGAGCCTTGGTGAGGGAGAAGTGGGGCCGTTGATGAAATGGTTATCGACGGTGGAGAAGGATCGATCCGCGTGAAAACCTGGGTTTCAGTCCCGACCGTTGGATCTCCGACGTCTTCGCCTCCGATGTGTTGCCCTGGTTTCTCCGGGAAAGCTTGCAGGCGGCGAAGTAGAAGAAGGGTAGGAGGAGGAGGTCAAATGCTTCCTCGGCTTCTGAATCGAACGGTCAACTCTCTGCGAGCTCCGCCCAGATTTCTGTCTCCTCTTCCACCGTCAATTTCTCTATCCTCTTCCTCTGAGCAACCTCCACCGGCGCCGGCGCCGCCGCTGAAATTGCCGCTTGACTGCTCCCCCGCCCGCCTCCGGAAGCTGATCGCGGCCCAGTCCGACCCTCTCCTCGCCAAGGAGATCTTCTCCCTCGCCGCCTCCCTCCGTCCCGATGACTTCTCTCCTTCGTCCCCAAAGTCCTACCCCTCCCTCCATGTCCTCATCCTCAAGCTCGCCCGTGCTCGCCACTTCTCTCTCGCGGACTCCCTCCTCCGGCGCCTGCCCAGCCCTTCCCCGGGCCTCTTCTCCGCCCTCATCAAGGTCTACGCCGACGCCGGTCTCCCCGACCGCGCCGCCTCCGCCTTCCGCTACATGCTCCGGCACACGCAGTGCCACGCCAGCGCGCGGCACCTCAATCGCCTCCTCTGCGCCCTCGCGGCACGGCCCGACCACCTCCATGCGGCCCTCCAGATCCTCAGGTCCGCCGACGCCATGGGCGTCCCCTCCGACGTCCGCTCCCACAACGTCCTCATCAGGGCCTTCTGCCGGATCGGCAAGCTAAGCATCGCCTACGACCTGTTCAACAGAATGTTCAAGAGAGGCCTCGCCCCCGACGTGGAGTCCTACAGGCTCCTGATGCAGGGCCTCTGCCGGAAGAGCCAGGTGACCTCCGCAGTGGACCTGCTGGAGGACATGCTCAACAAGGGCTACGTCCCCGACGCCCTGAGCTACTCCACCCTTCTGAACAGCCTCTGCAGGAAGAAGAAGCTCCGGGAGGCCTACAAGCTTCTGTGCAGGATGAAGGTGAAGGGCTGCAACCCGGACATCGTGCACTACAACACTGTCATACTCGGCTTCTGCCGGGAGGGCCGCCCTCGGGACGCCTGCAAGCTGCTCGACGATATGTCCGACAACGGCTGCTTCCCCAACCTGGTAACCTACACCACGCTGGTCAACGGGCTGTGCAGCCAGGGGCTGACGGAGGACGGAAGCCGCTACTTGGAGGAGATGATCTCCAAGGGCCTGGTCCCGCACTTCTCGGTCTTCCACGCCCTCGTGAAGGGCTTCTGCGGCGTGGGCAAGTACGGGGAGGCCTGCGGCGTCATCGCGGAGATGATGAACCTCGGCGTTAATCCTCACGTGGAAACGTGGGCCGTGCTGCTACCCGGCGTCTGCGAGGACAATGGGGAGACGTCCATGGCGGCCGCCAAGAGGGTATTGATGGAGGACGAAGGGAGGAGGACGACGAGGATTGGTCCAGGCCGGGCCTGAGCTCGAGGAACGCATGGCGCGTAGATCAACAGGACCGAGGAACGCAGGCGCGTTGGCTTAGCTGTGCGATGCGATCAATCTTCGTTGCAGAAACTCACAATCTCTCCTCACAAAGCGAAGTAATTCTTAGATGCTGTAGCGTGGACATGGATGCAGCTGCCCATCCAGACTTCGTTCTCTAGATCTCATGTAGCCGGCCCAGGGCCTGAGCGAGGAGCAGCGATATCTTCGAGTTCCGACATTGTTGGACCTTTCTTCTTCTTTGTGGAAGAAGAGAGTTCCACCGCTGGATAGAGAAACCAGCCCCAATTCCATTGAAACGAGAAGACAAGAAATAGTTACCAATCTCCATCGTTCGGGGATTTCTCAAAGAGAAATAGCTTGAGAATCAGATCTCAGACTGAAACCCCCCTTCCGGATCGACCGTCGGGGATCATGTCCGGCGGCCAGACTGTAAATAGGATAACTTCTCCCCGTCAATTTTGAGCTTCATGCTGCTCCTCAAGACGGAGGACGGCCCCTTGCTGCCGCGGGTCGTCACGGACGATGATCTGAGGCGGGATGCCGGGCCGGAAAGGAAATTTTCCGGCGCCGATTTCCTCACACTCTCTGTCCTCTTCGCGCTCTTCCTCTTCCCCAGGTCGGCCTCGGCGGCGGAATGGCGGGGTGCCATCTCTTCGAAGGTTTCCTCCATCTTCCTCTTCAGCCGCTCGTTCCTCCTGGCCGAGTAGATCTCGTACAGCCGCCCTCTCTCCAAGAAAGGGCTCTTGGGGCCGGCGGCGAGTTTGGCGACAGAGGCGAAGCTTTCTGCGGCATCGCCGGCGGGGAAATCGTCCTTGGCCCTTTGCGCGAGAGCCTGTAACTCCTGCGAGATCCTCTCGTACTGTGAAACCAGCGGCGATTCCTCCGGCGCGCACGAACGGCGCGGTCGCGAGGCTTCCTTCGGAGACGGCGCTGCTATACATCCAAACGTACGAATAAATCATCAAGATCGATGGTCCTATTGCGCAGGCCGTTTCTGCAGAGGGTACCTGGTGGCGTTCTGGGAGCGGCGGGGCCGGCGGGGGCATCAGAGCGGGGCGCGCGGCGGGGACGAAGCCTCCGAGGGGACACCGCCAGCGGCGGCTTGTCCAACGATGACCTTGACCGATTCATGGGTGGATAGAGCGAGAGAGAGAGAAAGAGAGAGAGAGGGAGAGAGAGAGGAGGGAGGGAGGGAGGCGGAACCCTAATAATAGCGTCTTCGGGGATGAGAGCAGGGCGTTTTCTTCACCTTCTTCGTGGTGTGCGAGATGGAAGATGGGAAGATCCCCTTCAGCGACTGGTTCCTGTATCCCCGTCTCCTTCTCTGGCGATCCTCCTCATCCGCGTCTGTGCTTCTTCCACAATCTCTTGATCTGCTGCCGACCTCTTAAAGCTAGAGAGAGAGAGAGAGCGAGAGAGAGAGAGAGAGAGGGGGTAAGATTTTCTCTCTAACGGTCATATTCCTCTTTCCTGCAAACGGACGGTGGATGCGTCTCTAGAATTCAAACGTTAAACAATCCAGCGTCGTCCGTGTGGCGAGGGTCCCACTGACACGTGTGAGGACTAAACCACGACACGCGCAGCTGCTTACCAACAAAAAGTTGACCGTTGACAATCCATGCTAGATCCAGTCGAACCAGTCCAGATTATGTAATTGGTTCAAGCTTAAATATGTAGCTACTGCTGAATTTATGGCTAAAAACTATACGACATAATTAACTAATAAAATTTTAAGTAACCGATCAATGGACATCTAGCGCTTAAAATGCTGTGCAACAATAGGAAAAATTATAGGGCTTGTTATTGGCTGAATTGGCACGTTACCTATGTTCATATGTTGTTGATGCTCACTTTATCATGTTTAAGTAAACTCCGGTGACATTCAACCCACCTTTAGTTATTTCAATATTTCCACTCAAAATCGTTTTGAGAGAGATTTCTCCAGACTTTATGATGAACTTCAATGTATAATTACCACTCCATATTTTGAACTGAATTACTAGAAAATCTTCCAATCACAGGTGACTTGAAATAGAAATCATGAGGTTGAGTTTGCACTTATGTGATTATTTAAATCCAAGCGCGGCTTTGAGAGTTCACTTGATGAATTGTTCTTTTAAAAATTACATTATGTTTTGGAAATATTTCAAAACATTAAATAAAAATAAATGACATGATAACTTTGGCTAGAATCGATGCAACCATTGAGTCTGCAATGAAAAATCATTGTTTCTTCTCACTTTTTCGGACTTAATTGGTATTATCCAGTTCTTGTGCCACCTCTTTGGATGGTGAAATCTCATAAAGCTTCAAGAGAAATCTTGTGGCCTGTCCGAATAACGCATAGCAGATGTGAGAAAATCTTACCAGAAGGATAATATGGACTGATTGGTGAATGTGAACAATTTATTTAGCCAACATACAAGTCTAACGCCATTTATTTTTAATAAAGAATAAAACGAAGACATGGCCATTATTCACATCGCTAAGAACAAGACTACAACAGATGCGTTCCGTTGAATCGGAGGGCTATGCGACGTCCGCATAGAGGTCGTTGATCACGGTGCGGACTGCAATGGGAATCCTGACTGTATGACTCTCATCCTTCCAAGTCAGGCTTCCGAAGGTGTACACTCCCTGAATCCTGCGGGTAGCCGTCAACGTGACCGTGAAGCTCTGTCTCTTTGTGCGTTCATCAAAGACAAGCTTGGGCGGTCGAACTTCCATCTTGATCCCTGGCGGGGGCTCGACGGTGGCGACGTAAGTGCTGCCGACTGGGCCCACATTGGTGACGGTCCTTGAGACCGTCACCTTGGCTTTGAGATCGGGGATAGCGATGGAAGGCAGATTCAGGTGGTAGACGGGACGCTGTGGAGTTTCACAGACCACGAAGGAACTAAGAGAGCACTTGAACTCGTCGAAATCTTTCGGATTGATATCGTATATGAGCCCCGGATCAGCCGCCTTGTCTGGATTGATGTGGCCGCTGCCGTAGTCGAACGGGTCGGCGAGCTTGCGTGGGGTGCCCTCCGCCACTATCGGCACATCATCTTTATCGACGACCGAGGCTGTGAACAGAAATCCCCGGTTGATGTTGAGAACGGAGCGACGTAGATCGATAGGAGACTAGGAGAACATACCGGTGGTCATAATGGCGGATTTTATAGCGGCAGGGGACCAAGTGGGGTGCAACGATTTCAGCAGTGCCACGATTCCTGATACGTGTGGAGTGGCCATGGATGTTCCGTCCATGAAGCCGTACGAATCCCCCTTAGCGGCTAGGATGCGGACTCCCGGTGCAGTGATGTCCGGCTGCATTGATGTAGAATATTTCAGACAAGGAATAAAATAGCAGAACCTTGATCCGAGAACGATGGAACTCTTAAAATTTGATGGGACTAGACTGAAAAGAGAATGGGGATGCAGATCTTTTCCCCGTCTGGGAGAATTTTGCATATTGTAAAACCTTATCTTCAGGAAACTACAATCGCACCTTGAGGATGCCGGGGAAGACTTTGCTGGGGCCTCTGGACGAGAAGGCTGCTACTCTGGGTGCCAACACCCCCCTCCCTTCAACAGTGCGCGTGGGAGCCAGTTTCACTTTGGGAGAAACCCTGTGCACGGAGCATCGCATTTCAGTAACGCGTGTGAGACAAAAGAGGGGAGAGAGAGAGAGAGAGAGAGAGAGAGAGAGAGAGAGAGGGAGGGAGATGAAGAGAGAGAAAGAGAGGGAGAGGGAGAGAGAGCGAGAGAGAGAGAGAGAGAGAGGAAGTTTGAGGAACGTGGTTACCTGGAGGTCTCAATGTAGTCGAATATTTGCTGAAAAGCTACCCAGTCCACCAAGATGAGCGGAAAATCGCCGGTCTCTGGAAGGAGGTTAGTGGTGTACTGTGGAAAGATTAGACCAAGACCTCCCGCGTTCAAAACATTCTGCAACGCAATCGCCATCTGCTCTTCTGATGCGGTACGTCCCGGGTTGCAAAGGATGACTTTACTCGTATATTGGGTGTTGTTCAGTGTTTTTTCGTCACAGCTGCATACGGAAGGCGAAGTTCGCTAAAACTAAGGAGAACAGATGTACATTTGCTAAACCTAACTGAAATCAAAGTGATATCCATGGGTAAAAGCGTTTGACCTTTCACCATATGCGATATCCGAAAACACGTTCTTCAGATCCGGATTCCCGAGGTATATACCTTGCCCCTGAGAGAAATTCTTAGATTTCCTTGTATGCTCAATGAAATGCCTGAAAGGGAATTCTACCGACTAAAAAAGAAACCTTCCATTTGTGGAATCGTCGAGTAGGGCAATGATACTAACCACCAGAGTGACATTGTCTCCGAGGGTAATGGCCGTGGGAAATGACCGATCCATCGTGCTGGCTGCCACGGTTATAACCCATGGGGAGGTGTTTGCTACCGTCTGAGGAAAGGGCCCATCGTTTCCGGCTGCGTATACGACGGTGATTCCCTTAAGCACAGCCTGCAGGGAGGCCCACGAGTCTTCCCCGGGGTAGCTCAACGATAACGAGAGAACGTCCACGCCGTCATGTATAGCGTCGTCAATGGCTGCGAGCAACGATGCGGTAGGCCCACTGCTATTCTTCCCCCATAAAGTTTTGTATACGGCCAACCTAGCACGGGGGGCCCCGCCTCTCGCCCATCCTGCAGCCAGTCCACCTACGCTCACGTTCCGTACGAAGGATCCAGCGGCAGTCGATGCTACGTGGGTTCCGTGGCCGTTCAGGTCGCGTGCAGAGAGGTATTCCCCATTTAACTGAACCTCATTCAGACCAGCCGAGTACCATCTAGCGCCGATGATCTTCCGGTTGCAGTGGGAGGCGTTGAAGGCCACCCCCGTCTGGCACGTCCCTTTCCAACGTGCCGGAACTGGGCCGTATCCGCTGTCGTCGAAGCTTTTGGATTCCGGCCATATTCCTGCAAACCGACGGTACATGCAGTTTACCTACTAAAAATTATTTCTTATAAAGATCAATGACAACACAGCGGTACGCCAAATGTATGTAGAGATGGTAAACAGCAACCAAAAGAGAGCCCGTTACTGACCACCAGGGGGTCTAACCTGTGTCGATGACTCCGATGATTATATCGTCGCCTAGCCTGGCCTTGTGAAGGAGCTTGGAAGGAGGACTGTTGTAACTGAGCCCGAGGAAGTCCCAACTACGCGTCGTACTAAGTTGGACGGTTTGGCTCAACCTCACACCGAGGACGCCCGTCATCCCTGAAATGAGATATTTTATTACCGAAAATGGTTCATAATGGCCCAGCCTTTGTTCCTATCCCCAAGAGATGTTAGCTTTTCAAAACTCCAAAAGAACGATTGACGTGTTGCTCCGGAAGCCGCTATACTCTATGCAACAGTCTCTGATTATCCAGTCGCCCATATGTAAGCTCTCTCTCTCTCTCTCTCTCTCTCTCTATGTCTCTCTCTCTCCCTCGCTCGCTGAAGATTTTCGGCTCTTACGATTGAACCGCACACAACCGGTTACCTGCGAGTTTCTTTGCTTGAGAGTCTGTAATCATGGCGGCAAAGCCTGAGAATCCGTGCTTGTAGCTGTAGACAATCGAACCCAAAGCGTCTTCCTTGCTGCATGTTCGATTAAAGATGGGTAGGTGAGTAAGACGACCAAGGATGGGAAATAGATGATGTAACGGCGCACAAACCTTCCCAGAATAGAAGACAGAGTGTCATGGTGGAGAGACGTCACGACGTCGGGGTCCTCGTGGTGCTTCTCACCCATGTAAACGATGTACAGCTGCGTAAAACCCAGGAGCCATCAAACTCTCAGCCTCCTTTTTTCCTGAAACTTCTTTACCTCGTTGGTCAGCCGTTCACCTACCTTCTTCGTGCTGTCTTCTGGACCTGATGACATTGAGCCATGGGAAGGGAAACAGGAAGATAGAAGGGCGAGGAAGAGGAACAGGAGATGAGGGAGAGAGCTATTGCTTCTATTCGCCATCGTGTATAATCTCGGATGTTTGGCCATTGTTGTAGACTTGAAGCTTATTTATAGGATGTCCGAGACAAGTCAGCTATTCGTGTATTGGACGCAATCGTGGTCAATAAATGCCAGAGGAATCTAGGATGATAATGTACACGTATTCTTTGAAACGTTCCCGGTCTTGTGGAACCTTTCTGGTATCCGTGCTGCCCAGGGGGCTCCTCGCCTGCTTGAACTGACCGCCCTGTGATGAGGCCGTCGCCTGCCAGAACTCTTGCGAAAAACATTGGACCAAGTCATCCGCTGCGGTGATCGAGCTGAGTCAGATGCGTGATTCTGTCAATGCCGATCGGGGGACTCGACGTGTTTCCAAGATGAAAGACGATCCCCCTGAAGGCCGCGTGCCTGATCTTGAGGTTTGCGGCTCCGTTCCTTGGAGCATGCATCATTGTCCAAGATGTCCAGCAGACCATTCTGATTTCATCAGTATCTTTCCGACGAACCAAATGAAGAGAAAACTATATCGCTAAGCTCACGCATAGTGGATAAGTTACTTCTTGCTTAACACCGATATGTCCTCTGTAGTGGGTCTGCTCCGCTAGGATACGAGTGCTCGCTGTTAGACCTGATTTGATTTTCCTCGTCGATTCGAGCTTCATTTTCCTGTCGAGTAGAAACCATTTTATAAAAATAATAATATTTTATTCTTTCAATAATGATACATTCCCTGAAGGCGTGCATGTTTTTAACGAAGTGGTTAGGACTCGACTGGTTTTCAGCACTTCGTGTAGTTCTGAGCATGTCGTTACGCAATTCTAATTTCGTTTTGCGGTGGGAAGTTTTTTCTTTTAATTATCACTAAATGTTGTAGGGACAAAAACAGGATAAAAGTTCAAAAACGATTTGGCCGTGGAAGCACCTTGTCTTGGTCATGTTGAAGCACGTTAGGTTTGACTTTTGTGGTCACGTGGCGCAAGTGCAGAAAAATAATCATTTCTTTTGTACAATAATGTCTCAAGTCAGATCATGTACACCTCATTTCCAGATAAGATACAGAGGAGGAGAGACAGAGAGATGAAACTCCTCGAATTTTATTTACGTACAAGTTGTTGGGGTCTCCTTTTCATAGGAGTCTCGGAGAGCTCTGCAATACGAAACGAGCGCTCATAAACAGGACGTCGGTTTCTGACGGACTCCCAGTGACCATCTGGGGGAATGGATCCTGAAGGGACCGTTTATCACCGAGGGCGTTGGGTTTTATTTACAGTTATCATACTTGATATTGTCGAGAAGATCGAGAAGCTCTGGTACGTAGTAAACGAACTGCTAGGTGGTTCCCCTCTTCTGGGCGTGGATGTGGTATCTTCTGCACCCCTTTTCCTGCCGTCATAACAGGGCAGTTTCCCCGGTACCCCTTATGGCGGGACGTTTCGTCACCCATTAGGGTGGTGCACCGTTCGCCGTGCGAACCATTTCGCACAGGTCCCGAAACGGAAGGCCGCCCACGGGGATGACGTCATACGATGACGTTATTATTATATAAAAATAACTAAAATAGAAATAAGAATAAAAAATAAAATAGATGTTTTTATTCTTTTTCCATGTGTTATATTTATTGTTTTATGTTGTTCATTATTAACATACTGTAGCTTCAATGTTCTAATTTATTGTCTATATCTATGTTATTGGTAGTTTTAAATTTTAGACAATGAGAAGATCAATTTCATATGATATGTATTAGACTATCAAGATAGAACATTAATTTTTTTAGTTTAATTGTGAAAATATAGTGAGGGTCATGTAATTATTCATTTAACCTAGACAACTTGGGCTCTTCACCAATGTGACACCAAGTAATAATGGTTATTTGTATTAGTTACATCAAGTAGATTTTAAATCTAATATAGATGGCATTTAACCTTGCATTTAGATAAATGAGGTTAACATTACTGACTAATGTGAGATTCTTATACTTATATCTAAATGTGTGAAATGATTGTATTTACATATTAAATATGAAATATTTAAGTACCCAACAATACCATACTTCATATACTTTTGTATATGTGCAATTAGTTTCATGTTATTTTAACAAATAGTATATTATTTCATACACTTACGTAGAATTATAATCATACTATTAAATATAAAGGTTATTTTATATGATTTGTTTCTTTGCAACAAAGAGGGAGGTTAAGGTATCTATGCTAAATGGTGCAAACTTCTTAGAATGGAAAGAAGCTTTATGCTATCAATTGGGCATGATGTATTCAGATCTTTGCTTTCAAGTGATTACTTTTACAGTACTTATGAATGAAAGCAATGCATATACAAAGATTCTGTATAAAAATAAGAGTGATCCAACAAATTGTCCTTATCATTCATGTTACCACATGTGCCTAGAGATTTTAAAGATCATGTGACTTCTAACACTATGGTGAATTTTTTCATGGAAATGATAGAACAAGAATTTGTTAGGTCTAACAAAGCCAAATGAGATGTCTTGGTTTATATGTTTACTTCCATGTGTTATAGAAGGAAATAAAATGTACGAAGTATATCATGGCCATACGTGACATTACAAGAAAATTAAATAATCTAAATATTATTATTCCTCAAACCTTTTTGATCTATTATATCTTGCATGCACTACTAGCTAAATATGACCTTTTTAAGATCTCTTATAGCAAACATAAGGGTGAATAGTCAATAAATGATCTCATGACCAAGTGTGTTTAGGAGGAAGAAAGACAAGTTGTTAATCAATTGGACAAGATGAACAGCTGAATGTGGTGGCTAACAAATCAAGAAAGGTTGTATTAAAGGGCAAAATGATCAAGAAATCTTCAAAGAAGAAGCATGAATTAGGTGTGGCTAAAAGCTCAATCTCAAAAGTTAAGTGCTTCTTTTGTAAGAACTAGACATTCAAAAAAGAAATGTTTGAAACATGAGGAATGGTTAATCAAATAGCATTCAAGTAACAAAGTTTTATTATGAGCTATGGATCAAATCTAAAATATATTTTTAATTCGAGTTAGTGGATTGACTTGAATGCCACTATGCACATTTCAACCACCTTGTAAGGGTTTCTAATAAGACAACCTCCAACTAAGTGCGAACTATATGTCATCTTGAAAAATCAGATGCGTTTACATGAAAAGTTAGTGGAAGACTATAAAATCACATTATAGTCGAGAGAAAGTTTACTTTTGAAGAATTATTTTTATATTCCATCATTTTAATGAAATTTGATATCTATTATCAAATTAGTTAAAATAATTATTGTATCATTTTTTACACATTAGGCATGTCCTCATTTAAGAAAAATATTTTTATCATAATATAATTGATAATTTTTTTAATCTTAACATTTCTTTTGAAAATGTTTCTCTAGTTTGGCCAAATAAAAGGAATAGAGGTAACGATGACTTTGTAATTTTTTCACATAAAAGGTTCGGACACATATCCTAAAATAAGGTGGAGATATAAGTGAAAAAATGTCTTTTGGGATCTTTGGATTTCACAAATCTTGACATCTACCTGTATCAATGAAAAAACAATCAACACATTCAAGAAAAATGTCAGAAAACCTGAGGTAACATTATATTTGATTCATATAGATGTTTGTGAACCTTTTCATTCATGTTTTATAGGCCAAAAGTATTTCATAACGTTTATCGATGACTACTAAAGGTTTATGTATCTTTACCTCATATATGATAAATCTGAAGTCTTTGACATGTTCAAAGATTTTAAGAAAGAGGTAGAAAAACAATTAGGAAAATCTATCAAGGTGATTAGATTAGATAGAGGTAGTAATAATATAGTAGACACATTAAGAAATGATAAATGTCAAGACTATTTTCATTATTTCTTAAGGAGAGTGACATAGTACTTAATAGATAATGCTAGGCAAACTTAACATGAATGTGGTTGTAAAAAGGCAAAATATAATACTTGAAATAATAGTAAGGATATGATGAGTTATTTTACTCTAGTAGCCTCAATGTGGAGTGAAGCTTTAAAAATAACTATGCCTATTCTAAATAAGATTCTAACAAAGTTTGTATAAAAAACTCCTTACGAGTTATGAACTAATAGAAAATTCTCTTTAGGTTATATGCACATATAGGATTGTCTAAGTGAAGCTAAACTTTACAATCAACATGAGAAATCTCTAGATTTAAGGATATTCTATGATTACTTCATTCGCTATCTAGAGAGGTCAAGAGAGGATATATATTCTATTGTCCTATACATATCACAAGAGTCATTAAAATTGATAGGTATAATATCAACCACTTCATGCCCCTCTGATGGATTAGTTAGGGTTATTTAATATCCCTTTTTTTCTTTACGTACTATTTTGCTTACTACACTTGCGGCTGTAGCATTATAGATAGTATTGTTACTCTTGCTACCATCCGGATAAATCTAACCGAATTGATCTTGTAGGATTCCCAAGAAATTCTTTGATTTCTTCCATAGCTATCTTTTTAGATGATGTTTGTGTCAATGAAGGTATCCCTAAGGATTTCATTTTTTGAGGAGTCTCAAAAAGATATCATTGTACATCAACATATTTCTGGTGAAGGTAATGATATTTATTATATATAGGAGATTGAGGTTGATTTTTCATATGTTGTTCTAACATTGGAGAATAATGAAAAGGCAAATATACCTACTCAAGAACAATCACATGAATAATCATCTAAGCTTATTGTAGACCCATTTATTTAAGATCTACATTATAATCAAGAAGTGAATCTAAGAAGATTAAGCAGACAAAAAAAATCAGTTATTTCATTGAATTATGTGCTATATCTCTCAAGTAAAGACATAGGTCAAGGGGTAAGTGAACCCATTATATTTTCATAGGTCATGATTATGTAAATTCTAATCATTAGTTATAAGCTATGAAGGAAGAGTTTATATCCATAGATTATAATCAAGTATCAGATATTGTGGACTTACCTTTGGGAAAGAAGCCTATTGACTATAAATGGGTCTATAAGACGAAATTAAATTTTGATGGTACAATTGAATGATATAAAGCTAGATTTGTAACATTGACTAGTATGAGACTTATGCTCCTATTTCTTCTAAGGATTCAATACAAATAGTCATAGCCTTAGTAACTCTTTTTGTTTACAATGACATCAAATGGATGTGAAAATAGATTTCCTAAATAGTAAATTAAAATAAAAATTATAAATGGAACACCTTCAAAGATTTGAGGTTTAAAGAAAAGAACATATTATTTGTAAGTTACATAAATTTATCTATGGACTCAAACAAGTTTATCACATACTTTGAGTTTAAAGAAAACATTATCAATTAGTGTATATATCTAAAAAAAGTGGGAGTAGATAGATATTGTTTGTGTTGTATGTAGATGATATTCTTCTTGCTAGTTCAAACCTTAGTTTATTAAAGGAGACTAAAGATTTTCTATCAAATAACTTTGATGTAAAGGACATAGGTGAAGCTAATTACATAATTGGCATAAAGATTCATCGGAACAAGCCTTTGGCCATATTTGGGCCATCTCAAAGGTCTTACATATCAAATGCGTGGAAATAGTTTATGATGAAGAATTATTCTTCTTGTAAAGCACCTATTATTAAAAGTGATAAACTAAGGTAATTGTAAGGTCCTCTTTCAGATGCAAAGAGGCTAAAAAAAACTTATATGTTGTTGTAGTTAGGTCTCTTAACTATGTGCAAACATATATCCATCCAAATCTCATTTCTCACTAGATATCTTGGAAGATATTAAAATAACCTTGACCTATTGCATCGGCAAGCTATCAAGAAGCTTTTGTGATATGTTCAAGGAAACAAAAATTTAATGCTCACATATAGGCAAATAGATTAATTGAAGGTCATAGATAATTGCATCATATAGACCAAACTTTGGGCTATGTGTTATTACTTGCTAAAGGACCTATCTCTTGATTTAGTATAAAAAAAAAGATAATTACAACATCCACTATGAAAGTTGAGTATATAGCCTACTTCCACGTATTTTCACAAGTTATATGAATGAATCACTTCATTACACAATTGAGAGTTGTGAATTCTATACAAAAACCTATATAGATATAATGTGATAATAAAGCTACTATCAAATTCTCTAATAACAACAAGAGTTCGAGTGTTTGTAAGTACATGAAAATTTGATTCTTGGTTGTAAAGGTAAGAATTAGAGATCAAATACTATCAATTGATCATATTGGGACAGACTATATGTTAACTAACCTCTTATGAAGTCACTTTCACAAAGTACCTATAGTGGATATGTCTATAAAATGAGGTTGGTCAGTTCCTTAGAGAATATGACATATATTTAGACAGTAATGTAATATGTGATATCACACGTTTGATCTTTATATATTAGTTCATTGTGAACTATCATTTATCATTGGATAAATAAGATAATGCACATTTTTTATTTTGTTATGACATTGTGAGTGTATTCATTAAGGTTCTTTAAATATCACATATGGTGTTTGATTTTGTTATGATTATAAATATCTTAATGTATGTAAGTGACATACATCCTCAACATTGTATTATTGCCATTCCTACTGATTTTGAGAGATATTATGATCAAAATGAGGATAATACTTATAATCATTAAGCTTGTGATTGCTCCACATAGTTATCTAATATAAAAGAGATTAGATAAAGTCAGGTGGGAGATTGTTAGAGTTAAATTTTATTATTATGATGTTTTTAATCAAATTAAATATTAATACAATTGTAAATAATTCATGGTATTAGAGTTTACAAAAGGCAAAATCGTAATATGATTCTAGAGTGTATTAAAGGTCTACCTTAGGGGTTTCAACACAACAAGCAAGACAACACAACTCTTACAAAGACACTCAATCCATAAGAGAGGTTTTGATTGTGGGGATCGAATAGAAAAAAAGAAGATAAAGATCACATGCATTTGTCATTTTTCACATTGATGCCGAATATAGGCATGACCAAATTCAATCACCTTCATCTCCAGGCTCTAACACCATCAGCTTCGTAATGACTGAAAACAAACTTCTTTGGGGATGATCCTTTTGCAAGGAGGATCTTTGTGTCCCTGAGTCCTTCACAAACAAGCACAAAAAAGGCAAACAGCCTCCTCTTGTCATCACGTCATTTGTCCCTCTCGACCTCACACTGTGTTCTTTCTTTCTCACTAGAACCATCTGAACCGAAAGCACCCTTCATTTCTTACGACAGAATGTCCCACTTCTGCCAATAGTTGGACATCGAAATCGTGCATTATATGAAACTCCCCTCTCTCTCTCTCTCTCTCTCTCTCTCTCTCAGTTTCTAGTGTGTTTTTGTTGCTTTGTCTCTCGCTCGCTCTCTCTTCCAGGGTGACAGACGGGAGGAGTTCTTTCTTTCTTTACATTTCCGCCTGTTCTTCCCTTCCTCTTCCTTCTTTCTGTCTTTTTCCATTTTCCCACCCTCTTATTCAGTTGTTTTTACGTTCTCCGATCTCCTGCTCCATCCTTATTTTTTTATTTTCTCTCTCCCTCCAGTGAGTTTTCTCCTTTCCGGCACGTTTTTCTCTCTTTCTCCCTATTTTCCTTCTTTTAATTGTTTTCTCGTTCCAAATGGCTATTTTTTTATTTTAATCATCCTTTCTCTTTTTTTTCTTTAGTCGCCGGAGATCATTTTCGTCAGCGATTTTTCTTGCGCCGGCGAGAAACCTCACTTTCGGCGCAAGTTCTTCCTTTTCTGAACCGTTTTTCATCTCCGCTTTCGCCGGCGATTTCCTCGCGCGATCACGATTTTCTTCCTTTTTCTATTATTGATTCTCTCTCTCCCACATGTCTCCTATCCCCTCCCTTCAACTCTCTCCGGCGCGCCGATACTACTCTCCCTCTCTCTCTCTCTCTCTCGCTCTCTCTCTCTCTCTCTCCCTATAGCCTTCCCCTCACTTTACTCTCTCATCTCTTAACGTGTTTCCCTCTACCTTCGACTTTATTTTTTTATTGCTCTCTTTATTCCTTTTTATCTTTCCCTATTTCGTGTTTTTCCTAATATTTTATATTTATCTCTTCTTTTATTTTCATCATTCCCTCTTTTCTCTCACATAAATTTCCCCATCTCTTTTCTTCTTTTCTCTCTTCCTCTCATTTTTTTTCTCTTATCCCCTCATTCCCTTATTCTCCTCTCCTCCGTCTCTTTTTCTTCCATCTAATTCTTACCTTGTCTCATCAAAGTCTCTTCATTCACCTATTCTCCAAATTCCCTCTTCATGCAGGCACTTTGAGCGGTCATTCACACCCTGTAGAATTAGTGGCTCCATCTTTATCTTCTCCCTTTATTCTAATTTTCATTTTAATTATAATTTTACTCTTAACCTTAGAAAATAAGAGATGATCCTTCATACTTCTGTTTGATTATTCTAATAGAAATAATTACCCTTTGAGAAGATGACAATTACGAAAAAAAATCAAATAATCTATGTGGATTCAATCTAGATTTAACCAATAATTGTCTTGTAAGAGGTCTATAATAAATTTAAGATTGAGGCATCATTTTAACTTGCAACGATCGGGCCACATTGACATTGACAGGAGTATCTTAGAGACTTCATTAGATTTAAATCATTTTATTTTGATCTGTTTCCATTAAAACTTTGTAATGATAATTTTAGTAGCAGTCAATGCTTGTACCATGTATTTAGATGGTTGAAAATAAAACTTCAAACGAAAACTGTTCTTTATTGATTGCATGTGCAATGTCAAACTATGAATCTTGTGGTCTTTTCATTCTTCTATTTTTGTCTTTTTATTTTGACAAGTGCACTGGAAACATTAGAGAAAGTCACCTAAAAGAGAAGATGCGTAGATCTACTGATAAAAATAACGTACTTTCCTACGTACAAATCTCATGTTACTTATTTTCGATCCATTATGGAACAGAGACCGTCGTTATTCAAACACATGCATCCAGAGAGAAGACTTCTGCAGATGTCTGCCATCTCATCGGAGGACTACGCGACATCCGCATAGAGATCCTTGATCACGGTGCGGACTGCAATGGGAATCCTGACTGTATGACTCTCATCCTTCCAAGTCAGGCTTCCGAAGGTGTACACTCCCTGAATCCTGCGGACAGCCGTCAACGTAACGGTGAAGTCCTGTCTCGTGGTGTGTTCATCAAAGACGAGCTTGGACGGTCGAACTTCCATCTTGATCCCTGGCGGGGGCTCGACGGTGGCAATATAAGTGCTGCCGACTGGGCCCACATTGGTGACGGTCCTTGAGACCGTCACCTTGGTTTTGAGATCAGGGATAGAGATGGAAGGCAGATTCAGGTGGTAGACGGGAAGCTGTGGAGTTGGACAAACCAGTAATCTATCGAAAATGCACTTGGACTTGTCGAAATCTTTCGGATTGATATCGTATATGAGCCCCGGATCAGCCGCCTTGTCTGGATTGATGTGGCCGCTGCCGTAGTCGAACGGGTCGGCGAGCTTGCGGGGGTGCCCTCCGCCACTATCGGCACCTCATCTTTATCGACGACCGATGCTGTGAACAGAAACCCCGGTTGATGTTGAGAACGGAACAACGTAGATCGATGGGGGACTAGGAGAACATACCGGTGGTCATAATGGCGGATTTTATAGCGGCGGGGGACCAAGTGGGGTGCAACGATTTCAGCAGTGCCACGATTCCTGATACGTGTGGAGCGGCCATGGATGTTCCGTCCATGAAGCCGTACGAATCCCCCTTAGCGGCTAGGATGCGGACTCCCGGTGCAGTGATGTCCGGCTGCATTGATGTAGAATATTTCAGACAAGGAATAAAATAGCAGAACCTTGATCCGAGAACGATGGAACTCTTAAAATTTGATGGGACTAGACTGAAAAGAGAGTGGGGATGCAGATCTTTTCCCCGTCTGGGAGAATTTTGCATATTGTAAAACCTTATCTTCAGGAAACTACAATCGCACCTTGAGGATGCCGGGGAAGACTTTGCTGGGGCCTCTGGACGAGAAAGCTGCTACTCTGGGTGCCAACACCCCCCTCCCTTCAACAGTGCGCGTGGGAGCCAGTTTCACTTTGGGAGAAACCCTGTGCACGGAACATCGCATTTCAGTAACGCGTGTGAGACAAAAGAGGGGAGAGAGAGAGAGAGAGAGAGAGAGAGAGAGAGAGAGAGAGAGAGAGAGAGAGAGAGAGAGAGAGGGAGGGAGATGAAGAGAGAGAAAGAGAGGGAGAGGGAGAGAGAGAGAGAGAGAGAGAGAGAGAGAGAGAGAGAGAGAGAGAGAGGAAGTTTGAGGAACGTGGTTACCTGGAAGTCTCAATGTAGTCGAATATTTGCTGAAAAGCTACCCAGTCCACCAAGATGAGCGGAAAATCGCCGGTCTCTGGAAGGAGGTTAGTGGTGTACTGTGGAAAGATTAGACCAAGACCTCCCGCGTTCAAAACATTCTGCAACGCAATCGCCATCTGCTCTTCTGATGCGGTACGTCCCGGGTTGCAAAGGATGACTTTACTCGTATATTGGGTGTTGTTCAGTGTTTTTTCGTCACAGCTGTATCAGGAAGGCGAAGTTCGCTAAAACTAAGGAGAACAGATGTACATTTGCTAAACCTAACTGAAATCAAAGTGATATCCATGGGTAAAAGCGTTTGACCTTTCACCATATGCGATATCCGAAAACACGTTCTTCAGATCCGGATTCCCGAGGTATATACCTTGCCCCTGAGAGAAATTCTTAGATTTCCTTGTATGCTCAATGAAATGCCTGAAAGGGGATTCCACCGACTAAAAAAGAAACCTTCCATTTGTGGAATCGTCGAGTAGGGAAACGATACTAACCACCAGAGTGACATTGTCTCCGAGGGTAATGGCCGTGGGAAATGACCGATCCATCGTGCTGGCTGCCACGGTTATAACCCATGGGGAGGTGTTTTCCACTGTCTGAGGAAACGGGCCATCGTTTCCGGCTGAGTACACCACTGTGATTCCCTTCAGCATAGCCTGGAGCGATCCCCATGAATCATCGTCGGTCGCCAACGATTAGGATAGAATGTGCACGCCATCATGTATGGCGTCGTCAATGGCTGCCAGAATCGATGCGGTAAACCCCGCCCCATGCTGCCCCCACGCAGCTTTGTATACGGCCAGCCTAGCACGGGGGGCCCCACCTCTCGCCCATCCAGCAGCCAGTCCACCTACGCTTACATTCCGCACGTAGGATCCAGCCGCAGTCGACGCTACGTGGGTACCGTGGCCGCCCAGGTCCCGCGCAGAGAGGTACTCCCCTTTAAATGGTGCCTCATTAACATCAACACCAGCAGCATACCATCTCGCGCCGATGATCTTCCGGTTGCAGTGGGAGGCGTTGAACGCCACCCCCGTCTGGCAGGCCCCTTTCCAACGTGCCGGAACTGGGCCGTAGCCTTTGTCGTCGAAGCTTTTGGTTTCCGGCCATATTCCTGCAACCGACGGTACATGCCGTTTATCCACTAAAAAATACTTCTTATAAAGATCAGTGATAACACAGTGGCACGCAAAACTGTAAGTGGAGATGATAAACACCGGGGGGAAACGAGAGCTGGTTACGCAGTACCAAGGCGGTCTACCTGTATCGATGACTCCGATGATTATACCGTCGCCTAGCCTGGCCTTGTGAAGGAGCTGGGAAGGGGGACTGTTGTAACTGAGCCCGAGGAAGTCCCAACTACGCGTCGTACTCAACCGAACGGTTCGGCTCAACCTCACTCCAAGAACGCCCGTCATCCCTGAAATCAGATATTGTCAGCATCTGTTTTCAATGGTGTCAACGATGATTATTTTATTGCCTATATAGTGTGTTTATGATCCAGACATTCATCCTATTCCCAAGATATGTTAGCTTTTCAAAACTCCCTGATAACTTATTACGCTCTGCTTCTAAATCCGTTTCGTTCTCTTCAACGATCCCCGACTATCCATTCGCTCAAACGTAAGCGATCCCTCGCGTCGTCTCCCGCTTTCTCCCTCATCCCTTCTGTCTGTCTGTCTGTCTGTCTGTCTGTCTGTCTGTCTCTGCCTCTCCCTCCCTCTCTTTTTTTTCTCTCTCCGCTCTCGCTCTTTCTAGGGTACTGCGATAATCATTGTTCGATCGTCAGATCGAGATCACGATTGCTCAAAAACGACGAGCGATCGGGATCGTCGATCGCTCGGCGGATCGATGGCCTAAAGCGGATCGTCGATTGCTTTCCACCATCCGACGGATAGGATTCAACGTCGACAAGAGAGATATTACCTCTCTTTCGATAGGGCCCCTCCCACCGCCACTGCCTCTCTCTCCTCCTGCTCTCGGAGACCAACTTCGCCGCCGCCACCTTCACCGCCGCCGCCTCTCTCTCCTCTGCCGCCAGTTCAAGTGCCGCTGTGTCTTAAGAATACATCAAACTGGGGCGTAATATCTATATATATATATATCTTAGTATCTTAGGAAGCTTAAAAGTTAGGCCCATTAATATTTTAACTTGATTTAATATTACTATTAATACATCTTAATAAAAGTTAAAACTGAGCTCTAATATTTAAATATAGATTTATATATATATTCCTAGTATAATATTTAGGCATATTGTAATATCATAATATTATTGGATGATCAGCGGATCCAGATCGATCGATCGCCATGATCGTCGATCAATGATCACGTTCCGCGAAGTCAGGTGATCGGATCGTCGAGGTAGATGGGTGATTCAGTCAATGCCAACCACGAAGCTCGGCGAGTTTCGAAGATTAAACAGGAGGGTCCGCAAGAAGGTCACGCGCCTGATCTTGACATTTTTTAGCTCGGTTCCTTGGAACACGCATCATTGTCCAAGACGTCCAGCATACTATTTCGATTTCATCGAAGGAGTTTACACTGGAGGAGACAATAGATATCCTTCCTCCTCCCGTATTCAAATATGAGAGATAATAGATGTTCTCCCTCGGTGAAATAGTCTTCCACGCGCGACGTGAAAGGGCTGGTTGGTGACGGTGAAGTCGACAGAGGCCGGTGCGAGGCGAGAATCGAGGAAGGTCGATCTTCATCCCGTGACACGATGACCGGTTCAGATTGTATGGGACCAACATTTCTGCCCTTTCTTCGATTCGTTCCCTGCTTTTATTCCACAGGGATTTCATCACTGTGCTTTTTATGAATAGAATGAGGAGGGAAAATATCGCTCACACATTGTGAGTCTGTTCGGCGGGGATACGAGTGCACGCCGTTAGATCTGATTTGATTTTCCACATGACGAATGAAGCTTCATTTTCTGGCCAAGTAGAAACCTTTTTATAAACATAATAAGATTTTATTCTCTTAATGATGTACGTGCCCCAAAGACATTCGCGTTTTTAGCGAGATGGTTACCGATTGATTCTAGTACTTACTTTAGTTCTTAGCACCTCGTAAGACAATTCTAATTTCGTCTTTCTGTTGGAAACAATATTTGTTTTAAATTATTTCTAAAAAATATAATAGAAGTCGGAAAACAATTCGACCGTGGAAGCTCGATGCGTATGTCATTAGCCTGTAAAATATCTCCGATCTAGTGGCATGTTGGACTTTTATGTCGCCCCGGGTACGACCACTTCAGCTCACTAAAATGCCCTCCGCTTCCCGTTCCCCTCCGCGCATGTAACGCCGCGTTCCAAGATAATATATGTATATATATACATAGAGAGAGAGGAGAGAGAGAGAGAGAGAGAGAGTATACATATGACCCGATTTTGGCAGGCATTAAAAAATACGAATTATAATTTTAACCAATCATTTATTGGTCTTAAGGACTGACTCTTGTGCCCCGCGTGGTACCATGCAAGATAGCAATCATTTCTTTCTGCCAATAAAATGTCAAGTCAACTCATCTACACCTCATGTCCAGATAAGATATAGAGACGAGGGAGAGGGATAAGAGGAGAGAACAGAGAAGAACAGAGAAGAAACTACTTGACTTTATTTTATAGGACTCTCGGAGGCCCGCAAAGGATGGGACGCAGGACGAGACCCCAGCCCAGACGTGGTGGCCCCGACAGGTGAACAGGCTGTGGGCCAAAATGAGGATGTAGGCCCAGAAGTCCGCCGCCGATCCCGACATCGCCGGACCTGCCTGAAATCAGAAGGCTTCACTGACTACTAGTGGGCCCCTTTTCTTCTTGTGCTCTGCCTCTATAAAGCACGAACCCCCGCTGCTGTGAGACACTGAACTTTGAATCAAGAAATTGTGGCTCTTTGCCTGTGTGGCCTGCCAGTGGGAATTGCCTGTGCGTCTCCCGCTTGGTCGCAAGACCCCATCGCCCCGGTACGGTTTGTGGTGAGGACCCCGCTGCTCGCGGTTAAGAGCCCCGCCTTCCGCTTCCATCCGTTCGCCATCGCTTCTGGCCCACCGCTGCCTTCGCTATCTTCACCGTCGCCAACCGCCGTCGTTCGTTGCCGTCCTCAGCCGCTGCCGCCACCTACAACCGTTGCCACAGATCTGCCTCTGCCGCTGCCTCTGTTAACGCCGCGGCCACCATCACCGTCGCCTCCGCCGTCGTCGTTACCCCCGCTGCCGTTGTCATCCCGGCCGCCATCGTCCCCTCCACCACCGTCGTCGCCATTCTCAGCCGCTTCTGCCGCCAACAGCCGGTGCCGCCGTCCTTGTTTTCTGCAACCAGTCCGCCGACGTCCCACCGCCGGCTGCAGGTGTCGTCAGCCCCCCTCCGCGGCCGGTCGACGCCTCCCCTCCGCCGTCGAAAACCGCTTCCGGTGCCCCTCCGCCACCTGCCGGCGCTGCAGCTGTAACCGCCCCCGTCGTCTGTCCCCCCTTACTGGACCAGCCTCATCTTGCCCCTTGCCCTGAACCGGTTCGAGCCGTTGGCTGTCTTGGTCCGTGCCCCTGGACCGCACCGTCGGTCCGAGCCAAGGCTCGGCCAGCCGCCCACGACCTGGTCAGCTGTTCACTACCATCAACGCCAAGGTGAACGGTCAACATATAGGTCAACTGTTTTATTTTGGTCAACTGTTAACGATCACTCTTGTGGCCCACGGCCTCTCTGGTTACCTCTTTCCACTGCCAATACTAATATATCTTGTGCTTATATTACTTGCTCTTTTAATATGCTCATATTATGATTGTCCTCAAGTGATCTTATAGGTTATTCACTTTTCACATTGAGTGATCTTTTACTCATGATTTTGCCACAGCTGCTTCATTATATTTTAAGTACCCTACGGTTGACTGTTTGCCTAAATCACCCAATCGTCACCAGTTGTCTTTATTGAGGATGATTTTTGTGCTACTTATGACTCTAAGATTTCCCCTTCTCGAGTTATTTTGAGCATCACATGTGATTTTTAATTTCATTTATTAAATAAGTATTTTGCCTCAATTTTCATCATTATTAGAGCCCGACACCATGATTCCACTTTTCTGATCCTTGTGGGGTTCAAGCTAGAGGAAGATGAAGTTACTATAAAGAATTCAGAATGATAGGCGAGAGAGAGAGAGAGAGAGTAAACAAGGAAGAAAAGAGATAAGAGAAAAACGAAGATCTGTACTGGCATGGATAGATCAGTAGTTGTGTCAGCAAAGAAAAATCCCTCTGTCTGCACCTTATATTCCCAAGCGACAAGGAGTTGCCTGCTGCGCTTATGGTCATCCGACGTATACCCATTCCTCTACTCCCTTCTTCACCGTCCCATAATCTTTCCGCAGGTTGATCCCCCTCATTAACCTGCCCTCATAACGCATGTAGAGTATTGAAAATATTCTGATGATAGAATATTTTGAATATCCTTTAAGCATGGCTTCTTTGGAGATGATCTGTTTGTGGGGAGGCTCTTTGAGCGTTCAACTGGAACCTTCCACTCTTCTAGTTCATGAAAAGTCAACAGCACATTCTCATTCTCATAACATCTGAGTCAACATGTGGCACTGATCTTTGCTCGAATGTCTATACATGATGGGTGTCAACAAGTTGTGTGATGGGAAAATAAGATATAATGGAAATGAGGATCGAGCAACTTAGAAAAAACATTTAGAAGTGTGCTTGAATATGATATTGTGAAGATTAGATGCTATCACTCTTTTGGATGATCTAGTAGAGAGAGGTGATTGTCCTATGATCACTATGTGACAATCGTAATAAGAATATATTAAGGGAAGAAAACAATATGATGTATGAGGTATAGGATTATCATCCATAGAGATGAGTTACCTGAGAGACCATAATTGTAGATGTTGACCATTGACCACATTGTTGGCCGTTGACCTTGATAGATGTAGCAGCCTGCCTATATTTAGTATTTCCCACGTAGCTTGTCGGTCAAACCAATGATTCTCTTCTCAAAGTCAAAGAGAGAGTCTTTTTTTTCTGGTATGTAGCTCCGCAAGCTAGGAATGTATCATCGGGGAAAACGAACAGAACATAGGGTCATCATCATTGCCCTCTTATTTTTTCTTTTGTTTGTGTCTGGTCTGTTGCGTGTGTGTGTTTTTAGGCTTATCTTTTATTGGGGCTTAAAATGACTTTTTTTTTTCAGCTGATCTCACATCGAGAGCAGTTCTTTCTTGTTCAGGGCTCCTCCGAGTCTGAGGAATTGGCCAAGCGAAGTGGGAGGCTACTCACGACTCACCTGACTATGTCGTTGACATTTGACCGGGTCTTGATTCACGTCAAATGGAGCGGCTGGCACAGCCCAGATGGTTTGAGAGGCTCATACCGTCGTGGTGGCACGATGCAGATTGGACGGTCCACTATGGGTCGAACTAGGGGGGCTCAAACAAGCTTGGACCAGACTGGAGGAGGGTGGTTTGGTTGAATGACCTGAACCGGTTCATACCAACGAGGTGGGCTCCATAAGCCAGGGCATTGAATCCCCATTAGGGAAGGGGAGGAGAGGAGATAAGACCATGGCAAAGTGGTGGTGGAACGGGAAAGGTGGGTGGTGGTGGTGGCAGAACATGGTAGATAGTGTGGTGCTGGCGGCAATAATGACGACCCACTATGGTCGGGAGATTGATGAAAGTGTTAGAGATAAAAGCCTAATATAGACTTAGTGTGAAAGCTAGAAGATAGAAATGAAATGAACAACTCACAACCGGAGACACAAGAATTTACATGGTTCAGAGGTTGACCTCTATGTCCACGGGCAGCAATGAAAAGCTCTAATAGATGTAAAAGAAGTACAGAAGAGCACTCCCCAAAACCCGGAATACAGATCTCTAATCTTGGCCCTCAAAGAACTCATTAGTCTCTCATCAACATGTAGAGATCACTATATTAGAAATTCACTCTCAACCTCTCTATGATCACTAGTGTTATGAGATGAGAAGAGATGACCTCTATTTATAGACCCCCTAGAGCTACTTCGAGAAATGTGCTAATGACTCCTCGAAAAATGTGCAGACTGTTTCCTTCTTGAAGTTGGAATGATTCATCTAAACTATTTCTCCCTTTTGGTTTAGCCTGCCCATTACTAGGCCATTGAGGGGCGTGAGAAGCGGTCCACATTGTGGGCCATTTCACACGTCTCGTCTTATCTCTCTCTTCTCTCTCTCTCTCTTCATTAAATGTGGTCTTCTCTGCTGCCCTATGAGCTGACATAGATGTGGCCATTTGATGAGCCACATGCCCAATAGAAAGCGGTGGTAGCAAAAGGCGGTGGGTGGCAAGGCGAAATGGCAACGATAGTCGACGATGGTAATAGGGTGAGACAGAAGATGCAGAGGCAAAGGTGGTGGGGAGAACGGATGAGGATGTCGACAAACGGTTGTGGAGACGATGTTTGTGGTGGCAGGATCTGAAACAGTGATAATTATAAATCAATAGTTGTATCTATGTATTAATATCTTATTTATAGATTTTGCTTAGTGGGTAGAGAATGTAATTATACATGTATTACTAACTCATTACGACATTCATAATGTTTTATTATTTAAGTCTTAATGCATATTATTTTATTTTATTTATTGATATTATGAGACTAACCTCACTTGACTTTTATAAAGTCAAGTGGTGATTCTCTCACATTCTCTTCATAATTATTTGATTGCAAGGACTTAGTGAGCTTATATTATGAGTTAAAAGTAATGGAAGAAACCCAAGTTCTCAACCTAATGAAAAGCCCAAGTTTTATGAAGAGGGCTGGCCTAATATGTTTATGGGCCCAAGAGAGGGCATCACCTTGGTCAGGCCCATTTAAACTTAAGTGGTACAAGACTTTGGCCCAGTCTATTTAGACTTAAAAGGGATATCAAAAGATGAGATCTAAGCCATCAATTTTAAGGTACCTTAACATGAGATTAAGGGGAAGATTAAAATGCCGTCGTCATGAAGAATATAGGCCGTCCATCAAGAGAGTTATTCATCATAACCATCTATTGGAGGGGCCTAATTCTCTAAGGGATTAAGGTATTTCGTCCCTTTCTTGGAGGGTACTTTTTGGCTCTCTCTCTAGTAGTGGCTAGTCAAAAGAAAAAGAAGAGAAATCAAGACTCAGTCAACAGTATTCTTGTGCTCAAGATCGTCATGGAGAGGAGATTACTTAGAGCGCATCAAGATCGTCACAGATCAAGCATTACTCAGCCTAAGATTAGCACACAACGAGGTTTGTGTAAGATCTGGATTTGGAGCGTGCTTGTAATCCTCTCTATGGATAGATTAATGTCTAGTTTGAATTAATTTGATTATCTATTATATCATTATCTCGTTTTTTATTCATTCTCTCCTCATTGTCACCCTCTACATCCCTCCTATCTTTATCTATTTCATATCTGATTTCACCCATCACAATCATATATATATGTAAGAAATAAAAGAAGTAAAATTCGTACTCTCATTTTCACGCTCCTTGAGGATCGACCCTTACTCATCTTAGATCTTAAGAGTGAGGCTTTATAAATCATGACGACAAATGTAATCCCCCTAAATCAAGTTCATCAAAGAGCAACGACGGAAGAGGTTGAACAACAATGTCAATGTGAAGCGGCAGCGGACGGCGACGGTGGCAGCGACAGAGACGAAAGTGACGACAGATGGTGATGATGACTAGATGGAGGCAGATGTGGCAGCGGTGGAAGGTGGAGCTCACATAAGTTTGTCTCGACCACACAGTGAGCTTTTGTTGTTACAATAATCATCTAAATCAAGAGCATTGTTCATTTCTTAGAACAAAATGGCCCACTTTTGCCCATACTACAACCTCGAAATCATGCTAGATATGGAATCTCTCTCTCTCTCTCTCTCTCTCCCTCTCTCTCTCACTATCTCTCGTATTGGCTTAGCCTTCTAGCACAAACTGATCTCCATCGTCTCACCATCCACCTTGTCTTCCCTATCTAGTTCTGATCAAGTTCCCACATACGATGGTATCTTGATTTCGTCTGAAAATAGGTGACTTACATAGATTGCTCTTACAAGTGAAGTCAATTCATTCATTTTATGAGCTATACCAAAATTTTGATATTTAAATTTCATTTTTTAGTTTATTCCTTAAAATTTTCATGGATAGTTTGGTACTTTTGAATAATGAATGCTGGAACTTTGGACATCAACTTACATGGAATAAATGTATATGGTTCTAATTTACAAAACCTTTCCAATCTTTTTCATAGACAAGCAAAGTTCTACATTATCTTAAATATTTTTTATTTCCTCGCTTGATTTTTTTTATATCATATTAGAGTGTCATGCATTGTGCCCAATTCTTTTATAATGCTTTATAGGACAAATGAGTATGTTTACTATAAAACAGATATAATTTTACATACTTGTGTGGCATACCTAGAAAATCAAGCAAAGTAGGCATACCTAACAAGTAGTTGGTATCTTTGCCATTGGTTTACCGATAGAAAGTTGGGTGTATTACATAACGACTATATAGTTCAGCTAAAACTACATCGCAATTCTCACTCACACATGATTCCTTACAACCAGACCTATAGCTAAGAACATATATCTAATGAACATTATGTCTTCAATGTTTCTCGATCCCCTGTATAATCCCATGGTGGTCTAATTGTTGAATAAACAAGGTTTTCAACTATTTATGCCTTCAATGTTTTCATAATTTTGATAATGTAAGCATCATATTGGCCCAATATTATTTTCTAGAAATTATGCTGGGATCTTGCATTGTTTAATGTTGATTGCCATAGTTGTGGGAAGCAACACATGGTTTATTAACCATTATGGTACAATTCCACACATAAAAAAACTTTCTTTTGAAGATGACACAACATTATGGCATTATAGTAGATTATATATACAATGGATTGAAATATTGTGATCTGTGATGTATATGTTGAATGTCACTCATCTATAGTTACCCTTTAATGAATAATTTTGCTTTATAATACTAAAGTAGAAAGAACATTTAATTCCAAAGAAGACTCTTACCCTCTACTGAAATAAGATAATGTGGTTTCAAGATTAGTTAAAATCCTATGACAAAATAGAAATTCACTCATGACATCAATGAGTAGAAGAGAAATTAATGAAACTTCTATGGATATTTATTTGGCTATTAGCACCATAGCAAAAATGAAACTATACTACTAGTACCTGATATAAGTTTCTCTTTTGAAGTGTTAAGTTTATCTTGTGAAAATCAATAAGAAATGTTTGCAACATTGAATGAAAATGTCTGAGGTAAAGATCCTCTAAATTCAAATGATGGAGGCATATATGATCTCTAGTGTTCATGATAGTATATTGACGCTCTTAGTGATTTCCTATGCAAAACTCTAATGAATCTTATTTTAAATAATTTACAAACTGAATCGAAATATTGTGAATAATTTTTTGGACTTTCATAATTTTTTAAAATGAGGCCATTCAAATCTTTTTATGGTTCCTCTTTTTGTAGCAATTTTTTTGCATGTGAAATTGCACGTGCCCTAAAATTTTCATTCTAAAAGAAGAGAGTAAGATTGTGGTAAAATGATACCATAATGCTGATACTAAATAGGTAAATATTTTGGATTGAACTATTTAACATATGATGCATCTATGTCATTAGATTAAAAATTGCAAACATTCTTAATCACTAACACTAGTTCCGCGGTCCTTTGGGCTGCATAATGCACCATCCACATTCCAAGCATTAATGAATCGATTATTTGGTGAACTTCTACGCAAGTTTGTGCTTTGTTTTTTTACGATATTCTAGTATATAGTGCAGACTGTGAACTACATTAGCTCAACTTCTAAAAAGTTTTTTGCAATTCTGACTACAAATCAGCTGTCCATACATCTTAAGAAATGTTAATTTAGACAAGAAAAAAATTACATACATAGGGCATTGGATTTCAAAACAAGGAGTGATGGTTAATGTTGACAAAATTGAAGCAATATAACAATGGCCTAGCCTAGTCAATCTGAAATGACTCCGCAGCTTTTTGGGATTGAGCGGGTATTACCAATGCTTCATTAAAAATTATGGCTCCATCATGTGGCCCCTCACCCAACTCCTGAAGAAGGATGCATTTAATTGAAATGAGCAAGCGGAACTTGCCTTTGTGCAGTTGAAGGCAGCCTTCACCTTGGCCCCAGTCTTAGCATTATCTAATTTTGGCATGCCCTTTGAATTGGAAGCAAATACTTCCGAGAGAGGGGTGGGTACTGTTTTGATGCAAAATAGAAAACCAATATCCTACTTTAGCCATCCTTTCTCAAACATACACAAATACAAGTCAATATATGAAAAGGAGCTGATGGTCGTGGACTTGGCAATTATGAAGTGGAAGCAATATCTTTTGAGATAGAAATTCGTGATATACACTGACTAGAGGAGCCTAAAATTTATTCTTGAACAACAACAGGTGTTACCAGACTATTAAAAGGGGTTGACCAAGATTCTATGCTATGACTTTGAAATAAGATTCAAAAAAAGAAGAGACAATCCCGTAACAGACGCATTGTCCCCCCACCTAAATATTTCGAATATACAAATTATGCAAGTCTCGTGCCTAGAGCTCCTAAATCTCCAGATCATTATAAAAACCAACAAAATCAGGATATAATTACTATCATGGAAGGAATCAAGCATGATGCCAATAAATGGAGTAACTATTCATTGAAGCAAGGTTGCCTACGACATCATGAAAGTATACTCTTATCTAAGAAGTCGAGCATCATTCTAAAACTCTTGAGAGAATTTCATGACTCTATCCTAGGGGGGCACTCAGGATTTGTTTGTACGTATTGGTGGATAACACAACACATCTGGTGGTTGGGAATGAAGGAGTGGATACAGTCGCATGTGTCTTCCTATATCATTTGCCAAAAAAATAAGATAGTGTCTTAAACTTGTAGGGCTATTACAGCCTCAACCCATCTCAAATCTCATATGGGACAAAATCTCTATGGATTTCATTGAGAGCTTGCCAAGATATCATAATGTCAATGCCATTATGGTGGTGGTGGATAAACTTAGCAAATATGCCCATTTTTCTTGAATTAGACATCCATTTACAATTGCTTAAATTGTGTAGACATTCGTCAAAGACATTGTCAAATTACATGAAATCCCCTGTGCCATCCTATTAGATCGAGGGTCCATGTTTACCTCTACCTTCTAGATGGAATTATTTCAAGTCTAAGGTATCTTCTTGCAAAGAACAAGTGCCTACCATCCTTAATCTGACAGTCAGACAAAGGTGGTCAATAGGGGTTTGGAGACTTATTTGAGGTGCTTCGGGGGAGAAAAGCTAATGCAATGGTCCCATTGGCTACCTTGGGCCGAATACTAGTATAATACAAATTTTAAAGCCTCCATTAAAACATCTCCCTTCAAGACAGTATATAGACGAGATCCACCCAAGATCCTCTGAGTAGGACCAACATTGATTAAGAATGATGATGTGAGTCAATTCTTGTGAGAGAGAGATCTCATTTTGGATGATTTGAAGACACACTTGTCATGAGCACAGGTACAGATGAAACACCAAGTAGATAAAAGAAGGTGGGATGTGAAATTCGCAGTAAGGGACAAAGTTCTCTTAAAAATTCACCCTTATCGACAACAATCCATGGGTAGACGACTGTGTGCTAAATTGGGACCAAAATTCTTCTGCCCTTTCCAAATTACAAAATGCATTGGAGCTCTTGCGTCTGCAAATATCCACCTTGCGTTCCATGTGTCCTAATTAAAGAGGTTGGTCAAAGGGACATATAATAACATAATCACTAACCCAACTGTAGTGGATGCAGGACAACACTAACAGGAAGCACCTAAAGATGTGTTGAGTACGTGGCAGGTGCCACATAGACTATAAATTTTCATATAATGAGAGAATTGCTTGTCGACAGAAGTTACATGAGAAAAGGTTGGTAAAATTCGGAGACAATTTCCACAATTTCACCTTGAGGACAAGGTGAAAGCGGTCAGGGGGAGTATTGATGGAATCTTAGCAGCAACCCACCTCTCATAGAAGAAGTGGAGTATGAAGAGATAGAGGTCTTAGAGAGGCAGAGAAATAAAAGAAGAAAATGGGCCAACAAAGGCAAGCCCAAGGATGGAAAAAGAAGTGGTAAATATAAGCAACCTTTGAAAGTTGGAGGACAACGACCCTAACAACCACCAACTGACGGGAGAAGATTCAAGAAGGAATTTGAATACAATAAATACGTGAGGCACCAAGGGGCAGAGGGGGGGATGATTAGCCATATCAAATTGGCTGCCTTGTTCTCTTGTTGTCCTCTCTCTCTCTGTCTCTCTCTCTCTCTCTCTCTCGTCCTTCCGTCTCAATTTCCTCTTTTCATATTGTCATTCAATCTAGTGATGCATCTGGAGCACCGATCTGTAATCATTGTTTGAATCCAAGAAGAATTTCCTATTATGAGTCTCAATCTTTCTACAGCAGCGGTCGTAACAGTTGCGGATCCTATCACTCTATTAATGCTGCGGCCACCATCACCTCCGACGTCGTCATTACTGCTGCCGCCGTCATTGCCTCCACCACCGTCGTCGTCGTCCTCACCCCTATTGCCACCATCAGCCAGTGCCGCCATCCTCGTTTGCTGCCATCAGTCCGCCGACGTCCCTCCGCCGACTGCAATTGTCGTCAGCGCCCCTCCGCTGCCAGTCAGTGCCTCGGTTGTCCCTGTGCCGTCAACAACTGCTACTAGTGCCCCTCCGCCACCTGCTGGGCTGCAGCTGTACCCCATCAGTTCCACAGCCATTGGGGGGGTATTTCCCATATTTGGGCTTAAACTCCCTGGTTCGCGAGATACTGGGCTGCGGAACCAGCTGATTTGGGTCCCCTCCCTCTTAGCGGACCGGTCTCATCTGGCCCAGCCCAGGCCGGCTCGAGCCCTTTATACTGAACCGGTCCGAGCTGTCAGCTGTCTTGGTTCGCAACCTAGTCTGCACTGTTAGTCTGAACCAAGGCTCAGCCAGCCACCCACACCCAGTCAGCGGCCCACTGCCAATCAATACCAAGGTCAACCCTCATCATATCAGTCAACTATTTACTTTTGGTCAACAGACAATGATCACTCATGTGACCCAAGGCCTCTCTAGTGACCTCTTTTCACTGTCAATAGTCAGACATCTAGCACTTACATTACCTACTTTTTAATGTACTCATCTTTTAGTTGTCACTGAGTGATCTTATAGGTTAGACAATTTTCACAATGAGTCATCATTTACCCATAATTTAATCACATTTTATTAGATTTTGAGCACCCGATGGCTGGCAGATTGCTTAAATTGCCCAATCCTTATATGCTATTTTGATTGAGGATGATTTTTAAACTTCTTATGACTTGTAGATTCCCCTTATCGAGTTCTTTTGAATGTCATGTGTGATTCCTACTTTCGTTCATTAGATCAGCATTTTGACTCAATTTTCATCCCCATTAGAGCCCAACAACATGGTTCTATTTTTCAAATCCTTGTGGAGTTTAAGCTAGAGGAAGATGAAGTTGCTGTAAAGAATTTGTAATGATAGGAGAGAGAGAGAGAAATGAACAAGAAAGAAAAGAGATGAAAAGAGAAAAGGAAGATTTGTAATTTAATTGTGTTATTCTTTGTACATCTATAGACTATTTATAGAGAGTTTTCGACTTGTATTTGGATCTATGGATTGTACTGTTTATGTGGAAACTCTTCAATTTCCACATGATGACCATTGTGCTCTTCAGTTTTGTGAAAACTCTTCAATTTCTGCACAATAACCAGTTCACGAACTAAATCAGTTGCGAATTTATCTTCATATGCCCCTACAAGCTCATCTATCACAATTACTTGTTTGATGTTGAGCTTGTCTCTTAGCTAGTGAAAGCAAAGTTCTGGCAATAGTTTGGCCAAGATGTCAACAAGTTGATTTTTACTAGGGATGAAGGGCACTTGAAGTTGTTAGGATGCTACCTGCTCGCAAATGAAGTAATAATCAATTTTGATATGTTTTCTCCTTGCATAGAAAACCAGATTGGGGGCTAGATAGGTAGCTCCAATGTTGTCACGAGAAAGAGGTTGTGTGGATTAAGGCTCAATGTAAAACTTGCAAAGAAGTGACTGTAGCCATATAATTTTTTTAATTATATTTGCTAGGATCTTGTATTTGCCTTGGTGTTTGATCCTGCTACTATAGGTTATTTCTTAGAAATCCAAGAGATAATATTGGCCCAAAGATAGATAAGAAGGCCACTAGTGGATCATCTGTCGATGTTGGAGCCAACCCAATTTACATTGCTGAAAGCATGGAGATATTTAACTTTTGTGAAATGGAAGTTTGTGAAGAATACTTCAAGTAGCGGAGCAGATGTTTGAGACATGTTCAGTCTTTAATCGAGGGTATGTGCATCATTTGGTAGGCTTTATTGACAAAAAAGGCAATATCAGGGTGTGTGAGAGTAAGGTATTAGAGTGCTCCCACAATACTTTGATAGAATGTAGGATTAAGAGCTTGCAATGTACACATTGGTGATGTCGTCAATGTGTAAGGTGTCCACAATGGCTTGCAAGTGTCCATGTTTGCCTTCACCAAGATTGAGCTGATGTGCTTAGATTTTAAGTAGACTTATGGGCATTAATTCAATTCTTAGAAAATAGTGAGTTGTTATTAAATCATGAATGGTAAATTTTGTTGAAAAGATTTTGTGAGTAGTTGTATGTCTCCAGATTCTGGACATATGATTAAGATATCCTCTACATAAATTAGAACAAAGGAAGGTGTTTGATGATGGTATTTATAGAAGAGGGATGTATCTATTTTAGAACTATAGAAGCCAAAGAATTACAACTACCAAGAGAGTTTTTGAAACCATTCTCCATGAGCCTATTTCAAGTCATATAGACTTTATGAATTAAGCAAACATGGTTATAGAATTTTAAATTGGTGAATCTAGGTGGTTGTGTCATATATATAATTTCATTCAGGTCAATATCTAAAAAGGCATTGGATATGTCTAATTGGTGAATATACTAATTCTGACTAATGGCAAGTGAAAACAAAACATGTACAATAGTTATTTCAATAACTAGACTTAAAGGTTTCAAAGAAATCAAAACTTTGTTATTGATTGAAGCCTTTGACAATTAATGAAGCTCTGTGTTTGTCAATAGTTCCATCTTCATTGTATTTCATAAAAAAATTCATTTACATTTGACCACATGCATGTTAGTCGTTCTATGAATTAATGACGAAGTACTACTTTGGGTCTGAAGCTCAAATGACATTTCTTTGACCTAGTTAGGACTTATTGCAACTACATCGAAGGAGGCAAGTTTATTCTACGGATGGAGGGAAGCAATATGACATGAGGGTAGGGGATATCCAGTGTAGAGGTTTATTGTTCTATGAAATTGTTGATTTTTAATGGCATAGGCTGGAGCCTCTACTTCAAGGTCAACTCCAAGATCATAATAGATATGCTGAAGTGGTCAAAGGTGAGCTTAGTTGGAGTTGGACGAAGGGTCCATATGATAAGAGGTTGATTTGAAAGCAGTTGTCGAGTCAATGGTAGGTGAACTCGAGAGATTCTATTGGTTCAATGCTAGACGTGAAAGGTGGAGGAATAGTCGTAGGTTGGGAGTGGTTTGGGAAACAAATATAGGTATGCAAATGAGAATTTTGTTTGTTGGATTATTGGAGGGTTGATCTTGCATGAGAACTGTTCATGCAGAATATGGAAACATAGCTTCATTAAACAACACATCATGTGAGATGAAAAATTTCCTGAGTTTTATGGAAGACATCAATATCCCAAATGTTAGGAGCTATACCCAAAGAATATGAGCTTGTAAGCATATGAGCGGAGGTTTGGATAATAGAGGCAACCAAAGGTTTTAAGAAAGGAGTAATCAAGGCTTGAGTTAAAAAGAACTTTAGAAGGGTATTTTTGATTTAAGGAACTTGGGTGGGCATTCTATCAATAAGGTAGACAATTGTGGCCAGTACATCCTAGTATTTATGAGGCAATGATGCTTGTACAGTCCAATTTCATTTAGATGTCTATGTTGTCTTTCAGTTCTGCCATTTTGTTATTGAATGTGAGGGCATGAAATCTGATGAATGATACTACTCTATTTGAGATGTTGATGAAGTGACTAAAGCTCTCTTTTTCAATTTAATTGAAATGTCATAAGTTTGGTAAATAATTTTTTTTCTACTTTGCTTTGAAACTCAAGAAAAATAATAAGTATATCACTTTTCCTTTTGAGAGAAAATAGCTATTTATATTTACTAAAGTCACCAACGGAGATAACATAATAAGGAAAGTCAAAATGCCAAATACTAGTGTGGGCCCCAAGAGGTCTGAGTGTATTAAATGTGTTTGGACAAAGGAAATTTAGGAGCTTTAGAAATAGAGCATGAATCACAGAGGAAATGTCAAGGTTGTTGAGTCAAGATAAGTCTAAATCTTTCAAACAACATTTTCAAAATCCGAAAGTGAAGGTGACCCAGCCTGTTGTGCCTCTAGGGAAGATCCAGTGTCTTGGGGATGAGAGCAGGGGAATATCTTCACCTTCTTTGTGGAGTGCCAGATGCAAGATGGGAAGATCCCCTTCAGCAACTGGTTTCTGTACCGTCATCTCCTTCTCTGGTGATGGTCCTCTTCCGCGTCTGTGCTTCTTCCATAGTTTCTTCTTCTGCCGCTGACCTCTTAAAGCGATAGAGAGAGGTGAAAGATTTTCGCTCTAATGGTAATATTCCTTTTTCCTGCAATGACGGTGGATGTGCCTCTAGAATTCAAATGCGAAACGATCTAGTGTCGTCAGTGATTTGCAGGGGTCCCACTGACGCGTGTGATGTCGGTTAAAGCTTAAATATGTAGCTGCTGCTGAATTTATGGCTAAAAACTATATCTAACGTTAAAAATGCTGCGCAATAATAGGAAAAATTATAGGGCTTGTTATGCGCTGAATTGGCACGTTCACCTATGTGAATATGTGGTTGATGCTCACTTTATCCATGTTTAAGTAAACTTAGGTGACGTTCAACCCACCTTTAATTATTTCAATATTTCCACTCAAAATCGTTTAGAAAGAGATTACTCCAGACTTTAGGATGAACTTCAATGTATAATTACCGGTCCACATTCTGAACTCAATTACTAGAAAATCTTCCAATTGGAGGGGGCTTGAAATAGAAATTATGAGATTGAGTGTGCAATTATGTGATTATTTAAATCCAAGTGCAGCTTTGAGAGTTGACTCGATGAATTGTTCTTTTAATATTTATTATTATGTTTTGGAAACAGTTCCAAAACATTTAAATAAAAATAACTGATATGATAAATTTGTCTGGAATCGATGCAACCATTGAGTCTACAATGAAAAGTCCTTGTTTCTTCTCACTTTTTCGGACTTAATTGGTAGTATCCAGTGCTTGTGCCACAGTTTGGATGCTGCAATCTCATAAAGCTTCAAGAGAAATCTTATGGCCTGTTCGAACTACGCATAGCAAATGTGAGAAAATTTTACCAGAAGGATAAGATGGACTGATTGATGAATGAAAACAATTTATCTATCCCACATACAAGTCTCACGGCATTTATTTTCAATAAAGAATGAAACGAAGACATGTCCATCATTTACATCGCTACAATAAAGAACAAGACTACAACAGATGCGTTCCGTTGAATCGGAGGGCTATGCGACGTCCGCATAGAAGTCATTGATCACGGTGCGGACTGCAATGGGAATCCTCACTGTATGACTCTCATCCTTCCAAGTCAGGCTTCCGAAGGTGTACACTCCCTGAATCCTGCGGGTAGCCGTCAACGTGACTGTGAAGTTCTGTCTCTTTGTGCGTTCATCAAAGACAAGCTTGGACGGTCGAACTTCCATCTTGATCCCTGGCGGGGGCTCGACGGTGGCGACGTAAGCGCTGCCGACTGGGCCCATATTGGTGACGGTCCTTGAGACCGTCACCTTGGCTTTGAGATCGGGGATAGCGATGGAAGGCAGATTCAGGTGGTAGACGGGACGCTGTGGAGTTTCACAGATCACGAAGGAACTAAGATAGCACTTGAATTCGTCGAAATCTTTCGGATTGATATCGTATATGAGCCCCGGATCAGCCGCCTTGTCTGGATTGATGTGGCCGCTGCCGTAGTCGAAAGGGTCGGCGAGCTTGCGGGGGGTGCCCTCCGCCACTATCGGCACATCATCTTTATCGACGACCGAGGCTGTGAACAGAAATCCCCGGTTGATGTTGAGAAAGGAACGACGTAGATCGATGGGGGATTAGTAGAACATACCGGTGGTCATAATGGCGGATTTTATAGCGGCGGGGGACCAAGTGGGGTGCAACGATTTCAGCAGTGCCACGATTCCTGATACGTGTGGAGTGGCCATGGATGTTCCGTCCAAGAAGCCGTACGAATCCGCCACTGCGGCAAGGATGTTGACTCCTGGTGCAGCGATGTCCGGCTGCATTGTGTAGAATATTTCAGACAAAGAATCAAACAGCAGAACCTTGATCCGGGAACGATGGAAATCTTAAAATTTGATCCAACTACACGGAAAAAAAAATGGCGATGGAGATCTTTTCCCCGTCCGGGAGAATTTGCATATTGTAAAACCTTTTCCTCAGGAAGCTACAAATGTACCTTGAGGAGGCCGGGGAAGACTTTGCTGGGGCCTCTGGACGAGAAAGCTGCAACACTGGGTGCTAACACCCCCCTCCCTTCAACAGTGCGCGTGGGAGCCAGCTTCACCTTAGGAGAAACCCTGTGCATGGAACATCGCATTTCAGTAGCGAGTGCGTGAGGCAGACGAAGGGGAGAGAGAGAGAGAGAGAGAGAGAGAGAGAGAGAGGTCTGAGGAACGTGGTTACGTGGAGGTCTCAATGTATTCGAAAATTTGCTGAAAAACCACCCAGTCCACCAAGATGAGCGGAAAATCGCCAGTTTCTGGAAGGAGGTTGGTGGTGGACTGTGGAAAGATTAGGCCAAGACCTCCAGCGTTCAAAACGTTCTGCAACGCAATCGCCATCTGCTCTTTTGATGCGGTACGTCCCGGGTTGCAAAGGATGACTTTACTTGTATATCGGGTGTTGTTCAGTGTTTTTTCGTCACAGCTGCATCAGGAAGGCGAGGTTCACCAAAAGTAAGGAAAACATGCCGAGATTTTCTAAACCTAGCTTAAATTAAAGCAATACACAAGGGTGAGTGGATGAGACCTCGAACCATATGTTATGTCCGTAAACCCCCTCAAATTCGCATTCCCAGCATATATTGCTTGACCCTGAGAGAAATATTTAAATTTCCATAAAGAATGGCCGGAAAGATATTTCTATCGACGAGATAAGAAACCTTTTAAGTCATGGAAGCGTCAAGGAAATGATACTAACCACCAGGGTGGCATTGTCTCCGAGGGTGATTGCGGTGGGAAAAGACCGATCCATCGTGCTGGCTGCCACGGTTATAACCCACGGGGAGGTATTTTCCACCGTCTGAGGAAACGGGCCATCGTTTCCGGCCGGGTACACCACTGTGATTCCCTTAAGCATAGCCTGGAAGGATCCCCATGAATCATCTTCGGTCGTCAACGATAAGGAGAGAATGTCCACGCCGTCATGTATGGCGTCATCAATTGCTGCCAGCACCGTTGCGGCAGATGAAAAGCCTCCGCCCCACGCAACTTTGTATACGGCCAGTCTAGCACGGGGGGCCCCCCCTCTCGCCCATCCAGCAGCCAGTCCACCCACGCTCACGTTCCGCACGTAGGATCCAGCCGCAGTCGACGCTACGTGGGTACCGTGGCCGCCCAGGTCCCGCGCAGAGAGGTACTCCCCTTTCAGATGGACCTCATCAACACCAGCTGTGTACCATCGCGCGCCGATGATCTTCCGGTTGCAGTGGGAGGCGTTGAACGCCACCCCCGTCTGGCAGGTCCCTTTCCAACGTCCCGGAACTGGGCCATATCCGCTGTCGTCGAAGCTTTTGGATTCCGGCCATATTCCTGCAAACCGACGGTACATACAGTTTACCCACTAAAAAATACTTATGAAGATCAGTGATAACACAGTAGTACGCAAAACTTTAAGTGGAGATGACAAACGACGAGGAAACGAGAGCTAGTGACGGAGTACCAAGGGGGTCTACCTGAGTCGACGACTCCGATGATTATACCATCGCCTAGCCTGGCCTTGTGAAGGAGCTGGGAAGGAGGACTGTTGTAACTGAGCCCGAGGAAGTCCCAACTACGCGTCGTACTCAACCGAACGGTTCGGCTCAACCTCACTCCAAGAACGCCCGTCATCCCTGAAGTCAGATATGGTGAGCATCTGTTGTCAATGATGCCAACGATGATTATTTTATTGCCGATATAGTGTGTTTATGATCCAGACTTCCCTCCTATTTCTAAGGTATGTTAGCTTTTCAAAATTCCATGATAACTTATTACGCTCTGTTTCTAAATCCGTTTCGTTCTCTCCAACAATCCCCGACTACCCCTTCGCTCAAACAGAAGCGATCCCTCGCGTCGTCTCCCGCTTTGTGCCTCATCCCTTCTCTCTCTCTCTCTCTCTCTGCCTCTGCCTCTCTGTCTGCTTCTCTCTCTCTCTCTCTCTCTGCCTCTGCCTCTCTGTCTGCCTCTCCCTCTCTCTGTCCGTGTGTGTGTGTCTCTCTCTCTCTGCGCCTCTCTTTCTCTCTTTCTGCCTCTCCCTCCTCCCTCCCTCTTTTTCTCTCTCTTTCCGCTCTCCCTCTTTCTAAGGTACTGCGATCATGATTGTTCGGTCGTCAGATCGAGATCACGATGGCGCAAAAACGACGAGCGATCGGTATTGTCGATCGCTCGGCGGATGCATGGCCTCTAGCCAACATTAGATCCTATCCGTCAGATGATTGCTTTCCACCATCTGACGGATAAGATTTAACGTCGAAAAGAGATTAAATCTCGCTTTCGATAGGGCCCCTCCCACCGCCACTGCCTCTCTCTCCTCCTGCCTCGGAGACCAACTTCGCCGCCGCTACCTTTACCGCTGCCACCTCTCTCTCTCTCTCCTCCGACAGTGCTTCTTGGAAACCCCAACTTCACCACCGCCGCCTCTATCTCCTCCCCGACTCAGACACCGAGGTCGCCGCCACCGGCTTCACCGCCGCCGCCCGATCAAGTGCCACTGTGTCTTAGGAATACATATATAGATATATATATATATGTATATTCAAACTGGCGCGTAATATCTATATATATATATATCTTAGTATCTTAGGAAACCTAAAAGTTAGGCCCATTAATATAGCAACTTTATTTAATATGACTACATACATCTTAATAAAGTTTAAACTTATGCCTAATATATATATTGCTTAAAACATAGGCCCATTTATATATTAACTTGATTTAATATTACTGTTAATAGATCTTAATAAAATTTAAAACTTAGTCCCAATATTTAAATATGTATTAGCCCTATATATAGTAGTGTATTATGAAGGTTAAAACTGATTTTATATACAACCTTTATATAATATGAATATATACTAATAAAGTGAAAACATGCTTAGATATTTATATATAATATTTAGGCATATTATAATATAATAATATTATTGGACGATCAGCTAATCCAGATTGATCGATCGCCATGATCGTCGATCAATGATCACGATCAGCGAAGTCAACTGATCGGATCGTTGATCATCCAGATCGCACAACCCTACCTCCCCCTCCCTCGGTCTCCTTGCTACAGATTTTTCCCTCTTAGAATGGAATGTCAAAAAAGTTACCTGCGAGTTTCTTCGCCTGAAAGTCAGTAAGCATGGCGGCGAAGCCAGAGAATCCGTGCTTGTAGCTATAGACAATCGATCCCAGAGCTTCTTCCTTACTGCATGATCGATTAGCGATGCGATCAGTCGGTAACACTACCAAGGAAGGCAAATAAATGATGTAACGGCGCACAAACCTTCCGAGCATGGAAGAGAGAGTGTCATGGTGAAGAGACGTGATGACGTCAGGGTTCTCGTGGTGCTTCTCGCCCATGTAAACGATGTACAGCTGCGTGAAACCCATGAGCCATCAAACTCCCCCTCCTCTTTCTGTGAAACGGCTTTACCTCGTTGGTCATCCGTGCACCTACCTTCTTGGTGTTATCGTCTGCATCTGATGACAATGAGGCGTAGGAACGGGAACAGGAAGAAAGAAGGGAAAAGAAGAGGAGCAGAATAAGAGGGAGAGGGCTATTGCTTCTAATTGCCATCGTGCTCTATGCCGGCTGTGTGGGCGTTGCCGAAGAGGCTTGAGGTCTATTTATATAAAGCGCGAGACAAGTTACCTGTCGCGGACTGTATCGATCTCTAGCATCAAATACCAGAGAATTTTTTTATGATAATGCAAGCGTGTCCTTTGAAAGGCTCCCGGTCTTTGCGGAACCTTTCTCTTGTCGCTGCTCCAAGGATCTACTCTATGATGAAGGCCATCGCCCGCAAGACCTGTTCTGAAAAAAATTAGAAATATAGCAGGTCATCCGCTAAGGTCATCGATCTGAGGTAGATGGGTGATTCAGCCAATGCCGTCCACGGAGCTCTGCGAGTTTCGAAGACTACATAGGAGGGTCCGCAAGAAGGTTACGCGCCTGATTTTGACATTTTTTAGCTCAGTTCCTTGGAACATGAATTATTGTCCAAGACGTCCAGCATACTATTCCGATTTTATCGAAGGAATTCACACTGGAGGAGACAATTGTCCTTCCCCCTCCCGTATTCAAATATGAGAGAAATAGATGTTATCCATCGGTAAAATAGTCTTCACCCGTCACGTGAAGGGGCTGCTTGGTGACGGCGAAGAGACCCATCGGAGTAGTCATGGGTGAGAGGCGCCGTGACGAACACGGCGAAGATGAAGGCGACTTTGGACGCCCTGAATTTGGCCACGGTCAGCCAGAGAAGTAGGAGCCCGACGGCATGGTTTCGCTGGTCTGATCCGTGTGGAGGACGTGCTGGATGGAAATGGAGCCCCCTCCTCGATGTTGGGGGCTTCACAAGCACACTTGCACTAACCCGTCTCTGCCACGAGATGATCAGCCGCGATCCGCAGCCGGCAGCCCCTTGAACCGTGGATGATTCCGATCTAGAGCGTGGATCGACTTATATATCACTAATCACCCTTTGGTTCTGTCTTCTAGACGACGCGCTTCATTAGTGACTGAAAGCCCATTACCCTAGCTTATTTAGAAGGGATAACCAAGAGTAAGACAATTTAATGCCATGCTTAGCCGATAGAATCAGCTCATTGTTAAGAACTAATCATGATTCAAACATAATGACTACTTCTTTGTCACTATAAATCAACTTTCAAGTCTTGGAAGGCCAAATGTGTATCCCAGGCCCGACACCCGGCCAACGTTTTCTGTCTGTCATATTCAGACCTTAATGTTAATTCTTCAAAACAAATGTTTCTGTAGCCTTCGCTACCCTCCTTCCGAATGTGGCCTCCCTTCCTCTTGCGGCCCTTCCTGTCGTCATCAGTTGAACCAGACAGCAGCAACCCTCAAATTAAGAATTGGTCGTCATCCACCCGCGTAACAAAGTGGGGGCGAACATACAGGGAAGAGATCTGTCGGTGGCTGATGGTAGGGTCAGACGATGGCGATATCAGTGTGAAAGGTTCCCTAGGTCAAGCCGTCTATCGTAGCAAATAGGGAAGTTCTAAATAATAATTATTATTATAATTAATAAAATAAATAAAACATTAAGTTTAGAATAATTTAGTTCTTTTGACCTACATCCACTCTCCAAGGATGTCAAAAAGTTGAGTTCCACTAAACCTTAGCATTTACTTGTTGATTTCTATTCAATTGCATAGCTTCGCTGACTTTTGATTTCCTTAATTCTCTTCCAGATTCTACACCTCTAAGGGACCAGAAAAAGTTTCACACTGTCGTCCTAGAAATTCAATGGCTCTCAGAAGACAAATTAATGAAGCTCTCCCTAATTTTTTCTTAGATTTCAGTTTCTATGGAAACATTATCTCCCTATATTTATTATTAGATAAGATAGAAAAAGCTACCAAATTATAAATCATCATATAGGAATGGCGTTGAATCCATTTGTGTTGAGTTTATCAGAATGGTACGATGTCAATAGATGCAAACTTGATCATGTTCATTGTGATGTCGTGAATAAAAATATTGTTATTCTCATTGACATTATATGAGTGGTAGGTTTCAGTGAAAATGATTTCTTTGAAGTATCAATTGTTAGATGAGGACTATATAAATTGGATGCATGCTTTATTTTGTCTTTACTGGATTAAATTAATTTAGTCTTATATCCAATTTGTGGTTGATGACGTGAATGAATTTCAAGCAATTCTCCAAGAGATCAATCAAGGGATGTTGTGTGTTTAAGATATCTCGATCTCTTCTTCTTTGCCTTTCTTGCAAGGCTGAATGGGATGCATGTCTTTATTATTTTCCTTAGTTTTGTTGCAACCACTTTCCCACACACATGCACTACATCTAGTGATATACCGATAGAGAGAGGGCATGAAAGAGAGTGAGGGAGAGAGAGAGAGAGAGAGAGAGAGAGAGAGAGAGAGAGAGAGAGGATGGAATAGAGAAGAGAGAACAAGAGGGCTGAGAGGAAGAGATACAAGAGAGAGTGTGCAAGAGAGCGAGGAGAGTAGAGGAGCCAGACAGTGCACGAGAAATGTTTAGATAAGAGAGGACAGTGAGAGAGGATAGGAATGGTGGCTGGGTCTTAGAACCCCTTTTTTCTTTTTCATTTCTCCTCTAGATGTGCCGTCAGATAGGCCATGTATAAAGTGAATAGGCCAAGTCCATATTCTAATCAATTTCATTTGTATTTTAGGCCCGATAAAAAAATAAAATAAATTTATTATAGGCCCAAAAAAACTATTTTACATATCATGGAGTCCCAACAATTACTTTATTTCTCCTACTTTCACCATGAAATAAAAATTAAGTTTCAAGAGTATTCAACAATCTTAAGAACCAAAATTAAACATAAAATTACTTAGAATCACACATGGATTTTAAATTTTATCAAAATAATAGATTACTTTCATCATAGTATGCAAGACAATTAAATCATGACAAACTAGTTGTATGATTTCTCACAAATATATGAGAAAACATCTAAATAGGATAAGGTATTTTTCACAATATTTATCTAATTTAAATATGATCGAATGTATGTACCCATTATGTAGACAATCTAAATTACTTCAATATACCAGTAGTCAATTGAGGGTAATTAATATCTTGAATGCTCTCATTGAGATAATTTTTTCTTCAATCAATGAGTAGCTAGCTGATCAATTATCTTTCTCTTACTTCCTCTTCAATGCACTACGTGAAGATCACAAAACAAAGGACAAATATGTGAGAGAATAAATGTAGTCGTTGAAGATTATTCCTTCATGTTAGAGATGAGTAGTATTATAGATATATCAAGTGAGAACTGTTCACGGATTTTTCAAGTTCTCTAATGACTAGATTCACTAAAATATAATTAAATTCAAAGCTTATGTGAATCTAATACATATTTTTTATTACTTTAGATATCCTTTGAGTAAATTAAACATGAATTCTCTTAGGACTTAACATTTTTATCTAATAGCAATTGGTTCACAAAAACCCAATAAGAATCCAATAAGCTCTATTATAAATTTGACAAGACATATCTTATAAAAGTAATGATTTCTCATATAAATCAAATCTGAATTTAGTCCAACAAGATATGAGATGCAATTATACTTCGTAAGTTTCAATTTAAATATTTCAAATTATAAAATATCTATTGAAATTGGTTTGTATGGTTTTTAATATATATTCAATATATATTTAAAAAATCATGTTCAGTGAATTCGACACTCAAACAATAATTGACTAATTTGATATTAAATTATAAAATTTTTATAAAGTAAAATCATGAGTTTGTAAATACTTGAATGAGCTTTTATAACCTTATTTTACTTTACCTAAACTCGTTGATTGACTTGATCAAATTATTATTTTTTTAACTGTCATGATTTATATAAATAATAATATTTTCATACAATACCATACATATGATTTCATGATTCAATTACTTAGATTTATGTTATGAGAATTTCGTACATTAATTAACTTATCAATTGCATGCTTGAAATCATAAATTCATACTTCATGTGTATGATTTCACATGTTGCATCATAATATATATTTCATATTTATATTTGATACATTTATTTAGTTTAGTCATGTATATGTATTGTTGAAGTATAATTCATTGAGTAATATTATTCTTAAATAACCTTGGTAATTTTGTCATCATCAAAACATGATGTCTTCATGACTCCAACAAATTCGACAATTATTGTGTATTAGAAAAATATATGAGGCAGGTTCTTTTATTATGGGTTAAAAAAAAGGAGACATGAAAGCTTTTTTAGCTCACCTTGATTTTAGATTATTAAAATAAAATTCATAGGTGGTTTTTATATATAAAAAGGAAATGGCACCCTTCTTCAAGTTAGGGTGAGGTGCACCAATTGACAGGGGTGCATGTTAATTGTCTTATACGATTTTTCTATGTTTAACAACATTACCCTTGACTGTCAATGTTTTCATCTCATTTTGAAGAAGATAGGTTGTTTGGTGGCAATAAGAGCTACCAAGGTCAGTCTAGGTAAGAATTGATGTGAGTATGATATTTGATCCCTTACATAGACTTCAGAAGCCATTGTGACTATTGTGAATAGTTACCTACAAACAGAACCAAGTTGAATGAGATTCATGATCTGATTTTAACAATATCTACAAAAACCCTAGAAAATTCAATTATACCTTGAGTTTTGAAAGTATGAGAGGAACACAATTGTGTAGTTTGTACTATGGCAAAGCCAAATCAAAGGGGAAAACTCAGTTCAAGTCTACAATTGATTGATATTGGTAATGTGAGGAAAAAGGGAATATCAATATGAATGACAACTCAGATGTAAACTATGATAAAGATATTTTTGATGATTCTACTAAGATATTAGAAAGCCCATATTACTAGTATATTGAACATCCCCTCAAGCACATTACGTTCCAAAACATTAGGAGTTTGCCCAAGAGATGTCCTTCTGCAGATGCATGTTAAACAAACTTGCCTTGGATTGCTTTCACTGCAAACATCCTTCCATATGCCGAAATGGTCAAGTTGTGCCCTCAGCTCTGAAGTGGTACAGGTTAAGACTTGGAATTAGCTAAACCATCCAAGTTCATTTAACCTTTCCTCATTCTTGCTGAGAAATGGGTACTAGGAGAGGGCAGATACGAGCAAATGACCAAAAGAGAGTGGCAATTAAGACACAAGTAAGAGAGCAAGAAATCAAGATCCAATACAGACCAAGAGGGGGGGAGGAGCAAGATTCCAAAGTAGACCAATGAGACTAAGATCTAACAAGATCACCAAGCAGATAAGGAGGGGGAAACAAGATCCAATAAGAATCATTGATAGATCAGAGTGAACAAGATCTTAAAGGACCAACGAGGAGAAGTGAACGAGGTCCAAAAGGACCAACCAAAAAGTGATCAAAGGAGAGTGAGAAGGGATCAAGATCCAAAAGGACCAGCGAGGAAGAGGGAAAAGAGAGCAAGATTCGAATAGGACAAACTAAGATTCGAAGAGGGGAGATCAATATCAAGGAAGGAGGGGGAAACAAGATCTGAAAAGTCTGAGATCCAACAAGGATCACTAAGAGATCAAGAATCAAAAGGAACAAGAACATATAGATCTAACAAGGACCACCAAGAGCTTGAGATAATAGAGATAAGCCCAAATCCAATATAGAGAGCAAGTCCAGAAACCAAACCCAATACAAAGGAAGACCAAAGACCAATAAGACAAGCCAAATATAAATAATAGATCTAAGCCCAACACATATTGGAACAAACCCCATAAGACTAAAAGAGTAGAACTCGAAAAGGAATAGAGGGGAAACAAAGGATGATGATGAAACATACCTCAATCAAGAGAACTTGAGGTACTAGGGATCGCGACACATGGGTGTTAGAGATAAAAGCCTAATATGGACTTAGTGTAAAAGCTAAAAGATATAAATGAAATGAACAACTCACAATTGGAGACACAAAATTTATGTGATTCGGAGGTCGACCTTTTACATCCACAAGTAACGATGAAAAGTTCCACTAGATATAGTAAAAGTACATACAAGCACTCCCTAGAACCTAAAATACAAATCTCTAATCTTAGCCCTCAACAAACTCATTAGTCCTTCACCAACGAGTAGAGATCACTTTGTTGGAAACCCTCTCTCAACTTTTCTGGTACCTTCTGGTCATTGACACTACGAGATGCAAAGATATGGTCACTATTTATATACCTTTTTAGGCTGTCTCGAGAAGTGTGTCAACAACTCCATAGAAAACATACATCTTGTTCCCTCTTTAAAGCTAAAATAATTCAGTTGAATCATTTCTCTCTTCTAGTTTGGTTTGTCACATCTTCTCTCTCTCTTTCTATCCTTCACATTAAATGTGGCCTTCTCCACTGCCCTATGACCTGACATGGACGTGGCATTTTATAAGCCATGTGCCCAATAATGAGAACAAACAAAGTCGGGCAAAACATAGCACGAAGATGAGACCAAACTACATAAGACAACCTACCTTAGAGGTGATGACGACAAGCAAGATGAGGGAAAACTGAGGACAAAAGGATATTAAAGATGAAGCACAAGACTAGTTACGCAAAGCTGAGGACGAAGAGAAGCGAGAGAGGATGGATATGGTGGGGAGGGCATGACAAAGACTACCTGGTTTTGATGAAATAACAATACTTGACTCTGATGAATGAAGAATACCTGACTCCGATGAACAAAGAAAACCTAGTTCCGATGAACAAACAATACATGGCTCTCTATGCTGAAGAATACATGAACAAAGAAAGCCTAGCTCAGATACCAAGGAAGGCAAATAAATGATGTAATGGTGCACAAACCTTCCGAGAATGGAAGAGAGAGTGTCATGGTGCAGAGACGTGACGACGTCGGGGTCCTCGTGGTGCTTCTCGCCCATGTAAACGATATACAGCTGCGTGTAACCCATGAGCCATCAGACTCCCCCTCCTCTTTCTGTGAAACGGCTTTACCTCGTTGGTCATCCGTGCACCTACCTTCTTGGTGTTGTCGTCTGCATCTGATGACAATGAGGCGTAGGAACGGGAACAGGAAGAAAGAAGGGCGAAGAAGAGGAGCAGAATAAGAGAGAGAGAGCTATTGCTTCTAATTGCCATCGTGCTCTATACTGGCTGTGTGCCCCTCGCCGAAGAGGCACGAGGCCTATTTATATAGAGCACGAGACAAGTCAGCTGTCACAGACTGGGCTCGATCTCGGGGAATACATACAGAGAAAATTTTATGATAATGTAAGCGTGTCCCTTGAAAGTTTCCAGGTCTTTGTTGAACCTTTCTCGTATCCATGCTCGTGCCCGGCTGACTCCTGGCTTACTTGAAGGATCTGCTCTGTAACGAAGGCCATCGCCCGCGAGACCTGTTCTGAAAACAATTAGAAACCTAGCATGTCATCCGCTAAGGTCATCGATCCGAGGTAGATGGGTGATTCAGTCAATGCCGACCAAGGAAGTCTGCGAGTTTCGAAGATTAAATAGGAGTGTTCGCAGGAAGGTCACGCGCCTGATCTTGACATTTTTTAGCTCGGTTCCTTGGAACATGCATCGGAGGAGTTTACACTGGAGGAGACAATAGATGTCCTTCCTCCTCCCGTATTCAAATATGAGAGATAATAGATGTTCTCCCTCGGTGAAATAGTCTTCCACGCGCGACGTGAAAGGGCTGCTTGGTGACGGCGAAGGCGGCAGAGGCCGGTGCGAGGCGAGAATCGAGGAAGGTCGATCTTCATCCCGTGACACAATGACCGGTTCAGATTGTATGGAACCAACGTTTCTGCCTTTTTTTCGATTCGTTCCCTGCTTTTATTCCACAGAGATTTCATCACTATGTTTTTTCTGAATAGAATGAGGAGGGAAAATATCGTTCACACATTGTGAATCTGTTCGGCGGGGATACGAGTGCACGCCGTTAGACCTAATTTAATTTTCCACATAACGAATGAAGCTTCATTTTCTGGCCAAGTAGAAACCTTTTTATAAACAGAGTAAGATTTTATTCTCTTAATGATGCTACGTGCCCCAAAGACATTCGCGTTTTTAGCGAGATGGTTACCGACTGGATTGATTCTAGTACTTAGTTTAGTTCTTAGCACCTCGTAAGACAATTCTAATTTCGTCTTTCTGTTGGAAACAATATACATATTTTAAATTATCTCAAAAAAATATAATAGAAGTCGGAAAACAATTTTACCGTGGAAGCTCGATGCATATGTCATTAGGCTGTAAAATATCTCCAATCTAGTGGCATGTTGGACTTTTATGTCGCCTCGGGATACGACCAGTTCAGCTCACTAAAATGCCTTCCGCTTCCCGTTCTCCTCCGCGCATGTAACGCCGCGTTCCAAAATATATGTATATAAAGAGAGAGAGAGAGAGAGAGAGAGAGAGAGAGAGAGAGAGAGGGAGAGTATACATATGACCCGATATTGGCAGGCATTAAAAATACGAATTATAATTTTAACCAATCATTTATTGTTATTACGGACTGACTTTTGCGGCCCGCGTGGTACCATGCAAGACGGCAATCATTTCTTTCTGCCAATAAAATCTCAAGTCAACTCATGTACACCTCATGTCCAGATAAGATATAGAGACGGGGGAGAGGGATAAGAGGAGAGCAGAGAGAAAAACAGAGAAGAAACTACTTGACTTTACTATTTGCACAAGTCCTGGGGTCTCCTTTTTATAGGAGTAGGCCCATAAGTCCTCCGCCGATCCCGACGCCGCCGGACCTGCCTGAAATCAGAAGGCTTCATTTACTATTCGTGGGCCTTCTCTTTTCTTCTTGTTCCCTGCCTGTATAAAGCACGAACCCCCGCTGCTGTGAGACACTGAATTTTGAATCAGGAAATTGTGACTCCTTGCCTGTGTGGCCTGCCTGTGGGAATTGCCTGTGTGACTTCCCCTTGGCCACAGGACCCCGTCGCCCCGGTAGGGTTGGTCGTGAGGACCCCGCTGCTCGCGGTTAAGAGCCCCGCCTTCCGCTTCCATCCGTTCGCCGTCGCTTCCGCCCCGCCGCTGCCTTCGCTGTCTTCACCGTCGCCATCCGCCGTCGTTCGTCGTCCTCAGCCGCTGCCGCCACCTACAACCGTTGCCACAGATCTGCCTCTGCCCCTGCCTCTGTTAACGCCGCGGCCGCTATCACCGTCGCCTCCGCTGTCGTCGTTACCCCGCCGCCGTCGTCACCGCCTCCACCACCGTCCTCACCTGCTGCTGCCGCCATCACCGTCAGTTCTGCTCTCGGGGGTGGGGGGTATTTCCCAAATTACGGCTTAAACGCCCTGGTTCGCGGGATACTGGGCCGCCGAACCAGCCGATTCGGGTCCCCCATTACTGGACCGGCCTCTTCTAGCCCGGCCCAGGCCGGCTGGAGCCCCTTGGCCTGAACTAGTTCGAGCCGTCGGCTGTCTTGGTCGGCACCCCTGGACCCCATCCTCGGTCCGAGCCAAGGCTCGGCCAGCCGCTCACGACCCGGTCAGCGGTCCACTGCCAGTCAACACAAGGTCAACGGACCACATATCAGTCAACTTTTTACTTTTGGCAATGGTCAACATTCACTTTGTGGCCCAAGGCTGGTGACCTCTTTCCACTGCCAATACTAAAAAATCCTGCGCTTACAATTACTATTCTTTTACTATACTCATCTAGTGATTGTAGACGAGTGATTTTATAGGTTACACACTTTTTACATTAAGTGATCTTTTACCTATGTTTTCATCACACGTGCTATCTTAGATTTTGAGTACCTTAGAATTCGTGGTTTCCCTAAATTAGGGAAGTGCGATCATGATCAATCCTTGATCCAATCAAGATGATCGACGATCCAATCACATAAAATCGCTGATCATGATGGTTGATCGTCCTGATCGATCATAATCAACTGATCATCGGTTTATATTATTATGTTCCACTTTATACCAAAGTATTATATATATAAATATATATATACTTAACCATAAAATATATTTATACATATTAAGCCTACTTTAAATGAAAAAATCTATAATATGTATATCAAATATATATATAAATATTACGTATAAATATATATGACTATACATACATCATGTGATATATATCTATCTATTAGGCCAAAGTTCTTGATATAAATATATTATATATGAATAAATAACTATTATATAATAATATATATCATATTATATATATACATTCGCTTAATATATATTTCAATCTTAGGCCTAAAATATATGAGGCCTACCAAGTTTATTAGGATACACATAAATGATATTTCCTAAGATAGTAATACACAGATATATTAGCGATAAAACTTAACTTTATTAATTTATATATATAGTTAGATTAGATGTACTTCACTTTTAAACTTACTAGGATACATCAAAGTATATATATTACATCAAATTTTTTATCTAACTTATGCATAAGATAAATATTAACAATCATCAAAACAAACTATGGCCATATAAAAAAAATTAAATGAGAAAACATATAAAACTTCAGAATGAAATACTAACATAACTATTTTCATAAAAATAAGAGAGAATAGAGTGAAAAATATAACCTTGCATACACATAATATGAAGAGAATCAAAGTACATAACCTTGGTGTCACCATCCCTCTGAACCTGAAGTGTCATCCTCTGCACTATATTACTCTCAACGAAGCCAACATTTTAAAGTCATCAATAATAATATTGTATCACCTATTAACCTTAACCTTTTCAATGTGACGATGCCACAACTACTATAGAAGTACCTCTCTACTAGTGCACTTGTTGCACAAATAGGGAAAAATTCCTTAGCAATAACTATTAATATTGGGAATGAATGATGACCTTTTCGTTGCCATCAAGTCAAAGTATTTTCTTTGATGACTAATAAGTGCAAATAAGCCTCCAATTCTTCTTCAACAAATGTTGTCACCACATTCTGTCGTGCATCCATTTCTTCTAGTAGAGTTGTGATAAGACATAAAAAGTAATATGTAGTCATGTTCTCCCCTGAGGCAATTTGAGTGACGTCACTAAGTGTAGTTTCTATAACATCTCCTAGGAGTCCACGAATATCAATCAAGACTACCTTACGTTCCATCAGAGAAATGGGGTCAAGCTTCAATTGTGAATCAATGAGTGATGTAATAGCAAATGTATTGTTGCCTTTAATTCTCATTTCATACTTTCCGATTTTTTCTATTATTGTTATGCACATAGCTCTGATTAAAGCACGTTACTCATCACTAAGGATAACACTTAGTGGAAAAATAATATGTTGCTCTATGCATTATTTCAAGCTCGTTATATGAATAATTAATGCCTTGATCAACATGAGCATCCATGTAGCCTTTACCACATTAACTTGACATAAATATTGTGTTGCTTTACAAAATAACTTTAAAATCATGGCAAAATTTTGAACTAGCTTATATTCACCATTAGTCATATAATAGTTCTTCTTGCCATTAGATAATACTAATAAAGTCATCTTACTTAGTACTTGTCGCTTCTCATAAGCTTCAATCATCATGTCTTGTGTTCTACCAAGTTGAGACATCAAACACTAATAGATTGTTATTTAGTACACATAACTCCTTATAGAATTCTACATATCACTTTCGCCTTTGTGTAAATGAGTGTACATTACTAACCAATTGTCTCACTCTTATACAATCTCTCTTATTATTGCTAAAATAGTATGAAGCGTTAGGAGCTTAACATCATCAATAAGATCTGTTATTTGTTCGATTGTGAATACATCTAAGATCTCCATATGCCCCAAGCCTTCTTAGACAACTAAATTGATCACATGAGCCACACATGACATGTAACACTTCTTGTCAAAATTTGGGTTCACTTCTCTCAAACTTGGAATTAATGATTTTATCATCATTCTATTGTTTTTGCATTATCTATGGTGATTTTTAGTCACCTACAACAAGAAAATAAATTATAAAAAATTAAAAATTTTAATTAAGTGATTTAATAGATAATTATAATATATAATGTTATATATAAAATACAATGCACAACTTAATATTAAATTACCTTTGTCTCTAATGAAAAGTCTTCAAGTGTTGCTAACAATAATTTCGACATATTCTCTCTTGAGTGCAGACCTTTTAATTTTGCTATAGATAATACCTGATCTTGTAAATTCTATTCATCATCCATCTAATGCATAGTGATCCCTAATAAACAAATCATGTTGCCATTAGTCCATACATCAAATGACAATAATACTCTTATAATTATGTACAATTTTTCCTTGAGTTTTTTCTTCTATTTCATGAAGAAAATATTTATATATTTTAGAATTGTCTTTGAACATAAGCATTTGAAGTGATCTTATACACAATACCAAAAAAATTCCTTGAAAATTCATCAGTCAATCACACTTCATGGTTGGTTAGTGATGCAAATGAATTCAATCAAAAGATCATTTGTCCACTCAAATGTAATCCTTCTAAATAATTGTTGTTTGCTTGATGTATATCTAGTGTGATCAAGGAACAATCGTTGGGTGCCAATAGTAGATTTCCCCTTTAATTTGTTATGAATTAATTGATGATATTTGTCTCGATGCCTCTAAAAGTTAGTAGTGTTACTTTGACGATTCCTCTTGATTACTTGATCATAATTTAGGTTCTTTTTTTTTACAAATCTTGTGAAAATATTATCCATTATCCAATATCTCGAAGAAAGACATTCACTTTGACTTCTTACAACTAGTTAAAGAAGGTTCACTTTTATATCCAGTGGACATATTCCGTCAAAGAAAAACCTTATACCATCAATAAATATTTAACATAAAATATGTAATATATTATAAACACATACCTCATTATCTGCAATGCATCCATTATCATTGGGCTCATTCCCTCTCCTCTCCTCCATCTCTTTTTCTTCCATCTAATTCTTACCTTCTCTCATCAACTTCTCTTCATTCACCTATTCTCCAAATTCCCTCTTCATAAAACTTATGAAAATCAAACCCTAAGCCCTGATTAATAAACTCATTATATTCCCTTGCACAAAAATAATAAGACCTTGTTAGTTTTAATTGATTATAAATGATAAAAATTAAATGCATTGAATTATAACATAATTTTTTGAATTCATTATTTTTCAATTTACTTGGCTAATTTTTCTCTGGAGAGTCCATCAATCATCTCACATGATTCCTCAATATTTGTTTAAAATGAGAATAAATACAGAAATATTCTCTAAAATAAAATTAAAAGATAAAAACATGTGAGGAAATACTTCACTATATTACATGATTAATGTTTTCATGTAGTTCTTAGAAGTTAACATTATAATCATTTAAATCATTTAAAATCTAAAAGTTCGTATTTAAATCTTTTAAATCAAAAAGTTCCTATTTAAAGTATTTTTCAAGCATTTTAATTAAAATTAAAGCATAAAAAACTGAAATATTAAGTATATAATCATCTAAATATTGAGAGTTGTTATTACACTAGTCATTTACTCCACATAATGAGTCAATGCATCAACATCTAATTTTCAGTTTTGAGGTTCAAGTTTCGTAAAAACTCTTTTTCTATTTCTCTTTGGAATACATGTTGCTCATCTTAAATGGCTGAACTTAAAGGGTCATCAAATATTCATAAATGAATAATGATAATTGTATTTTACCTTTGCTCATTTCACCATTTAAAGGTTTTTTTGCAAATATTTATTTATATAAACGTTGTGCTCAACTTATTCATCAATCCTTTTGATCTCAACTATTTATCTATTAGATTAAATGATTATTTATAATCTCATGAGGTAAAAAAAATATTGAGACTTTAAATATATTCAAAAACTGCTATAAGTTTGTGCTTAATGTCTAAATTTCTGTCTATATCATTCAACACCTAATGTTTCACAAAAATTTATGTCAAAAGTAATGATCCAATATCTCAAACATAGATTGCATTGTGTAAGCTTTTAATTTTATATTTTACTTTATGAAATATCACTAATCCTTATATGTCAATCATTAATTTCTTATCTTGGAATATTATATAAATATCACTAATTTTTTCATAAATATATAATACGTCAATTTCACATAATAAAATAAAACAATCATATCAATTTTGTGCTTTTTAGTAAGAAATATATTCAATGAAGTCTCATCTAAATGTTTAAAAGTATTATATTGAGTTATACATAATCAATTCAACATTTAATTTCATGTCAGATATATTTCAAATAATGCATAATACTAATCCTTCTCATTTAATACTATATTTTCTTATCATCAAAACATACATTATATGAGACACATGACATTACCACGTTGTGATTATAACTCATGTGAGATAGGTCAATATAGGTGCTCCTACTTCTGTCAAGAAATGATGGGTCCTGTTGAAGGCTTAGTACTATATGGTAATGGTGAGTATAGGAGTGATTTTGTTTGACAAGAGCAATTTAGTATGTCATTCCAAGCCTTTGCTTTTTGAACCCTTTCTAATTTTCAATAGTTGTAAAATAGGGATAAAAAGAAATAATCATAATATAGTTATAAAATGATACGCACTAAGTAGTAATTACTAAAAAAAGTTTAATTTGCAAGATAATTTGCAAAACTCATTATTATCTCTCACTATGCTATAAGAGTAATTGAAAAAGAGTTTTATTGCAGCCCTTAGTAAAGCCCGACATAATTTCATCTTTGTTAGTGCCAATAAGATAAATATAAGATACCCTTATACATCTTGTGCAAAGCAAAAGAGTTTAATGTGTTTTTTGGGTTTCAGTCAGATACTAAAGCTGATGCACTACAAAAGGAGGACATGAAGTCTGCTACAAGAGGGATCAAGATGTCATTAAAGCCTATTAGTAATGTTTTTTTATCATTCGAACAAGAAGAGACCTTGGTAATAGAGTGAACATCCCCCTTTCAAACTTGTCATCCACCACATCAATGAATAAAATATTTTTGCCAATTCCAGCTGCCGTATTTACTGTCCTTCCATAGTTTCCAACCACCTTTAAGCAACTGCAATGAGTTCTTCCCTTGAGCGTTATTTCTCGTCAAAGCCTAAATATTTCTTCTAAAAGTTACACTATATAATATGATTTCCTCAATAATGGTGCAAGCCCGCTTGACTTAGGGGGAATTACAAACCAAATACTTGATGATCTATGACGGCACTAAGAACTGACTAATATGTCAATTACATGACGTGATGACGCTCTTCAATTCATTCTTAATTGCCTCTCCAAGTTCAGCGTATCAGTGAGTTCTTAGTAATTGACATATCAATCCAACTCATTGCAAAATTAAATACCGCGCGTCCGGCAGCTCCCCGCGTCTCGAAAATCAAATCGGCGATTCAAGAAACGTCTTCTGTTTTCCCGCCGTGGTCCCTTAATAAGAGCCAGCCGCCCCTTGTTCGCTCCCTTCTCCCAACACATCCCCGTCTTCTCTCCCACCAGATCCCCTTCTTCTCTCCGACCTCCCTCCAGATCGCATTCCTCCCTCCGTCCGGAGAGCGCTGCCCGATCTGCCATGGCTGTCGAGGGCGTCTTGCGTCCAAGGGGCCAGATCCACGATCGCCGTCGGCCGTCTTGTTCGTCGTCGTCCAGGACGGCGGGTGCCGCCGCCCGGAGGACGGTCTGCCGATTCTGGCTTCAGGGGAGATGCACTCGCCTCCCTTGTGCCTTCCTCCACTCCCCCGACCCCCAGGTGTTGGGCGTGGGGGAACAGGCCCCCAGGCGTCAACGCCGTTCTCCGCTGAGAAGCCTCGTGTGGAGAAATCCGAATGCCGCCGCCGCCTCCACCGCGCCCCCGCATCGTCCGCCCGCCTCCGACGGCAGCCACCTCCGGAGGCGGACGCAGAGCGGCGACGCAGACATCCAGAGGTCCAGCGCCATGGATGTGGAGGCCCACCCTGGCCCCCTCCAAGATCCTCCCCCTCCGCCGGAGCGCAACGGCGACGGCGGTGTCCACGGCGACGACGACGGCGTTGCGGAGAAGGTCCACCTTCTCCTTGCTCGGTTCCTTCGCCGGCGGCCACTCGAAGGCGGTCACCGGCATTGCGTTCCCCTCGGGCTGCCACAAGATCTTCACGGGGAGCGCCGACGGGACCGTGTGCGTGTGGGACAAGAACAACGACGGCAACAACAACGAGCACACGCCCGCGCAGGTGATCGAGTTGGTCGGCCTTGTCTCTTCCCTGATCGCAGAAGGCGCCTGGGTCTTCGCCGGCGCACGCGGCCAAGTACACGCGTGCAACACAAGCTCCGGAAGGGGCCACATCCTCCCGGGGACCGGCGGCCAGGTCTCCACGCTGGCCTCCAGCGACGACGCCATCTTTGCCGGCCTGGAGGACGGAAGCATTCTGGCCTGGAAGGCCATCCTCGACCCTGAAGGATTGCATCCAGTCCTCCGATGATTCGCCGGAAGTCACCTGCGGCAATTTCTCCAGCAAGAAAAAAAACTGATTTGGGCATTTTGACCGAAGTAAAACATCGGAGCTTGTAGCCCCTCCGCCGAATTATAGACCTATTGGGCTCAAGTGGATATTCAAGCTTAAGAAATCAGTCAAAGGAGAAATTCTGAGGCATAAAGTAAGACTTGTTGTGAAAGAGTATTCACAACGGCAGGGCATTGATTTTAATGAAGTCTTTGCTCCTGTAGTTAGATTCGAATCCATCAGGGTTCTTATTACCATTGCAGCTCAAGAAGGGTGGACATTACATCACCTTGATGTCAAATCTGCATTCCTTAACGGAGAAGTTGATGAAGAGCTTTATGTGAAGCAGCCCGAGGGATTTTTGGTCAAGGATAGGAAGCATTTTGTGCTCAAGTTGAAGAAGGCTATCTATGGGCTTAAGCAAGCACCTCGAGCCTGGTATTTCAGACTACACAAGTGTCTCCTAGTAGTTGGTTTCATCAAGACCCGGCATGAACAAATAGTTTATCTGAAAAAATCAAGCAAGGACAAATTAATCATCGGTGTATATGTTGATGACTTAATTGTTACTAGGTCAAGATCAGAAGATGTGGAGAGTTTCAAGAAGCAAATGAAGGAGCATTTTGAGATGAGTGATCTCGGATCACTTAGCTCATACTTGGGCATAGAGATCAATCAAAAAATTGATTGTATCTGCTTAAGTTAAAGGGGGTATGCTCGTCGCATTCTTGAGCAAAAAGGGCTTCTGAACTGCAATCTTGCTCAAACCCCTCTTGAAGCTCGAGCAAAATTCAACAAGAATGGAGGAGGAGCTCGAGTTAATCCCACTGTTTTTCAGAGCATTGTAGGGAGTCTTCGCTACTTGACTCATACAAGGCCCGATTTAATCTACTCAATTGGTTTGCTAAGTAGATACATGAAAATTCCTACATCTGATCATCTCATAGCTGCAAAGAGGATCCTGAGGTACGTTAAAGGTACTCTTGATTTTGGTCTTACCTTCATGAAGTGTCAGATACAAGATGCCCTCGTCGGGTACAGTGACAGTGACTTTGCTGGTGATGTTGACGATCGAAGAAGTACCTCAGGCCATGCTTTCTTCATGGGCTCTTCCATTGTCAGTTGGGGATCACTAAAGCAGAAAACGGTGGCTTTGTCTTCATGTGAAGCCGAATACATTGCTGCCACATCAGTCGCCTGTCAAGGTATTTGGTTGAATCAACTTATTAGTGAGTTGAAGGGAGTGGAAGAGAAGCCCATGAAGCTGTTCGTAGATAATCAATCTACAATCACGTTGAGCAAGAACCCTGTACATCACAATCATACCAAGCATATCGACACTCGATATCACTTCATCCAACAATATGTGGAGGAGAAAAGGATTGAAGTAGTACATGTGAAGACGGAGGATCAGCTAGCAGACATCCTCACCAAATCACTTGGAAGACTGAAATTTCAAGAGATGCGTGAGCGTCTGGGCATCAGGAATGTACACACGGAGGAGCTGGAGCAAGGAGGAGATTGAAGGATTGCATCTAGTCCTCCGATGATTCGCCGGAAGTCACCGTCTGCGGCAATTTCTCCAGCAAGAAAAAAAACTGATTTGGGCATTTTGTTTCCAGGTGGTTAATTCCTTCTTTACAGGATTGATCGTGGCCGTCCGTCTCCAGGAGTTATAACGGTGATGCAGCTGCCACCTCGGATGTCAGGACAGTTGGCGTGGAAGTTAGTTAGAGATGTCTCTCTCTCCTTCTCCTATTGGTCGCCCTATATAAACGGCTAGGAGTTTGACTAAATGTAGTGCGGAACTTCTTCATTCTACGAGTTCTTGATTTCTTCCTGTTCTGGAAGCTACTTGAGTTGTTTTGAGGCTTTGCGAAGCCAACAGACCCCACCTCCGGGGAGGACGGCGTCCGCATCGAGCCGGCAGTTTCTCTGCGCGGCCACACGTCCGGCGTCACCTCGCTGGCCGTCGGCAGGGGCCGCCTCTACTCCGGCGCCCAGGATGGTTCCATCAGAACGTGGAACATTGGCTCCATGGAGGCCGTGGAAGAGTTCGACACCCTCCCGGCGGCCCACGGCGGCGCGGTGACGTCTCTCCTCTGCTGGTGCGACTACCTCCTCTCCGCGTCACTGGACGGCACGGTCAAGGTCTGGTGGCAGGCCGACAAGGACGATGGGAGGCCCGGGCTTGAGGAGGTGTACGCCCACCACGAGCAACAAGGCGTCCTCCTCATCAGCAGCACCGCCGACGGCCACGGCGGGGCGGTACTCAACTGCTCCCTCAGCGACGGCACCGTCCGTCTCCGCGATCTCCCAACCTTCCACGACCGGGGCTGCATCGAGTGCAGTGGCCAAGCTCGAGCGCTGCACTCCGCCGGCGCCGGGGGTTTCTTCATCGGCGACGCCTCCGGCCAGATCCGCCAGTGGAGATGGTCCTCCCAGTGTTAGATCCTCCATCTCCATACTCCACAGCTGCACATGCTTCAGGATACTCTCTCACTCTGTAAACACGGTTATCTGATTTCACGAGAAATGGATGCACCAGTTTATTCAAACTCGAGACGCCATAAAATCTATCTCGATGATGATGATGATGATGATGGGGATGCCCTCCAAATTTCTTTTTGATGTTCATCCTCGCATCCGACCTTCCTTCATCAGACAGGAACTGCAGACCAACTATCCGTCCATGGAAGCCATCATCAGATTCATGGCCCTGTTTTCGGTAGTCCTTCAAGCCTGTCCGAATCCGGGGACCTTAGGAGCTACCTCAGTGCGTCATTTGACTCCTACGTTGCCTTCTTTGAGTTCCCAGGATTTGGTTCATGGGATTCGTAGGGGCGCGCCGGGGCCATGCAGCAGTGCAACATGAGGTTGACATCCGAGTTTCACGTCCGAGGGGTCCCCAGTCACCCCGCTCAAGTGACAGCTCACGCGTCTAGTCTGGACGTGCCCGTCTACCCAACCAGGGGAATTCGGCCTTCTCGGACGCAGAGTGGGCCAAAAAGTGATATTAAGAACCCGACCAGACAAAATCTGAACTTGGCCGCGAGTTCCATAACTGCTTAGGCGCATCGTACGTCCAAAATTTTTCGCTCCAAGTACTCACGACTTAATCGTCCACGGGGAAAAAGCCGAGAAAAATATCCAGAGAGCTCTGAAACCTTTGTTCCTCAATTTTGGTTGAGCCTTGCTTTAGAGATTCTGTTCGCAAAAGCATAGCTTGGAGCGCATAATTAGGTGTTTCTTCATAGGTCAAAGCTTGGAGAGAAGACCCTTCTTCAACCATTACAGATCATGTGGCCAGCACAACTCAATACCAACTGGCTAGGTAATTGAAAATTGCCCAATTTGTGGGATGTCAGCTAAAGTCCAAGGAAATTTTTTGAATTCCACTTCAGAACTTAATCGGAGAACTGCGATTCAGATCCCAATTGATGAATTTCATTGATCATGTTGTTTCAACACTGTCATGAGTACGAGGATCACACTTGCAGTAATGTGACACATAATACTCCAAATGTTCTTTAATATATACTAATATATTTTTGAATATTTGTTAGCAATTTTCTATGCTCTTTTAGACCTATAAAATGAATGTGCTTGGAAGTAGTTTTGATCAGTCATTCACTACCTGTACAATTATTGGCTCCATCTTTATCATCTCCCTTAATTCTAATTTTCATTTTAATTATAATTTTAATATTTTCCTTGGAAATAAGCATTGATCGTAAATGTTTTCATTTGATTATTCTAAAAGAAATAATTACCCTTTGAGAAAATGACATTTACAATCAAAAAATCTGTGGACTCAATCTGGATTCAACTAATAATTATATTGTAAGAGTTTTATTATAAATTTACGGTTGAGTGCATCGTTTTAACTTGCAACGATCGGGGCACATTGACATTAACAAGAGTTTCTTAGTAACTACACTAGATTAATCATTTTATTATGATCTGTTCCCGTTAAAAGTTTGTAATGATAATATTTAGTAGCAGTCAATGCTTGTACCATGTATTTAGATGGTTGAAAATAAAACTTCAAACGAAAAATTTTCTTTATTGATTCCATGTGCAATGTCAAACTATGAATCTTGTGGTCTTTCCATTCTTCCATTTTTGTCTTTTTATGTTGACAAGTGCACTGGAAACATTAGAGGAATTCACCGAAAGGAGAAGATGCGTAGATCTGTGGATAAAAATAGCATGCTTTCCGACGTACAAATCTCATGTTGCATATTTTCGATCAATTATGGAACAGAGACCGTCGTTATTCAAACACATACAACCAGAGAGAAGACTTCTACAGATGTCTGCCATCTCATCGGACGACTATGCGACGTCCGCATAGAGATCCTTGATCACGGTGCGGACTGCAATTGGAATCCTGACTGTATGACTCTCATCCTTCCAAGTCAAGCTTCCGAAGGTGTACACTCCCTGAATCCTGCGGACAGCCGTCAACGTAACGGTGAAGTCCTGTCTCGTGGTGTGTTCATCAAAGACGAGCTTGGACGGTCGAACTTCCATCTTGATCCCTGGCGGGGGCTCGACGATGGCAGTGTAAGTGCTGCAGGCTTGGCCAACATTGGTGACCGTCCTTGACACCGTCACCTTGGTCTTGAGATCAGGGACAGAGATGGAAGGCAGATTCAGGTTGTGGACGGGAAGCTGTGGAGTTGGACAAACCAGTAAACTATCGAAAATGCACTTGGACTTGTCGAAATCTTTCGGATTGATATCGTATATGAGCCCCGGATCAGCCGCCTTGTCTGGATTGATGTGGCCGCTGCCGTAGTCGAACGGGTCGGCGAGCTTGCGGGGGGTGCCCTCCGCCACTATCGGCACATCATCTTTATCGACGACCGATGCTGTGAACAGAAACCCCGGTTGATGTTGAGAACGGAACAACGTAGATCGATGGGGGACTAGGAGAACATACCGGTGGTCATAATGGCGGATTTTATAGCGGCGGGGGACCAAGTGGGGTGCAACGATTTCAGCAGTGCCACGATTCCTGATACATGTGGAGTGGCCATGGATGTTCCGTCCTTGAAACCGTACGAATTCCCCTCAGCGGCTAGGATGCTGACTCCCGGTGCAGTGATGTCCGGCTGCATTGATAAAAAATATTTCAGACAAGGAATCAAATAGCAGAACCTTGATCCGGGAACCATGAAATTTTTAAAATTTGATGCGACTACACTGAAAAGAGAATGGGGATGCAGATCTTTTCCCCGTCTGGAAGAATTTTGCATATTGTAAAACCTTATCTTCAGGAAACTACAAACGCACCTTGAGGATGCCGGGGAAGACTTTGTTGGGGCCTCTGGACGAGAAAGCTGCAACTCTGGGTGCCAACACCCCCCTCCCTTCAACAGTGCGCGTGGGAGCCAGCTTCACCTTGGGAGAAACCCTGTGCACGGACCGTCGCATTTCAGTAGGGAGCGCGTGAGGCACACAGAAGAGAGAGAGAGAGAGAGAGAGAGAGAGAGAGAGAGGGAGTTTGAGGAACGTGGTTACCTGGAGGTCCCAATGTATTCGAATATTTGCTGAAAAGCCACCCAGTCCACCAAGATGAGCGGAAAATCGCCGGTCGCTGGAAGGAGGTTTGTGGTGTACTGTGGAAAGATTAGACCAAGACCTCCAGCGTTCAAAACGTTCTGCCATGCAATCCCCATCTGCTCTTTTGATGCGGTCCGTCCCGGGTTGCAGAGGATGACTTTACTTCTATATTGGGTGTTGTTCAGTGTTTCCTTGTCACAGCTGCATCAGGAACGCGAGGTCTGCCAAAACTAAGGAAAACATGTCGAGATTTTCTGAACCTAGCTGAAATTAAAGCAATACACAAGGGTAAGAGGATGTGACCTAAAACCATATGCTATGTCCGTAAACCCCCTCAAATTCGCATTCCCAAGGTATATAGCTTGACCCTGAGAGAAATATTTAAATTTCCTTGTTTCCATAAAGAATGGCCGGAAAGGGAATTCTATCGACGAGATAAGGGACCAGTTAAAGTGATGGAAGCGTCAAGTAAGGCAATGATACTAACCACCAGAGTAACATTGTCTCCGAGGGTGATTCCGGTGGGAAAAGACCGATCCATCGTGCTGGCTGCCACGGTTATAACCCATGGGGAGGTGTTTTCCACCGTCTGAGGAAACGGGCCATCGTTTCCGGCTGAGTACACCACTGTAATTCCCTTCAGCATAGCCTGGAGCGATCCCCATGAATCATCTTCGGCCGCCAACGATAAGGATAGAATGTCCACGCCGTCATGTATGGCGTCATCAATGGCTGCCAGAATCGATGCGGTAGACCCTGCGCCCCTCCTCCCCCACAAAGCTTTGTATACGGCCAGCCTAGCACGGGGGGCCCCGCCTCTCGCCCATCCAGCAGCCAGTCCACCTACGCTTACATTCCGCACGTAGGATCCAGCCGCCGTCGACGCTACGTGGGTACCGTGGCCGCCCAGGTCCCGCGCAGAGAGGTACTCCCCTTTAAATCGTGCCTCATTAAAATCAATTTCAGCAGCATACCATCTCGCGCCGATGATCTTTCTGTTGCAGTGGGAGGCGTTGAACGCCTCCCCCGTCTGGCACGTCCCCTTCCACCGTGCCGGAACTGGGCCGTAGCCGTTGTCATCGAAGCTTTTGGATTCTGGCCATATTCCTGCAAATCGACGGTACATGCGGTTTATCCACTAAAAAGTACTTCTTATGAAGATCAATGATAACACAGCAGTACGCAAAACTGTAAGTGGAGATGATAAACGCCGGGGAAACGAGAGGGTACCAGGGGGGTCTACCTGAGTCGATGACTCCAATGATTATACCGTCGCCAAGCCTGGCCTTGTGAAGGAGCTGGGAAGGAGGACTGTTGTAACTGAGCCCGAGGAAGTCCCAACTGCGCGTCGTACTCAACCGAACGGTTCGGCTCAACCTCACTCCAAGAACGCCCGTCATCCCTGAAATCAGATATTGTCAGCATCTGTTTTCAATGGTGTCAACGATGATTATGTTGTGTATGATCCAGACTTCCCTCCTATTCCTATGATATGTTAGCTTTTCAAAACTCCATGATAACTTATTACGCCCTGCTTCTAAATCCGTTTCGTTCTCTCCAACAATCCCCGACTACCATTCGCTCAAACGTAAACGATCCCTCACGTCGTCTTCCCTTTTGTCCCTCATCCCTTCTCTCTCTCTCTCTCTCTGCGTCTCTCTCGCTCTCTCTCTCTCTCTCTCTCTCTCAGCCTCTCCCTCCCCCTCCCTATCTTTCTCTCTCTCTCTCTCTCTCAGCCTCTCCCTCCCCCTCCCTATCTCTCTCTCTCTCTCTCTCAGCCTCTCCCTCCCCCTCCCTATCTTTCTCTCTCTCTCTCTCTCTCTCTGCTCTCCCTCTTTCCAGGGTACTGCGATCATGATTGTTCGATCGTCAGATCGAGATCATGATCGCGCAAAAATGACGAGCGATCGGGATCGTCGATCGCTCGGCGGATCGACGGCCTAAAGTGAACATTAAATCGTATCTGTCAGATGATTGCGTTCCACCATCCGACGGATTGGATTCAACGTCAATAAGAGGAGAGATTAAATCTCTTTTTCGATAGGGCCCCTCCTACCGCCACTGCCTCTCTCCTCCTGCTCTCGGAGACCAACTTCGCCGCCGCCGCCACCTTCACCGCCCCCGCTGCCTCTCTCTCCTCCCGGTCTCAGAGACCGACGCCGCCGCCAGTTCAGGTGCCACTGTGTCTTAGGATTACATATATAAATATATATGCGTATTCAAGGGGCGTAATATCTATTTATATACATCTTAGTATCTTAGGAATCTTAAAAATTAGGCCCATTTATATATTAACTTGATTTAATGTTACTATTAATACAGCTTAATAAAATTTAAAACTTAGGCCTTATATATACATCTTAAGAAACTTAAAACTGAGCCCTAATATTTAAATATATATTAATATATATATTCCTAATATAATATTTAGGCATATTATAATATAATAATATTATTGGACGATCAGCTGATCCAGATCGATCGATCGCCGTGATCGTCGATCAATGGTCACCATCAGCGAAGTCAACTGATCGGATCGTTATTCATCCTGATCGCACAACCCTTCCTCTATCTCTCTCGGCTCTCCCTCTCTCTACTCTCTCTACTCTCTCTACTCTCCTTGCTACGCTTTTTTTTTCCTCTTAGAATTTGATGACGCAAAAAAGTTACCTGCGAGTTTCTTCGCCTGAGAGTCGGTAAGCATGGCGGCGAAGCCAGAGAATCCGTGCTTGTAGCTGTAGACAATCGAACCCAGAGCTTGTTCCCTGCTGGATGATCGATTAACGATGCGCTTAGCCCGTAACACTACCAAGGAAGGCAAATAAATGATGTAATGATGCACAAACCTTCCGAGAATGGAAGAGAGAGTGTCATGGTGCAGAGACGTGACGACGTCGGGGTCCTCGTGGTGCTTCTCGCCCATGTAAACGATATACAGCTGCGTGTAACCCATGAGCCATCAGACTCCCCCTCCTCTTTCTGTGAAACGGCTTTACCTCGTTGGTCATCCGTGCACCTACCTTCTTGGTGTTGTCGTCTGCATCTGATGACAAAGAGGCGTAGGAACGGGAACAGGAAGAAAGAAGGGCGAAGAAGAGGAGCAGAATAAGAGGGAGAGAGCTATTGCTTCTAATTGCCATCGTGCTCTATACTGGCTGTGTGCCCCTCGCCGAAGAGGCACGAGGCCTATTTATATAGAGCACGAGACAAGTCAGCTGTCACAGACTGGGCTCGATCTCGGGGAATACATACAGAGAAAATTTTATGATAATGTAAGCGTGTCCCTTGAAAGTTTCCAGGTCTTTGTTGAACCTTTCTCGCATCCATATGCTTGTGCCCGGTTGACTCCTGGCATACTTGAAGGATCTGCTCTGTGAGGAAGGCCATCGCCCGCGAGACCTGTTCTGAAAAAAATTAGAAATATAGCAGGTCATCCACTAAGGTCATCGATCCGAGGTAGATGGGTGATTCAGTCAATGCCGACCAAGGAAGTCTGCGAGTTTCGAAGATTAAATAGGAGTGTTCGCAGGAAGGTCACACCCCTGATCTTCACATTTTTTAGCTCGGTTCCTTGGAACATGCATCATTTTCCAAGTCGTCCCGCACACCATTCCGATTTCATCGAAGCAGTTCACACTGGAGGAGACAATTGTCCCTCCTTCTCCCGTATTCAAATATGAGAGATAATAGATGTTATCCATGGGTAAAATAGGCTTCCGCGCACGACGTGAAAGGGCTGCTTGGTGACGGCGAAGGCGACAAAGGCCGGTGCGAGGCGAGAATCGAGGAAGGTCGATCTTCATCCCGTGACACAACAACTGGGTTACATCGTATGGGACCAACGTTTCTGCCCTTTTTTTGATTCGTTCCCTGCTTTTTATTCCACAGCGATTTCATCACTATGTTTTTTATGAATAGAATGAAGAGAGAAAATATCATTCACACATGTGAGTCTGTTCGACGGGGATACGAGTGCACGCTGTTAGACCTGATTCAATTTTCCACGACGAATGAAGCTTCATTTTCTGGTCAAGTAGAAACCTTTTATAAACAGAGTAAGATTTTATTCTCTTAATAGTGCTGCATGCCCCGAAGATATTCGTGTTTTTAGCGAGATGGTTACCGATTCGATTGATTCTAGTACTTAATTTAGTTCTAAGAACCTCGTAAGATAATTGTAATTTCGTTTTTCTGTTGGAAACAATATATGTTTTGAAGTATTGCTAAAATTAGTGATAGCAAAAATATCCTAGAAGTCGGAAAACAATTCGACCGTGAAGCTCGATACATATGTCATTAGCCTGTAAAATATTTCCGATCTAGTGACATGTTGGACTTTTATGTCGCCTCGGGATACGACCACTTCAGCTCACTAAAATGCCTTCCGCTTCCCGTTTTTCTCCGCGCATATAACACCGCGTTGCAAGATAATATATATATATATATATATATAAGTATATAAATAGAGAGAGAGAGAGAGTATACATATGACCCGGTATTGACAGACATTAAAAAATACGAATTATAAATTTAACCAATAATTTATTGGTCTTAAGGACCGTTTTTTGTAGGCCACGTGGTACCATGCAAGATAGCAATCATTTCTTTCTGCCAATAAAATCTCTAGTCAACTCTTGCACATATGTCCAGATAAGATATAGAGAAGGGGAACAGAGATAAGAGGAGAGAAGAGAGGAAAACAGAGAAGGAACTTTTTGATTTTATAATTTACAGAAGTCCTGGTGTCTCCTTTTTATAGGACTCTCGGAGGCCCCCAAAGGATGATACGGGCGCCCTGAAATCTCAGCAGTTGACCCTGCGGTTGGCCTCTCCGCGTCCTCCACCGGCAGATGCACCGCCCCACATCCATTGATGCTTTGAAACCCCTGGGGGTTATATTTACACAAAGTTGAGGAAATAAGATCAATAGAAATTGGAAAGGAAATCGGTCTCACTAGAACCCAAATAACAAAAATTATTAAAATTAAAAACGTTAAATGATGATGCTGAAGAGTTGGGATGTTGCGGTCCTGGGAATAAAATTTAGTCTCCACAAAGGATGACAGCATCAAATATGATTTCAAGCATGTTTAGAACAGTCGTCACGCAAAATAAATTTATCGTCACCGTTTCAGCAGGTCAATTGTCTCTCTACCACCCGGTGGAACAAGTCCGCTGGTCCGGTGACACCGCCACCAGGTCCGCCTAAAATTCCAGTCTTCATCGGTAAGTCGAGATTGCCTTACACGTCTGGATGCACAGCAACTGGCATAAACCCCAAACAAGCTGACGGTCGAACGACTCTCGCGACCAGATCAGTAGCCATGCAGCAAAGAAAACGGTCCCTGTCTGTATCATATATACCGAGGCGACAAGGAGCTGCTTGTCAATGGAGACCGCGTGACCCAGCGGCCGTTCTCCAACATACACCAACTCCTCCACCCGCCCACTCCTTCGCCGTCTTCCTCTCCTTACGCAGCATAATCCAATTTATCCACTCATCATCGCAACCCATGTGGAGGAGTCAGGACGCGCGTCGAAGACCAAGTCTTGCTGGCCTGGCCAGAGCCCTTCCCCGCGATCTTCTCCGACGTCTTGAGGATGCCGCTGTGGACCTCCGGCCCGGAGATGGTACCATCGGAATGGTCATAGGGGAGAGTCCTCGTGACGAACACGGCGAAGATGACGCCGACGGTAGAGGCCCTGAACTTGGCCACGGTGGGCCAGAGAAGTAGGAGCCCGACGGCATGGTTTCGCTGGCCTGATCCCTGTGGAGGACGGGCTAGATGGAGATGGAACCCTGATGCAGGCTGCAAGGAGAAGTGAAAATGATTAAAGAATTATGTCAAGAGATTTTAAGAAGTTTAACAAGAAAATACTGGTATAATCAGAAATCTCCCATAATAATAAAATTAATGGACCAAGCAGTTTTATAAAACCATTAATTATACTATCCTAATTTAACAAGTCAGATAATGCCTTGTCATGGAGGTATGATCGACCGAATTTTATATGAGTGACTAACCAATGGAACTCCCACACGACCATAGCAAGAAAATATATTTAAAGAACGATCTATCAGACTGATAGTGAAACTTAGAGGAATTATACTTGAGCCTTGGAAAGGTTCGTAGATTCTAAGATTAACTGTTGACTTTGATGTTGACCGTTGATCTAGCTGTTGACTGTTGACCACGAACGAGTGGGCTAGATCGGGGGGTTCGTTGGTCGGACCGGATGGCTTGAGTCGGGTGGCGAAAGTGACTCGAACCGGATGCTTCGAGTTGAGTCCGGTCGAATGGTTCGACTGCGTTCGGACCGCAGGGTCAGGTGGTTCGCGCGAGCGGTTCGACTCGTAGCGGGGCCGGAGTTGGAACCAGTGGCAATGGGCTTGGGTTGGTCGGAGGACCCCACCGCCAGCTTGCTGTTATCTGCCGCTGCCAGCTTGCTGCTATTTGCCGCCTTTTTCCCACCGCCGCGTGCACATTGCCCCATCCACCGCCCCATTTACGGCTAGGGTTTAAACCCTCAGTCGTGGACCGAACTCTTTCTGGCCCATCACCACCAGCCGGTAACGGAGAAACTATCTCATTCTTCACAGCTCAAAACTAAATGTCTGTGGCCAATTTATAAGCCTCTCTAAGAACTGAAACAATGAAATTAAAGTTGAAATTAACTTAATAATAGAAATAGTCTTTCTCTTCTGGGCGTTTGTGATAGGTACCCTAGGAGCGTGGATTGCCGGACAATCGACTCACGACTAATCCGCGGAGTGGGAGAACAAGGAACTAACATGTCAACAAAGGATCAAGACACGGAGGGTTGTTAAGCACTCTCCCTCCCAATTTTTTTTAATACAAGAGAGTCACATTGAACTCTCAGGAGTCGACACAAGATGGCTACTCTCCTCTAGTCTTCTTCCTTCCCTTCTTTCCTGACTCTCATCCTCTATTTATCCTCATGCAAGCTTAGTTCCCCATGCCGCCATTTTAGTCACTTCAGCCGTTCAGTCATTTGTCGTTGGATTCTCTGCGATGCCGCCAGAGGTGGCTCACTCGATGTCCTAAGTCTCACTAGATTCCGTTAGGGGTGCCAGAGCCGCAGATCTTGGACCACGGGGTAGCTTGCGGTTGACAATAATCTCAACAGTTTGTTGCAGTGATGTGGGCGAGAGAAAGCTGAATCAAGGGTGTCGCGCATCACTCTCCCTCCGCTTTGATTGGCTCCACCTTCGTTGGTCAACGTGCCGCATCAAACCACCTCCTCAATGTTGGGGGCGTCACAAATACGCTTGCACTAGCCCATCCCTGCCACAAGATGATCTGCCGCGATCCACAGCCGGCAGCCCGTTGAACTGTGGCTGATCCCGATCTAGAGCGTGGATCGATTCATATATCACTAATCATCCTTGGTTCTTTCCTCTAGATGAGGCGCTTCATTAGTGACTGAGAGACCATTATCCTCGCTTATTTAAAAGGGATGCCAGAGATTAAGTCAAGCTAATGCCGTACTTACCTGATAGAATCACTTCACAGTTAAGAACTAAATCATGATTCAAAACAGAATGACTAATTTTTTTTCACGATAAATCAATTCTGAAGTCTTGGAAGGTCAAATGTGTAGCCCAGGCCCGCCACCTAGTCAACGTTTTCTGTTTGGTCATACTAAGACCTTACTGTTAATTCTTCGAACCCAATATTTCTGTAGCCTTCGCTACTCTCCTTTCGAATGTCGCCTCTCTTCCTCTTACGTTCCTTCCTGTCGTCATCAGTTGAACCAGCCAGCACCAACCCATTAATTAAGAATTGGTCGTCATCCGCCCGACTAATAAAGAGGGGGCGAACATACGGGGCAGAGATCGCTCGGTGGCTTCTGGTGGGGGTCAGACGATGGCGATATCAGTGTGAAATGTTCCCTAGGTCAAATAATAATATTAATTATCATCATTACTAAAATAACACATTAAATTTATAATAGTTTAGTTCTTTTGACTTACATCCACTCTCCAAGGATGTCAACGTTGAGTCCCACTAAACCTTAGGATTTACTTACTGACTTTTAGGTTCAAGAGTTTATTCTATTTCATAGCTTCGCTGAATTGTGATTTCCTTAATCCTCTTTTAGATTCTACAATTCTAAGTGGCCAAAACCAAAAATTTGCACAATTTCCCCTTATAATTTCTATGGCTCTAAGAGACAAAACAAAGAATCTCTCCCTAGTTTTTTCTTAGATTTCAGTTTCTATGGAAACCTCATCTCCCTTAATTTAATATAAATAAAATAGAAAAAAAATACCTAACTATAATCCATCATATAGGAATAGTGTTGAATCCATTTGTGTCGATTTTATCCGAATGGTACATTGTCACTAGATACAGACTTGATTGTGATCGTCGTGATGCAGTGAATAAAAGTATTTTTATTCCCATTGACTTTATATGAGTGGTAGGTTTCAGTGCAAATGATTCCTTTGAAGTATCAATTGTTGGATGAAGACTATATAATTGGATGCATGCTTGATATTTTCCTTACTGGATCAATTTAGTTTAGTCTTATATCCAATTGTGGTTGACGACGCGAATGAATTTCAAGCCATTCTCCATGAGATTAGTCAGGGGATGTGGTGAGTTGAAGATATATCGGTCTCTTCTCCTTTGTTTTTCTTGGCAGGTTGAATGGGATGATGTGGCGTGAAAATTGGAACGTCAGAGCGCTTATTTTGCTTCGTTTTGCCGCGACCTCTTTCACACTCAGGCACTGCTTCTAGTGATATAGTGACAGAGAGAGAGAGGGGGTGAAAGAGAGAAGGGGGAAGAAAGGGAGAGGGCGGGGGGGGTGAGAGATGTAAAAGGCAGTTTGAAACGGATGGTCTTAAGGGGGGCGTTCGTTTCCGTGAGACCCGGTCAACAAATCGTTTGAAACGGATGACCTTAAGAGGGCGGAAGAGAGGAGACAGAGAGAGAGGACAGGAACGGCGGCTACGTTTTCAGGTCCTCTTTTTTCATTTCTCCTCTAAATGGGCCACTAGGTAAGACGTGTATAAAGTGAACAGGCCAAGGTCCATTTTCTAATCAATTTCGTTTTTATTTTTAGGCCCAATAAAAAAATAAAAAGAAATATAATGCGGCCCAAAAAGCTATTTAACTTATCATTGAGTCCCAATTATAACTTGATTTCTCTTGATTTCATCATCAAGTAACTCTCAAGAGTATTCAACACTATTTAGGACCACATTTAACCACCAAAATTACTTAGAATCACACACGCATTTTCAATTTTATTAAAATATAAAGTTTACTATCAATATGTTATGATCATCATCAAGTTAGTTAAATCATGACAAACTAGCCTTATGATTTCTCACAAATATATGAGAAGACATCTACATAGGATAAGGTATATTTCACACAATGTTTATTTGATTTAAAGATGATAGAATATATGTACCCCTCATGTAGACACTGTAAATTAGTTCAATATATTAGTAGTTAACTGAGCTCTACGGATATTGTTTTTGATGATGATACTAGAGTGTCAATCTTATCTCGTCCATGTCCAAGTGTCACAATAACAGCTATTTGGATCCAGTATTTTGAAGCCGATCCATGCCAATAGTGGCAGATCGAGTGTCAAATTGAGCGAACCGGTGGATTGGTAGATTGAGCGATTATTGTGGATTGAAAAACTGTTTGACTCAAGTTCTCTTATTATAAGAATAAGAGGCGTGGCAGGTTTTTTGGCCCACCTAGATTTTGGACTATTAAAATGGATGTCGTGGGTGGGATCTCCATATAAAAAGGAAATGGCCTATCTATTTGGTTATATCAATTTTTCATATTTAATAAAATTCTCCCTTGACCATCAATGTTTTCATCTCATTTTAAAGAAGATAGGTTGTTTGGTGGCAATAATAGCTACCAAGTTCAGTCGAGGGCGAGAATAGAGCTGAGTTTCATATTTGATTGTTAGCACAAAGATGGGAAGCCATTGTGACTATTGTGAATCGTTTCCTGCAAAAAAAATTGAAGTTGAATGAGGTCCATGAACAGACTCTAAGGGTATCCACAAGAGAAATTCAAGGGAAAATTCTTTTCCAATGCCTAACGTTCAGCATCGCCCAACGTTCAGCAAAGATGGATTCTTTTCCACACAACCCCCAGTGTATTATTGCAATCAATCTTACACAATTAAGTCGCATCATTTCCCTGTTGTTTTATTTCTAGGCGTTGAAACTCTAGCCTAGATTCCAAGGTTGAGGTTCACCGACCAATCTCCTGTCAGTTGAGATCATTTATCTAGGAATGAATATGGGATAAATTATTTCTGTCGAAATATATAAGGGTATTTTGGGAAAGTTGATGTCAAGATTTGTCCTTAAAGGATAATGGGTTAGAGAGAAACATGAAGAATCTTCTGCCATCTTCCCCTATCCTCTTAGAGAGAGGTTCCCTCTCTCTTTCCTTGTATCCCTCCCTCTATTTCCTAAGTGTATTTTACTATGTTTTGCTATGTTTTTCCTACGTTTTCCAACAATTTCTATTGACATAAATTCCTGAAGAAACAAACAGCTACAACTTGCGGTCATAATCTATTCCTTGACTGACAATAACCCCCAGCTAACACACATCAAGGATATTTGATCATATGCCTATGAAGACAGAACAACTTTGTCATATTTCTTCATCCTTAGTATATGCCAAGAACAATGGAAGGACAAGTATACCTTGGTTTCATTTGTTGCCAGAAGAGCAACCTGCTCTAGGCTTTGTTGTAGCTCCAATCGGTACTCAGCATTCTTGAACATGTATCCCGTCATCATGACACTGTACATCAGCTGTGTGAGATTTTCTGCAACCTATAAAAAAAAAGCAAGCAAGAGATTCTGTCTTTTTTTTTAAGCAACCAGCATAACTATGATTATCTGATGCAAATAAGTATGCCATAATCAATAATGAATAAGGAATCCAAAGAGGTGAATTAAAAGTTAAAGAAAGTGTATTTTCAAGCAATTGATCACCAAGAGTTGAAATGCTCAAGCAAGTGAAAGACATTCTGTCAAATGTACATCAGCTGATTATTGTCAAAATGACAATGGGCATTTTCAAGTGGATTATTTACATCTTTGGTGTGCCTTAAATTTTTCTTTATTTTCAACAATACGTTTAACCTTTTAGTCAATAATGTAATCTCATTTTAATTATATCAAATTTCAGTGCATTTAAGAAAAAACTCATTTTCACATTTTTAACAAAAGATTTACTTCTAACTACATCAATTTCATGAGTCAAAAGAGAGTCAATAATATTATCAAGATAAATAATATTTAAATCCTTAGATTCTATTATTACTATTTTCATAGCCATTCAATCATTAGTCAAACATCTAAGCAGTTTTTTATTTAATTCAACATAAGAATAAGTTTTCCTAAGATTTTTCATTCCATTTACAACTTTATCAAATCTGTTAACATAGTCATAGATATATTCACCTTTTTTCATCTAAAATAATTCATACATGCTTACCAAAATGTCAATTTTAGTTTCCTTTACTAGTGAAGTCCCCTTGTATGTCATTTTAAGCTTGTCTTAAATTTATTTAGTTATCTCACAACTTGATATATAGTTAAATTCAAAAATATGAATAGCACTTAACAAGATATTTATGATACTTTCATTTAATGTAGAATTCTGCTCTTCTATGGACTCATCACTAAAATTTTGAGATCTTTAATCATTTTCTAGATTTTCAATCATTGACTATGGCATAAATTCTAATCTTAATTTTTCAAAATGTATAATTAGTTCCATCAAACATATGCAGTCTAGGGTTTGAGGATTCAATAGTTTCACTAACCATAAGATCTACTCTTTGAGATGTGTAAATATCTATGAATCAAGGTGAGCTCTAATACCAATTAAAAGATTTAAGAGCTAAGTGAAATACCAAAAAAGAGGTAAATTGGTGTTTCTACAATCTCAAATTTTTTTTTATGAATTACAAATGTGTCAACACACATACTAACACTATTCTTCGTGATTATCTGTGTGTGGGTTTTCTTTCTCTCTCCTCTGGTGAGTTCTCTCACAATTTTATCTCCCTCACATATGAGACAATCTTTTTATATTAGTTTACCCCTCATCTGAATACTTCCAATCCCAAATGATCCTTCTTATTGGATTTTATTATTTTCTTCATAAATACATATTGAACTTCAAAGATTAGCAACACAATAACTTAGGTTCAATCTCTACAAAGATCTAACCCCTTCCAAGCCAACTAGGGCTCAGAGCACCTCATAACTTTGCGTAAAAAACTCTCCCCTCACAACTGAGTTACCTTAGGGCTTGATGGAGAGCCTCCTTAAAAGATTTGAATGTTTCATTGATCACCAACAATTAGTGAAGAAGGATGGTATGTACGTGTTTGAAACTCCATAATAATGTTATTTGATCATGAGAGAGATATTTCATGATAGATTGAAGTGAAATACTTGTTTTTCATTTTCTCAACTTCCTTGACTTGTAAGGATTCTTCCTCTAATGGATTTCTATATTTTGCTTAAGAGATAAATGTGTAAGGTTAATTCAAATATTTACCATTTTCTAGAACATGTAGTAATGACCTCTAACCATTAATTGAGTTTTTTATTCCCTCTAATATCTTAAGCATCACATTCATCTGATGTTTCAACACTACTATAACTTCGCTATCTTAATTCGATGATACCAAGGTTGATGTAACCTATTGAGGATTCAATCAAATCTCTTTTAAATCACACTCTAGATTCCTTAGTTGAGCTTTATTAGGCTTATGTGCCATTATCAGCGATAGACTATAGAATAAAAGTTTGAGCAAAAGAAAAATTTATCAATGAAAGCACTAAAATTGATAGGACAATACAACATATTCAATGAATTGAACTAAAGAACTTCAAAATGTCTTATCAAACCTGTTACAATTGTCAGTCAGCCTCACCTTCACGACTTTGACTACCGATGAGGAATAGTCTCTCCCATCATATATGAACAGAGAAAAAAGAAAAAGATTCATACAACTGACCACCAAAAGACCCACTACTTCTAGCTCCTTATTATTTATCACCGCTCTCACTCTTCCAAAATCTTCTGCTCTACTTGGCTATTATTGACCTTCTACCTTTTGTTGTCTTTGACCGTTAGACTAAATACCTTTCAATTCTGTCGGTTCTCCAACTTCCGGTTTATTTTCTAGTCAAGTGTACTTAGATCACCAGTCAGATCTCTTCTTCTTTATTGGGCTGAGTTGGGCCAATAGCCCATCAAGTGATGACGGACAGTGGCAAGAGGCGATAATGGATGGCAAATGGTCACAAACGATGGCAGTCAACAGTGGGGCGGATAAGTGGTGAATGCAGGCAGTGGTGGTGGTAGTTGGCGATGGTGGCGACAGATAATTTACCCTCACGGCCTCTCTTGGTGGAGCAATGACCCTCATAGCCTCTCCTTGTGAAGCGATACGAGGTAAAACCTCAATACTTCATTCTTCTCTTCTATGACTATTCTTTGGGCTATCACGAGGTATCTTTGGGCTTCAAGAAAACAGAAAACAAGGAGTTCATGGAAGACGTTACTCTTTAATTGGCTTGGGCCAATGTGTAGCAAATGAAGAGATGCCAGCCCACTTCTTCAATTCCCATCGGTTTTTCATCTCTGTTTGCATGTTTATCGCCGGTGATATCGATCTTGCGGAGTAAACTCTTCCGCTGGCGAGTTTCTCTCTCCACCGACCCTTTTTCTTCTTCGTCGAGTAGTTTCCCTCTTCTACCACGTCTTCCTTTCCTCTTCCCTTCCTATTTTAATCCGTTTTTGTGTTTTTGATTGATCTTCCCCTCCCCTTTCATCGGCGATTTCCTCCGCCGGCGACTCCTATCTGTCGTGAACCTGAACTCTCTCGTGATCACGGTTTTCTTCCTTTTTATTATTGATCTCTCTCTTTCCCACGTGTCACTATCCCCTCTCCCTTCAGTTTTGACCCGTCAACACCTGTTTGTCATGTCTTCCCTCTCCTTCCGGTTCGTCGACACTCATCTCTCTCCCTCCCTCCCTCCCTCCCTCTTTACTCTCTCAGCTTTCACGAGCTTCCCTTTTTCCTCCCATTTTGTTTTTTCTATTTTTCTCTTCGTTTCGTTTTCTCTATCCCTCTTTCGTGTTCTTCCTCTGAATTTGTATTTATCTCTTCTTTTATTTCATCATTCCCTCATTTCTCTCACATAATTTTCCGTGTACCTTTTCTTCTTTTCTCTCTTCCTCACTTTTTTTCTCCCTCATTTTGCCTTAATTTTCCCTCATCCCCTTGTTCCTTTATTCTTCTCTCCTTCGTCTCTTTTTCTTCAATCCAACTCTTACCTTCTCTCATCGAGTTTTCTTCATTCACCTCTTCTCCACATTCCCTCTTCATTTGGGCACTTCGTGCGGTCATCCATCGCACGTAGGATTACCGGTTCCATGGGTATCTTATCTCTTTATTTTAATTTTCATTTTAATTATAATTCCACTCTTTCCCTCAGAAAATAAGAGTTGTTCTTACATACTTTCGTTCGATTATTCTAATATAAATATTTACCTTTTGAGAACATGGCATTTCGAATAAAAAAATCAAATTAGCTTTCTTGTTTCAATATATCGATTAACTAATTATATTTAAGAGTTCTCTTATAAATTTTAAGATTTAGCGCATCGTTCAGTGCACAATAAAATTGACAAAAGATACTTAGAAACTTCATTAGATTTAAATTATTTTATGGGAATCTGTTCCCATTCAAAAATTTTAAAGATAATATTTATTAGTAGTCAATGCTTATGCCATGTATTGAGATGGTTGAGAATAAAACTTCGAACTAAAATGTTATGTATAGGTTACATGTGCAAAGTCAAATTTTGAATCTCATTGCCTTTTCATTCTTCCATGTTCCCCTTTTTTTTCACATGTGCACTGGAAACATTCGGGGAATTCACTGAAAAGAGAAGATGCGTAGATCTGTGGATAAAATTAACATATTTTTCGACGGACAAATCTCTTTGTTACTTAGTTTCAATCAAGTATGGAACAGAGACCGTCCTCATTTCAAACACATCCATCCAGAGAGAAGACTTGTACAGATGCCTACCATCTCATCGGACAACTATGCGACGTCCGCATAGAGATCCTGGATCACGGTGCGGACTGCAATAGGAATCCTGACTGTATGAGTCTCATCTTTCCAAGTCAAGCTTCCGAAGGTGTACACTCCCTGAATCCTGCGGACGGACGTCAACGTAACCGTGAAGTCCTGTCTCTTTGTGCGTTCATCAAAGACGAGCTTTGACGGTCGAACTTCCATCTTGATCCCTGGCGGAGGCTCGACGGTGGCGATGTAGGTGCTGCAGGCTTGGCCCACATTGGTGACTGTCCTTGACAACGTTATCTCGGTCTTGAGATCAGAGATAGAGATGGATGGCAGATTCAGGCGGTAGACAGGAAGCTGTGGAGTTTCACAGACCACGAGAGAACTAAGAGAGCACTTGAACTCGTCGAAATCTTTCGGATTGATATCGTATATGAGGCCCGGATCGGCCGCCTTGTCTGGATTGATGTGGCCGCTGCCATAGTCGAAAGGGTCAGCGAGCTTGCGGGGTTTTCCCTCCGCCACTATCGGCACATCATCTTTGTCGACGATCGAAGCTGTGAAGAGAAACAGATTAGTGTCGAGCACGGAACGACGCAGGTCTAGAGGCGATTTAGAGAACATACCGGTGGTCATAATGGCCGATTTTATAGCGGCGGGAGACCAAGTGGGGTGCAACGATTTCAGCAGTGCCACGATTCCTGATACGTGTGGAGTGGCCATGGATGTTCCGTCCTTGAAACCGTACGAATCCCCCACAGCGGCTAGGATGCTGACTCCCGGTGCCGTGATGTCCGGCTGCGTTGATGTAAAATATTTTAGACAAAGAATCAAATAGCAGAACCTTGATCCGGGAACCATGGAACTCTGAAAATTTTATGCAACTACTCTGAAAGAGAATGGCGACGGAGATCCATTCTCTGGTAAGGAAAATTCGTGTCCTGTGAAATACTTATCTTTTGAAAATTATCGACGCACCTTGAGGATGCTGGGGAAGACTTTGTTGGGGCCTCTGGACGAGAAAGCTGCTACTCTGGGTGCCAACACCCCCCTCCCTTCAAGAGTGCGCGTGGGAGCCAGCTTCACCACGGGAGAAACCACCCTGTGCATGGAACATCACATTTCAGTAGCGAGAGGCGCGCGAAGCACACAGAGCGAGAGAGAGAGTGGCAGGAAGTTTGAGGAACGTGGTTACCTGGAGGTCTCAATGTATTCGAATATTTGCTGAAAAGCCACCCAGTCTATCACGATGAGCGGAAAATTGTCGGGTGGTGGAAGGAGGTTAGTGGTGTACTGTGGGACGATTAGACCTAGACCTCCAGCGTTCACAACGTTCTGCACCGCAATCGCCTTCTGCTCTTGTGGTGCGGTAGGTCCCGGGTTGCAGAGGATGACTTTACCTCTGTATTGGGTGTTGCTCAGTGTTTCTTTGTCACAACTGCATCAGGAAGGCGAAGTTCGCTAAAACTAAGGAGAACAGATGTACATTTGCTAAACCTAACTTAAATCAAAGTGATATCCATGGGTAAAAGCGTTTGACCTTTCACCATATGCGATATCCGAAAACACGTTCTTCAGATCCGGATTCCCGAGGTATATACCTTGCCCCTGGGAGAAATTCTTAGATTTCCTTTTATGCTCAATGAAATGCCTGAAAGGGAATTCTACCGACTAAAAAAGAAACCTTCCATTTGTGGAATCGTCGAGTAGGGCAATGATACTAACCACCAGAGTGACATTATCTCCGAGGGTAATGGCCGTGGGAAATGACCGATCCATCGTGCTGGCTGCCACGGTTATAACCCATGGGGAGGTGTTTGCTACCGTCTGAGGAAAGGGCCCATTGTTTCCGGCTGCGTATACGACGGTGATTCCCTTAAGCACAGCATGCAGGGAGGCCCACGAGTCTTCCCCGGGGTCGCTCAACGATAACGAGAGAACGTCCACGCCGTCATGTATGGCGTCATCAATGGCTGCCAGAATCGATGCGGTAGACCCTGTGGCCCTCCTCCCCCACAAAGCTTTGTATACGGCTAGCCTAGCACGGGGGGCCCCGCCTCTCGCCCATCCAGCAGCCAGTCCACCTACGCTCACGTTCCGCACGTAGGATCCAGCCGCAGTCGACGCTACGTGGGTACCGTGGCCGCCCAGGTCCCGCGCAGAGAGGTACTCCCCTTTAAATGGTGCCTCATTAACATCAGCACCAGCAGTATACCATCTCGCGCCGATGATCTTCCTGTTGCAGTGGGAGGCGTTGAACGCCACCCCCCTCTGGCACGTCCCTTTCCAACGTGCCGGAACTGGGCCGTAGCCGCTGTCGTCGAAGCTTTTGGATTCCGGCCATATTCCTGTATACCGACGGTACATGCGGTTTATCCACTAAAAAATACTTCTTATGAAGATCAATGATAACAGCTGTACCCCGAAAAGTATGCGGAGGTAATAAACGCCTGCGAAACGAAAGCTAATCACAGAGTACCATGGGGGTCTACCTGAGTCGATGACCCCGATGATTACACCGTCGCCTAGCCTGGCCTTGTCAAGGAGCTCGGAAGGACTGTTGTAATTGAGCCCGAGGAAGTCCCAACTACGCGTCGTACTCAATTGGACGGTTCGACTCAACCTCACACCGAGGACGCCCGTCATTGCTGAAATCAGATTTTTGTCAGCATCTAATTTGAATGATGTCAACGATGGTTATTTCATTACGTAAACAGTGCCTCTATGATTCAGATTATGATCCTATCCTTAGGAGATGTTAGGTTTTCTAAACTCCATGAGAACTTATTGACGATCTGCTACTAAAGCCGCTACGCTTTACCAAACAAACAGTCTAAGATTATCCATTCTGTCGCACGTAAACGCTCTCTCTCTCTCTCTCTCTCTCTCGCTCTCACAAACACACACACACACACACTCACTCTCACTCGCTTCCTCTCTCCCCATGCTACGGATTTTTCTCTCTTAGAATTTGATGACAAAAAAGTTACCTGCGAGTTTCTTCGCCTGGGAGTCTGTAAGCATGGCAGCGAAGCCGGAGAATCCGTGCTTGTAGTTGTAGACAATCGAAGCAAGAGCTTCTTCCGTGCTGCATGATCGATTAGCGATGCGATCAGTCGGTAAGACAACTAATCGAGTCAAATAAATGATGTAATGGTGCACAAGCCTTCCGAGAATGGAAGAGAGAGTGTCATGGTGCAGAGACGTGACGACGTCGGGGTCCTCGTGGTGCTTCTCGCCCATGTAAACGATATACAGCTGCGTGGAACCCATGAGCCATCAAACTCCCCCTCCTCTTTCTGTGAAACGGCTTTACCTCGTTGGTCATCCGTGCACGTACCTTCTTGGTGTTGTCGTCTGCATCTGATGACAATGAGGCATAGGAACGGGAACAGGAAGAAAGAAGGGCGTAGAAGAGGAGCAGAATAAGAGGGAGAGAGCTAGTGCTTCTGATCGCCATCGTGCTGTATGCCGGTTATGTGGCCGTTGCCGAAGAGCCTCGACGCCTATTTAGATAAAGCGCGAGACAAGTCAGCTGTCACTTATTGGACTCGATCTCGGGCAATAATTATTCAGATATTTTTTTATGATAATGTAAGCGTGTCTTTTGAAAGTTTCCCGGTCTGTGATGAAGGCCATCGCCCGCAAGACCTGTTCTGAAAAAATTAAGAAATATAGAAGGTCAACCGCTAAGGTCATCAATCTGGTGTAGATGGGTGATTCAATCAATGCCGACTAAGGAGGTCTGCGAGTTTCGAAGATTAAATAGGAGGGTCCGCAAGTAGGTCACGCTCCTGATCTTGAAATTTTTTTGCTGGGTTCCTTTGCATCATTCTCCAAAACGTCCAGCATACCATTCCGATATCATTAAAGGAGTTGGCACTGGATGAGACAATTGTCCTTCCTCCTCCCATATTAAAATATGAGACATAATAGATGTTATCCATCGGTGAAATAGTCTTCCGCTCGCGACGTGAAGTGGCTGCTTGGTGACGGCGAAGGCCACAAAGGCCGGGCGAGGCGAGAATCGAAGAACGTCGATCTTCATACCCCGAGACGATGACTGGTTCACATCGTATGGGACTAACGTTTCTGCCCTTTTTTTAATTCGTTCCCTGTTTTCGTTCCCCAGGGATTTCATCACTATGTTTTTTATGAATAGAATGAGGGAAAATATCGTTCACACATTGTGAGCTGTTCGGCGGGGATACGAGTGCACGCTGTTAGACCTGATTTAATTTTCCTCATGACGAATGAAACATCATTTTCTGGTCAAGTTGAAACCTTTGTATAAAGGGAGTAAGATTTTATTCTCTTAATAATGCTACGTGCCCCAAAGACATTCATTTTTTTAGCGAGATGGTTACCGACTCGAATGATTCTAGTACTTAGTTTAGTTCTTAGCACCTCATAAGGCAATTTTAATTTCGTTTTTCTGTTGAAACAATCTATTTTTAATTACTAATAAAATTAGTAATAGCAAAAATATAATAGAAGTCGGAAAAATATTCGAACGTGGAAGCACGATCCATATGTCATTAGCCTGAAAAATATTTCCGGTCTTGCGACATGTTGAACTTTTCTTGTCGCCTCGGGTTACGACCACTTCAGCTCACAGAAATGCCCTCCGCTTCCTGTTCTCCTCCGCTAATGTAACACTGCGTTGCAAGATAATAGAGAAGGAGAAGAGAGATATGACCTAATAGAGAGGTGTGTGTACATATGACCCGATATTGACAGGCATTAAAAAATGATGAATTATAATTTTAGCCAATAATTTACTGATCTTAAGGACCGACTTTTGTGACCCGGTACCATGCGAGATAGCGATCATTTCTTTCTGTCGATAAAATCTCAACTCAACTCATGTCCAGATAAGACATAGAGAAGGAGAAGAGAGATATGAGGCGAAAGGAGAGATAGACGAGAGGATAGAGAAAAACAGAAAAGAAACCACTTGATTTTATAATTTACAAAAGTTTTGAGGTTTCTTTCTTATAGGATTCTCAGAGGCCCACAAAGGATGACAAGGGTGGCCATAAATAGGTCGCGATTTTCCGTGAGAACCAGTCCACCAGTGGACCGTTTCTCACGGACGCCCAGTGATGTTGTCGATTAACTGCTCCATGGCTCTCCTCTTCTGACCGTGAACGTGGTATCCTCTGCATCTTCTCCTGCCGTCTTAATGGGGAAGTCTCGAGTTGAGGTCGTGGGAGACGGACTCTCTGTGTAGGGATGGCGGCATCAGAGTAGCGAAAACTTACAAGACGGATTCACAGAAGACCACCTATCCCTGACCCGGCGAAACGGCGAGGCCATTAGGGAAGTAGAGGCCGTGGAGGAGCACATCCCCTAGGCCCGTGGCTAGGTGAAATCTCAGCAGTTGACCGTGCGGTTGGCCTCTCCGCGTCCTCCACCGCCCAATGCACCGCCCCACATTCATTGATGCTTTGAATGCCCTAGGGGTTATATTCATACAAAACTGAGGAAATAGCGTCAATATAAATTAGAAAGAAAATCGGTCTTTTTAAAGTTCAAATAAAAAAATTATTAAAATTAAAAACATTAAATGATGATGCTGAAGAGTTGCGATGTTGCGGTCCTGGAAATAAAATTTAGACTCCACAAAGGATGATAGCATGTTTAGAACAGTCGTCACACCACATAAATTTATTGTCACTGCTTCAGCAGTTCAGTTGACTTTTGTGTCTTTGATTTCCCTCTACCATACACCGTCCATCACCCCACACGGTCGAACAAGTCCAGTGGTTCGGTGAGACATTGCCACCTGGTCCACCTAAAATTCTAGATTTCATCGGTAAGTCGAGATTTCCCTACACATCTGTATCATGTATGCCGGGGCGACAAGGAGCTGCTTGTCAATGCTGATGGCGAGACTTAGTGGCCGTTCTTTTCCACACACACTCCCAGTTGGGATATTGAGCATGGTTAAGGATCTTAATATGCCTATGAATGGCCTCTCAGCGCAGCGGAATGAGACAGCACGAGTCCAGCAAGTCTACTAGGTAAGAAATCATGGAGAGAATGTAGAGTGGGTTGTAAGAAGGTAGATCTTTGATTACTATTTTCTAAAGAGGATTAAGATACCTTACGACCAGCAAACGTAGGAGAAAGGAGAAATATGAAATGTCTGAGGAACAAGGTACAGTCGGAATCCTATCTTCAACTGCCAAAGAGGAAATAGCTTCCTGTGCCCTCGATTTGCCTCTTTATTCTTCTATCTTTTTCTCTCTGTCCTCGAGCCCTTCCCCGCGATTTCCTTCGACGTCTTGAGGATGTGCTGTGGACCTCCGGCCCGGAGATGGTCCCACCAGAGAAGTCATAGGGGAGAGGCGCCGTGAAGAACACGGCGATGATGAAGCGGACGTTGGATGCCCCGAACTTAGCCACGGTCGGCAAGAGAAGTAGGAGCCTAAGAGCATGGTTTCGCTGGTCGGATACCTGTGGAGGACGGGATGGATGGAGATGGAACCCGCTCCCCGACGTTGGAGGCATCACAAACGCAAATGCACTAGCCCGTCCCTGCCACGAGATGTTCCGCCGTGATCCGCAATTGGCAGCCCATTGAACCATGCCTGATCCTCTCGAGCGTGGATTGATTCATATATCACTAATCACCCTTTGGTTCTGTCCTCTAGATGACGTGCTTCATTAGTGACTGAGAGACCATTATCCTTATTTAAAAAGGGATGCTCGAGATTAAGACAAGTCAATGCCGTACTTAGCTGATAGAATCACTTCACTGTTAAGAACTAAATCATGATTCAAAACATAATGACTACTTTGTCATTATAAATCAACTTTGAAAACTTGGAAGGCCGTATGTGTAGCCCAGGCCTGTCACTCGGCCAACATTTTTTGTCTTGTAATATTCAGACCTTGTTGTTAATCCTTCAAACCCAATATTTATGTAGCCTTTGCTACTCTCCTTCCGAATGTTGCCTCCCTTCCTCTTGTAATCCTTCTTGTCATCATCAATTCACTGTTATTTAGAACTATTATATCAGTGTGAAAGGTTGCCTAGGTCAACCTGTCTGTCTATCGTCGCAAATAGGGAAGTTCTAAATAATAATAATCGTCGTGATTAATAAAATGACACATTAAATTTATAATATTTTAGTTCTTTTGACCTACAACCGCTTTCCAAGGATGTCGATGTTAAGGTCCATTAAACCTTAGCCATTACTTGTTGACTTTTAGTTTCAACAGTCGATTCGATTTAATAGCTTTGTTGACTTGTGATTTACTTAATCCTCTTAGTGGCCAAAACCAAACCGGGGGGTCTGAACATACATGGCAGAGATGGTCGACGATGAGTTATATTAAAATTTAGAACTTAGGTTGAACACTCTATTTGGTTTCATAGCTTCGTTGACTTGTGATTTACTTAATCCTCTTCTAAATTCTGTCTCAAAGTAGACAAAACGAAAAATTTTCACACTTTACACTTATAAATTCAACGTCTCTAAGAAGACAAATCAAAGAAGCTATCTCTAGTTTTTTCTTAGATTTCAGTTTCTATGGAAACCTTATCTCCCTCAACTTTATATATATATATATAATAGAAATAACTACCTAGTTACAATCCATCATATGGGAATGGTGTTGAATCCAATTGTAATGATTTATCCGAATGGTACGTTTGTCAATAGATACAGACTTTATCATGATCATTGTGATGCAGTGAATAAAAGTATTTTTATTCACAATGGCTTCATATGAGTGGTAGGTTTCACTGAAAATGATTTCTTTGAAGTATCAGCTGTTAGATGAAGACTACATAAATTGGATGCATGCTTGATGTTGTCTTTACTGGATCAATTTAATTTAGTGTTATATCCAATTTGTGGTTGATGATCTGAATGAATTTCAAGCCATTCTCCATGAAATCAATCAGGAGATCTAGTGTATTGAAGATATCACCATCTCTTCTCCTTTGTTTTTCTTGCCAGGCTGAATGGGATGATGTGGTGTGAGAATTGGAACGTTAGAGCTCTTATTTTCCTTCATTTTGTCGCAACCACTTTCACATACACACGCACTACATCTAGTGATGTAATGATAGAGAGAGAGGGCATGAGAGAGAGTGGGGAGAAAGAGAGAGAGAGAGAGAGAGAGAGAGAGAGAGAGAGAGAGAGGGAGGGCGGAAGAGAGAAGAGAGAACAAGAAGACGGAGAGCAAGAGATGAAAGAGAGTGCGCGAGAGAACGATGAAAGTAGAGGAGCCGGACGGCGCGCGCGAGATAAAAAGACGAGAGAGGACAATGAATGAACGATAGGAGAGAAGAGATAACCTTATTTGTCCTGCTTTCGTCATGAAATAAAATCAAGTAAATTTCAAGAGTATTCAACACTATTAAGGACCAAAGTTGATCATAAAATACTTATATTCACATGCATTTTAAATTTTATCAAATATATAAATCACTTTAAATCTTATCTCTTCCGTGTCCAAGTGTCACAAGAACAGCTATTTGGATGCAGTCTTGTGGAGCCAATCCATGCCAATGGTAGATGAATCAAGCAATGGTTCCTTGTGAAGCAGTAGATCGAGCAACAAAATCAGCAAACCTGTGGATTGGTAGATTGGACAACTATTGGGGATTGGAAAAATGTTCGACGCAAGTTCTCCTATTATGGGCTTGAAGAATAGGAGGCATGCCACGTTTTTTCTCCCACCTTGATTGTGACTATTAAAATGGAAGTCGTGGGTGGTCTCTCCATATAAAAAGGAAAGGGCCCCTTCCTCAAGTTAGAGTGAGCACCAATTGAGAGGGGGTGCCTGTGAGTTGGGTTATACCAGCTTTTCATATTTAATAGATTTGTCCCTTGACCATCAATGTTTTCATCTTAGGTTGTTTGGTGGCAATAGAAGCTACCAAGGTCAGTCTAGGGCAATAACTGAGGTGACTTCGATGCTTGATCCCCAAGATAGAGTTGGGAAGCCATTGTGCTATTGTAAATAATTTCTGGCAAAAAAAATTTGAGTGTCTCAATAGTCAAATGGAGTCATAGATCTTAGACTCAGTATTTCATTCCAATCTACTATACTAAGGAGTTGATAATATAACTATGTTGCTAGAAATTTCAGTAAGATGCATCTTTTCAATGATGAATCATTGTACATTTTCAGCAAAGGAATCATTCAAATAAAAGCTCCTAGTTGAAACATATTAAATTTATTAAAATGTATGATTTGTCTCAAACTTGACAAAAATTATGCCTGTTATGCATAAATTAATTTGACCTTACAAGAAATTAATTTGGTGAAATGTGGAGGACCATCCCCTTATTCTCTCAACCTGAAAAAGATTCAATGCCAGAATTTTGAGCCAATAACTATCCCAAATTGAGTTATCCTTATGAGCTGTTCCATTGTTAAAGCTTCAAACCTGGTTGAGTAGTTCTTTAGGGCAATGCCATAGCAAACAGCACCTTCAGCTATTGGGTTAAATTTGGGGGTAAATGGAACCATCCATTTTCCCAAGGACCAAGATAGATAGGTGACAAGAAGGAAAGGACAAAAAAATTATAGTCATTTATTCTCTTCTAAATTAGACAGATTTTGAAGCTTTAAGGTAAATAGTATATAATGAAGAAAAGCCACATTATGTGATCCATGTGCAATAGGTTAATATCTAAATAAAAATACTTTTTTGTTTCAAAAGCCTCCAAACACCCACCAAAAAAGTGGAGATCCACATATTTCAGGATAAGACAACTTTTGTTTGGAAACCAACGCTCTGATTTAGACATCTGCCCATCATCAAGCCAAAACTAGAACCTCCACACTTTGTTAGAAGATGTGATATTTAACTGAATTCGTAGAATCAATTGATTGACTTATTACTTTAGTACTTACTGAAGAGTAAGGGTCACAAGTTTACTGTAATGCTGAGAATAGATAGAGCGAAAAATCATCCATCAAACATCTTGAGAAATACTCTCTCTCTCTCTCTCTCTCTCTCTCTCTCTCTCTCTCTCTCTCTCTCTCTCTCTCTCTCTCTCTCTCTCTCTCTCTCTCTCTCTCTCTCTCTCTCTCTCTCTCTCTCTCTCTCTCTCTCTCTCTCTCTCTCTCTCTCTCTCTCTCTCTCTCTCTCTCTCTCTCTCTCCCTCCCTCCCTCCCTCCCTCCCTCCCTCCTTCCTCTCTCTCTCTCAATTCATGCCGTTCAAGATGCATGTTGGATTATTGATAGTCAAAATGTTAATTTGTTAGATGAGATCATGTCAATAATTCGGAATTTTATAGAAAAGTGACTTAAAATTCACGAGTTCAGATATAGGAGTGACGACATTGTTCACATTGCCTGCATAATAATAAGACCTGGTAATTCTTAGTTGACTACTTCAAAAGCAATGTTTCAATCTTAGTTTGGGCTTGTGTGTTTTGATTTTTAAGAATTAATTTTGCATTTCAAGTGTTTCATATTTTTATTTTAAACTAAAGTACCCGTGAGTCAACATGGGCTAACTTTTGAGCCAAAACCATATTTTTATCCCTAAATTACAAGGTCAATCCTCAGCTCTTTGTTGAATGGAAGGCTTAGACACAAACTGCAACATGGCCAAGAGGAAGTTGTAGAGTTGGTCATCAAACTAAACCCCTTTGAACTTTCACGAACTATCAAAATCCCTTTTGTTCGATTTTTGTAGTCTTTATCTATTACGTCATTATTTTTCAGTTTTGGTAGATTTCAACATACAACTCTATAACATTTGAGTTCAAATGTACAAAACCTTGTGAAACAAGTAAACTTCAATTATTCCATGAAGAATTATGATCTTAATAATGCAATAAAAATAACTAATTCTAAAGGATTATCAAAACCTAAAATGTGTAATAAAAATTTCATTCGGGGTAATATGCTGCCGGCATTAGTCTCAAAATAAGAACAAAGGGTAAATTATGATTGATTTAGAAATAAGACCCTCAATAATGTTGGATTTAAGCTACATCAAGATTAAAAATGGAGGGTTGAACTGAATCGGATCTTAATTTTGATGTATTGACAACAAGTCTAATTTTCTTGGCATCTTCTTTTAATGATTGATTTCTATGAGTCACTTCAGATTTAAATATTAAAAATTAGATATTTATAGTAGTTAGACCTACCTACAGCTTGTTCTTTGATTCCATTAAAATAATATTATTGACAATTTTTTAATAACGGGCTCAAGTCTCTCAAAAAATAATTAGATTCACACAGTTCTCAAGTAAAACCTAAGCTTAATTTTTGTAGCATAAAATCATGTGCCATTGCTGAAATTTACATCGCACATATGTTTACTTAGTGTTTAAAAAATAATTCAAATTAAATTACACGTGCAGTAATATTTTACATTATTCACTTGGGTCCCAATCCAGGTTAATGTGACTCCTTTTAATGGAACCCAGTATAAGAGAAGACCACAACCACAATGGGCAGTTTCACTTGCTCCCGGCCTCGGACAGATCCACGGGAATGAGGCCGATATGGGACCTGAGTAATGAACAGTACAGAAGGTGCCCCCCTACTCTAATGCCGGTGGTGATCTGCGACAGATCCTTGTCCACGTACAAGGCAAGCGGCTTACCTTCCGAGCTCACGGAGAGGACACCACCGCCGCCTCCTATCCGGAAAGGACCGTCTCCCACGTACTTCACCAAGCACGCCGCGACCTTCCTCAACCACGAGTACCGCAGAAACACATCCGAACCCACAGTTTTAGCCTGAAGAGGAAGTGGATGAGGAAGAGGGAGAAACCCGGACCGTTGTTTATGGCCGCAACCCGACATCTCTCTAATAGGGAACAAGGGGCTTCTGTTACCTGAAAGAGCCCAATCCAGAAATGGCCATCGCCATCGTTCTTGATATTGTCGGGAAACCCCGGAAGGTTGTCAATGAAGGGCTCGACAGCTCCCCTCTTCTGGCCATGGACGTGGTATCTTCTGCACCTTCTCCTGCCATCATAATAGAACAGTCTCAAGACTGAGGCCAATGGAGACGGACTCTGTGTGTAGGATGGCGGCATCAGAGAAGCGAAAACCCACAAGGCGGATTCACAGAAGACCACCGATCTTTGATCTGAAGAGACGGCGACGCCATTAGGGAAGTAGAGGCCGTGGAGGAGCACTTCGGCCACGCCCGTTTCTGGATTGAACCCCAGCAGCCGCCCGTGCGGTCGGCATTCCACCAGGTCCAACATGTGGATAGAGTGGTTATACTTGTAGGAAGCGTCCGTGAAGTATATAGTTCCTTCGGAGGCGACATCCACGCCGTTCGTAAGCCCAAATCTCACCCCCTCCGCATCATCCGACAACAGATGCACCTCCCCACCTTCATTGACACTTAGAAGTCCCTAGGGATTGTATTTACAGAAAGTTGAGGAAATAATGTCAACATAATTGAGATAAGCCGGTCTCACTGGAGTTCAAATAACCAAAAATGAGTAAATTAAATAACTTATGCGAATTATACAATTAAATAATGATGATGAAATTGTAGTCATATTGCAGTCCTGAAATGAAATTTTTTCAGCATGATTGTACAATGGAATATGCTCACGGAAACATATTTATTGTAACAGTACCATAATTTAATTGAGTTATATCCCTTTGATTTTCCATCCACTACACCGGGGAATGAGGATTTTCATCGTCTCTCAGTCTGGAGATGAATCCATTACCTCCATCCTCTTGATCTATGTTTCTATCTCCTTAAGGACATGACAGGAAACCGCTGATCGGGAGAAGCATCGTCCAGGGTGTAGACGGGTGCTGCACAGGCTTTACGGCGGATAACGCCTTGCTTCCACCGTCGTCCCCACCGGACGTTGGAACAAGTCCCCGGTGACCCCCGGCTACCTTGTCCGCCTAAGAATCTAACCCTCATCTGCAGCTCTACCCTCCGTCGAGATTTCCTACACCTATGGGGAACACAATAATGGTGAAAGAGCAAAGAAATCGACGGTCGAATCCATTTCCGGAACACATCTGTAATCACCTGTGTGAGAAAAGAAACCGGTCGCCAACACTACCTTGTCTGCCGAGGCAACGAGAAGTTGCCTATTGGGGCCGATGGCGAGACCCAGTGGCCGTCCTCCAACGTAGGCCCACTTCTCCACCCCCTTCTTCGCCGTCTCCCCTTCCTTCCGAAGCTTAATCCGCCTTATCCATCCGTCGTCGCAACTCGTGTAGAGGAATTCGGAAGCGGCGTCGTAGGCCAAATCCTCCGGGCCAGGAAACAAGCCTTCTCCGATCTTCTTCGACGCCTTGAGGATGCTGCTGTGGACCTCCGGCACGGTGATGGTCCCATCGGAGTAGTCATCGGGGGGGGGAGCGGGGTCGACCTCCTCCGACCGGTAGACAGCCACAAGGACAGACGCCGGCGCGGCGACGAACACGGCGAGAATGAAACCGAGGACTGTGGACGCCCTAAATTTGGCCATAGTCGGCCAGAGAAGTAGGACCCCGACGGGACGGTTCCGCTTTTCTGATCCCTGTGGAGGACGGGATGGATGTAGATGAAGTCACCCCATCCTCCATGTCGGGGGTGATAGACCTGCTCCAGCTCCGCCGTGATGCGCGGTTTAGTCAGGATCTCGATCCATCGGAGTTATGACGGTGGAGAAGCGGCCATGTGAGCAAAAAGCGCCAGCTCACTTAATCGGCAGTTAGGAGCACTCTCTCTCCTTCTTTCGTTGGACGCCTATATAAAGGGTCCTATGTGTTCGATGAAATATGTCCCCAAACTCTCATTTTTCCGATTCAGTTAGATCGATTCCTTCTCAGTGTTCCGTTTCCGCAAAGTTCTTGCGACGGTTACAGGCTTCTTGAAGCTAACAGGGGGGCGTCACAAGTCCACCCCGATCCGCAGCCAGCAACCCATTCAACCGTAGCTTATCTCCATTTGACCAGGATTGCATTAGATATATCAGTGATCATCCGCTGGTTGAGTCAGGCAATTATTACAAATCCGATGCCCCGAGATTAAAGACAAATTAACACCGTAATTAACTGATCGAATCACTCGAACGCGATTCCGATTCCCATTGTCTCACTTTACTGAGCAGTATTAACTGGGAGTACTAAGAGATAAATCAGGATTCCGAGCATGATGGCCACTTCTTCTGTCACAATAAATCAACTGTGAAATTTTCGTAGCGCCAATGTGTAGTCGGGGTCCGTCACATGACCCACATTTTCTGTCTGGTCACTATTCAGACTTTAAAGCTTTAAAGTATGAAACAAATCTTTATCCGCAGCCTTCACCCACTCTCCATCCGACTGTGGCCTCTTCCTCTTGCGGTCCCTCCCGTCGTCATCCGGTGAACCGACTTCAACCCACCACCCCCAACGTGTAGCATGTGCATTGCCTTCCAGCAGCAACCCTCTGACAAAGGGGTCACAATCTATCTTATCCTACTAATGAAGGAAGCTGGCAGCCATCGAAGGCGTCAGCATGAACTGGTTAACTGTAGATCATCGGCTTTTGGTCCGGACGCCATCGAAGCCCGACAGCATGAACTGGTCTGGATAATGTTACATTCCTGACCGTATGAGTCTCATCTGTCCAAAATAAAGCTTCCGACATACAGGCCCTACGTACCGTGGATAGAAGCATACGTAGCGGTTGGGCTTTCAGTGTGTTCATCAAAGACATCTTAGATGGTCGAACTTCCATTTTGAGCCCTGGCGGGGGTCCAATCCAGGCGATCAAGTGCTGCCAGCTGAAAAACCCACATTGGCATTGGCACACAGATATATATATATATAGATATATGCCAATGTGGGTGTGATAGTTCGGCAGAGAACTAGTCACTTATATATATAGAGATATGTATGTATGTATGTATATATATATATATATATATATATATATATATATATATATATATATATATATATATATATATTCCCGACTCACCAACGGCTACATTGATAAATAATCGAGTGACTCACTTAATATGTAACTCTATCGACATCGCCCGACGTCCGAACTACATAAAGTCAGATCACCTCCACGACTGAGGTCTTACCACCGGGAAGCTCACTGCTTGCCCACCACGAGCTCGTCCAGGGGAATCCGGCTGATGTAGCTCTTGACGAGGGAGCCGTAGTAGAGGTGTCTTCCTACTCTGAGGCCGACGGTGGAGAGCATCAGCTCCCGGTCTGTGTACAGCGCCAGCGGCTCTCCCTCCAAGCTCACAGACAGAACGCCGGCACCCTTCAGCATATGGTGGGAAAAATCCGCGATCTTCGATGAGACGACGGCCATCTTTCTCAGCATCGGATGCCGGAGAAGCAGGTCCCAGCTCTTGCTCTTCCCCTGAGAGTAGACAGTCAGTCGACGATCAGATCAGAGTTGGCTATGGCCGGAGCCAACGAGCTTGCCGGAACGGAAGAAAAGGGTTCGTTACCGCGGAGAGACCGATCCAGAAACGGCCCGCGTCGTCGTATCGGATGTTGTCGGGAAACCCCGGCAGGTTGTCGACGAAGTGGTCTACAGCTCCCTTCTTCTCTCCGCGGACGTGGCACCTTCTGCACCTCCTCCTGCGAGGGGCAAGTTTGAGGATGAGGACGACAGGTGGACTGTGGGGACGAGGACGGAACCGAACGGATGATTTATAGGGTTTTCGCAGGCAGAGTATTTAAAAAAACACTTCCCCCGCCGCGATAACACTTACAAGGGAGTCTCGCAGAAGACCACCGAGCCTTGATCCGGCGACATGGCGACGCCGTTGGCGAAGTAGAGCCCGCTGAGGAGCACCTCCGTGCGGGCGGTAGCGGGGTCAAAGCTCATCAGCCGCCCCTGGGGACGGCCCTCCATGATATCAACCATGTGGTGCGCGAGGTTATATTTGTAGGACGCGTCGGTGAAGTAGACTGTGCCGTCGGCGGCGACGTCTACGCCGTCCGCCATCCCAAATCTCAGACCCTCCGCCTCCTCCGCCAGCAGGCGGACCGTCCTGTCCACGCCGACGCTCACAAGCCCCTGTAATCGTCAAGCGTACCAAGATTTACCTATACACTTGAAAACGTCATCTTCACACAATAGCTTAGAAAACCCCTGTGGTATTTAACATAGTAATCTAGCAGCCTAGTAACCCAATAAACCCGTAAAAGAATGATGCCATCGATGGTTTGCCCGTGAGGGAAAGTAAAGATTTTTGTAATTTATTGCACGTCCCGGGTGACGTTGAAAAGCTGACAGCGATAAGAACACTTATCTTTCAGTCAGAAAACTTTAATTCGACGACATTTAATACTCCGATGATGGCGGAAATGATGGAATATAAAAATTTCATTCCATAAAAATATCTATGAAATTTTAAAAATTAAGACAGTTATTATCCATGCCGAGCAGAAACTGCGCGATTAATTTATTGGTAGATGGAGATTAACTCATAAATTAGAGTCCACGCGTGGGTAGACGGAGATTCTGCCCAGATGAATGGTCGCATTAGAGCGTTAAATCCAGAGTAAATCCATGGATATATTGCATCATATAATCTTTGAGTACGAGACGCTGAGACCCTCAGACATCAGATCTTCCAAGAGATCTTGGGAATACGCTCTATTATTGTTGCAGAAATGGAGGAATCGAGCCGTGTACCTTGTAAGCCGAGGCGACGAGGAGCTGTTTGTCGGGGCCGAAGGCAATTCCCAGCGGCCGCCCTCCGATGTACGCCCAATCCTCTACTGCCTCCTTCGCCATCTCCCCTTCCTTCTGCAGCTTAATCCGCCTGATCCACCCGTCGTCGCAACCCGTGTAGAGGAATCCGGAGGCGGCGTCGTAGGCCAGGTCCTCCGGGCCCGGCAGCAACCCTTCTCCGACCTTCTCCGACGCCTTGAGGATGCCGCTGTGAATCTCCGGCACGGAGATGGTCTGATCGCTGAAGTCCCCGGGGAACGGGGCCGGGTCAAACTGCTCCGACCGGTAGAGCGCGACGAGGACAGACGCCGGAGCGGCGACCAGCACGGCGAGGACGAAAGCGAGGACCATCGGCTTCGTCATGGCTTGGAAACGGGATTCTTCGGAATACGATCCGTCTGCTGGGAGGATCTCTCGGCAACCCACTGGAACCTCCACAGAAATCACGAAGATAGCCGGCAGCGCATTCCACAGTCGAAAAAAGCGCCTGTTTGTTTTACTCAGAAGACACGTGGGCTGAACGGCTACCTCGTCAGCCACGTGGCGATGACTCTCCCTCCCTCCCTCCCTCCCTCCCCCTCTCTCTCTCTCTCTCTCTCTCTCTCTCTCTCTCTCTCTCTCTCTCTCTCTCTCTCTCTCTCTCAGAAGCACAAGTTCATGAAATGAGACAATTTTGGTCACCCTTTTCACTATGACCCAAGCAGTCAGCATACATCCATTCGTTTCTCTTTCCTATCATAATTCAAGTCAAATCTGGGCAACATGGTTTTCCTGGGTAGTTTAAGAATAAACAATGATGCTAATATTGGGTTCTGACCGCATACTGTCGGAGCTGCCGCGCTTTGCACCAAGTAGCTCTTTTTCTCCAGCCATCTGGTCTCTCTCCCCCCCAGATCTCAGATGGTTTCCCCGGGTGGGAGCTCAGCCAGCTTCGGAGGAGCCCCAAGAACCCTATCCATGTCAAAGCGGACCTCAATGTTGCGGATGCCATAGCCAACTACCATCAACCAGAACAGCAGCTTGGCCAGCTCGGGAGCACTCGTCTCTGTCGCCGTCGTCTGCAAGCCACGGTCGGAACGTGTCAAAAATTAAACCCCAATTTGGCAAAAAAGTCAAACGCTTGGCTGGTAACCTTTTTGACAAAAAGGGTGAATACATATCAAGAATGGAGAGAGAGAGAGAGAGAGAGAGAGAGAGAGAGAGTTTTCCTTGAATCTACCGACGCCCACAGGAAATCTTACGTAATGCGATTGAACAAGGTCACAAGGTCAGAACCTTCATCTGTGCAGGATCTGAAACCGCGAGGAGGCGCTTTATGAAAGTATTCATTGCCAGCACGACATCCTCTCCAGCACTGCTGGTCAACTCCTGCGTGCATCACACAGGTGCCACGTCAGAAATTAGAAACATATTTTCTCGATTCAGAGGAAATATGATCGCGGGCTGTGGTTACACAAGATCGGTCCACCATTGTCCGAATACAAAGAGAAGCATGTTACCTTTAGATTCTGGGGTTCGAGGGACTTGAGATACTCTAAGAGTTCATTCTGTCCATTTGCAGATTTTCTAGCCACCTGCCGCTTCAGCTCCTCGATCTCTACTTCGAGCAACTCGATGTACTTGGTTGCGTCGATCGTCTCAGGCCCAGAAACTTTGTTCCACCTGATGACTTCACCCTTCACCTTTTTCTGTGTCCCGGGCGCATAATCCACATCATCCTGCATAGATCCCAATGTATATAAAGATAAAATGCATCCACACAGAAACAGAAAGATCCAAGAGACGACTCACAAGCTGCAAAGAGGATTCTTCAATGAATTAATTCTGCAGTGTTCAGTGAAGAGAGCCAGGAGAGGAGGATCGATGGGAAGGGAAAAAATATATATGACCCGGTCTTATGAATAAGTTGTTATCATCGAGTAATAATTTTTGGACTTCAGAATGACAGTGGGCGCCACTCCAACAAGTCTCATATGCTGTCAAAACAGGATATCTAGCATGGGAGTTGTTACCTAATGCAGCAACATCATGAGCTATTCCTCCTCTTCCATGGCGAACAGAGAAAAAAATTTGTAAACGTTGATAGTCTTTCAAAGAGAAAGGTGATTACTATTGACTTGGCCCATTTTGCACAGCATGATCGAATTGTCACAGAAGTGATCGTCCACCACTAATCATCAAATTGACTTTTTCTCTGAGCATCGGCCGCTCTTGCCTTGTTGTTCATGTTACATGAGTCGATTAACAGTAGTTCAGCAAAGCCGGATTCTTTTCCAAACAACCCCCAGTGTATTATTGCAATCAATCCTACACAATTAAGTCGCATCATTTCCCTGTTGTTTTATTTCTAGGCGTTGAAACTCTAGCCTAGATTCCATGGTTGAGGTTTACCGACCAATCTCCTGTCAGTTGAGATCATTCATCTAGGAACGAATATGGGATAAATTATTTCTGTTGAAATATATAAGGGTATTTTGGGAAAATTGATGTCAAGATTTGTCCTTATTTAAAGGATAATGGGTTAGAGAGAAACGTGAAGAATCTTCCACCGCTCTTCCCCTCTCCTCTCGGAGAGAGGTTCCCTCTCTCTTTCCTTGTATCCCTCCCTCTATTTCCTAAGTGTATTTTACTATGTTTTGCTATGTTTTTCCTACGTTTTCCAACAATTTCTATTGACATAAATTCCTGAAGAAACAAACAGCTACAACTTGCGGTCATAATCTATTCCTTGACTGACAGTAACCCCCGGCTAACACACATCAAGGATATTTGACTATATGCCTATGAAGACAGAACAACTTTGTCATATTTCTTCATCCTTAGTATATGCCAAGAACAATGGAAGGACAAGTATACCTTGGTTTCATTTGTTTCCAGAAGGGCAACCTGCTCTAGGCTTTGTTGTAGCTCCAATCGGTACTCAGCATTCTTGAACATGTATCCCGTCATCATGACACTGTACATCAGCTGTGCGAGATTTTCTGCAACCTATAAAAAAAAAAGCAAGCAAGAGATTCAGTCTTTTTTTTTAAGCAACCAGCATAACTACGATTATCTGATGCAAATAAGTATGCCACAATCAATAATGAATAAGGAATCCAAAGACGTGAATTAAAAGTTAAAGCAAGTGCATCGTCAAGCAACCGATCACCAAGAGTTGAAACGCTCAAGCAAGTGAAAGGCATTCTGTCATCATCAGCTGATTATTTTCAACATTAATCCAACTCCGAACTCAATCTCCATTTCTGTACAAGAACTGACGTAGATGAGATACAGGTCAATTTATCAAGTACCTCAGATGTATTTCAGGTAGCAATTCATCAAGTCACATGCAAAGGCCTATAACATAAATCCAGCTCCTTGAGTTAATCCCTATTTCACTTGGGTAAGAATTTATGTTGCTCAGGTGAAGACCAAATTATGAAGTAGCTACTGTGCATCAAAGGAAACAATGCAACAGGTAATCTGAGAGGGTTTGAACATAAATTCAGCTCCTAGAGTCGGTATCTACTTTCCTGTAGAGGAACTCATGCGAATTTCAGGTAAAAATTCATCGATTCATAGGGAAGGGCATGCACAGCTCATCAAAATACTCCATTTAATCATTATGATATAGCAGACAGCTTCCGATTCCATCTCTTGGGTTGGAACTACGACTACGAACTTTCTCCCCTCTATTCTGACTTCTGCTTCTCTTTGCGACCATCTCTCATTAACAACTTGAATTATTTACTCTATCTTAAAAAGAACTACAATTCCTTCCATGTATCCTCCCTCACTCCACCTGCCTTACGGAGTTCTTATCCCTATTAGGCTTATTAAAATCAAGAGGTGTTGAAGAAAGGACCTTAGACTGATAAAAAAAATTGATTGACATAAATGGATGAAGGAAAGTACTAATCATGTAGGAATGAATATGGAAGCAGCTTGAATATGGTACTAGGACTTTGTGAATTTAAGCAAGAAAGTCAAATTCTCATGAGGATATTGTACAGTATCAGTGTTAGTTTCATTAAAGACGGAACTGACATTATGAAAGGTTATCTAGCCACATAACGCTTATTTTTTTATTGGTCTAGGAAAAACAGAATATATTTACAGATGTCTGCAGATTGTCTGGATGAAAGGGAAAAACACAGAAGAAAGGACGGCCATGAAGTCAGATAGAAATTATGCCAGGACTGTGGAAAAGCTCACAAACAATAGCTATGACTAATTGGAAAACAGAAAGGAGAGGTATGGTTTGTGACGTGTTACAAGCACGAGTGCAGGAATTTTCATCTTCTGTTTTACATAGAATCCCTCACAAGATTAATACCTGTCTTGAAGACATACTTATAAACTAAAAGTTGTTACTTGTGAATAGGCTGGTGATGCGCAGAAGAAGCTATCACTTCTGAGGAACATGTGAGGCGAATAGCATAGAGAGATCCCACATTCTAAAACTTTGCAACACATTTTGCACTGCCGAATTAACGGTTGAAAGCTATGAGATATCCCACTTTGCAATGCTTCCCACCACTTATATATGCTTCCCCCATTATGAAGAAGCTTTCGTATAGGCTTGAATAGAACCACATCCAAGGAAATATAGAGGATTCCGGTCTTCACGAGAGCTCTTCATGTATCATACGTAACAGGTTAGAAGCTACCCAGCAGAAAACAATGATATAAGTGACGGACACTGTCTGAAAGGCAAGCAAACAAAGACAAATCGCACTCATTAGAAGATGGTATAAACTGTCACAGTTAGGTGCAGTCCATGCATTAGTCAAAAGAAGGAGGAATAATGGACATGGTTCTTACTGATTTCACAATCATATAAGAATATAACCCTTTTCCTGACAGAGAATTCACGTGCTATAGGCTACGGTAGTTAGGAAACCCTTGGTTGGCTGACTCCACCAATTGATGAATCATGGACAAGTCAGATCGCGTTGGCAAATCATTTTTCTTGCTGAATGGGCATTTCACGTCAAGATAATCAGGAGCTTCATCAGCAAACCCACAGAAAGGACACCCTTATCTATGATATGTATGCCAACTACTTAGACGGAGGAGCCACATAAATAGCTCTTAGATAGAATTTAGACCCAGTAATCTGTCTACTCAAGTCCATCTCTTAAAAGTCAACGTGTGGTGGATGTTGGCTATAGAAAGTCTCAATATCTTCGCTCCCTTTGACCGACTTTAGCATTATGCACCGCCAAAATAGGTATGTCATTGGACCATTGGACCAACAATGAAAGTCTACAAGGCTATCGCAATCACCCTCTCATGGGCATCCATGAAGGCCAGCACCACATAACTGCTATTTAGTTTAACGCCCAATAAAGTGGAAGGTGTCAGGAATATAAAACTGAAGAGGTTAGAGTGATTAACTGACGTCAGATATCCAGAATGAGGAAGAATATACCCCTCAAAGAGACCATTTTTACCCCGCATTTTCGACTAGATTGCATACCACTAAAGTAATTGCAATGCATGGCAGCCAACATTTAACAAAAAAACATCTCCAAGAGTCCGAATCCCAGAACACCACATGGTATCTTACAGTGGTAACGGTCACAGCAAAGAACTGGGGAGGAAGTGTTCCAATCATATTTGTTACTGTCTGCCGCATTGCTTCAACAACCTTCAAAAAGAAAAAAAGGAAATGAGATCCATGAATATTTTCATACTCGCCCAAAGAGACAATTACATATAAAAAAAATGATTCCACACACAACATATAGTAGCCCTACATACATCAGAAGCGACGCTGAGTGGATAAAGTGAACCAAGGCTGACAGATGATTGGCATGCATTTCTTCATGTAGGAAAACAAAAATAATAATAATAATAATAATAATAACCTTAGGAAAAGTGGCAATACAAAGGGTAGTGATGCCTGACCTGTTGTGGGGCCTTTTTCACGAACAATTCCATAAATTCCGGTTGAATAGTCTTCACGTACTCCAGAAGGATGTCCCTCCTGCTCTGTAGACACGAAGAACAACACTTAGCCCGGGTGTAGCAGACGAACTTGTAATGAGGTGTTTTTAGTAACTGTACGATTAGACAAACCGTATGAAGTAAAAGGACATGAGGAATGATTCATAGCGTCTGAAGGAAAACGTAAAATAATTACAAATACAACCATCTTCCACTAGTTTATCACTAGAGAGTCCAAAAGAATAAACAATATTCGAATGATTTAAGAAAAAATTAAAGCACGATGTTTACCATGCAACCAATGGCTGCATCTGATTTTCGTTCCTTCGCAGGAAAAACAGTCAACTAGATGCCGGAAACAAACGGCGATGGAGAGAAGAGGTGTACCAGGGTCCCATTCGGGGGCTTGAAATCTCCGCCACCAGCGGCCGAGCCCTCGGAGGCTGCGCGCAGTATCCGTCGGCGTCGGCCCTGCTTCCTAGGGAAGGCCGAGAACGAGACCGAAGGACAATCGCAAAACCCCCGATGGGAGAGCACCGGGGGCGAGGTAGAAGAAGGGCACCGTACGAACGACAGAAGAGGCTCGAGGAAGCAAGACATAGAGATAAGGTACGATGCGGACGGCTCAGTGCTCCCCACTCGTCACCCTCCTCCTCAGGAAGTAATCCACGACGCTGGACTGAAGAGAACTCTGAAATCCGCCACGGTCGGGCGAGGAGGGGCTCGATGAGGACAGACAGGGAGCGTCCGTAGCACCTGAAAGTCCTCACTCCGGCCGGCTCGTTTAACGGTCCGATCAGGATGAGGCTCGGGAACCTGTATCAGAAGATTCTGATCCAGCCGTCCAATTAATGTGCCACGATCAGTGGAGCCGCGGTTGTCCCCTTTATCCCAGTTTATTTCACCATCCAACGGTCATCCACGGCTGTGCTTAGGCCCATATCTAGAACCTTGGGCCGGCCCAGAAGTCTCCAACCTCTCTCTCTCTCTCTCTCTCTCTCTCTCTCTCTCCCCCTCTCAAGAACGCAAAATCAGATGACTGGTTTTCAATTGGGCTTGGAAGCCTCGATTCTTGTCTGGCCCATTTATCTGCTTTGGGAAAGGGGGGATCACCCCCGCCCCCTTTTCCTTTTTCCACGTGCTCACCAATCAACTCCCCATGTGGCAGGCCAAAATCGCTGATCGTGATCGTCAGATCATCCTGATCGACGATTCGATCGATCGTGATCGGGTGATCGTCAGAAATATTATTATATAATATAATATAATATATTTATACATAAATATTATATAAATAAATGTACAGTATATATTAATTATATATAGTTAAATAAAATATAAAAATAAGTATTAAAATATATAAATAAAAATAAAAATATGTCCTACCACAGACATAAACATAAGCACAATATTTATTGATATAATATGGCTAAATGTTATATATAAATATGCATATAATATATATTAATTATATATAAATACTACATATAAAATATATAAAGTGATATACATAGTATATACATTGGCATGATGTATAATTAATAGTAAGCCTAAGTTTCATATATTAGTATATATACAATATGTATATTTAAATATATGCATAAATATTACATATAAATATATGTAGATACATATATACTATATACATATGCGTAAAATATATTTTTACATTAGGCCTAAATATTATATATAAATATGTGTATGAAATGAATGCATATGACATATAAATAAACCATAAATAGTCATAAATTTTAGCTTTATTAGATATCTATATAATGACACTAAAATGAAATTATTTCATGAATGAGATAGATAGGGAGAAAGAGAGAGTTTTATAAGATACAATTAAAGAAATATATATCTTGCACCTAAAGATATGTATATCTATTAATAGTACATACTAATAAAACTGATCACCTCATGAAAGTATTCAATAATAAAATAACTAAACCAAACAAAGAAAAATAAAATATAAATGTATCTATAGAAATGAAGAGGGAAGAGGGTTCAAAAAACACAATCTAGTACACACATAATGTGAGGGCTATCACATTACAAAATCATGATGTCATCATTCCTCCAAGTTTGAAATGTCATCTTTTGTAGCATTTAAGCTCTCGACATCCAAATCAAATAACTCATATTACTTTCAGTGAAGCTAACATTTTAAAGTCATCAATAATAATGTTGTATCTCCCGTCAATCTTGACCTTTTAAATATGATGATGCCTCAACTACTAAAGAAGTATTGTTATGTCGATGCACTTGCCACACAAATAATAAAGAATTTCTTAAATATACCTACTAATCTAGGAAATGATTAATAGCTTTTTTATTGCCACCAACTCAAAACATTTTTTTTATGATTGATAACTACAAATAAGCTTTTAATTCTTCTTCAACTTATGTTTTCATCACTGTATGTTGTGCATCTATGTCTTCTAGTAAAATTGTAATAGCACATAAAGAGTAATATGTAGTCATGCTCTACTGTGAGGCAATCTAAACGATGTCACTAAGCACATGTTGATGGTTATACCCCTTTTTTGCCACATCTCTAAGGAGTCAACAAATATCATTCATAATTATTTCACAATCTATCAAAGCTATGAGGTCAAGTTGTAATTACAAATTAACGATGGTTGCAATAGCAAAAGTATTATTGTATTTGATTCTCTTTTCATACTTTTTATTTTTTTCCATCATTTCCATACATACAACCTTGATTGAAGCTCATTGACTATCACTCAAGATAACACCTAATGAAACAATAACATGATGTTCAATGCATTACTCTAGGTTCATCATATTACTAATTAACACCTTAATCAACATGAGAACTTGCATAGATATTATCACTTTAACTTGACATAAATATTATATCGTAAAATTTTCAACTAACTCTCCTTCTCCATCAATCATGTAATAATTCTTTTTTCCCATTAAATATAACTAATAAAATCATTTTGTTTACTACTTGTCACTTCTCATAAATTTCAATCATCATGTCATGTGTTGAATTTCATTATGTTAGAACATTAAGCACTAATAAGTTAATGTCCAACATATGTAACTATCTACAAAACACATAGTGCTCATATCTTTGTGTAGATGACCATACAATACTAACAAGTTGTCTCACTTGATACACAATCTCTCCTATACATGCAAAAGTAGTAGAGAACATCAAGAGTTCATCTTCATCAATAAGATTTGTCATCCGTTCGACTGTGAATACTTTCACAATCTCTATACATCTCAAACCTTCTTGGATAACTAAGTTAATCACATGCGCCACACATGACATATGACAATTTTGTTGAAGTTTGGGTTCACCTCTTGAGCTTGTGACCAATGTTTCTACTACCATTATATTGTAACTTAAATTATATGTAGTAATTATAGTGACTTACAAATATATAAATAAAATTATTATAAAAGTAAATAATTAAATTATTTAAATTAAAAGATAAACATAATATATGTATCCTAAAACTGTATTACCTTTGTCTCCAATGAAAAGTCTTTGAGTACTACTAATAACAATTTAACAATATTCTCCTATAAGTGTGCACCTTCTAATTTTGATATAGATAGTACCTCGTCTTGTAAATTTTAATCATCATCAACCTAATGTATAGTGATCCCTAATAAAGGAATCATATTGTCACTTGTCTAATCATTAATTGATAAAGATACTCTTATGACTTGGCCTAATCTTTCTTTGAGTTTCTAATTCTCTTTTAAGAAGAAGATATCTGCATATTACCGAATTGTCTTCAAACATAAAAGTCTGAATTGATCTTGTGCATAATACCAAAGTAACTATTTGAAAATTCTGTAATTAATTACACTTCATGGTTGGTCAATGATGTAAATAATTTCACTATGAGTTCTTTTGTCTAATAGAAAGTCAACCTTATAAATGAAAATACTTTGCTCGATGTATATACCATGTGATCAATGATTGATCACTAGTTGCCAATAGTAGACTTTTCCATCAACTTATTATGAATTTCCCAATGATATTTATCTAAATGCCTCCAAAAGTTGATAATGCTACCCTAATAGTTCCTCCTTATTATATGATCATAATTCAAAATTTTCTCCTTACAAATCTTGTAATAAAATTGTCCATTGTCCAACATCTCAAAATAGGACATACACTTAGAATTCCTATTATTGGTAAAGATGGTCCATTTTCATATATGGTGAAAATATTTTGAGTAAAAAGTGATTGCCATCACTAAATATTTAATACAAAATATTTAATGTATTAGAAACACATAACTCATTATTTGTTATTCACTATCACTAGAGGAATATTGTGTCATTATATTTATATCTAATATTTGTTGACAACCACATCAAATATAACATTTAATGTAAAATGAGTACATTGAAAAATAAGTAAATAAACACAAGAATTGATAATTGATAAGCTTAAAAAACTTACAAATTGCTCTTACTTGTGTTGAAAGTGCTTTAGAAATACTATGTCTCGAAAAAATTCTCAAATTGGGCAATAGAGTAGAGAGATAGAGGCAACATCTCTTTTACTAGTGGCAAAGCCTTGCATATAGAGGAGACAAATAGAGGGAGAGAGGAACAAGTGAGAGACTTACATAGAGAGAGAGGCAATGGTAGTTGACCTTCTCGGCAATGGTGACCTAGCAATCGAGAGCCCTCAAATTGTGTGTGTGGAGGAGGGTAGAGAGAGAGAGAGAGAGAGAGATAGATAGATAGATAGAGAGAGAAGAGAGAGAGAGAGAGAGGGAGGGAGATAGATATCATCCAACGATGGTCAGCCATAGGGTCATGATCTACAAATCAATTGATGATCGATCGAGGGCCTAGATTGTGATTATGATTGTTGTCGACTCTCTCTTTCTCTCTCTCTCTCTCAATTGAGGGCCCATATAGTGGTAGTGGTAATGGTAGTTGATTGTGATCGACAATCAATCAATCAATCATGATCAATGTACCCTACCCCATAACCCCTTTTCAATAATTTTCATATATTTCTTACATCAAGTTCAGTCTGCTCATACTCCATAATATATATATATAATATAATGCGGACGACATAAGGTAATGATTATAATATCCTCAAAATGAAATCCCATTCCTAAAATTATGAAGAATTAATGGTCATCATAATAACAAGATAATTATTAATAATGGCAGTGTATATGTCAGACAAATGGTCTCACATTCACATTGAGAATATTCCTGTGTGGAGTATTATATATTTAATATTTTAGATTATAAAAAAATGCACCCAATATATTCCCCATGGTTTGATCTTTCACGTCGGGGACGGTTGACCATTGGCACCACGATTAGCTGTCGCATAGGCATCGATTGGAGAGAGAGGATTTTTTAAAAAAGAAATGCTATTTTTATAAAAAAATCGTGATTTTCTACGCCAGAAAATTTGTGGACCAGGCCGACCACCGACTCGGAGACGGTTCGGTCTTCGGAGTCTTAGGCATGACGCGGTATAACTCGCCCCGGCGGGCGCATCGAGCGAGTCGACGCGGGCCGATTGGACAGGCGAGCGGCCAATGGGAGCGGTTGGCGACGATTTTGGCGCGGCCAATCCGATAAGGACGCGCCGGCGACCCAACGACTGGACCAATAAAAAGTCCCAGTCAACCACCCCTCATTAGTTTATTCCCATAACGCCCTCCCGACTTCCCCACCTCTCACCCCCCCTCTCGCGCTCCTATTTTCTCTCTCTAGCGGGTGGATAAGCGCTGATTTGGCTGTTAATTACTGTGGACGACGCCTGGTGCGGTGATCGTGGGAGTGGGCCCGGACCGGTACGTCGCGGTGATCAGGTGGAACGCGTGCGCGTCGGTAGGAGGAAGGGTCTGGTCGGGGCCCGCAGGCTGGCTTCGGCACGAATCAACAACCGCGGCGATTTGTCGCCGTCTGCGCACGTCAGTCTGGCTTCCCACTGATACGGACACGGAGGCCCTTATCATATTTTGAGGGCATTTTTCTTCTTTTTGCTTAAAACTCCCCTACACATTATTTTTCGTGTTAAATTCATGTATTTTTAAAAAATTGTCTCTGTACACTTTTCAGCCACTCTCCATATGCTTTTTCATAATTTCTGAACTTGTTTTACCGATCATCTTGGGTACCACCATACTGAAAACTTTTACAAAATAATTGCATTAGCCTTGGTCAAAACAATATAATTGTGGCCAAGGACACGGAGGCCGTACGCTCTGAGTAGTGAGAAAGTCCATAAGCGAAATATTATAACATTCAGACTTATCATTGCAATTTTTTATATCTGTGGGAGAAAATTTTAAATTACTTTTTTTAAAATGTAAATGCGTTGTTTTGGACTGGTCTTCCGGCGACGGACGCCAAGTTGCCGTTCAGAATGGAATTCCGGTCGACGGGGCTGTCCGTCGTCCTTCCCGCCCCAGATGATGATGATGGTGATGAAGAAGATGGAGAGGAGGAGGACGGAAAGCGGGGGAGGAGCAGGTAGTGGAGCAGGCGGCGCACCTCCCACCTCTCCAGCTGATCACGCTCCCAACCTCCGTCTTGTGAGTTGATATATGGGATTGGTGAGGGTGCACAGTCGCTCTCTCCGGATGGCCTTCCAGAGGCGCCGCCAGAAGGAGCGGCGTCGGATTCCGTGGTTCTCCACCGCGACGCTCGTCTCTGGAGCCGCGGTCTTCGTCCTCACGCTTCTGGCATTGCTGTTTTTCCTCGGGCCTCCGCTCATCGATCACCAGGCCTTTCCCAGCTCCGGTCGCCACGTCCGGAGTAGTTCCACCTCGCCGATATTGGTAAAGTTGTATTGCGTCTTTTCCCTGGAGTTCTCGACGTTTCTTCTTTTCTCTTTCATCTTTTTCCCCGTGGTTTACATGCGTTTCGGTGCTTCCTGTGAGGATGTCTCAGTTCGAGGATCACGCCGTCGGAGCCGAGAGAAAATTATCGGGAGCGCGGACTTTCGATGTGCCGGTTAGATCTTCTATCGCCTTTAATAGTCATAACCTGATGTTTTGATGGCTTATCTGACAACATAAATGCTATTTTTGCCTCTGTTTGTATTAACATGTTCGTAGTTTTCAATCATAGAGCGGAGATGACAGCTCGGAGAGCGCCCTTTGGCAATCAAAGCTGTCCAGAAATTACCAGGGCTGTAGCGAACCGAGCAGCGAATTTGGTAATGAGCGATGAAACCTCATCGACTTTCTTCTCGATATTAATTAAAGATTGCATGTTTATTCTGTCTCTTTTGCAATCTCCATATCCGGCGCACTTAAATCGATCATTCAGCGTGCTGATATCCCCTCTTCCTGTGGAACGCTGGGCGTAAGATTTTTGTGGTCTTTGCAGCGGCAGAGTCTACCACATATTCCAATAGGTTCCTGATGATCGCTACCAATGGAGGCTTAAACCAACAGAGGACCGGGGTACAGCTTCCGTCTCCTATTTGGGTTTTCCAAGTTTCTTCTTTCCCAAGAGTATCCATAGGAATGACTCTCGCCGGCATTATAAATTTTTCTGTTGCCGGGCAATGTTTGAATCGTGTAAAATTATCGAGCGCCCGTTTTTTACCCCAAGCATAATCATCCTTCAATTTAATATGTCTGAACAAGAATTTCTTTTTTGTTCAGATTTTCTTGTGGAGTTACATACAATTGCCACTTTAAAAATGACGTTGAGTGCGGAATAGGAGACCGAAAATCTCTTGTTAAATTATGGAAAACCTCACACTCTTTCCTTCCCTACAGATAATCGATGGGGTGGTCGTAGCTCGTATTCTGAATGCGACGCTCGTTGTTCCTAAATTGGACCATACATCTTTCTGGAAAGACTCGAGGTTTGCTCCAAGCTATTTACTCTGTTCATTCTTCAATTTTCTCCTGTTTAAAGCCCGAGAAACAGATCAGGATAGTGACGCCATCCATGTTGGTGCGTTAAGTGGGAAAATCGGCCACGGGAATCACTCAACATCCGGGCAATGAATTATAGTACAGAAAATATCACAAATTTAGGGGATCTAATCGGTTTCCTGAACTTCTATTCTGAAGAACAGTGATCCCACCTTTGCGTTCCATGCAGCAACTTCTCGGACATCTTTGATGTCGACTGGTTCATCCAATCGCTCTCAGAAGATGTAAGAATCATAAAACAGCTCCCGAGGAAAAGTGGAAAATCATCTCTCCATCCGTGGACTATACGGGTTCCAAGGAAGTGTACTCCAAGATGCTATCAGAGTCGTATCTTACCTGCCCTTGTGAAGAAGCATGTAAGTGCTAAGTTCTCTAGTCTGGAACTAATTAACACTTGGATTTTTCCTGGTTATTTCGATGACGGTGGACCTATCACATTAAGGAGTTTATAAATGCTAGTCTCATGATGTATACACCAAAGTATCATCGGAAAACTGCTGATATGCATGCATCCTGGTGCCTTGCCCAGGGATAACCCATCTCAGAGATCAAATAAATTTTTAAGCTTCACTCTACAGAGGGCTGATGATCCCTTTGATGCATCATGAGAGCGATTGCATCATGAGAACCGATGGGTTTTATCTTGCATTGAATCGTGAGATTTTTCTTGCTCAGTGGTGCTAAAATTACAATCCCATCAGACTGCAAAACTTTACCTCATTTTTCTCCGGCCCTCATTTTATTAGCGATGGATATACCTCTGAGAGGGCTGTTGAGTTGTCGAGTCGGTATCCAATTATTATTTTTTATTTGGTTTCATATCTGTCTCCAGGTTCATCACCCCTTTCAATCTGATGGATGAATGACTTTACGCCTCTGTGATGATTTTGTGGCCCAAATTCAGACAAACAATCCGTATAAATATTCTGTGATCTCCTCTGTTTCCTTTACGAGGTTGAACATGGTTGGTCAGAATACAGTCAATCGCTTCCCAACTTGGATCTTCTAGTTCTGGGCTCATGACTTTCGTGATTTTAGATTTTACCATTTTCTTGTTTCTGATGTATATTCAACTTGATCAAAAAATGAGTTTTTTTTAATTAAAAAAATCACATCGAATACTTTCTTTCGATCTGCTGATTTCATCCTCATTTTCCAGGTCGTCCAGATTAAAAAGTTTGACTACAGCCTTGCAAACAAGTTGGACACGGACCTGCAGAAGCTAAGATGCAGGGTCAACTATCACGCGTTGAAGTTCACAGATCCCATACTTGAAATGGGCAACAGGTTAATCGAGAGAATGAAGACGAAGAGCAAGAACTTTATTGCCCTGCATCTGAGGTACACACCTGCTCGACTTTAGATTCACCATTGACTTTCCCCCGCCGGGCCTTTTGATGCTGCTCCTGGAACGTTGACTAAACTCTTTCGAAGAATCTTTGGAAGCAAGAAGCTTTGACTCTGATTTCTTTTTTTTTTTCTTTCTCCCCCCCCCCTTTTTTTTTCCTGGTGACAGATTTGAGGCCGACATGCTTGCCTTCTCCGGGTGCTACTACGGGGGCGGAGAGAAGGAAATCAGAGAACTGGGTGCAATTAGGAAGAGGTGGAAGACTCTGCATGTAAGATGGTTGACCCCGACCAGATTCTGGGGTTTTATTTATTTATTTATTTATTTAAATGGGCATTCTACAGCAGCCGGCATGTTTCTTCTTCTGTGATCTTCGCAGACCAGCAACCCAGAAAAGGAAAGAAGGCACGGGAAATGCCCGTTGACCCCCGAGGAGGTCGGTCTAATGCTGCGGGCGCTGGGCTATGGGAGCGACGTCCACCTCTACGTAGCATCCGGCGAAGTCTACGGAGGGGAAGAGACGTTGACCCCGCTGAAGGCCCTCTTCCCCAATCTCCACTCCAAGGAGACCCTCGCCAGCCAGGAGGAGCTCGCCCCCTTCTCCCCCTTCTCCTCCCAGATGGCCGCCCTCGACTTCATCGTCTGCGACGGAAGCGACGCCTTCGTCGCCAACAACAACGGCAACATGGCCAGAATCCTAGCCGGTCGAAGGTGCTCCCTCTCTCTCTCTCTCTCTCTCTCTCTCTCTCTCTCTCTCTCTCTCTCTCTCTCTCCCTCTCCTTTCCTCTGTGTTGCTTGCTGTTTATGGAAACTGGTTGTGATCGTCAGGAGGTACTTTGGGCACAAGAGGACGATACGGCCGAACGCGAAGAAGCTGAACTCGGTGTTCCAGAGCAGGGGGAACATGACCTGGGAAGAGTTCGCCTCGAAGGTCCGCAGCCATCAGAGGGGCTTCATGGGGGAGCCCGACGAGGTGAGGCCCGGCCGCGGCGAGTTCCACGAGAACCCCTCCCCCTGCATCTGTGAGAGCTCCGGGGATCCCCCGGACGAGGAAGACGACGACCAAGAGGATTCCGGAATGCATTCTCGGAATCGATTTTGGGCGCGTAATTAATTTTTTCCGATATTCCTCCCCGCCATGGGTATATATAGATATTTTTTTATTTTTAATTGTATAAGTTGAGAGAGAGAGAGGGGGGGGCCGCGTGGAGGGGCTATTTGGTCAGAGTGAAAGTTGTGGGACCCACAGATACAATTGGTCCACGGCGGCGAGTGAGATCAGAGGACAGCGGGGCGTCGTTTAGACGTGACCGAATTAGCTCACGTGTATGGTTGTTACGTCCTGGGGCGCGCCTCGCCCTCCCCGACGAGCTGCTGGGGTAGGGGGAGTCACGTAGGGGGAGAGCGGGGTCGCCACTCCGCCGCCGCCGGCGAGCTTCTCCGGCGGGGCCGACCGGCATTGCCGCAGAGGGGGGAGATTCTTCACCGGGAAGAACAGAGGCCGTGGAGCCGTTCGAGATTTCCTCTGCCGAGGGAGGTGTTTCCTGGTCGAGTTTTCGAACTCCTCCGTCGCGTAGAGATCCGCGGCACCCTTCGTTTTTCGGACCGTCTTCTTCTTCTCTGTTCGTCAGGATGGAATTTTCGTAGTTTGGGGAGGCAATGGATGCCGGTTCTTGGGGCACCGCGGCTGTTGCCTCCCTGCGGGAGGCTGGGAACAGCACAGTAGGCTCGCTATTTCTGTTGCTGCCTTCCCACGGGCGGGACTTCTGTAAGCTGACGTCCCGAGGGGGGAAGGCAGAGCTACCGCGTGGAATCGCGTACTGCGGAGGAGATTCGTCCGAGTTCCGGAGGTCGGGGAAACGGAAGGCTGCCTCGGCCGTGGACAAGGCGGATGAATGGCGCCTCGAGGCGAAAAAGAGCGTCCGGAGTGACCTGATGCGGGCGCTTCCGGCGATAGCCTTTTCATCTCCACGGTAACCTATTATCGTCTCTCGTTTGGGCATTGGTCATACGTCGAGACGTGCATTGCATCCTTTAGCGGAGGGGAGATGCAATATCCGGTAAAAAGTTTGCAATAAGCCGGAAACTGCCTCTTATAGGTGGACGTAGAGGCTCTGTATCCGCCAGAGAAGTGGTTTCGGGTACAATATCCTTCGACAATGTCCGTTTCTTGAAAGGGTTTGAATCTGAAGTGGGACTGAAACGAATTTCCCATTTTCTAGATGTGTGATCTGTAGGAACTATCAGATCCCCGGAAAGAGGCCTCGTTATGCCAGCATAAACCACGCGCATTATTCACATTTTCAATCGAGAGGCAGTTCGAAAATTCCAATTTGGTTACATTGTGCGTAGATTACGAGAGGGTTGTCTGGTCATCCTTCCCAAAGTTTTTGGAGCTTTTAATCAGGATTTCCTTTGTCTGCAATTTTGTAAATTCTTGACTATCCTCTCTGAATGACAGTAAAAACCTGCATAAATTGCTGAAAGCCTTTTTTTTTTTGCATTATTTCGGATACAATTAATCAGTAAACTCTTGTAGAAAGAGCTCAAAACCAGGTTGCGAAGCTAACTTTTGTCATTATCCGTAAATCGGAAAACCTGTGTTTCTGACTTTTTTTGATTTCTTATTTTTTTAGCTCCTTCGGTGCATCCAAACAACAAAATTTCTCCCTAATGTGCAGTTCAAGAAACGCCAACCCACAGTCTCGTGATACACCTCCTAAAAGAGGTCTGATCATAAAGTCAATTGCTGCTTCATCTGCTTGGAACATGCTTGAAATATGTTAGTTTTAGTAACTTAATGTAGGGGACGATTCCAGCTGGAGTCCCTTTTCTGCTGGATTATCAATATGCTCTTCTTTCCGCTTCTGATTTTAATAGATTTCTTCATGAATATTTCCAAAGTTGTTTTCTAGTTTGAGACTTCTTCATTCATCATTCTGTCGCTGAAAATATGTCAACTATTTTATGTGCTTGCCAAAGACACTGGTATTGCTAGTGAGAAGGATTGGGGAATCAACCTGTTAAATGAAACTGTAAACGAGTCCGGCACCAATGAAGATGGTAGTACCTGGTATCGAGAAAGTGGAGAAGTTCTTGGTGATAATGGTTACATGTGTCGTTGGGCTAAAATGGGAGGTCAATCACATGATGGCTCTACAGAGTGGAAAGAAACGGTACACTTTTTATTTATTACTTTGGTGTTTTCATTTTTTTTGAGATTTTGGATTATTTATTTTCTATAATTTAGTGTCAAGTGCACTAATGTTCGTGGTAATTTAATGTTTATAATATCTCTATATCTCTTATATTTGCAAAATTTAATGCTTCATGTTTAAACAACATGATTCTCAGATTTAGTCACATGTTTGCGTTTCGGATGAAAATGCCTTCACAAGATACTGGGCCTATCTTTTGGTTCTCATGCAAGTGTAAACCAAAAAGTTCACACCATCTTGTTCGCTCTTCAAAGTGCCCATGGGTTTTTCTGCCAGATTTTGTAATGTGGTTGTCTATATGCTTACTTTCGTTAGTTATGTTGTTGGATTTTCAAGCACGCCTGCTGGCACCCCTCTTTGAAGAGATAGCCCAGGTCTTTAGCGAGTTATGAAGAACTCATATGCTGGCAACCTTGTATGGTTATTAAAACAACAATTTGCCACTTCAGTGGGCACTTTTCTCATTTGAGCTTTCATAATTAATTGATCTTGATGTTTGCAATATTAACGTTTGGGTTTGCTGTTCCAATATCTCAATTTGACCCTAGAGATGAACTATAATCCTTAGGGAATTGTGTCCGAGATGATGATGTTTTATGGGTGAAACATAATGTCGTTATTTTTTTTAATTTTCACTGAATAAGATCTTTAGAGAACATTTTGGGGAGCTTCGTCTGGTTAGTAGGACGATATGTAAATTAGATGACATGGAGCTGTGCCTGGTTAGTAGGATTATATACGAATTAGACGAGTGCTACTTTTTATGGACAAAACTAGCCTCTTTGCTATTTTCCACCCATATGATCCTTTCAGAATGATGTCTGTAATCTTTAAATTTGTGATCTAGATTTCCTGTCTAATTCACACAGAAAAGGCAAATGTTCTTTATTCGCGCTTTAAAAAAATTTAAAAATGCTGTAGTCATATATCCAGATACTGAGGTGGATCTTTTATTCTGTAAGCTTTTTACATCGTCATCAACTTCCAGCAGCATTTTATCTTGTTTTTGAGAAATTTCATCTCCTCAAGTTGATCTCAACTGAAAAAATATTGGTTTTTTTTCATGCAGCAATTTTTGCACGAAAAGTTCCCTTGCAGATATGGTTTTTTTAAAGAGAGGCTGAACCTTCCTTGCTTTAGAAAAGTATGTTTCCCCTTGTGAATGATTTTCGAAAATGAGTTCTAGGGAAATTACATATTTAATGGTCTGGGGGAAAATGTCCCATCAAAATGTGGATGACTATAGTAGGTGGTTGGTTGAGCGAATATAAATGAGAAGTGATGTCTTGAGCTGGAGTGAAGGGTTGAAGTTTCATGCTTGTATTGAGAGATGACTTATGAAATTTAGAAGATCGATTCAGCTTTTGCATTATGAATTATGTTGGAGCTCTGTTGATAATGCAATAAATGTAGATCTATCAAGTAACTGTGCATGTGATTGAGAAAACAAGAAGCAAAGTTGTGGACGAAGTAGAGTTGAGGTATTATTTAACAAGCCTAAACAAGATTAGACTAGAAGAAAACTTAAGTAGCTGCATCTGAACTTTCTTCTCTGTATGTTTAATTGATTGTTTACGTTATGTTTCTAAAACGTTGTTCTTTTTATTGAATTAGTTGGTAGTTAGCTTAAGGCTTTTGGAGACTTGAAAACTTAGTGGGTTTGAACAGTCCAAAATCTGTTGGAATGATGACAGAACCCAGAGTGGAATTCAGAATGGCGAGTTCACCTGAGAGAAAGAGGTGCGACCATTGTGGTGTTGGGTCATAAGTATAACCAGGCGTCCTTAGTCCAGAGGCTAAATCTACTTAGCACTAAGGTGCCACTCGTCTACGTCTTTATGTAGTCATGTAACAGCAAAGCGATGCATAATATCTCTTCTTGATTCCAACTCGTAATGTCTCCTGTATTTGTTCATTTGCCATGGTGGCCATTCTGATGAAACCTGATGGTTAAAGTTTAACAGCCTGCGCTCACTATGCATGAATTGTCAAAATGTATGAATTTTATGTGGCAAATTTTCTTAGCCAACAAGTTCTTCGAAGGCTTTTTTATAAATGACGTCTTGTTTTCATGTAATTCCTGTGTCACTAGACGGGGAAATGCTTAATTTTTTTTTCTATGTTTATTTTAGGAGACGACTCATAGGACTATCTATGTTAAATATTGTGGTCTTTATACATCTTTGGTAACAATGATGAGTCTTACCCACGTGAGACGTTAATTTGTTTCTCACATCTCTTTGACAGTGGTGGGAGAAGAGTGATTGGACGGGGTACAAAGAATTAGGTACCACACTTCTCCGATTTTTTTTTTTTTACATGATTTGATCCTCTGTTTAGTGCAATGACATCATATATTGGTCATATCATAGTACTAGCGATACTGTGGAAACTACTGCAACTACTCTTGCCTTATGTCTCTTTTCTTTGTATTTAGTGGCCTCTTTTTTATTAATAATTGATTTCCTTTTTCGTCTATAAGATTCAAATCTCCATTTGAAAATTCAGGATTTGGGATGATGCGTGAGCTTACTTTCTGTTGTCTTGATAACTCCATGAATCCCCAGTTATTTTTGTAAACATGTAAGGCAAAGAAGATAGGCATAGCTTGAAAAAGCTTCCCATTATAATTGCCATTCATTTTGCCACTGTTAAAATACATAAGAGTATTTTAGGAAAATATTGTTAGGGTTTGTCCCTATTCAAGGGACTAAGTTAGAGAGGAAATGTTGAGTTGGTTGTCCGCAGTTCTCTCCTCTCTCTCTCTCTCTCTCTCTCTCTCTCTCTCTCTCTCTCTCTCTCTCTCTCTCCCTCCCTCTCTCTCTATCTCCATGTATCTCTTCGTCTATTTTTCTCTTATGTCTCCCTCTGTTTTTCCTATCTATTTTCTTATGATATGCAACAACTGCTAAAATTTTCCTGTTATTAGGTTGTTGTCATGTTGTTCATATCTTCTCATTATTATCTCCGTCGGCCATTTCCTCTCCTACTTGTACTGATTACGCCTACCAATTCACCTTTTCCCTTCTCTCGTGAAGTCGTAACTGTGGTAAATGGGATCAGGGTAAAGGATTTACAAAGATATATATAAATATGCCTATGGTAAAGTCCAATCCTAGATCTTTTTTTATTCTTACTCTTTTCCAATTAAAATCGATCATATATATTCATATTTTTATAAGGATACGCTTTATTTTTTACTTTTTATGGATTTATGCTGACTTGTGCATACGACTGGTCAGATCAAGTTAGTTTAATTAATTGGATTTTCAAGTCCATAAAACTTGGTGAAATCGCACTGACTTTTAGCAAATTTTATCCAATTTAGTTTCAAGCTCGAATTAATCAAATCTCGTTTTCAAATGCCTTTGGAAGTGGATTGGCATTTTTTAGGCTTGGTCACTTTATAAAGATAATGTTTGATTTAATGTCTTAGTATCAAAAAGTGAAACTTTGAGTCAAAGAATATCAGTATAGTTCCAACTGTATCAACTCCTACAACTTTTTATGTCTATCTCCAAATTATTTAAAAAATGTATTCCCTTAATATTTTGTCTATGAAACCTAACTTAACCTACCACGTTAAGAATTTTGGAAGCTGAAGATAGGTGAAACATTGTCTTTGCACATTTTTGTCCCTGAAATAAGGGCCATATCTAGACCGACATCTTTTCAAGGATTCATTCTGTTGACATGTACTGTCTCACCACGGCAACACTCCTCACAAGACCTGTTTAAACTAGTGTACTAGCTAAAATGTAGACGCAATTACCCTTATTACAACATAGTCTCAGTAGAACTGTCTTTCTAGTATAATTAGCACTGGTCAACCGAAACGAATAACCCCCTGATCCCTGTTTTTTGTTCCAAATAACCAGTAGCTTGGCTCTTGGTGCTCAAGTTCCTTCAGCACAAACATTGGGGAGCCATCTAGTGCTAGGATCAAGTTTCACTGAATATGACAGTCATGGTTTCAATCCAGCTGTCTAATTAAAAAGGTTTCATTACTTTCACCCTTTTAAACTCATAGACTAACTTGTGAGGTCACCTATTGGCTGCCAGTTAGCATAAAAAATTCCATCGAAATGCACTGATTTGGTAATATCATTGTACGGAATTTGGTATTGTTATCCATCTGAACATTTAAATAAGTTTTCTTTTAATCAATCTCTTAGAAAGAAGGGATGCTTTTTCACTCCTAGAATCTTCCCATCATGCATCTATTGCCAATTTTTCAAAATGATCCCTTTCATTTTTGTTTCCGCAGGTGCAGAGAAGTCTGGGAAAAATGCCGAAGGAGATTCATGGTGGGAAACATGGCAGGAAGTCCTTTATCAGGATGAATGGAGGTACATTTTTTGGATAAAGTTAATGTTTATATACTAGAAATTTATACTACATTGATTCTCATGCCAACTTTGGAGGCATTCTATCGTGTTTTTGTGACGTCAGTGACTCTAGGCTAAAAGAGAAGTGGTTAAAACCAAATTTTAATCATTCCACTTCTAACATGAGAACATAGTGGTGGAGGAGAGATGATATCTTAAATCCGTAGGCTAAATGAGTCATGGATTTTATAGGGATATTACAACTGAAAATTTGGAGTTCCCCATTAAACGACATAGATAATAGTTGAAATATTTATTGGTTGCTCACACTAGCATGAGTTGGACATCTATGGGAACCCATGACTTTTATACGCTTTGGCGGGTTACTATGGTTGGGAACATTCAAGTCTTAGGAAAAGATAAATACATATGATCCAGATTAATTGAATAGCATTTGGGTTCCTGAATCTAGTCGCAAGAATATAGCAGTACACTGCGCAAACAACTTTTAAATCCTTCTGTGTACAGTTTTTCCTAAAGTTCGGACTTTTAAATCATTTTGTTAGCAGATTTCTTTTATTCTTTTGAGTTTTGAGCAATTTCCAAATACAGCAATCTCGCGAGGATTGAGAGAAGTGCTCAAAAACAGGCAATATCAGGCTCTGAAGCAGCTGGATGGTACGAAAAGTGGTGAGCAATCTGTTCAATCAATCTTTAATTTAGATGTTCATTCACGTTTCTTACGTATATTGGCTGATTCTTTTTTTATTACTACATGGTTTTTCTATGATCTTGATCGGAGAGTTTGCCCAGGTGGGAGAAGTACGATGCAAAAGGCTGGACTGAGAAAGGAGCACATAAGTATGGTAGCTTGAACGAACAGTCATGGTGGGAAAAATGGGGAGAGCATTATGATGGGAGAGGATCTGTTATTAAATGGTTTTCTCAAGCTCATGTCCCATTTTCTTTTAGATTTTCTTATTTTCAGTTTTCATATGATGATAAACACCATGCATTCTCGCGCGATTCGTATTGCTCCACATGTGAATTACTTGAGGTGTTGATAAAGAATCATTCAACTTTTTTTGAATCTCGTCACTTATTAGATAATGTAGTTTTTTCGACAGTATAATATCTTTAACGCGGTACTTTTCAGACCACTACATTTTTGAGAATGTCTGAATGCTCTATTATAGAAAGTGTGATTATCACTTATTAGTCTAGATGAGAAATTTTATCTCAATGAAAGTTTATGCGTAGAGATCACACGTTTTATTTTGCTGGAGAGATTTCTGTATCACAATGTTTCTGTCTGATTATTAAATAACCGTATACGTTTGTGATTTTGTGACCTGGAATGTTGGCGTGAAAGTATGAAACAATTCGTATGCGAATGGAACACATCTTAATCCTCGTAGTTTTTGTGATGATTGATGTACCGGAAGTTTAGGCCATGCAAAAAATTTCTCATTTGGTTCAAGAATGGCAGGAATTCGATCTAGCACCTTCATCCACTTAGGAGCCATTTCCTGATTCTCGCTAGTAACCAGCCACTAAACACCACTTATCGTTTTATTTTGAGCCAGGTTGGATATTGTCGATTGTTATTTTCTTAGCACACTGCCTGATCGTCCATCTTGATTATAAAACTCATCATTAGACGTAAGTTCAAAAAGTTATTAGCTGGTGGCCGATGGTATGTGCTGAATACTATATATGCTAGGCTGGTCGTCGGTCGGTTTTTGAGGATGGATGATCAGACCGCCCATTATATGGAGGGGGAATGATAGGATTTACAATGCCGAGCAGATGAAGAATTGGGAACACGGCGCAGACAATTTGAGCTATACTTCATCTATTAGTATATAGGTGCATTCTAGATAAAGATTTCATGCATCATATCCCATTTATAGTTTTTCGTTCTTTTCCCTGTTCACAACTGGAAAGATATTAAACAAACCATGTCTTGTTGTGTGGATAACCGCATTAATTCAGAGAAACTCGAGGCTTTCCAAGAATTTTCCACTGGCTCTTAATGCTCACCATCATAGGCCAATATGATGGGCGTAGAAATGTCTTGTTCATTGATTACTCTATGTTTATGCAAATAAATAACCTGTTGGTATACACCACTATACCATTTATACGGTTTCCATGTGAAGCTCGTCGAATTTATTCGTTTCATGGTTTCTTTGCTGCATATTTAGTACGCAGCGAACTGAAGCTCTCGCTTCTTCTCTCAGGACAGATAAATGGGCAGAGACGGAAACAGGTACTAAATGGGGGGACAAGTGGGAAGAGAGATTTTTTGCTGGAGTAGGATCTCGTAAAGGAGAGACATGGCATGTAACACCGACTGGTGACCGTATGTAATCTTTACCCTTTTAAGCAAATCTTCTTTGAAAACAGTTGTTGTCCTTATTTTGTTCGACTCATGAGCCTCTGCAGATGGAGCGCATTAGCGTGGAGAATATTTCAGATTTATTGTGTGAACCTGTTTAAAAAAAAATAGACGCCGTCAGCGGCTCATTAGTTCACTTGATTACTGTCAAATTACATAAACATCTTGATTTCAAGCTATTGCTTATTTCTGGCGCAAGCATGTTGATCGATCTTTAGTTGGATTTTAGGTATATCATGATCGTTACATCATCTGTACCGTGTAGAACTTAATACTGGGTGGATTGTCATTTATTGCCAGAACATAAACCGTATTGGGAGATAAAATCCTTTCCATGTGACATGATCACTCCTGAAAATGTGAAATAAATGCAGCTCTCGTGGGCTGGCACGGTTCCATTGCCAAAATGATAATCATTATAGATTGTGTTTAGGAAGTGGTTATCGCGTATGCTTTCTTGAACAAATAACAGATTATTGTTCATGCGAAGATTTACCTATTTAGAGGATTTTCCACGTATTGATTGTCGTTCAATTTTCCAGGATGGTCAAGAACATGGGGAGAAGAGCACCCCGGGAATGGGTAGGTTTCTAAATTTAGTCCTTGTGAATATATTTGCTGATCATGTTCGAATCCACGGTGGTATTTTCTTTTTTTGCTCATACACTAAAGAATAAATGAAGGAAAAATGGAATAAATAATTCATCAACAAGAACACTAAAATTTATATGATTGCCATTACTTATTTGGGCTCCACTAAAATCCTATCCATTTTCTTGGAAGCACTTCCGATTCGAATCCGCGAGTCTCTTTGTCTCTGGTGCTTAATAAATGCTTCCTTCTTGATTGCCAATTTTATGGTATCAGCTTCAATGTAATCTTACGTTTCTATCACTATCCAGAATCATTGGGCATCATGAACCCGATATCAAGCCAAAACCCAACATTACAGCCGCCGTCCCAAAACATCCCCAGTTGGGGCATGATGTTAAACTACCAAAATATGTCTGGTTTGACTTTCGTCGCATCTCCACATCAGTCAACTTAGGCAATGTTCCCAACCCCAAGAGGGTTCAATCGCTGTGGGGATATTTCCATATTGGTGCAGACAGAAGCTATGGGCATTTACTTAGTCAATCATGCACCCACCATTCTAATACGCTTTCACTGTTTTAGTCAACTGTTCCTCTGACGGCAGCCGACCGTCGTTGATGATGCAGCAACGTACATAAATATGGGAAGAGCACCACAGGAGAGAGCTGGGACATTGTCGTTAACGAGGACACCTATTATGAGTAAGTAGCAAGACACCCCGCCATGCCCATATAATTCTCCGACATTGTCGTTATCTATTTCTAGTTAATTTTCTCTCTCCGGAAGCATGTTCCCTGCAAGGGGGGTCGTGCCCTTAAAAGAAAACCCGGCCTTACAGTCACAAATGAAAGAGAAAGAAGGTTGGCGTTGACTTTTTGCTCTCTCCGTGGAAGGGCCGAGCCTCACTACGGATGGGCGGATGTGGTGGGGAACTCGAGCCAGCTCCTATCTATTCAGCCACGGGAGCGCCCGCGGGGGGTCTATCCAGATCTGGACATGCGATCGGCGTCGTCCGCTCTGCCCCCGGAGGACCCTCCTCCTCCGGCCGTCTCCCCCACCTCCTCTTAGCAGGTGGCTGCTCCTGGTAGGCTGTCAATAATAATTATCTTCTTTTTTTTTCATTTTTCTCATCTCATTTCTGCTCTTAGAATTCCTTCCCAGTGCTTCCCAAGAAGAATATGTCAAGAACTGAGCCCAGCCTTAGCTGGGCGTCGATTGCATCCTCGGGTCAACTCCCTCCTCCCCCCCTCCGGTGGCCGCCGCCGCCGCCGCCGCCGCTGCCGGGGCAATTGATGGGCGGAACTCCCAAGTAGTTCGTACGTCTCAGCAGCCGCCGGTTCTGGTTCTGGCGCTCCACGAGTAGATTAGATTATCCACAAGTGATTGACCAGTTTGATTGGGAGGGGGGGCAGTTCACATGCCCTCTAATGGAGCTAGGTTTGGCCTGAGGTGGCCCCTATGTTAGAACGTTGCTCGCAGATATTTAGAGGAGCTCTTTAGAGAGAGAGAGAGAGAGATAAGATTCGGATGTGTGCATGTACGTAGAGAGAGAGAGAGAGGGAGAGAGAGAGAGAGAGAAGGGGGGGCCTGTTGAAGTGAGGGTTGTGGGTTTGGTGAGGATGAGGCTGGTTTTGAGCCAAGTCCGGAGAAGGCGTACTTCACGGGCCCTTTCAGCTGGATGATTGCACCCGGTGGGGGAGGAGGGGAGCCGCCATGTGTCGACGAGGCAGCCGTGCGATGTGATCGAGGGGGCCAGGCGGGCGAGATGCGCCGTCGGATGGTTCTCGTGTGGGCGCCCCGGGGGGCGGCGATACCGGCGGCGCCGGTGTCCCATCCCCGCCGAACAACTTCGAGGGAGAAAATGCGACCCGCCCGCCACTCGTGCGACGCCGTCTCTTGAACGACCACGAGGTTCACTCCCGCCGCCTTTAAAATCCCCCCCCTTCCTCTCTCCTGTCGTCGACGATCACCCAGCTGTCCCTCCTTCCCGAAGAAGAAGAAGAAGGAAGAAGGAAGAAGAAGAAGAAGAAGCAGGAGAAGAGACAGCTAGAGAGAGAGAGAGCAACGATGGCCGCCGGTTCAAACGACGGGAGGCGGGTCTCGCCGCTGGAGAAGGCCCGTCACGCGAGGTCCACCAGCCTGCCCTGCCACAGCCATCCGGTCGTCTCCAAGCTCGAGGGGGAGGTCCATGCCGCGGGGGAAATGGCGACGCCGGCCGCCACCGGTCACCGCTCCGCTGCCTGGCTCCGCTCGGCACTGAGCCAGCTGCAGCGAATGCACCTCGCGGCGGACGGCCTCCTGCGTCTCCCCTGCATCGGAGCCGCTCTCCGTCGCTGCCCCCGCCGGCGGCCCGCGCCAGCGGAGCGGCTACTCGACGACATGCTCTGCTACGCCGACGCGTTCGGATCGCTCCGCATGGCGCTCGTGTCGATCCAGGACCTGCGCTCGGAGGCCGAGGCGGCGCTCCGGCGGAGGGACGGCGCGCGGCTCGTCTCTAGCGCCAGGTCCCTCCGGCGGGCTCAGAAGGAGATCGCCGCCCTTCCGTCGGCCCTCCCTGCCGCCACCTCTGCCGGAGACTCTGCGGAGCCCGCCGGAGACTCTGTGGAGCTGGCGAGGATCCTCAGGGAGGTGAAGTCGGCGACCCTGTTCTTGTCGACGTCCATCTTCCACGGAGTGGCCGCTACGCTCTCGTCCGCTGCCGCGGCGTTGGCGGCGCCGCCCAAGTCGTCGTCGTTGTCCTCCTGGACGGCGTGGCGGCGGTGGATGTCCCCCTCGCCGCCCTGCTCTTCGCTGGCGGAGTCGGAGGAGTGGATGAGGAGGGCGTCGCAGGGCCTGAAGGAGCTGGAGGAGCGCCTAGTGGGGCTGGAGAGCGGCAGCGAGGCGCTGTACAGAGTCCTGATCGCCGCCAGGGTTTCCCTGCTCAACGTCTTGACCCCATGAACAGCATCAACAACAACAACAACAACAAGCCCACACCTCCTCAGATCACTGCCAGGAGAAGCAAAAAAAAGGAAAAAGAAGCCACCTTTCCTGTAAATCATGTACACTACTCTGTTCGAGAATACAATTTGATTGATTCCGGAAAATGGGGTCGAGAATTAATTCTGGATTAGCTTCGTCTGAGGTCAAAGCCCCGACCGTTCTACACTCGATTATGCGGCTCAATCTGCGGTCAAAGCCACAAACCCCTTCCCTCTGCGTCCTGCATCCTAACAGCGAGACCACCGTTCAAGGCGTTGACCATATTATTGACCCCCGGGGCGGGGGAGAGAGAGAGAGAGTCGGCCGTCAGCAATGTCGGCGGGACAGCGCACAGAAAAATGGGCCCACAGTCCTTCGGGAGGTGACTCCGGATTGTCTGCTGGTAAGAGGGAACAGCTGTCTTTAAGGCGATTCCCCTGACACCACAGGAGTTGACTCTGTGATGCTGACTCTCAGTGGCCACCGGGTGGCGGCAGGAGAGGGAGAGAGGGCACAAGGTGCCAGCCTTTGGGGGGATCTGAATTCATCGAAATATATTTAAAAATAATAATAATAAATCGCGGGGAATTATCCAAGTCCGGCTCTGATGACACGTACCCCGCATGTGATCAGGAGATCCCCTGCTTGTTTAGTGGCCGATGAAATATTATCGGCTGTCGTGCGCGATGCTCGCCGTCCCCCGAGTTCTGGATGTGTCATCCGCGAGCTTCTGGATCCGACGCGTGTCAACTCGAGAACTGTGTACAGCTGGTCAGAGCTGGCATTATCACCTCGTCTGTCGCCCGCCCGTGCGGCTCCGCCTTTTAGAATGCCCAGAATTAAATAATTTCAGATAAATCCTGACACTCCCACGTGTCTGTCTGTCTGTCTCTGTCTCTCTCTCTCATCGGTGGTGTAATCGGGCCTGGCCCGGCATCGCCAGGCCCGACCATGCCGGCCCGCGTGAGGAGAGAGCACAAAAAGGGCTAGGCAGATGTCGGGTGTCGGGCCCGAATTATTGGGTTGGCCCATTAATCAGAGTGGAGGAGATGTCGGGGCGGCCCATTTACGTTTCACGCGCATTTGGGGGCGTACGATCCCATTCAAAGGGGGAGGGAATGGAGCCTAGACAGATGAGGCCCATTAATATACATGAAATTGGCCCACAAATTCGATGGGCCTGGTCTGAATGTACAGCCACGTGGCAGCTCTATCTTAGAGAGAGAGAGAGAGAGAGGGAGGGAGAGAGGGGGGGAGGGCCGGGGCGGGGCGGTGATGGGAGGTTCGTGGGGGGCTGGTGCGAGTAACTGAGGCGGCGGTGAGTTTGGTGCGGGACCCACGCGAAGGACGGACAGACACCATAAAAGACGTTGACCAAGGAGAGAGAAACGGGGAGTTCTGTGGCCGTAGTCTTTACCAGTACAGTACCCGACTCTTTACACAGTTGTCTGCCCGCGAAGGCCATCTAGAGAGAGAGAGAGAGAGAGAGGGGGCGTCCAAAAGTGCTCTCTCTGCTGTAGCCTTTACCGTCGGGGGACTGTTGGGTTCTCCTGCTCGGAGACTCGGAGATGGAGGCGATCGATCTGCTTGGGAAATTAATTTAATGCCCGAGAAGCAGGGTAGCGGAAAGAATCAGGTTTTTTCTTTTACCGGATCTGTAAAACAAACTAGCAGATGCGTATAGTTTACTCCCTCTCCCCCCCCCCCCTCTCAATCCTGCGCGCAGCAGGCCCGGCGGCAGAAAGCGGTGGAGGGCGCACGCAGATGCCCCTCGTCTGTGTATAAAAATGGTGGAAAAGGTCATAGAAAATCTCGTAGGGGAGAAGAGCTTGGGGGGGTTGAAGGAGACCTCTGAGCCCTCGTCGTAATTCACGTAGCAGATCCATTTTTTTCCCTTTTCCGTCTTCCGCCCGCTCGTGCTCTTCGGCCCTCCTCTCCTCTGCCGTGTCCGAGGGGCGAAAGCAAGGAGAGAGGAGGAAGAAAGCCCGAGTGAGGGGCTGAACCAGGGGGGAGCGGAAGGGATGGGGTGCTGCTCCTCTTGCCTGACGGAGACGTACCCGGAGAAGCAGCAGCAACCTGGCGGCGCTCTGCCCGCCTCGCACCCTCACCTGGGCGTCGGGGCCGGCGGCGCCGCCGCTCTCGAAAGGGGAAACGGTGTGCCGGCCTTCGCCGAGTTCTCCCTGGCCGACCTCAAGGCGGCGACCAACGGGTTCAGCTCCGACAACATCGTCTCCGAGAGCGGGGAGAAGGCCAGCAACGTGGTCTACAGGGGCCGCCTCCAGAACCGCCGGTGGATCGCCGTGAAGAAGTTCGGCAAGATGGCCTGGCCCGATCCCAAGCAGTTCGCGGTCAGTTCCCCGTCCTCTCCGACCTCGATTTGCCCCTCCTCGACCTCTCTCCCGGTTTCGATTCCTCGGAGCTCTCCTCTTCCGCTCGGATTTTGCAACCTTTGAGACACGATTTCTTCGTCGCTCTTATTCAGGAGGAGGCCTGGGGCGTCGGGAAGCTGCGGCACAAGAGGCTGGCCAACCTGATCGGCTACTGCTGCGACGGCGACGAGAGGCTCCTCGTGGCCGAATTCATGCCCAATGACACCCTCACCAAGCACCTCTTCCACTGTGAGTAATCCCCGGAAGAAGGGGAAGCTCTTCTCCCTCCTCCTCCCTCTCTCTATCCGCCATTCTCTTCCTACTTCGGACTGTTCCCGACAGTTGGGCCGCGCGTGAACGTCCTTAGAATCCGTAGCAGCACGGCCGTCGATAGGAATTCCCTGCGAAATATCGCGTATTTCTCGGAGATCTTCATCGACAGCGCCGTATTTGCGGTGCATCCATTTTTCTTTGGCTCAAAAGGCATGAGCATCATCTGGGTTCGGGCTAGTCCCATGGTCTCTTGGAGCATCCCCATTTCTGAGCGCACAGAGAGAGAGAGAGAGAGAGAGAGAGAGAGAGAGAGAGAGAGAGAGAGAGAGGATGGCTTAGATTCCGGCTCCCATCACTCTCTTTTGAGCCATGTCCCTTCTTCTGTCTGACAGGGGAGAGCCAAACGATTGAGTGGTCGATGCGTCTGAGGGTTGCCTACTACATTGCCGAAGCATTAGATTACTGCAATAGTCAAGGACGGCGATTGTATCATGATCTGAATGCCTACAGGGTGCTGTTTGATGAGGTGAGAAATCTCCGTACTCCGACCATGGTTTCTGCTTAATTTTTTGCGTCTGTTCTTGATCAACGCAAATGCCTGTACAAAAATGCCCATCTGCTTGAATCCTCCATCGCTGGTTCCTGGTCGGATGCAAGCCTCTGACTGCTGAAGACTTCTGATCATATGCGTCCTCTGGTTGACTCCATATCTGTTCCTCTGTACGGTTAAGTCTCAGGAGAGTTGACAACCCCTCCCCCCTGGGAAAAACTAATAACCTGCCTATATTCCTGTTTCCTGGATGATTGTTTTCAACATTGGAGATGCTTTGGATTTCAACAAACTTTATGTTTTCCGCATGAAAGTTGCGATATGCTCAGATTCCAGCTTTTTTATTATTTACCCGTTGACTTGGAGGGTCGGCTTAGGCATATATTTCACCCCAACCATGTTCTTGTTTGATTTGCATCTGACTTCTGTCTTCTTCTTTTCTTGTGGCCTTATGTATAATACATATATATATATATATATATATATATATATATATGTAATGTATATATACTCCGTCCCTGTTCATTTTTGTTCCAAGAGAGGCTTGAAAAATTCATTCGGTCCCCCTAAAGAAGAAAAAAAAAATCTGCTAAATAGTTGAAACTTTTTAGTTTTCATTTTTTGGCAACTATGGCATCTGGGTCATATGACTCTCCTAAAAAAACTGAAGCATGCAAGTCATCCGATCTTTCCATGTGACAGTGATGACTATGAAAAATGTGGTCAGTGTATCTTATGAGTTGAGCCGAATCATGCCAGGCTGAGAAGCCATGATTTGACAGCCATCATGTAGCAGTCAGGTAATCCCAGAATAATCAGAAAAAATAGTTTTTTTTTCTTTGATTTTGGCGCATAACTCTTCTTTACTGGTGCCCCTTAGAGAGTTGCATAGATGACGAATGAAATGGGAAGAACGGAGCATCATGGCACCCTTTCTTGGGTAACGATTCAGGTCGCAAACTAAGGTGAGAAAACAGTAGAATGAGAGAAATGGGCTGCCCTCCATCCATATTCGATCTTAAAATGTTCTTTGACCACAGGGGGTTTAGATTCAGTCTTTGTACGATTCATCTAGGACCACATGGCCATTGCCAATCTTCTGTGGGTTTCAAGCAAATTTTAAGGCTAAAAATGGAGCCGTCAAGCTTCTCCACTCCAGCTGCCGGAGAGGTTGGGAGGAGAATGATTGGCCTAGGTAGTGGGAGGCAGAACCGAGGATGCCAATGGGAAGAATAAGACGAAGGCCCTTACTAGGAAATTGTCTGGCATTTATTATTATTTTATTCGAATAAGTATGTAATTCTGAGAAGGCTTAGCCTATTTCATCAGATGCCCGATAACTGTGAACGCATGCGTACTTCCTGTAAGCCAGGAGATTATAGTGGGGGCATATATCACAATTTGATGGAGTTTGGTGTGTTTTGAGGAAAAATATGGGCGTATATGGTTAATCCAAGTATTAAATTGGGAATTATAATAATTAATAGAAAAACCCTGAAATTTATTGATAATGTGGGTACTAAACATTGGTTCCCTGCCTCTCCCAAGAGTAGAAAAAATCCCCAGCAATTGAAGGGTCTTCCAGCATTTTAAGGAAGCAATTATTTATGCTCTGGTTCTGGCTTCTTCTTGGCCCAGAAGCTCGCTGTTCCCTGCTTGATCTGATCCAGCTCAGCTGGTGCCGAGCTGATGTGGCTTGTTTCTCTTCAATTGAATGGTACCTTATAGCTATATTATTGTGTGTAATATGTAATGGCAGATGAGAGCATATGACAAGCTCATTTATAGTAAAAATATGGGAATTTCCCGTGGATTAATTGCATCTCATGTCTCCTTCATGCCCTAATTTCGTTTTTTTTAAATCATTTTCAGAAAAGTCAGTATGTGGTCGTTGCCCATATTTATATCTAATTTATGCCCACTTACCATAAGATTAATTGCAATTCATTCCCCTTTCTGGTACCCTTTTTTTAAAAAATCTGCTTGAGAAAAATCATTGTTTGGTCGTTGACCGTATGATGGATACATACCAAGTTCTTCATTAGAATGTGGAAATTGCTTACTGATTATGGGCGCTTCATGCAGGATGGCAATCCCCGCCTCTCCTGCTTTGGGCTGATGAAAAATAGCCGGGATGGGAAGAGCTACAGCACAAACCTCGCCTACACGCCGCCAGAATATCTTAGAAATGGTACACCTCGGGTTCCTGAACGCCATCTCCCGGCCGATTCATTAATTCTCACACTAACATGCATGCATTTTTTTTTCATTGAGCGTCCATCTATTATGCGTGTTTATGTTCTGCAATACTGATGATTGTCGTCTAGATGCAGAGAGAAAAAGTCGCACTTTGACTCCGTTGACCTGTGAATGATCGAAAGGATCTCCCTTTGTAGGTAGGGTTACTCCTGAGAGCGTCATCTTCAGCTTTGGGACTGTTCTTCTTGATCTTCTCAGTGGGAAGCACATACCCCCCAGCCACGTAATTTCTCTCCAGCTAGCTCCCTTGCCGTTAAGATTTTTTTTTATATATGTTATTTTTCTTATTATTATTTGGATGGCTACCCACCAGCCATAATCAGAATTTAAATTTTTAAGAACGTTGGATAACATTCGCTTTGTTAATATATGTATAATATTACCAGTCGACTGGTTGATCCACGCGTGCTGATGATCGCGGTTCTCCATGAGCATGGATGCAGGCTCTGGACATGATCAGGGGCAAGAACATCCTCCTGCTGATGGATTCCCATCTGGAAGGCAAGTTCTCGACGGAGGAGGCGACGGCGCTCGTCGACCTCGCGTCTCGGTGCCTGCAGTACGACCCCCGGGAGCGGCCCGACACGGTCAGCCTCGTGGCGACCCTCGCGCCATTGCAGACGAGGTCGGAGGTGAGGGCTCTATTCTTGCACCTCCGTCTCTCTGGTTTCGCCTTCTTCCTCCCCTCCTGCCACTGGTGCGAGTTTCTTCTTCTTCTTCTTCCTCCTTCGGTCGCAGGTGCCCTCCCAGGTGATGCTCGGGATCACGAAGCAGGAGGAGGAGGCCCCCCTGGGCCCGCAGCGCCCCCTCTCGCCGATGGGCGACGCCTGCTTCAGGATGGACCTCACCGCCATCCATCAGATCCTGGTGATGACCCACTACAGAGACGACGAGGGCACCAACGAGGTACTACTTCTACCGCTACTCCTCTCTGTTCGCCGAATTGGATCCTTCAGAGCTCTCATGGCGGAGTCTCTGTGCGGCGGGTCAGCTGTCCTTCCAGGAGTGGACCCAGCAGATGCGGGACATGCTGGACGCGAGGAAGCGCGGGGACTTCGCCTTCCGCGACAAGGACTTCAAGGCGGCCATCGACTGCTACTCGCAGGTGTGGTTCTTGCCGGCGAACGACTGGAAATGGCGACAAGTTTGAGTTTTTTTGATCTTGATGCTTGATGGGTTGCGTTTGCGGGGCAGTTCGTAGACGTGGGGACGATGATCTCGCCGACGGTGTACGCGCGGCGGAGCCTGTGCCACCTGATGTGCGACCAAGCCGACGCCGCCCTGCGGGACGCCATGCAGGCGCAGTGCGTGTACCCGGACTGGCCGACGGCGTTCTACATGCAGGCGGTGGCGCTGGCGAAGCTGAACATGCCGAGCGACGCCGCCGACATGTTGAACGAGGCGGCGGCGCTGGAGGAGAAGAAGCAGAAGAGCGGCGGCAGGGGCTCCTGACGCCCGGTTGCGGTGGCGTCTCCGTATGTATAACATTGATCCGTCCCATTGTATTACTGGCTTCTGTTCTTCGTTTTTCTACCCTTCTGTGGAAAAGAATGGCGGTCTCTGGTTTACAGGAATATATTGCAAATGTGGGAAGTCTCAGCAGTTTGAGCTAATACAGCGAGCGAGTGAGAGAGAGAGAGAGAGAGAGAGAGAGAGAGAGAGAGAGAGAGAGAGAGGGGGGGGCAGGTTCCTCTGTGATCTCAGGCGACGTAGAGCTCGGCCTTGCCGTCAATGAAGAGGCTCATGAACTCTTCCCCGTCGACGGTTTCCTTCTCGAGGAGGAGCTGCGCGAGCTTGTGGAGGATGTCGATGTGGGTGGTGATGATGTGGCTCGCCCTCGCGTAGGCCTTCTCCACGAGCTCCCTCACCTCCGCGTCCACCACGTCGGCGGTCGCCATGGAGTAGTCCTTCTGCGACGACATCTGCAACACCCGGTTCGCCCCAGTTAGGGCAGAAGACGAAGACGAAGATGAAGACGAAGACGGAGAAGACGGAGAAGAAGATAAAGGGTCCTCCATTAATCGACGGCAATCACCTGCTGGCCCAAGAAGGGATTCCCACCGCCTCCTCCAATGGCGACCTGGCCGATCTTCTTGCTGAAACCGAGCCTCTCGACCATCTGTCTGGCCACGCGGGAGACCTGCATGAAGTCGTTGGAAGCTCCCGTGGTGACCTTCTCCTTCCCGAAGATGACCTCCTCAGCCACTCTGCAAGCCCCCCCCGGCAAGAACGTTAGAAGCTCCTCTCGGAGAAGATCCCACGGAGGGTTTTCAGGGAGGGAGAAGCTGAGACCTTCCACCGAGGGCGACGGCCATCTGGTTCTCCAGGTAGCTCCTGCTGTAGAGTCCCGATTCCAGTCTCTCCTCACTGGGGGCGAAGAAGGTCAGCCCACCGGCCTGCCCACGAGGAACGATGGAGATCTTGGCCACAGGGTCGTACTCCGGCATGAGGGCCCCCACCAGAGCATGCCCGGCCTCTGCAGACCCCTCCCGAGTTAAAGTCAACGGTCGAAGCAGCAGAGGATGGATTGAACTGAAAAAATCAAAATCCAGGGGCGGTGGCGGATGGGATTTATACCATGGTAAGCCACCAGCTTCCTCTTCTCGTCTGAAACGACGGCGTTCTTCTTCTCCGGGCCGGCTATAATCCTCTCCAGAGCATCGGCGATCTCGTCCTTGCTTATCTCTTTCAGGTCACGCCTGGCCGCCAGAATGGCGGCTTCGTTCATCAGGTTCTGCAGGTCAGCTCCCGTAAACCCGGGGGTCCTCCTGGCGATCTTCTCAAAGTCAACGTCCTTCCCCAGCGCCTTCCCTCTCGAGTGAACCTGCCGGAAGAAGAGGAAAGAATTAAAGTGGGAGGTCAACCATCGCACGCCGCAAGAGGCATCCCAGCCCGCGGGGACTCACCTGGAGGATCCGGACTCTCCCCGCGACGTCGGGGCGGTCAACGGTGACCTGCCGGTCAAACCTGCCGGGCCTCAGAAGGGCGGAGTCGAGAACATCGGGGCGGTTGGTAGCGGCGAGGACGATGACTCCGCTGTTCCCGGAGAAGCCGTCCATCTCGGTCAGAAGCTGGTTGATGGTCTGCTCCCTCTCGTCGTTCCCGCCGCCGAGTCCCGCTCCTCGCTGCCTCCCGACGGCGTCGATCTCATCGATGAAGACGATGCAGGGGGCCTTCGCCTTCGCCTTCTCGAACAGGTCCCTCACTCTCGAAGCTCCCACGCCGACGAAAAGCTCCACGAACTCGGAAGCGGCGCAGGAGAAGAAGGGCACGCCGGCTTCTCCGGCGACTGCGCGGGCCAGCAGCGTCTTCCCGGTGCCGGGAGGGCCTACCAGGAGGCAGCCCTTGGGGATCTTCGCCCCCAGGGCCGTGTACTTGTCGGGGTTCTTCAGAAAGTCAACCACTTCTTGGAGCTCCAGCTTGGCCTGGTCGGCGCCGGCGACGTCTGCGAAGGAGACACCCGTAGCCGGCACCTCCTGGAACTTGGACTTGGACCGGCCGAAGTCCATGGGCCCGCCGCCGAACCCGCCAGGGCCGCCGCCGCCGCCACCCTGGGCCTGCCTGAAGAGGTAGAAGAGGCCCCCGAAGGCGAGCAGGGGGAAGAGCAGATTGCCGATGATGCTGAGTGGGCCGCCCTCTGCGTCGCCCTCTGAGACTGAAATGTCAACGCCGTTGGTGGCCAGGATGTCGATGAGGTCCGGGTCGTTGGGGACGACGACGGCGGCGCGCCGCCCGTCGATGGCGATGAGCTGGAGGGCGCCGCCGTCCTTGCTGAAGCGGACGCGCTCCACCTTCCCGCTCTTCACCGCGTTAAGGAACTCGCTGTAGCGCCACTGGTAGCCCTCTGGCAGGCCGGCGGCGGCCGGCGACGGCGACTTGGGGTTTGGGGCGGTGAGCAGGGACTGGGCGAAGGGGTCGGAGGAGGAAGGCGAGGGCCTTGCAGCTTCCACCACAGAAGCCGGCGGCGAAGCGACGGGCTGCTGCTGGGCAGGGAGAGAATCGACGGCGCCGGCGGGGGAGGACGCGGCGGAGAAGAGGATCGCCGCCACGGCAGCTTTCTGGGGAAAGAAGCGGAGAAGGTGAGCGCCACCGCTGGCGGGCTTCTTCTCCTCCGGGTCAGAAGGGAGCAGCAGCATCGATCGGACGGGCCTGTGGCACCGCCACCTCCCTCCGCCGCCGGCGATGGCCGAGGAGGCGGCGCTTTTGGAGTTCACGCGGCGGAGGCGACCGCCGGAGACGGTGGAGGACAGAATGGAGTAGCTGGTGGACGCCATGAACGATACCCCCCCTTCCCCTCTCGAGCTTCTCTCCCTTCAAGCGGTAATTCGACGGGTCTCAGCAGATCGAAGGGAGCTTATGAAGAAGCGGAGGAAGCAAGCAAGGAGAGATTTTTGCCCTATTTGCTTGGACCGAACCAGCGCCATTAGAATTGTGGATAGCGAGAGGAAGCGGGAGGGGTGACGTCGCTCAAGGCCCGCCGCAGGTCGCGGGCTACGTGGCCGTCAATCGGCCAATAGAACGTCCCGCTAGGAGAGAGAGAGAGAGAGAGAGAGAGAGGGGGAGAGAGACTAAGTGGGCCTTTATGGGGCCAGGCCCATTTAGGCTCCTACGGGCCCCACCGGATCCTCGGAGATATGGTTCCTTATCCTCCTCGGACCTCTTTCTTCTTCATCCTCTCCCTCGCTCCTCCCACTCAAAACCAGTCTCCCGCCGGCGGCGCCGCCCCCTCCCTCCTTCGCTCTCCTCCGCGGCTCCGCCCGGGCCATGGAGGCGCTCCTCGCGAATCCCTCGCTCTCACGCCTCGAGCTCCGAAGCCGCCCCCCGCTCTTCTCCTCCTCTTCCTCTTCCTCGGTCTCCTCTCACAAATCCGCCGCATCCTCCTCCTCCGCAGCCGCAGTCCGCACTGTGCGTCTCCGAGCTCCATGTTTCCGGTGCTATTCCGCCTTCCAGGACCAGTATCCCGCGCAGTTTCCGGCTCCGGCCGGAGGAGTAGCGGATGACGGTGGCGCCGCCGAGGACGAGGAGGCATTCGGCGAGGTGAACAGGATCATCGGGAGCAGATCCGTGCCGGTAGCCGATGACGAGGAGGGAAGTCTCGTCACCACGGAGTTCCTGATCGAGTGGAAGGACGGCCACGCGCCATCCTGGGTGCCTGCCGCCGGCATCGCCGCCGACGTCGTCGCCGAGTACGAAACCCCCTGGTGGACCGCCGCCAAGAAGGCCGACGACGCCGCCCTCTCCGCCCTGCTCTCCGATCCCGCCACCGCACGCGACCCCGACGCGCTCGATTCCGACGGCCGCGCTGCCCTGCACTTCGTGGCGGGGCTCGGATCGGAGGCCTGCATCCGCCTCCTCGCCGGCGCCGGCGCCGACGTCGACCGCCGGGAGCGCTCCGGCGGTGGCTTGACCCCGCTGCACATGGCGGCGGGCTACGCGCGGCCAGCCGCCGTGAAGGCGCTGCTCGAGCTCGGAGCGGACCCCGAGGCCGGAGATGACCGGGGGAGGACAGCGATGGATCTGGCGAAGGAAGTGCTGGCCGCGACTCCCAAGGCGAATCCGGCGACCTTTGCGCGGAGGCTGGCGCTGGAGGCGGCGATCAGGGAACTGGAGGCGGCGGTGTACGAGTTCGCGGAGGTTGAGCAGGTGCTGGAGGCCAGAGGCGACGGCGAGAGGAAGGAGTTCCTCGTGCAGTGGAAGGACGGCGGCGATCGGGAGTGGATCCGCGCGAAGTGGGTGGCGGAGGACCTGATCTCCGACTACGAGGCCGGCCTGGAGTACGGCGTGGCGGAGGCGGTGGTCGGAGTGAGGCGCGCCGACGGCGCCGCCGGAGATGGGGCAGAGGAGAGGAAGGTGGAGTACCTGGTGAAGTGGGTCGACATCGAGGAGGCGACGTGGGAGCCGGTGGAGAACGTCGACCCGGTGCTCATTCAGGAATTCGAGAGGAAGCAGCAGGAGGGCGGCGCCGCCGCCGACGGCGGCGCCGGCGACAGGCATGCGGCCGGCGCTCCGCTGGGCTGACCCCGTCGGGGGTTCCACGCAACAATGAAAAATTGTTGAGGGCTTTTTTTCTAAAATTCCCCAGGCCATTTTGGTAGTCACCGTACGACTGATCTCTGGCTTGCCGCGTGGCCAGAGATTTTCCAGTTTAACCGCTCCGTAAATAAATTGAATTATTTATGAAAATTCTGTTTTCCAATTTAACTCCTGGGTCACATAAAAAGATTGTACAATTTTTTTAGGTCAACCAAAAAATAATAAAATATACTCAAATTTGTATTTAAATTAGCAATATTTCTTAGAGTCGTAAAATTTTGTCACATTAAATTATAAGTCAAATTTAAATAATTTACACCGAATAATTATAAATTATTAATTTCTGGTGAGCTCGAAATATGAATTTAACCGTAATTGAACTGGATTTGGGGAATTAAATATATATAATAACTAGATCACTCGAGGTGCCGATGGGCGAGGCTTCGGCCAGGCAATGGACTAAAGCAGGCCCAAAAAAGCCCAAAACTTGTCGGCTTCTGGATTCCCAATACTTCATTTTTTTTACTTCTACTAAAGGAAAAAAAGTCAAAATTCTAGATCATCCCAAAGGTTTTGCATGGAAAATTTCACAGATTCTTTTTAAAACATGATCTCATAAAAAAATAAACAATTTTTTCTAATGATATCCAGTTCATCTTCTACCACACATACCCAAAACAGTTTCTTCTTAAAAAATTCGGATTATTCTTAAGGTTTAGATGGATTTTTAGTTTATTAAAAAATAGTGAGTTGAATATTTCACATTGCATGTTCGTTCTACTGCCAAAGGAGATTAAAATAATCTATAAATTTGGGTTTTTTGTGAATAAAAAATTTTAATACGTGTATAATTTTTCAGAGTCACGGTGAACATGCAAAAGATTCGCACACTTAAGTGAGAAGGATTCACATGCAAATTACTCATTCATTTTGGATAATTTAGATTTTTTTTTACTAACAGGAATAATAACAGAATAGTATATCCGAATAAATTTTATTAAATGTACTCCGTTTGTTGACTATTTATGTCAAAATAGTGAGTCGATATTCGTTTATAAATTATAAATTATCCTGGGGAAAGCCAGCGACCGGAGAGCACATCATTGATGGAAAGGTTCAGGGTTTAGGGTATCGGGGAGGCCGCAATAGTTGAAAGATTCAGCGACCCGACATGCGCTTCCATCATCGTCATCGTCATCTTCCTCTTCCTTTCCCCGTCTGTCAGCGAACCTCGTCTTCATGAAAACCCTAACCCTAGGGACCAGCGATGGACAGGCAGGGGTGTTTCAGTTGGAGGGTATTCCATAAATGTCGTCGAGCTCGGAGTGTAGAACTCGTTAATCCTCCGGCGAGAGACCGCCGGCCGGATTAAAGGAAGGGAGGCGGAGGTTCCGTTCGATGCCCGACGGCGGCGATCACCGGAGATCCTCCTGCGCCGCCGCGGTTAAATGGAGAGAGAAACGGGCGATCACGCTGGAGGGACGAAGGAGAGCGGAATGAAATCCGATTACAAAGAGAAAGCTCTAAACACTGCGAGGGAAGAGTAGAAGCTGATTTCCTCTGAGTTCCGGTTGATTGTGGTTTACGTCGGAAAACGCGGCTTCCGGTGGGAAAAGAAAGCTTGCTTGGGGGGAGCGCGCAGAGGGGCTTTCGCGGGGATGGAGATGGGATGAACAACTGTACTGCTACAAACCCCGGAGAGAGAGAGAGAGAGAGAGAGAGAGAGAGAGAGAGAGAGGAGAGAGGAGAGAGAGGAGAGAGAGGAGAGAGAGAGAGAGAGAGAGAGAGAGAGAGAGAGAGAGAGCTTCGATGGTTACCTGGGAAGAGAAGGAGACGATGAACATGGCCGAAGGTCACATGGGTTTCACAAAGAGAAGCCGACAGAGCTCGATTGGCAGGATGCCCACCTCCATGCCGCCCCCGAAGCCTTCAAGAGGCCACCTTCTCTCCCCTCTCTCCTCTGGAGGCATGCAACGAGGGAGATAAGGGGAGAGAGAGAGAGAGAGAGAGAGAGAGTATGCTTGAAGGCGATTGCTGGAGCATGGAGGTGGACAGAATGCCAACGACCCTCTGTGAGAAACTCTTTGAGAAGCCCAGATGACTGCTACACCTCCGAACATGCCACAACACGAACCCTGCCGCCTCCTCTCCCCGTCGTCCCTGAAGAAGCTTTCTCAAGGTCCCTCCCTTCTCTCCGACGAAGCTTCCCATCTTCTCACTCTCTCCTCACTCTCCCTCCTCCCTCCCACACAGATTTATAACGCTGAAAAACCCGAGAGGGCCAGAGATCTACAGCCAGTGAGAGAGAGAGAGAGAGAGAGAGAGAGAGAGCGGAGGGAGTGGATCGGCATGGGATTGTTCCCTTTGTAGGGCGAGGGAGCATTGAATGCGAGGGGGAAGAGGAAGGACCGATCGCCCTGCTCCTCGAATCGACTGCGATCCGCAAGCAATTACTCCACTCGAACAACCACGGCGGGGAAGCCGAGCCAACCCGCCACCATTTACTGCGGCGACGACCGGAGTTGCTGACTACTCGGGCTTCTCCTACAACGAATGATTAGAACCTGCGCACCGCCACCTCGCCGGAGACCGCCTCCTCCTCTCACTGCGGCGGCGCTGTACGACGGAGACCAGCCCTTTTCTCGTATCTGGGCGAGAAGCGACACGGCGGCGGCAGCAGATGTGAGAGAAGCTCCGCCGGACGGCGGAGACGTCACTGGAACTCCGATCATTACGCGCAGAAGGGGCTCTCTCCCCAGCCCGCTTTTAATCTCCCTGAAAGGACGTCGCTGTCGATAGAGAGAGAGAGAGAGAGAGAGAGAGAGAGAGAGAGAGAGAGCGTAGAGAGAGAAAGACCAAGCATTAAATTGGAACAACCGGGTGAGCGACTCCCTTTGAATGTTGACTCTTATGCGTTGACCGCTGTCATGCATGCATTTAATCCAAAATGTATACAATTTAATGAGAAATAGTATGCGCTCGTATATTCGAACAGTGGCGCCGAGTACGGCAGAGGCATTCAAAATAATATACTCATATTATTCAATACCCCATTACCATTAAAAAAGCCCAGCCCGCCAGCATAAGGTGCTCGGGCCGGCCCATTTAAAAGCCCGACAAGCCCATTCACTTGTGCCACACGGCGTACCTGTGGCCGCTGGTGGCCAGAGTCCACTCGCCGCCGCTCGGAGACCAAGAGCCGTCTCCGATCTTCACGCACACCTTCTCGTCAACGATCGCCGAGTAGAGGTTCGGCTGGGCCTCCAGGATCTTGACCATCGAACGGCTGTGGATGCCTTGACCTCTTCGGATGCCCATCTGGACGAGCACCACAACAGTACCAAGCCGCCATTCAAAAAATAGCCTTTAATTTAACACCCACAAAATAATTTAAGAATAATAATAATAACTAATTTGGGAAAAGGGAAGAGAGTGAGCAGGTACCAGCTTCACGAGCTGGTCGTGGATGGAGTCACCCCAGTCGTAGAAATGGTCGTAGAAGACGGTGGGTATCCCCGGATGCGTTAGAATGTAAGCATATCCCTGCAGATACCATGAGCTTCAGAACTATATATAATAATCAACGTATGTAACCGTAGATTCTGCGGTCATTATATATGCATACCTCCATGACATGCCTGGAAGGGAACGGCCAATGACTCTAGCAAAAAAACAAAAAAAAGATATTTTTAAAAAAAAAAATGACATTACAAAAACATATATATATATATATGGTTTATATAGAAATGAAAAAATTCCAAGAGTTGTCATTCAGAATCATGTTGGGAAGCCCACCTGTGTTGAGCCGGTGTCGTGGTTCTCGATGAAGGTCACAGCTCTTGAAGGCCACCAACCCATCACGCCTGGAGGCTTTCCCTGAGAATCGCGCAGGCGCCATAGCTCGCCTCTCACAGCTGCCTGCGTTAATAAGGGGTGCTCACGGTCTATTCCCAGGCATCGGTTCTGCTGGGTTAGGAGGACGGACAGCGGTGGGGGTGGTGATACCTGAAGAACGCCTTTCGTTGTGAAGTCAAATGCTGCGCACAGTCCTCCTGCGCTGTCTATCCAGTTGATGATCCTCTGTCTGTGGGTGTCTATGAACAATTAATTTAGTTGTAAGTAAATTTTAAAAAGTGAAAAACATGGCGTCCAAGGAATTTTATGAAAATGAAATGTCGATGGAGTGGATATTTAATCAATATTTAATGCTGGGTGGTCCTCTGCTGTCCATCCGGCCAGCTCATAATCATTGTGTTCATGGGATTTTCGTCTCTACCACGTCCCACAACTGCTACCAAGAAGATTTTGGGGTGGTGTCTATAGATGAAGGTTCCTAATTTTTTTTAAAGAAATAGGTAAACATGTGGGACCAAAAACCCACGAGTAGATAATAATTTATATTTCAGACTGGAATAAAGGCTATGCACTTCAAGTTTCAACTCCATGAACACTAATGAAAAACGAGAGAACCTGCTAAATATGCGGTAAAAAATACGCAATTTTTGAGTTTAATTACTTATTTATGTTAATCACAGAACGTGATTAAACAAAAGAATGCTTTTGGAATTTTTTTTTTAAATATCGTCACTCTTCCTTCATAACGTCTAGTAGGGAAATGAAATGCCTAACAAGAAGTTGCTTCTCAGGTATTTCGGTGTCCGTTATCGTTTCAATATACTGCTAAAATAAAATGAGAGCATGACTGATGGGAGTTTCAAATACCTTGATCGTAGTCCAAGCCATGGTTAGACTGGCTGTAGTTGCAGCTATCCCAGTACTCTCCAACAGAAAAAATCGGCTTTGACTGCTCTATGTATTCTTTCACGAACTTCGGAGAATATCTGCACAGCGCAGAATAGCAAAGTCTGAAGAAGCCTCCCCATTGAAAAAAATAAAATTAAAGAGGTAATTATCGTTATTGCATACCCTTTTGCAAAATCGAAACGAAAATCATCGAATCCGACACTCGTACGGAGCCATCTCAGCCATTCAATGATGTCTTTCCGTACAAACTCTTGGCTGTGGTCTATGTTCGGAACGCCATCAAAATTGTCGCCAGTGCTTCGACTCCCCTGCACGTGAGGTGACTCATAGAAGTTAGAAAACGTTTTGAGATCGGAACATAAAAAGCGTGTCAGTAGTGGTGTGCATATTCGGTCAACGCCCCCAACCTTGTTTCTTATTTCAGAAAAGTCATGGTCCTGGCTATCAATATTCATGTTTAGTAATGGAGCCAAGTCCAGATTGTAACAGTAAAATGGAATTCATATTGTAACAGTAAAATGGAGGGTCTCATTTTTTTTTTTTTTTTGCATAGTTCTATATGATGAGTGAAACCGTCAAGGAATTCTAAGACAAACACTTGAAGCCTAACATGTCTATTTTATCTGAATGGGTAATGGACAAGTATGATGCTCACAACACTTATATTAAGAAAAGATACGTGAAGTTTAAATTGACACTTCTACATCATCAATAATAACCCTTTTAGAGATGATATTATTTACTTATGCTCATAAGATGTATCCAAATCTCAGGCAAACTGAGGACACCTGCAATGTGAATCAAATGTGTGGGTAACCCTGTCATTTGCTACGGTGCTAATAAAATAAACTGAATATCAAGCCAATTTTTTTTATCGTAGGTATTGAGATGGAAATTTTGCACCATTTTAAAATATAAATAATTCCAATAATGCGTAATTTTCCATCGCTACATCTAGAGAAAAAGAATCCTGGGTCATATAAACGCATCCGCCAGGTTACTTTGAATAACCTCATTTATGCCAAACACAACGGTCTAAAAAGATTGTTTGCATTAATTTATTGTCCTGAGATTTGATTTAACGGTCAAAAATGTAGATTATCATGAATATGGCTTGATTTACAACGAGTATAGAAGAACATTTCACAAATAAAATTTTTATTCCAGTTTCTGACTAATTGCATCATAAAGAAAAATTCGGATTATCATCACCAATATAGATAGATGCATGCTGAAGAGAAAAGGTTGCGAAGTCTGGCACATTGTACCATACGACTGAATTTGATGCATCAGAACCAAGAAAAGAGCTCGAATAAGACTTTTTAAGAAAAAAAAAACATAGCCGTATAACTTACAAGTCCGCCAGAACAAGATGTGACGGCGTGTTCATCCCACGCTAATGGTATTCCATCATAGCGGTTGTATGCCCCACCTTTTCCTTTGGTTGTCCCTACACGGTGATTAATGACTATGTCTGCCATTGCTCTGATGTTGTGGTGATGCATTTTCTGTAGTAGAGTCCTTAAAACGTTCTCAGATCCATACGAAGAGTCAAGGGAGTAGAGATTCTGGGGTAGGTAACCTTCAAAGAAATATTAAAAGAAGCACCAGTCAACCCACTAGAACACAGTGGGGAAAAGGAAATTTGAATAAGAAAGCTAGATGGCATAGCACTTAGAAATACGCAAACCTTCAGGTGATAACGATTGAGTTGCAGGAGGCAACCAAACTGAAGTAAACCCAGATTTTTCAAGGTCCGGTACCTTCGCTTCTAAATTATTCCACCAATCATGTTTATGGGATTCCCAATTGAACGCCTGATGGAATGATATCAGTTAAATCCGACACAACAAATTCATGAGGTTCTTCTCTTCTTGTCAAATAAAGGAAAAAGAGCAAGAGTAACATACAAAATGTGATTAAAACATTCGACAATGGGACCGAACAATTTGATAATGTATGGAATCTTAGAATTGTCTTAACCAAGCACAGATGTCAATCCTTCGGTGCGTTTGAAAAGATTTAGTTAATACAAAATCACACAGAAGCAAATTATCGGACATGGAAAGCATCTGATTTTGAGTCTTGCATTTAATCGGGTTTAATTTGTCGCTAAACTAGCGACCATAATGCTTAAAACTGGCACTTGTTAGATTTTAAGAAAAATAAAAATACAACTGATATATTTGAGTAGGGTGATAAAAAAACCTACATGTGTCGTCCACTCACTTTCTCTCGGTATATGTATCAAAAACTCATATAAATTTTTCCTTAGATTATATCTTATCAGAAATTTCTTGAGATAAAATATAGTGTTTCATAAATATTTCCCAGTAACAAGTCCCTAGAAGTCGACTAAATCAGACTTTGATCTATCTGAATTTTTTTTGAGACTCGAACTTTCGTAGTTCTCCTCACATGAATTAGAAAATAACGATGATTTTGTGACAAAAAATAAATATGGATGGGTCTATGAAATAGAAAATTTGACTTATCGAAAGAAATAGGGAGCATACAATACAAGATCCAGCCTACGCTACAATAGAAACTAAAGTCCACACAAAAAATTTCTTAACTGACTAAACCTGATAAAAAAGTTATTTTTTGTGGTGAGATCTGGAAGGGATATTTCCTAAGATTTGAAAAAACACAAAAATGGACAACATTTATTCGTCAACTTATTTGCATATTTTGTGCAATTCACCGGGCACAATTGAATTACCTGGAAAAGTATTTCTCTTCCCCTTCGAATTACTCCATCTACCATGAAATAGAACAATAAGAAAATTGTGATAAACACGCGTGAAAATAAAATAAAAAAATCGTCAGAAATATTTTTAAAGAAAAGTTAAAAAATGAAAATTTATTACATGAATGCCTCAGTGAATTCCTCATTTCTTGGTTACTGTCGCGAAAATTTGCTTGAAAATTATGCAGAGACATGACATGAGCATATGATTATATTGAATTTTTTTCTTTCATTACGGATCAATGTCCACAAAAATCGACGTGTTTGGTTTTTCTATTATTTATGTGAACAGTGGCAAAACATTCAGATAGACATTGTGAAAAGTCTCTACACTACGATCTGATCGTCTTTGGATGGCTCCTTTAGCTGCTAAGAAGCTTTTTTGGTGATCGATATGGTTCTTACCTCCATATTACTGCGAACTCTGGCCTAGTCTAAGTAAAATAATGACGATCTCCGCATATCATTGGCGCAGACGTCATAAATGAGACAAAAGTTCTCGATCGTAAATACCCAGTTATCTACAATAACGTCGTGGTAGGACTTAAACCACACATTATGGTTAATTCAGAAAACATACGGTTTGTGGAAGCCTTGTAACCAGCAGAGTGGAATCAACTCGTCTGGGTATTGTACAAGAACTCTCGGTTTACGAAGAAAAACAGATCCTTTTGTTTTGGAAACACATACAAGCAAATAGCACAATGTCTCATTCTCAATCGAATAATTCGTAAAAAATACAAGTCATATGGAAAAATAAGGAAAAAATTCATCAAACTTGACAGTAAAGAATAACGGTATTCTTTGAAGCCATTTACACGTTTCATATTTTCCCGTGCTTTTTCTTTTTCAACCCTTTTTCATTCTCCATATCTACTCCAGTAATGTCCTCTCTTCAGATGTGGTAATGATGAATCTATCCAAGTAAGAATGAAATATTTTTTCTTTCCTTGAAGGGGTAGTATTTCCTTCCGTATCTCTAAAACTTTCCTGGCACAAGTTTGCCACAGGGAAGACAAGATATGACTTAATATGTACAATACATTTTACAGTGTAAAAAAAATCCAGATTGTGAGATAGGATTTGAGTGAGAAAAATATCTCTCTGGTGCTCTGTTTTTCTCTTGATTTTCATATCTTATGTGTACGGAACTAAACACATAAACGGATATTCTCATACTTAATAGTCACAGGAAAAAAAAATTCTCAAGACATTTTAAATCTCAAAGAATTAGTACTAAGAAAACTAGTAAATATTCCTTACCTTGTGGAATATCATCTGAACCCTGCATATTTAATTATTTGAGAAAAGTTAGTAGGAAAATAAATGAATTTTTACCAATAGAGATAATTCACATGACAGAAGAAAACGTAGAGATGGAAAGAGAGAGAGGGGGCGGGAGGAGAGGGTGAATTACATCATCTACGTGATCCATGCCGGTCACAGAAACTGAGTCAGATGGCGCTTGAGACGAATATAAATGACGTACACAAAGAAATGCCCTGCATTAGTGAACAAAGACGACTACTGATTCGTGATGTCTCAAGGCCACGCAAAAAGGTAGCCTCATTGTAAGATATATCAACCTAGAAATTTACAGGCGATCAAGAACAGACGCTAATTCTTGAATAGAGATCAGGTTTATTTATTTTCTTACTAAGTATTGTCATCTTTGAGTCATTGCCGTATCAAATGAGGCACTCTCAGGAAATGAGAGAATAAATAGCAATCAAGAAAATCATACAAAAGAGAGGATATGAAAATGTATGGTCTAAAATGCGGTTTTTACCATCTGGAAGCCTGAATAGTACTGTTTTAAAAAAAATTCTTCATCAGTCATGAACGAAATGAATGATTACATTTCAATTTAACGGTTACCGAACAATAACTTGAGGCAAAAAGCATGGAAAACCAGTGTGGATGCATCCCAATTCCATCACAGGGCAAAGGAAATATAAAATTCTGTTTCAAACTTAACCAAGCCATCCATAAAGAAGTGTAATCACAATAAAATGTGCTCAAGAAAAATCTGGTTTGGAATACTCGTGGAGAATCGTTGGGCGTTCTTTTTGTTCGTTTCAAGACGTAAGACGCCTTATCATGAGGGAGCACGCACAAGTGAACTGGATATGGAGTAGAGGAAGATGAAAATAAGAGAAAAATAAACCTCAAGCAAGTTTCGGAGGAGCACGCAAGCTCTAGTTATGTCCAAAATTCGCAACCTCGTCCAGGCCTTGTATAGTAGCTGAAAGATGGAAAAGAATCACGCGTCACCACGACACCTTCTTCCTGCACACAAGACACAGCGATGTGATCCCCCATCACCAGCTTTCCTCGATCGGATTCATTTCTTCTACTTAAAAACAGGAAAAAAAGTAAGAGCAAAGAGTTCCAGCCGGCTGAACTCCAGTCTCTCGGGAGAGGTGCTCAGATACCATCGCGTTCAAGTTAAAATCCTGGCCTACACCCTGGCCTACACTTGGCCATCCTCTTGCAGTCTGCAGCGGAGAGAAGGGAGATGAACGGAATCCAACAGAATCGAAACAGTCATCCTCACCTCCTTGCCTCAAACGGCACCACTGATCGATGGTGGATGAAGGCGCGACTCCTCGAGAGATCGAGAACCTGCAGAAGGAACCGAGGTCCAATGGCGGCAGTGGCTTCTGCCGGCGGCCGACCGAGAGAGAGAGAGAGGAGATTGTCGTGGCGCCGAAGAGTTCTTCCCGAACGATCACACTGGTGAGAGACCTTTTGGCGCCTAAGCGTGGTGACAAGGGGCACTCCTTACGTCAGCAACGGGCCGGCCGTCCACGTGTATTCTTGTGGGCCCAGTGTACAGTTCATAAAAAAATAATTTTATGGGTACCCAAGTATATGTAAAATATTAGAGGGCTGAGATGTAAAAATCCATGTGCATAGCTCTTCGTCGTCTCCTTGTCACTGACCAAGGGAAGGAAACGGAGGCCCCGATCCACCGTCTTCAGCCCGCCGGAGCAACCTCTCTTTGCTCGTCTCTTTGGCGGCCGCCCACCCCCTCTTTGGCGTCTTCCTTCCCCCATCGACCTCCTCTTTCTCTCTCTCTTTCTCATTGATTTGCTCAGATCTGCCGGTATAAGTCTGGTCAGTATGTTATTTCCTATCTGGATTTTATTAATTTCGTTTTCTCCCGAACATGTATCATAATTTTGATTTTAAAACTTTTATTATCCTACTTATTTTTATCCTTTTCTCTTTTAAATTTTATTCGGTAGAAAATGAATATCAATGTCATCTGAATGTTATTTTCTCATAGAATAGATGCCCCTGTAATGTTCAATCAGTTTACTAATGAAATATTTAAAATCAAATATAGTATTTAAACTGTTTTATCTTGGATAAATGAAGGGAATTGGGATCGGACAAAGAAGTTTTGGACAATATGGAAGTTTTGGATACAAAACCTGAAAGAACGAAGAGCGGAAACAAGTACAGCATCATCATTCCAACTTATAATGAACGTCTAAACATCGCCCTCATCACCTACCTCATCTTCAAGCATCTCAGGTATCCCATAAAACGATCTAAAGGAAAACGACTGGATTTCGAGTTCATTCGATGCAAATTCCTAATTTTCCTTGTATATTTCTGGAGCTAGATCGGATTACATGTACAGTATGTCTTAATCGAACGGGGTTTCCTGTATCTTTCACCTGTGCCCTCTCATTTTACTTTAAAGCATGTTGATCTCTTGTTCTCTCTGGTTTCTGGTATCCATCATTAATACTCAATAGTTACAACTTTCCGTTCACAGCCTTGAAGAGGATTAAATGAATGTGGGTGCCTGTGATTTCTGTTCAGAGTATTTTTTCAGCAAGATGAACAGTTTTTTTTCTTTACTAAGATCTCTCTCTGACTTCTCCCTAGAAGTTCAGAGAGATGGGAACTTTTGAATTTGTCACTTAATGATGATAGGTTGGATAATAACGATTGTAAGGACGGCACTCTCTTGGGTCATATGCTTGTAAATTTATTGTTACCCCAGTGAGATCCTACTGACTAGTTATTTAATAAAAATTTCTCCTTTCTCGTTTCATGGATCCTTTGTGAAGGACAATGTTTGATATCCTTTCCGTGTTTCTTGATCCACGCACGGCAATAACTGCTCCATTCATGGCAGATGAATTGTCCTTGAATTTTCTTTTGTTGAAATTTGAGAGCCTCAGTCTGCTATACAATCTTCAGAGGGCTTTCTGTTCAAGAGAGCCTCCCCTCCCCACTCCACCACCACGCGTGAAAAAGAAAAGGAAAAAGAAAAGAGAAGGCAATCGGTTTTCCGTTTTTTTTTCTTACTCTCTCTGCTGGTCAGCATGAAATGTTAGCAGCTGACAGTAATAACGGATAACTCTGCCTATTCGGCTCTATTTTCTCCCTCTATTGCACCAGTATTTTGATTTCTTGAATGCAAAGAGTGATGTCACTACGTTATTAGTATTGATTACATTTCTGACAATCATTGGACTAAGGATGCGTGTTGAATGAATCATTGGCAGTATAATGACAATATTCTTTTAAACTTTTACTGATGACAGATCGTTAGTCGATCGCATTATATAGTATGGACGCCCTGCTTTTTGTGAGTTATTTCTTAACGTCAACTAGCCCATCTGATTCTATTAATAATATTTGGTTTGATAATTTCCTCTTCTTTGAAATTATACTTTTTTATCAACTTCTGCATTATATTTTCATCTCTCACGGTCATCCATCCATTCTTCAATAGAACATATTTACTTTTTACCTCGTTCTGTCTGTTGAAGTATTTTCGTGTATTCCTGACTATCCACTATGGTAGAAGAAGGAAAGAACTGCACTTCTTTTTTTCTCCTATGATACAATGGCTCACCCACTGTTGGAAATTCCATAAAATAGCTATTGTGGGCACCTTACATTTCTTGACGGCCATGATGCACACTGTTTAAATTATCCTTCTATGATATTTTAATTACTATTATCACATTCTAATTGACGAGGATCCTGACTCCTATGTACATTGGCAGAAGCAGCTGACCTTGCTGATTTTGTTTGGTCATCTGCTCTAGTGATGTAGACTTTGAGATCATTGTTGTGGATGATGGAAGTCCCGATGGAACCCAAGACATTGTAAAGCAGCTGCAGAACGTCTATGGCGAAGATCGTATTGTAAGCGCCGTGCTAACTTCTTTGGAAATGTTCAAATTCCATATTATCCTTGGTAAATTTTGACAGTAGCTGATTTTTACTTGTTGATCTTTCTTCGTTCCACTTCTGCTTGATGATGGATTGAGCCAGTTATTAAGACCAAGACCAAGCAAACTTGGTCTAGGTATGGATATACCCATTTCCCTTTTTTCTTTTGAAACAGCATGGGGAACAGCTCTCAAATGGATCTAATTTCAGGAACTGCATATCGTCACGGCTTGAAGCATGCATCCGGCGATTTCGTAGTCATTATGGATGCCGATTTATCTCACCACGTAAGCAAAGAATTTAACGTCGTTTCAAACCAGTCCCACCAGATCTCATAGAGTTTCATTAACTCATTTCATATTCTACAGCCGAAGTACCTGCCGAGCTTCATCAGGTGCACTCAATAATACGCTTCTATTCGCGCTTGCTTAAAATAATGCAGACTTTTTTTTAATCTATCCAGTGGAAAGCTTTTTCTGCATCCGTTTTTGATAAATTGATTAAAATCCTGGAAAAAAAATGGTAGCCATCTGTACTGTGGTATTTATCCGTTATTTATTCCTCCGTGGCATGAACTAATTTTTTTATTTGTCGGTAAATTTTGTAAATCATCAACAAACTCGTGATGAACAGGAAGCAGATAGAGACCGGTGCAAGCATTGTCACTGGGACTCGCTATGTTAGCGGCGGCGGGGTACATGGTTGGAACCTCATGCGGAAGCTCACAAGCAGAGGGGCCAACGTGCTTGCGCAGACACTGCTGTGGCCCGGGGTGTCTGACTTGACCGGATCCTTCCGGTGAGTCGCATCTAAAACGGCAGAAGATGCAGTGCTTCCGCATGGATAGAAAGCTAATGCCCGCCTCTGTTTCCCAGCCTCTACAGGAAATCTGTTCTCGAGGACGTCATTAATTCCTGTTTTAGCAAGGGATACGTGTTCCAGATGGAAATGATTGTTAGAGCATCAAGGAAAGGCTACCATATTGAAGAGGTGAATCGATGGAACCCTTACTGAACCTGTGGAGGGTGTCATCAATTTTTCTGTATTTTTTTCATCTGAAAAAACGATGAAGGTTGACCTCTGATCTTTGTTCTTCTTCATGCTCTGCTGGTGTGATAATAATGTGGGTTTTATTCTTTTACTGCGTAATTTCGTTTTTAGTCAATGCGGCTTATTTTCTATTTTCCCCGGCGATGCTTGGAAGAGATATTTTTTCAACTCTGGACTATCTTTTTTTTCGCCTGTGCGTTGACTTTTTTTTTTGATTGGGAAATGGGGGGCTTCTCCCGTGTTATATTTTCTTGTTATGAAAGAGTTGGATCGAAATAAAACGGTTCTTACTAGTTTTTGTCTGACTGTAAATCTGTGGTCTGATCATCGTAGCTTTAAAATTTTCTTTGCAGGTTCCAATTACCTTTGTTGACAGGGTTTATGGGAGTTCTAAGCTAGGAGGATCAGAGATTGTCGAGTATCTAAAAGGCCTGGTGTATCTTCTGTTCACAACATGAAGGAACTTGCGCCTCCAGCAACGGGCCACAGAAAAAAAAATTCTGGTTTTGCGATATTTTGATGAGAAAAGTTCATTTCCATAAACGTTTATTTTATCTTTTTTTAAAAAAACTAACTTTCAGCTGATGGAAAATGAAGTAATGAAAAATTTATTTTTATGCATCTCGTGTCATTCATTCCAAACAATGCAGCTCTGGTTTTCCCGGGCTTGGTCCTCAAAACTAAAGCCAAAAAGTAAAGAGGTCTCTCTCTCTCTCTCTCTCTCTCTCTCTCACACACACACACACACACACTCTCTCTCTCTCTCTCTTCTCTCTCTCTCTCTCTCTCTCTCTCTCTCTCTCTCTCTCTCTCTCTTCCCTCTCTCTCTCTCTCTCTCTCTCTCTCTCTCTCTCTCTCTCTCTCTCTCTCATCTCCCTTATTGGGCTTGGGCTGGAATGGTATTGGGCTTAAACAGGCCCATCAACACTGCAGGCAGGGCTTGCAAGACCCGGAAATTTAACAGAACAGCACGTATAGTGCTAGACATAAAATGCATGAAATCCCCGGCCACAGAACAGCCAGACGCCGTTGACGAGGGGAGGTCAATCGGGGCTCCCGATGGCGGGGCCCACCACCAAAGGAAGTCCCAATCCTCAAATAGTCTCTCTCCTTTGACTCCTGCAACCTTGGATGGAGATCGCCTTCAGACCCTTCCAAACCCGAACAAATACGTTGACTTCTCCTGCCCCCCAGCTCAACCCAATCTTCAGTGCTTGCGGTGACCCCTCTGTGAACCCTTTGACACAGACGGTGGTCAACTCTTGTCGAGGGGTAGAGAGAGAGAGAGAGAGAGGACCAAATGTGGGGACCAGCCAGATCTTGCGACCTGAGAAGAGAGAGAACCAGAGTGGCCAAGGCTAGGAGTTTGAATCAATCCAGCCAGGAAGAAGGGTGAGGAGGTGTTTCTTTCCGTTTTTAGAAAGAAAAAAGAGGGATCTTGGAGCGAGCGAAGAGAATCGATCAAGAAAATACTACCCGGGTGGGGGGGGAAGCGGAGGAAATTACTGGCATCAATCAGCATGACAAATGGGGGGGCATCCGACGACTACAGCCTATTTTTAACAGTACGGGACAGCTTAAAAGGGGGGCCGCCTGCCCATCAGAAGAAGCTGCTGTACAGTTCAACCAGATATGTGCTTAGAATGGGAAATTTCCCTGGCCGGATCCGTCAGTGGCCTCGCCGGAGGACCGAGAAAATCCCAGACGGCTTCTCCTTGCGGTCGGTCTCGACGCCCACCTGCGCACGCCGGTCGGAGGGAGGAGGACGGATCAGGAGGGGCAGCGGGAGGGAGGAGGAAAAAAAAAAATCAGAGGGGAGCGAGGAGGTGCGCTTCTATGGCGGGTACCTCTTTGGCGATCTGCCGAAGGTTCTCCACAATCTCCGAGAAGTCGGGCCTGTCGCTCGGATCCTGCTGCCAGCATCGCTCCAGCAACTCCTTCAGCTTCGGATGGGTGCTCTTCGGAATGGTAGGCCTCAAACCCTAGAAATCACCGGAAAGAGTTAGACTGAAACCCCACGCGATCCCTTGGAATGAAACCCCCGCCCAGGACGAACGGGGAGCTTGATCGTGCAGGAAACCAAGGCGGAAACATATTTTTGCCTTCTGATGATGGGTGATTCTTTTCAGAACCCGAGAAAACTCGCTCACGGGGAAGGATTTCATACTGCGACTGAATGGCAGGCGATAGGAACCCTAAATGCCCCCAACCAGGCGGGTGATTGTGTTCTAGGCTGCGATGGATGCCTGACCAAACAGAGGAGATCAAATCATCCTACCTTTTGAACAACTCCGACTGCTGCCTGCAATGGCGTCAGGTACTCGTAGGGGACCTGAAATCATTAGAGCAAACGCAAGTTAGCCTCCGGGCAACCTCCGGATAACACGAAGATAGTAGCTGGGCTGTTGATCTTGATCATGAAAAAAAGGGAAGCGGGCAGGTAATTGTGTGGCTACCTTTGCAGTAAGCAGCTCCCACAGCACAATGGCGAAGCTGAAGACATCGGCTTTGTGATCATACGCTTTGTGTTCTATGACCTTCAGAGGAAGAGAGGATGATGATGAATGGATACAGTATTTCAGGGGAAACATAATCCTTTTATGGCATTAATAAGCCGTAGCAGGGCTAATTACATGATAGCGCACGCAGTGAAAAGAAAAGATTTTTAGGTATTGAACAGGTCAGCGACCAGCCCAGCCGGGGAGATGAAAAGATTTCAAGTGCCAGAAGCTAGATCAAAAGGATATTCCAAAAAATTGGGATTGAAGTCTTTATTTTTCAGTATTACTTAATAATAATACTAATAATAATATTAGTGCTCGGAGTGAGCGCAGAGGAGGAGATGAGAACACTGGAACGAAGGATACAGTACAGCGAGTTTGAAATCACTGGAAGAGATTGGATCATCCGTTAATCATTCTTGCAAGGTTTTTCTGGCATGCAAAATTTTGTACGGCAAGATGGATTTGGTCACAGTTCAACAACTGCAAATCTTTCCCAAATTAGCAATCATATCAGGGATTCATGAGTTACCTCGGGAGCCATCCAACGATATGTTCCAGTTTCAGCAGTCATGACGCCAGATTGATTTTTGACTCTGGCAACCCCGAAGTCAGCGACCTTAACAACCTGGATTCCGAACAAGAATGAGAATCAGTGACGAAAATGTTCTGCCAGATCACTAAGAAGAGACGAGGTCTCATATTTTATTATATCAATCAATGGGATTTTTTTTAAAAGAAAAAAAATACTGTGCAAGGAGACATAGCATGAGCCAATCATGCCCAGGATATGCTCAAAAACTAGAGAGTGAATAATGATCTCAAAAGACAGACGTAAAACAGAAGAAAAACCCACAATTACTCAAATATTTATTTCATGGGATCAAACACCATTGCATTAACTTATGTTTTACCTCGTGTTCATCAATCAGAAGATTGGCGGTCTTCAGATCCCTGTGGATGATATTATTTTGGTGCATATAGTTCATCCCTTTAGATATGTCAATCGCCACTCTGATTAAAGCAGGGAGTTTGAACGCGCCCCTCTGTTTATGGAGAAAATCATATACGCTCCCTCCAGACATGAACTCTGAGCAAAAAAAAAAAAAAGGCGCCACATGAACTGGACTCAGTTCACGAAAGAGAGGTGGAAACTCATCCCCCAAAACCCTAGCAGTCGTACCTGTGATAATGTACAGATTCGGGGGCCTTGTGCACGCGCCAATAAACTGCACAACGTTCTTGTGGCGAACTTTCCTGTGAAAGGTAGAGCAGCAGTCAAAACATGAGGACATTGATTTCCTTTGGAGAACTAAGGAATGAAGGCAGGTGGCGATGGGTAGTGAGATCCCAGCCATTGAGGACAAAAAACATTCATAAAAAAAAATTCTGAGCAGAAAATATTTTCATGCGGTTTCTGTAATCTTTTGTAGTATGCTCTCTTCTGACTCTATAAGTTCATTACAAGCTGGTTTGCTTCTTCTGACTCTATAATCTTGTGACTCTATAAGTTGGTCTGCTTCTTCCTCACAGATGCCTCAGATTCTAATTGCATCTTGTCAAAAAAAATAAAAAAAATACAAAAGTTGAATTTGAACCTCGTAATATCAGATGCATAAAATCAGATGACAGGAAATGACAGGAAACCAGATGATCACTTCAAACAGGGGTGGGAACTTCAACCATCAGGATATGGCAAACTACTGTGCGGATCTTGAATCAAAAGTCAATTGAGGAATCATTCAATTATAACCTCATAATATAGACCTCCTGTGCAAATTCCCGCTGCATTTCCTTAGTTATACGTTCAGGCTTCAATACTTTGATGGCTACATCCTGGCTACAGTAGGATCCCCGATAGCTGAAAAGGAGTAGCATCATTTAAGCAGTGAATTTTTAGAACTAACACAAAAAAAAACTCAGTCCATGCTACAACTTACAGGTCACCGTAGGTTCCAGATGCTACTTTATCACCAAATTTCAGTTGCTTTACATCAATTTCCCACACATCAGTCCCATCTGTGGGGATTTGCAGAGCTTTAATAGGTGATTCGTCTTTGACTGGACTGTTTTCCATGATAGGAAAGACCTGATGATGTATTGGTGGAGCATCCTTCTGCAAGGTAATAATATTTTAAACACAACATAAAGGAACGATAAATGACTTTTTTAATATAATGTACTAAAGTAACAATAGAAACCCACAGACCAAACATTTTCATAAGTCAGTTCCAGGGGTGAAACAAAGCCCAAAGGTCAAAGCCGTACTAAATATTTTCATGAGCCCATGACACCAATAAGACGTACTTAAAAGGCGGCATGTGGGACATCTCTTCAATTGGACCACCACACCAACCAAAAAATGCTCAAAGGTCAAGAAACGGCATTAAAATCAAAAGCACGGGAATGATGAGTAGGCCCCATTGCAAACTCCAGCTAGGAATGGTGGAGATGGGATATATTTGTATATATGTTGGGTGGGTCATTGGTTGGTTGTGGGATAGAATAAGTTAGTCCAAGGGAAGCCAGATTGATTCCATTTGACCTTGTTGACCAATAATAAAAGAATCAGAGCCAATTCAAGGCTAAGAATTATGTTTACAGTAAGAATATAATGAGTAGCATGAAAATAGGAGCAATCAACTTAAAAAATATATATAAAAGCCATCATCTCAACCTTACGAATCTCTCTTTGAATCGCACGTCTAAGCTGCCCAGTTTCCTGAAAGAAACCACGCGAAAATTGTCAAGAAAAAGGAATCGGCAGTGAAATCAGATTATACAAGTTAATCTGGTTGTCAATGTGCTGGTAAAAATTAATAAATATCCATAAAAGCCTCAGGCTGACATGTATGTAGGCATATGGACAGGATGAAATTATGTTTCGGTCGCCAGCACTGACTTGCATCCTAAAAATATGAAGATCCTTCGCAATAAGTCATTCATCTTCTTCAAAAGATACATTTCCACTAAGAATAAGAAATTAGTGTTGGATAATTCCTCATAAAACTACGTCATGCCATTTGTGGGCTTTGTTTCATCGTGGGACTTTCCATTGTGTTTACCAAACGAAAAAATAATGGTGGAAGACTTAAGTCTACTATTTGATAAAGATATTTACATAAAATCACAACTAAATTTTTTTTATTAAGAACATGAATTAAAATATGAAAAATTACCTCGTCAGACCATCCAGCAACAACAAAGACGTCCAAAGAATATCCATCATTTGTGGAGAAAGCATGTGCTTCTTGAATGTTGAGGCCAATGTCAGCCAAAAGAGAAGTCAACTGCAAAACGTCAATGCATTTGTCTATGATCAAAAATTGATATGGTGGTGGGATGGCGGATACAGACATAAAAAATCTACCACAGCAGGAGGAGAAGAAAGCAGGTCAACCGTTGAATATTCAAAAGGATGATCGTCTTCTTAGTTCTTCTTAGAAATTGATTTCACTGTTATTATCCACATAAATATTATCGAGTCATCAATGTCTATCATTTTGAATAAAAAGATAAACCTCTGGTGTTTTAAGGAGGGAATTCAAAAATAAAAGCATGGAGTCAAAATAAAAGAGTGTGTTTCATGACAGGAGCCTCAAAATTAACTATCATCAGTGTAATATCTGACGTCAAAAAAACTATCTGCTGTTTAGTGCAGAAACACAGCATCCAACCACAAAAAAAATTATATGCATTTTCCAGGAATTGTATTCACTAGTCAAACAGCATCGTGAATATGAGAACCATTAGAGACAAAGAAAAAATTACATGGCTGAGAAGCTTTCGCTTGTCATCTGCAGCAAAAGTAATTTCGTGCATGGCCCTGTAGATCAAAAAGTAGAACATAATCGATCAGTTCGAAGTTCATTACCTGTGAAAAACGCATAACCCGAAATAAAAATGAATTTAGGGAATGAGGCAATGGAAACTTTACATAAAAAGGAAAGAATTTAATGAGGTATGATGTGAAAACTGTTATGGGGCTTGTCATGATTGTTAACAGATAAAAAAAATACAAACGGAACCACTGTTATACTAGCGGGGTCTACTCTATTTTGAATTAACGAAACAAAAATTAGACTAGCAATGAATCAGCAAAGATTTGGTCAAAAAGGTAAAACTCCCGCATCCAAGAATATACACCGTTCTCTGTCATAATTAATTGAATGATGATAGATCCGCTACTGGGTCACATTGTTAAATATGGCCTTCAAATTTCACCAATAAATGCGAAACTGTGCTCACAATTAGCAGAGCGGGCCCCATTCAATATATTCAGTTCTCAGGCACAATTCTTAAACATTTGTGGTCAAAGAATGCATGGCCCACAGTTTCAATGTGGAAAACGTTGTGGAACAAGCAAACAGTTATGGTCATCAAATTCCCCGGGAAACAAGTGGAAAATGTATCTACATATTTCATTATTAAATGAGGGAAACACATTCTGGTATGACACCAATAATTACATATCAGGGTGCCCCCAACGGGTAGAAGGTGAACCAGTTGGGTCAGTAACTGACAGAGGGGTTGAATCGGTTCCAAGAAACGGTTAGTGGAAGTGGCAAACAAGGGACCAAGGATGTATAAGAAGGGAGGGATGCTCAGCAACAGGGGGTATCTGGAGAGAACGAACCAAGTGGAGAGCGAGAGGATCTCTCGAACATCCTCCAAGGTGATCAGTCATTTCAACTGGCCATTTCTACCCTCAGTATTCTTGTTCTGTGTACCTTTGTTCTTCAATTCAAGAAGTGTTTTCCTTCAATATCAATTGGCATTCTACCACATTCTAAATAAGTAAAAGTTTCAGAAACGCTAAAGATTTCAAAGGTGTCAAGACATGTTTTCCCACCAACTTCCTACCTCTGATTGGACGGCATTAGTTGTCTCCCAAAAATGCCATCCTATAAAACACCACAGAAGGGCGAAAAAAATTTCTACCTAGAAACAAAAATTGGAAGTTATCAACAGAAAAAAGTGTACTAACCAACAGTGGGGATGGGGATTCTAAGACAAGGGCGGTAGGCAAGAAGTAGCAGACGAGTATCGAGATGGAGAGCTTTCAGAGATCATCCCTTCTGCGTTCTACCCGAGATGGAGAGTTGTAGAAAGTGATCTACCTGGAGGAGTTCCCATTAGCACTGGCAACGCTAGCACCATCATAGACATGTCCTCCGCTAGTTTCAGACGCAAGGGCTTCAAGATTTTGAGACGAACCAAAAGCAGGAGGAGGATGAACGCTGAAGAATTGATCACGTTAGCACTGTGGAAAAGAATAAAGTAGAGAGGGAATAGATGATTTAGGGCAGAAGGAGGCACCCACCTTCGTCGAATAAAGTTAGTAGAAGAACTCTGTGCATCTTCTTCTTCTTCTTCTTCTTGTTCTTTTTCTTTCAAACCAGACTCTAAGGAATCATGAACTGGCGGAACCTACAGAAACAAGAAAAAAAATGTCTTCATTTGTTATGTATTTATTTTTCGGAGATAATTGTTTATCTAGTGGCGCATCAATTCCGACAGAACTACAAGCAAGTGAAAGATAAACGAAGAGATGCCAGCAACTACTCGTATATCACATTAACAGCCGACCATGAAAAAAAAAATGTCCACTGCCCATGTGATTAAATTTTTTCACTTCCCCAATTTCGCAATGAGTTGCAGTCGCCAAATCACAAACCATATGATCACCAAGGTCACCAAAAAACAGGTAACTGGTTACATTATTCTCTTTTTTAAGGCTGCATCGATCATTGGATGGCAAACGTATGATCTTCTTCTTGGCCTAGCATTTTAAGATATGACCTCTAAAAACTTATATAGAGAATTGCCACATGACTTTCTCCACACATCAGTAGGTCCTGTGGACTATGATAATTGGACAGGAACATTGGATGGAAAACTTATGATCTTCTTCTAGAGCTAGCATTTTAAGATTCAACCTCTAGAAACTTATATAGAGAATAGCCATACGAAGACAGGACCCAGCGCCCCAGCGAAGACAGGACGGGTAGAGCAGGAAGGGGCGACGATCAGACTATTCCTTGTCTTGCTCTGAATAAATGAATCCCTGTGTTTATGATAATTGAGCAACGATCAAGCCAAGTCAACCAGCGGAACCCAAGAGAAGAGGGTTTTCACCTGAACAATGCGAATCTCAAAGGGGATCTTGTTGGCCGGATCCGCAGCCATCTCCAGGAGCCTCTTGTGCATCAAGACATCTTGAGCCCTCTCCACGTTCACATCCATCGCATACCTGCACGACGAGCAATAATCCTTCTCACCGATCTTTCCAACGCGATTCCATGAAAAAGTGACAGGAAGGTCCGTTTCAATGGCTACTCGAATCACAGAGAAGAAGAGGGGAGCATAATTTCTCACGGAGAGGGCAGAAAATAACGTTTCAATCCCTCTCTCCCCATCCTCCCGGGCAGAGGTGGGAGATGGAGGAGGAGGAGGAGGAGGAGGAGGAGGAGGAGGAGGAGGAGGAGGAGGAGGAGAGATTAACCTGAACAGGAAACCGAGGGGACCGGTCGCTGACGAAGCTCCGGGGAGGCGAGGAAAGAAGAGAGGAGAGGGAGAATTACCGCGCTGGGAGCCGATTGAAGTGGGCCCAGATCTCGTCCTCGAACCCGGGCAAGCGAGCCTCCTCGCAGTCCTTCAGGCGGCGGAGCACCTCGTTGTAGACCTCGAGCTTGTACCGTTGCTGCCGCGGCTGCATCGGCGACGAGTCCACCGATCTGCTACTGCAGCTCTCGACGTCGTCCATCGCCATCGCCTGCGCCAAACAGGAGACCGATCTTCGTCCCCCCCACGCAGACTCCGCTCAAGAGAGCACCCCGATCACCACCCCCCAATCTCCAATTCCTCAAGATGGCTCCCGAAACGCCAGAGAAGAGGATGGAGGAAAACGATGGGCGGAGAAGGAAGAGAATAAGGCACAGAGAGAGAGAGAGAGAGAGTACCAAGAGATGGTCGTCGAGGCGGTGATATTTATACAAGGCTTGTCATTTTCACTGCCGGCGGTAAGTCCACGGAATATGCCGCCGCCACCCTCGAGAAGGAGCCCCCATAAGCTCCCTCCCCCCCTTGTCCGGCGTGGTGCCGCGGCGGCGAGTTTATCGCGATGCCACGCGAAGGAGGCGACCGGCTCCGCCGGCGGGAAGCCGCGCGCCCACACGCGCTCGGCCTTCATTGGACCGACCGATTTTTATTGAATTGTCGACGACCCAAGTGGTTGGTATCACCGGAATTGCCCAGTTACATTCAAGAAAATGGACCTCCTGGGGACTCGTCGCCGGCGGCGGATCCCCGCAGCGGCGCCCAGAAATGGTTTCTCTCGAACCGGGTTCCCGATATTTTTTTAAAAAACTCGATTTTTTATCAGAGAACCTCTTCAGGTGAGTACGATCCTGCCCATTTGACGCCATGTTACTGCCAAGAACTTCCTCCCCTCGGCGGCGGCGGCGGCGGCGGCTCCGGCTCGGGCGCCGCCGTAGCGGGTATCCAGATCGGATGAAACTGTAAGATCTTGATCTCGATTCCGGTTGGATAAGATAATCTGATCAGAACGGGGAGTGGAGGAGGGGGGAGGTCCAGGTTCGGATCAGAACGGAGGATGGAAGGAATATCTCACGGAATCGGAGGTTCCTGCCATATTGCGCACCAATTCGCGCTAGGCGGCGGCGTTGACCACGCCTCTTGCCTCACAGTCCGCTCCTCTGACGCCGAGATCTTATCCTCTCTAATCCGATCTCCGAGAGGATCGTTAGCAGAGTCGTAAACACCGGAGAACGATTGGCCAAATGTCCATCTATACGGCGTCATCGGCGCTGACTTTGCTCGGAAAAAAATCTCGCGACGAAGATCCAATTGGGCTCGTTCTCTCCTTGGGAGACAAATCAAACCGGGTCTCATCGCGTGCCGGTCAACGCGAGCACGTGGGCGTCCCAGCGACGAGGCCCGTCCGAGAAGGCGAACGCCGTAGACCTCCCCGCCACCTCCTCCGGTCGGCGCGCCCGCCGGCAGCCGCGGGCGTTGACTTGGCTGCCATCCATGCCGGGGAGACCTCTGGGTCTCCTCCAGAAGCATTGTTCTTACTAAAAAAGCTGCAATTTGATGCTCGTCCGCGTCGCAGGAGATCTGGATAATCCGCCGCCACGGGGGAGTCAACGTCTACCCAGATTACTTCCGTCCGCAGCTAGCCAGTTACCCTGTCTTAGCTCCCCAAGTCAACCCCGGGAACCGAGTCGGACGGACCGTTACACCCGGCAAAAGAGACCGGATGCCACGCTGGTGGCCACGTGGAAAATCCACATGTGAATTTTTTTCCTGCGTAAGTTGCACTTGTCGGCAGATAAAAGCATATTCAAAGGAATATGCTTTATCTCGCGAAACGCATCCGTACAGTGGCGGCTGATTCAAGGTGCCTCCACCTGATAGCCCCGCCGCCGGAGCCGCTGGTCCCCACGGTGACGTGGACGAGATACGGCCTGGCCCTTGACTTCTCCAAGGGGCGCCGTAATCGGTTCGTTGATTGGCTTACATCGGTTGACTTTGAAGAATTGGAGGCAGCGCCAAGCAAGCTGCCCAAAATATCTGCGGGCCCCCGGATGAAAAAAATACAAGCCAACCTTATCCGGATCACGTGGAACGCGGTAAAGGCTCCACAGAGGGGATGGGGCCCACTCGGTCATCCCTCACGAACGCGACCCTTCGAAGGACGATGACGTTAGAAGAGGAGAGTTGGTGTGTGGGTTTGCTCCTACTCCCTGAGTTGGGCTGGGCCGATTATTGGGCCCTCTCTCTCTCCCCTCCCTCTCCCTCCCTCCCTCCCTCTCCCTCTCTCTCTCCCTCTTACTCTCTCTCCTCCCTCCCTCCCTCCCTCCCACTCAATCTCACTCTTTCTCTCTCCCTCTCTCTTCCTCCCTCCCTCCCTCCCTCCCACTCAATCTCACTCTTTCTCTCTCCCTCTCTCTTCCTCCCTCCCTCCCGCTCACTTAATCTCACTCTCTCTCTCCCTCTATCTCTCTCTCTCCTCCCTCCTTGCCTTTCACTCAATCTCACTCTCTCCCTCTCCCTCTCTCTCCCTCTCTCTCTCTCCCTCCCTCCCTCCATCCCTCCTTCTCTCTCACTAGACATAGAATTAAGGTTTGCCTATCATGATTGATTGTTGATCCGATCAGAATGATCGATGTTTGATTAGCCAAGATTAATGATCGTGACTGTCAATCATCAATTACGATGATCTGATCAATCATGATCGAAGTGATCGTTAGAGAATAATATTATATTATATTATTCCTAAATATTACATATACATAAATATACAATACATATATTAAATATTTATATATGTAAAAATATATAAATAAAAATAAATATATAATATGTTTTAAAAAATACAAAAGTAGAAGTGGTAATATGTATCCTTATGGGGATCAACTAGTTTGAACATTTGTTAAATAATTCCAAAATGATGATCTTCCAACACTATCAGGCACCTAAATTGTACATATTGCAATTCATCCAAGTGCCATGAAGGTAATAAACTGATCAAATTCTTAGACATCTAAATGAATACATATTTTTCTAATATTTTTGTATTCTTTCATGATGCAAGCTTAGTTAAGGCACAATTGTAGTTGAGCTCCTCACGAGGTTTGTACATCTAATACTATGTCTTTTAACTTAGCCCATATGCTTCTTCATTATTTATAAGTTGTTGTATATGGAATTGAGTTGGTGCATGAAATTAGAGTTGTCAACTTTTGATTTCTATATTTTTGATTTGGTGTGTCAAATTAGAGTTCTCAACACCATCAAGAGCACTCTACTACTACGTATTTGAAGGGAGAGGCACCTTCACCTGCCTTGACTACAAAGGTGAACTTGGTAGTAGCAATGTCAACTTTTGAAGGCAAGATGAGAGAAAGGTGGCAGCGATGAAAGTAGGGTTTCAAAGAAGCCTTGTTGACTGAGGAGAGAGGGGGGGGATAGAGAGAGAGAGAGGCACCTTTAGTTAACTTGCTAGCAAAGATGAAGCTAGTGTTGACAATGTCAACCTCTGAAGGTAGGTGGAGAAAGAGGCGGCAGTGGTAAATGTGGGGTTTCAATTGTCCTAGATCGAAAGAAGAGAGTAAGTGAGAGAGAGAGAGAGAGAGAGAGAGAGAGAGAGAGAGGGGCAATTGACCTTGTAGTGGTAGTGAAGCTGGTGGTGGCAAAGTCATGGGGGGGAGAGAGAGGTGATGATAGTGAAGTTGACAAGGGTGCAGGTCATCGATAAAAGGAGAGAGAGGGGGTAACTAGCGGGAGTAGGAGCAAGAGTCAAGAGAGAGAGAGGGATTTAATCTCTCACCTATGTTTAATCATAATTACTTGATGATAGAAAGTCATCATCTAACATATAGGTCAATTATAGGCCTTTGATCCATTGATCAATTGATGATCGATTGATGGCCCGAATTGTGATCGTGATCACCGCCCTTTTCTTTGATTGTGATTGGCAATCGATCAATCATGATTATCGATCTGATGATTGAGTGATCATGATCGGTGTACCCTACATAGAATCAACCTAAGCCTAACCCCAGCTAATCTAAGGTTTGGATTAAATGGGCCGGCCCATATCAGCTCCCGAAGAGACTGGAAGAAAGATCCAAAATCTCAGAAGAATTATCAAATTAAGTATGCGTCAGAACAGTAAAATTCTCTCAAATAATGTTCATAAATCATGTTTCCCTTTTCAGACGTTACTTCCCATATTATGAGAAAACTCGATAGATCCAGGTCTGAAAGACCGAGTGATGATAATCTCCGGGAGACCCCTGAAGTCATATTTTTATAGCAATCTCCGAATCAGTAAAAAAAAACATCTCAGATGCCAAGAACCGGAAGAACTCCGAGAACCCAAGGTGACGATAGTAAGAACTGCTGTACAACAGGGGCATCCGATTGAGTGGGAGGAGCTAAGCTATTTTAGGGAACTATTTCCCGATTCAAGCATGATCCCAAACCTATGTCGCATGATGGTTGTCATCCTACCATCGATGAACATGAGATCATATCACCTGCTGCAAAGCAGAGAGTCCTATGACTCTATTATTTTTTTTTTAAAAGTCCTATGACTCTATTATCTAATAAAGTTAGAAATTCATGCAAGATCCGATGACTGTCTGATAATTGCAAGCGATTACTGAAACAGCGTAATCGCGAGCAGAAAACATTTGGGATGGTGATCTAGGATTCTATGGACAAGGAAAGGGCGGCATCTTAGAGGTGAACGAGAGATCTACCCCAAAAGCCCAAGAAATCTCAGGCCAGTGATGAAAAGGATGGAAGAAAGTGAAATCGGAACGACCAAGTGATGCTGGACGATCAACGTCCACCATTCTGTTCGATAAACATCAATATATATATTTGTTTTTGAGCCAATAATTTCTACAAATAATGACTTCAACGAATCGCTTGGTACAACCGATCGATCACTCTACCAGAGGAAGCAGTTGAATCTCCCTCGATCTAGACCAAAATTATGCCAACGTTGCTCGGGCTACTTACCATTTGATGGAAGAGGTCCTGTGATGGAGCCTCGCCAGAGAAAGAGGATTATACGATTAGGTTTAGGGTTTCCAAAGTGCCATCAGCGAGACGAAGATGATAGAAACGAATGAGATTTACAATGATCATCGAACCAAAGGAAATTCGTTCAACAAATGCGAGCAGAGAGCTGATTTACATCATTGAGAATGGACAGAAGTGAGCTCGTTCCTCTCCAGAAAAACCGTGAAATCGGATCAAACAGGAGGATAAGCAACGAGACATTCGGATTCCTTTTTTCTCGAGGGAGGACGACCTCTAGCCGTACTTTCCATACTTGTGCCAGCAGAGCAGCATCACGACGCACCTCCGGATGATGTAGAACCTCGACCTCTGTTCCTTCGCCACCGCCAAGCAGCCGCTCGCCTCACTTGCCGACGGCGAGCTCTCCCACCAGTCCCGCCGCCCCTTCGCCCTCCGGGAAGCGCATTGTCCCATCCCCCCCTCCCCCCCCTCCCTGCGTCTCCCCCCACGGCCAAATTCCTGGCGATGGAATGGGCTTCCTTCTACGCCAATCCTCTCTCTCTCTCTCTCTCTCTCTCTCTCTCTCTCTCTCTCTCTCTCTCTCTCTCTCTCGCTCCTCCTGTTACGCCTCGAGAGGGACGATCTCGGAAGGCATTTAGCTCGCAGAAGCACAACCGCGTTGCGCGTGGGAGAGCCTGGAGACACGTGGCGACTCGTGAGAGGAGAACCTCGGAGGACGGTTGAGCGGGGATGGGGCCCAGTCCGCGTTCCGTTCCCAAGGGGCCGTGATGAGCAGGAAATTGGGGTTTTCTAGCTGGCGCGTTACGAATTTATCCACATATTCCTCCCACTATTAGGTGGATAATTCTATTTAGGCCCCCACTTAATGAGTTTATTTATATAAATCAAAAACATCTCACCTCTCTTTTTGGCAGCGATGTACTACATGACAAAAACCCAAATAACTCGAAGTCAACTCCCCCATGAAGTCAACGCCCATTTGAGAGAGAGAGAAAGAGAGAGAGAGAGAGAGAGAGAGAGAGAGAGAGAGAGAGATCCTGCTATATCAGTACTAGTGATGTTGAGGCCCAAACCGGGGAGGAAAATTCCGAAACCTTTAGGCGTTGACTTCAGTGGTAGGCCCCCACTTTAAAATCATGTTTAAAATAATATAAAATTCCTACAAACCTTGGCGCAGAAAGTCAACCACCCCACCCTCTAGGAAATTACAGGATGCGCCATCCGATGATTTTACACTTGAATCAGAATAGGGAGGAGATTTGGGTGGTTTCAGAAGGGTCGGCTGTACAAGCAAGCAGTTGACCGAGGGCGCGTTCCTGTGAACCCAAAATAGAAATAAAATAAGGAAAAAACAAGAAACTTCGATCAATGATGAACCCGGTGGCATCTGTGGGTAGATTCCTCCATTGGGGCCATTGATCTGGCCAAGAGTGACAGGAGGTCAACGCACCTCGGTGGTTAAGAAGCTATGAGCTGAGCCTCTTGAGCCGGAGCCTGGCGAGTTCGTCTCTGCAGGAAGCTGCAGGAAAAAGGAGACGACCAGGATTGAGAAATGCCGATATTTTTCTTTAAATGAAATAAGATTAAACATTATCAATAATACCAAAATTGGAAATGCTAAACATAAGTGCCTTATTTTATAGACCTGCATCTTCGAATCTTTCCTCTGCGACCGCCACGTTCAGTCTCCCAATCAGGTCCAGCTCCTCGGCAAGCACGTCAGGGCCTTCTGGTGCACTAGAGTGGGAGTCAACGGTCAGTCCTACTCACCCGGGGACTGCGAGGAAGAGGGTTCTAATGTGGGCTCCAGGCCGGGGAATTGTCATTTTTATTTTTATTTTTATTTTATTTTATTAAAAAAAAGTCTCTAGTGGGGGTTCCATTAATACGCCCATGATGGGAAGAAAGCATGATAAAAAAAATTCCCATTACCTGTCCAGCAGGACGTCATACACAGTCTTCACGCTATTTCCTCTCCACGTTCCGTAGACGATCTTAATAGCGTCTTTGAAGACGATGTCCTTGCTTATGTAGATGGGCACCTGCAGCACGGATTCACAAAGAGAGAGAGAGAGAGAGAGAGAGAGAGAGAGAGAGACGCTTGGTATCAGTGTAACAGTGAGAAAATCGATGGCAAAGTCAAAGTTCATGCTAGAAAAGGAAAATGTACGGAAGCGTAAGACAGTTCCCGCAGTCTCATGTGGTTTTACCGAATGTACCAGATAACAACTACAGAGTGCGTTGACTTCACCCATTTTTTATCAAATTGAAATCATACTTCTTGGAGTAAAGTTCTTGCAAGGGTTAGGGCAAGAGAGGGGATGGATATGCCCTGATGGGCTGACGGGTTAAGTATCACACGGTTTCTCCACAGAAAAGGAGAAATTTTCCATGCAGAAGCAAGGCCCCAAATCAAAAAAAAAACAGCTCGCGAATTCCAGAAATAGATCACAAAAGGTTCCTCAAATTAATTTGGGGCATAATCCAGACTCGATGGTTTGGGGTCAGCCAGGGTTCTGCAATATGAACAGAGCCAGTCGAAAATTAAAATCACAGAAAAAAAAAATTACGGTCTCGTTTGTCTGCCCAAAGGTTTGCACATACCCACAACATATGCGTGTTTGTTCCCAAGTGTCTTTAAATCATGTTTACTTGTTCGCTGGATCATCACCATCACCCACAAACTATTAATCGATTCGTGTTTATCTATTTGTCCGTAGAGGGTTTCTTTTTCAAATAGTTCAGCCAAACCCAATTGTAACACTGTTTACGAGGGGCCCCCGTTGATCAGCATGCATGAAAATAAAATAATAACAGATTGATCAAGCTTATTAGTACCATGACACAAGCATAATCATATAAGAGGCCGAAAAATATATCCTGTTTTGTCGATATACCTGACATTTAACTGCCAGATGTATGGCGTCCGATGGACGTGAATCTACACTTAAAGTCGCCCCTTCTGAAGGCTGCAAATTGCAAATACAAAGGCAACATTGGGAAACGATTCAGCGTTATTAGCTAAACATAGTACCGAACGACGTAATATACAGCTAAAAATATGTTGATGATGAGGTATTGGCAGAGGCTTGTCGTTTATAACCTTTCCGAGGAATATCCGTGCATAGTATGTGTTGACAACTCTCTTAATAATCCGCACCATCTTTACCTGAGTATGCGAAAAATAGGTGAAAAGCAGTCGAAGAAAGGCATATTACTTGCACAGTTGTAAAATGATTGAAAGTCTAAAGAGTTATGAAGGTTTTCAGATTAAAAAATCCAATCCTTTCGAAAGAGCCACGATAGCACCAATAATGACCAAGAACAAAAGAAACTCATCAAATTCGTGGCATTGACTCACAGAAAAATGTGCAGTGAAAATCAGACCATCAATCATGATCACAGATTAAATTTTCAACAATGATTGAACACCGTCAGTAACACCTTTACGTCGAAATTTTCTGCAATCGACTAATTTATCCCTGTGCATCCTAATTGAAAGAGGAATTTAAAACACAATGGGAAAATAATCTGATATTGAAATAGTGAGCTTGAATCCAGTCTAACCTCATAGCCGAGATTGTCCACAAGATTTTTGATGAACTTGAATTGATCTAAGGGGGGACCCTGCATATACCAGTCAGTTTCTAGATCTACTTTTAAATTGCAATAAACGGAACAGTAAATTAAAGGATCACCTCGCTCTTCCCATCGATTAACGTATCTACAAGTCTCTCTATGGCAAACTCTCCTGTACAAAAACAGCTCACGTACAAATCAGAAATACAAGTATATAAAAAATCACAGAAAGACCACACTAAAGAAGAAACAACATACCAACGATTATGGGCAACAATAGGTCTCCATCACAAGCAACTTTTAGAAAAATGGTAGGGTTCTGAAATCGACGAAGAAAAGCATGGCCAATAGATCGAACACCAGATTTTGACCCCTTTGACTGAGGAGAAAGGGGAAGTATCTGACTGGAGGAATGCCATGTTGTCTCCTCAAAGAACCCCCGCTTCCGCAAGTTGTAGTGTCTCACAGTTTCTGCACTAATAAATATAATTTTATATTCTTCAGGAAGTTTGGTGGAGGAATTACTCACATTGTTAAATTTCATAGCGTCATGCGAAAAAAAAAACGATCAGTAGCATTTGACGTAAAAGTATACCAAGTGAAGTAAAAAAAGGTTTCTACGATGAAAATGTGAATATGAATAATACGTGCAGGCCTAACAGTGGGGAAAAAGTTTCTAAATCTAACATGATTAAGCACAGTGAAGTCGGAAAAATGTGCACCAGTGAGGCCGAAAGAAAAAAAGCGCCAAGAACAGTAATTATTTGAGCCAGGGATGTGAAATGTTGTTTGTATCGAGTTTTCCACCTTGACGCAGATAAGCTAGACATCATTGATGATGGGAAAGGAAAGAGGTTTGATATATAGATGCAACTTTACAATAAAGCCTCGATTTTTATGATTCACCGTATCAATGAATATGTTGAAAAGGAAAATAGGGAAACCTCGTCCTAAAGTTTTAAATGGAATAGGAATCAGTACTTCTTGTGAAATGAATCGAACAACAGATCCTAACGAATTAGCTCCGTGAAAGATCAGGTAACTTTCACACAGTTAAAACCTCTCCTCTGCCCTGACGCTACACGCCTGCCCAGAATTTCAAAAAGTGAGAAACAATTCCGTCCCAAATCTCTACACAATTAGAAAAATGGGACGATGAGTGATCACCCCATGAAGCTTGAGGGTAAAATAATGGCATTGACATAAATTATGAGCTCTCATTCAGCAAACATGAATCCTCGACACGCCATCGCCCGATCCCGCGACGCCAGTATTACATAGAACATGTTATACGACACATGTCGACATCAGCATAGCGTTATTCGACAGGTGCACGGAAAACGGAGGGAGAAGAGAGAGAGGGACCTGAAACGAGGAGGAACGCTTGGATGAACTCTTCCTCTTCCTTCGGCTCGCGCGGTTCCGGCATCTCGCCGGCCCCGCCATCATTACTCTCCCTGCCGCCCCCGATTGAGGCCTTACAGCAGGGGAGATGAGGGAACTGACCGGACTTCCCCACACAAGGCTGCCGGAGCCGCCGCCCCCGCCGCCGCAGCGCGTCGGAGACAAGATCGACCCGCAAGGAGAGGCTCGAGGTCGCCGACGCATTCCGCGGATTCACCGCGCAAACGTGCGATCGCGAGTCCACCGTGCGGCGCGCTCCCGGTGACGACGACGACGACGACGACGACGACGCAGAGGCCAGCGACGAGGACCGGCAACTGCACGACGCCATGTGCCGGCTCTGGATCCGGATCATCTCCTCCACCTTCCGCAGATCGACGACGAGACCACCCCCCCCCCCCACTCGCCCCCGATGCGAACGCTCCAAGGCGGCGCTAATCCGGCGATCGGCACATTTACGCCGTTAAAAAATCTTCCCGCCTTTTATAATAATTCATCTCCGCAAAACAAAATAACTAAAAAAGTCCGATTTATTTCCATCTGTCGAGAGGATGTTGTCGACGCACGAGAAAGTGACGTTATAAGCACATCCACTCGGATACAGTCACCGCTTCTGAGCGGGCCTCCCGGTGACGAGATCCCGCCGCTCCGCCGTCGGTTTCCCCGCCCGACCGGCTGCCGCGGTAACCGGATGAATGGACACCGCGAAGGTGTCCAGATGCACTGAATTCGGAGCCAAGTCAGCACGACCTGGATGACACGAGGCCGGACAATAAACCCTCGGTCGGCAGTCTGGCGTGGTATCCGACATGGCACATCATGTACACGTGTATGCGAGGAAGATTGGATGAACTACCGTCGGCGCCGAGGAGTGCGGTGGGCGGCTGAGTCAGCTCTCGCGTGGCCACGTCGGACGGCAGCTCATCCAGTGGGTTTCGACCTGGACGGCTCCTTGAGCAGCTTGATCAGCTCGAAGGTTCTCAAGTGATGGCCGGAGTGAAGGCAGAGATCGAGCGGCGTCAATCCGTCCTGGCGCACCAGCAAACGAAGAACAGTCAGAACCGAAATTAAATAATAATAATAATAATAACTAAGAACAAGCCCATATCTTGTTTGACTTTCTACGAAGAGGAGAAGTCAAACCCGGGTCCTGGAAGCCCTGTCGGCGCCCTTTATCAACAGCAACCGCACGACGTCGGTCCTCAGAGTCTGAACAGCGAGATGCAGGGGAGTCCAGCCGTCCTGAAAAAAAACCCAGAGGAAGAACAGCCAGCCTTCAGGCTACCAAGGTCCACACTCCTGCCTCTTCAGGGTCAACGGGGAAAGGAATAAATATGGAGGGCATACGTCATCGGGGAGGTTAATGTCAACGTCATACAGCAGAAGGATCTTGATGATCTGGGTCGATGCGTTCAACACAGCGTAGTGCATCAAGGTCGCCCCATCCTGTAGCAGAGAAAAAGGAAGACATGGCGTGTGATCCAGATGAAGGCCCAGCACACACATAGAGAGAGAGAGAGAGAGAGAGAGAGAGAGAGCTTCTGTCCATCATATTTATGTCTGTTTTTCATTAACATTTAGCCATTAAAAAATTACTATTTACAGAGACTTGACCATATCTTTTGGCCGTAAAGTTAACGTTTTCCTAACATTAAAAAAATAAAATCATCATTTTAAAAAATCCCAAACAACGCAGTCCATCACATCTATCTTTACTCATCTTCGATATATAAACTTTTTCTACTATTATAGAAATCTTAATTCCTCTACTAGCCACAAAAATCCTAGCCCTGAGAAGCCCTCTCTCTCTCTCTCTCTCTCTCTCTCTCTCTCTCTCTCATCTCATCAGAAATTACCTCATCTGAGAGAATAAGTCAGCTCATTAGCTCCTAAAATGGGATATGTTTTAATCCCGAGGATATTTGGATTAAAATCTAAAAAAACCGGGAAAATTGATCAGAAAATGATTCCATGCAAAATACTCACTTGATCCCGGACAAAGGGGTTTGCCGACTCTCTCAAGAGATAATTGAAGATGGCCACCTTATTGCCCAGTATCGCCCTGTGGATGGCACACAAGCCGTCCTGGAAACCAAGAAGATACCGCCAATGAAATATTATAAATCGATGGAAGGCACTGGACAATAAATAAAATTTATTTTCAACCGTTCGTGGATCTCCACCTTATCAGGAGCATTGAGGTCAACGTTGTGCTTCAATAACGCATCCAAGAGATAAAACTCTCCAGATGCAGCAAGAGTATGCAGAGGCAGCCATTTGCTCTGAAAATAATCACGCAGAGACATGCTTAAAGTGAGAAGAAAATCGCAACTTTGAAAATTAATTAAAGAAAAGCAGTAAATCTTCTTCGGACAGAATAGATATATACAAAAAAATATGGAGAAAAACTGTAAGTTCTACCATAGGAAAACGGGTTTACAGGAGGAGGCTTCTGACCGCGGCGGTAGAAGAATAATAATGGTAAGGAATCCATTCAATTTCCTTTTATTTCATTTCAAGATTTTTATTTTTTTTATGTAAAAAACCCAGAATCAGTCTGGGCCTGATGTGGGCCAGAGGAGAAACCTAAGAGACATGAACGTGGTAAGATGCTTATATTTCTTTTTTCAGGCGAGCTAGGAAGAGGGGCAGTGAAAAGTCAAACCAAGTACAGACAAGAGCATGCAGTGATCTACATGAGCTGCGGCCACCAGAAGAGGAGAACTCACCGATGTGGCATCTGCAAGATTAGGTATCCGTTTGTTCAAGAGAATTTTTTCCTCCTGGGTGAAGAGCTTCCTCTTGCCTGTTCATAGACAAGTATAACACCATCAAAAGAAAAGTAGATCGAAAGATTATGTTTATAGACTATTTATAGAAAAGGGATCGGATGGAACTACATATCATAAACGGACACACGGTCAGAAGAACAGCTTCATACAACAATTGATGATATCAACTTGAAAATACCCATCAAAAATTTAAGCCAGAATTTATTCATTAAAGTGACGACATGAATAAATTGGCCGACCCTATGTTTCCAGATGGCTTTGATCGAGAGAAGTTGACGATGGAAGCAACAAAAATGGTTCAGAATATGATTCTCGACGCTGACCCAATTACTTGGGATTTAGATTGTCACAATTCAGGAGAGACGTCGAGATAATACAAAAAAAGGAATCAGGTAATAGATAATATGTCTACCAGAGAACAGAAAAAGAAATTTTGGAAAAAGTTAGGCAACAGCTGGAGTAGGAGCAGCGGATTGACCTGGTTTCTTGTCGTCATCGTTTTCTTCAGGCACATAATCAGGGCTGCTGAAGAACTTGGAGATGCGATCCAAGCTCTCGTTCTCGATGTCCAACTTTGGGTTCTTTGGTGGCACCCTCCCACCCGAAGGAGTGGGAGGACCGACCTCCTTTGGAGGAGGTGGAGGAGGAAGGTCACGGGGGGTGTCGAGGACGACTGGCTTAAGCTGGGACAGCTTCATCTCACGGTAGGCCCGGTACTCTTCGAGATCAGGCATGGGGAGCTTCTTCCTCCTCTCTAGCTTGCTCCCGAATTTTAGCTCCTGCGCGATCTTCCGCTTCTCCTTCTTCGTCATGTTGATCTCCTCCAGAGTCTCCCTCCACTTCTCCGGCACCAGGCTCTCGACCTTCACTTCCGCAATGGTCTTCGCTCGCGGAGGGCTCCTTCTACTCCCCTCTCCGGAGCCATCGGAGTCTAGAGCACCGAAAGGATCTCCGACCTCGAAAGCACCCTCCTCGAAGACGAGACAGTCGCCGACGACGTTCTCTTCATCCTCATCCTCCTCATAATCTTCCCGTCCCCCAGAATTAGGGTTCCTCGGCTGGTACTGGAACGGCAGCCGGGGCTGAAACGCCTCAATCGAGGAAGACGGAGGGGAATTATAACCATAGGAAGACGAGGTCTGGACAATCCGAGCGGGCGAAGCGCGACGACGACGGATCCCCAAGGGGAAGAGCGTCCTCAGAAAGGCAGCAGACGAGACCGGCTGGTGGGAAGAGAGCGCCGGCCGGAGAAGGAAACCTGCGGGAGACGATGGCGCCGGAGAAGATGAAGGCACCACCATTTGTGAACGAACACTCTGGCCCTGCAGCCTCTCCCTCCCTCCCTCCCCTCCCACGCCGCGCTTCACCCTTCACCTCTCTCTCTCTCTCTCTCTCTCTCTCTCTCTCTCTCTCTCTCTCTCTCTCTGTGAGAGTTCGAAGGAGATGATAGGGAGAGAGGTAGCCGGAGGGAGTCGCCGGAAGAGGAGAGGAGTTCCCAAGGGAGGGGGGCCTGACTCTTCTCAGTACTGGATAGGGGCTAAGATCTTAGCAGGGTTTCTGGAACCGTAGGGCGGGCTCGGGCCGGACTCCGATTCTGGGCCCGGCCCAACGCCAACCTTCTAATAACCTTTATCGTCAAACATAGCTAACTTTTCATTTCGAGTAAATACGGACTCGGGCCCAAATCCACCGCCTCGGGCCCGGCCCAAAGTCAACCATCAGTCAAATGAGAGAGAGAGACACGCAGAGTCTTAACGGAAGCTAGGACTCAAGCAGCCCGGCCGGTCAACGGAGCATACAACAGGCGAAGAAAAGCCCACACCTTTCTCACGAACGAAGAAGCTGCACCAGTTTACTACCACTGCTTCTCCCCAGTCAGTCCGGCGGCGCCGCCCGTAGACATTGCGGAGAGAGAAGGCCCCTCTCATCGGGCGTAGACATTGCGGTGCCGCCCGTAGCCTCCTCCCTCTGGGCTCCCGTAGGGGGAATACGGCAGCGACCGGGACCGTTCCCTCTTCGGCCTCCCGCCGCCGCCGTAAGGCGGGGAGTAGTCGCCGCCCCTGCCGCCTCCACCGCCGTGATAGTAGGACCGCCTTGGAGACCGGCGGTAGCCGCCGCCGTAGTCGTCCCGGCCATAGTCTCCCCCCCGGTACCCATTCCGCTCGTAATAGCGGCCTGAAAACGAGTTGACACCGTAAGAAGCGTTTCTATAAATGAAGAGAGAGAGAGAGAGAGAAATAGAGAGAGAGAGAGAGAGAGAGAGAGAGAGGGGGAGGGGGGGCTTACTGGTCTCTCGGGTGCTCTTCACGCCAAGGTAGTTTCCAGGGGTTGGAGTGCGGGGGCGCTTCCTCCTCGACTGGAAGGCAGGCGACATAGAGAGAAGTTTAGTGAACATGAAGGAGACTCGAGACCCAATATTAAGCAGGGATTTCTCAAGGCGAGGGAAGGCGGGAGCTCTGGAACCAGGGGAAGAAAGATAAATAAATAAGAGGAACAGATTGCCCGAAATGGGGTGGGGGGAGGGGAGGCGAAAAGTCAACGATGAATGAAAAAATAATCGGCGAAGAGGAGAAGAAGAGGGACTGAGGAGTGCCCACAAGTAGTAGTAGTCGTAGTAGTAGTAGTGTGCGTTGATTAGTTGTTGTTGTTGTTGTTGTTGTTGTTGTTGTTGTTGTTGTTGTTGAGAGAGAGAGAGAGATGGAGATAGAGAGAGCGAGAGAGAGAGTTGGACGCTGAGGTTGCTTGGTCGGTGGTTTTAGTCGGTGTGTTGAGGAAAGTTGAGATGAATTGGGCTCATCAGCTTGGCCGCTACGAGCACAGCTGACGCAATCATCTTCTGAATGTAAGCAGAGATCCGTCATGCTCAGAACCTGGATAATCCCTTTAATTGGGTAAAAGAAGAGGCAAAATAAAAGAGGAGACGAAGGAGCGGAGGAGCGCAGACCTTCTCGACGGTGATGTAGCGGCCCTGGAGAACGGACTGATTGAGGTACTTGACGCAGCGGTCCGCGTCCTCGACGGTGTCCATGGTCACAAAGGCGAAGCCCCGGGAGATGCGGGTGCGGGGCTCGACCACCAAGAAGGACTTGGCCACCTGGAGGGGGCGCGGAACAAGGGGTGAGCCGGATTCGGAGCCCAGGGATTGATCTGACGGCCGAGCTTCGGGGGAAGGACGCACCTTTCCCTCCTTGGAGAAGTGGAGCTCCAGGTCCCTCTCGGTCACGCGGGTGGACAGCCCGGTCACGTAGAGAGTGTTCCCGGGATTCTCGGCCTCGGCCCTGGCATTTTTCGAAACATGGTTATTTTTTATTTTAAAAAAAAAAGGGGAGCTCCCTGTTTATGGAAAATATTTCACCCAGAGGACGACAGCTTGAGAACCTGCCGGCGCTGCCGGATCGAGAGCGAGATCTTGAGCGGGACCTGGCTCGAGGCCTGGATGGTGAGGGGAATGGGGACCGGGATCGGTGGCGCCCCTTGTCGGGACGAGGGGAGTAGGACCTGAGAGACAGTTGCACCGTGAGAAACAAAAACTGAGACCGAAATCAGCAAGTAATATATAGTACTATCAAGGCATTCAGAGGTTAGTTATGGCAACTCATTCGTTTCCGACGAAAATAAAATCGTGTGATGGCAGTAAATTGAATGAGACCAGTCGTCAGGCTGGGAGAAAGGCTGCCGCTCACACAAAATTATCCTGGTCTTGCCGGAAGAAGGAAGATTCAGATAATTCTTGCACCACAGATTTATCCTTAAAAAAGAAAAGAGGGGCCGCCTACCCAGAGAGGTGACGTTTACTGGTAACCGTTAAATTTCTTGTTTTGATGCAGTTTTGCGAATAACGAGAAGAGAGCATCTAAACAGTATTTTTGGTACCATATTCTATTAGTTTTACCTGCAAGGTTCCAATGCCATGATAAAATGTTCTACGGAGATTATTCTTATTTGATGACCTATGTAGATGGGCCAGCGAACAATTAAGAAAATAAAATTTGTAATTTTTTAGGAAGAAATAAAGCAAATAATGGTAGTGAAGATTAGAGAAAAAAAAATGGTCACGGACAAACGAACGCCTCGTCCATCCTCATCCCTCTTTCTCCTCTCTCCCTGAATGGACAAAGGCTTGATGGGAGAAAAATGAAAATGAACGCCCGACTGAAGGAAGAACAAACGAATATGCGAAGACAGTTATTTAAAAATAATTCAAAAAAACAAAGTATCGAATACAATGGAGATGAAAAATGATGAAATAAAACATCTATATTTTTTGCTGGGCGAACACGTTACAAAATGGATGAAAAGATAAAGGAGGAAAGAACTATAAAGACAAATAATTTAAAAAAAAAATCTTAGGCTTTGAAACAATTAACAGAGCCACGGATGCAGAAAACAAGACGACAATGCACATAGGTAACACAGGTATCTCAATTCATAGGGACCAAATGTTCATTCAAATTTCTCCACAAATACCTTTTTTTATTACAGGGGTTAAGACATATCAAGGGAATCTCTACCCTGCATCCCTCGACCAGGAAATTTTTTAAAGCGTGCTGGCTATATCACTTCACAAACGTTTCTCAAGTTCCAATCTACCTCAACTACCATGAAAGAAAATGATGCAGTAAAAGATCTTCGTTGACAACACTTTCTGTTACGGCAGTGGAAAACTATGGATAGCACTGTAATTCAAACGGAGCTTTTATATGAAGTTTTCTTCACTGTATCTCTGGAGGGTACTTTACATAGCAACGCAACGTCCACTTATCAGGCCCCTCAGACGTCTCAGAAGATTTAAGCATAAAACTGCTCTTCCATGAACCTCCATTCGTCAACTAAAGAGATGGTAGTTTTTGAGTCTGGACAACGCATATTGATCATATCCTCACGGAGACAACGTGATATACTTTCATTAAGAAAAAACGCCACTCCCTAAATGATAGAAGTCCATAGATCAAGCATGTCAACAGATCAGAAGTCCTGAACACCTCACGTGCTTAGGCCATAACTTCTGAATTTCCTGACTAAGACAGGATCTTCAACTCTTCCATTCTCTGCGATTAATGGTCAATCCTTCAAATTACTCACACGATCATTAATTAGTTGAAATGGTTTGTGAAATCCTCTGCAGATCATTTTTCTTAGCGGTGATAAATCCCTTTCTGGACTTCTACTCATTTCCCAATAAGAACTACACCGCATAGAAGGTCGAAGCATTATGTTGACGACTATACATGAGTAAAACAAAATATGTCATGCAGCTTGTGGAATAGCATTCCGCCATATGGTTTTGGTTTTAGTCTTGGATTCACCCCCGGGTGGTCTTGGTGCAAGCATCCACAGCACCACTAGACGAACATTCGAACATGTCTGCAAGAATTCTAAATAAAACGTCTGTTGCCAGAAGTGTATCACAAACTTCGTTAACGTGCAGGATTTAACAATGCTTTCTCAAACGCCAACTCGAAGGAAAGTTACTGAATCCTCGTGAAGTCAACAAGATGTTTCTGAAGATTACAGATTGAAACCATAATGAGGCCAAACTTAAAATAGCGTCTATCTGTGGCGTTTCACTCCCCACAAAAGCATCGTACATCATGCGACGATCTTAAATCGTTGGGCTCTCGAAATGTTTTACAACTTTCTGAGCATTACATAAATACAAAGTGAACAAATGCGGCAGTCATAGCAAAAAAAGAATCCCCTCCTAAGAAAGTCGATTCCATCAAATACAACATTAAAAGCTCATTCTAACCCTAAGCCTTTTGGAGTCGTGATCGAGATCCTGTACCATCTTGAGATTACACAACGTAAAACAGCATCCGTGACATAATTCTATCTCTCCGACTACCCTTAGAGTCAGGTCGACTATCCACTCGCGTTCCTTTCATTCCTCGTTGTCCTCTATTCATTAATTTGACGAAGGCTCACCGACCTAATGTCTCTCATTCTCCTGTATCTACTACGGTCAAATTCATTTTCATTCCAAAGTATAATCAGACTAGGGCACGACAATACTACGTTCCGAGATGAATAATCCAACTCAAAAGGAATCATTCTACCAGACGAAGCACGGAGAGAAAGAAGAGAAATCGAGACTCTCACAATGTAAACATCAAATATTACAAGAAATGCACAAGAAACACCGGCTAGGAATATAGTGTTACCTCTTCCGGGGAGAATCCGCCTGCAAAATCATCGTACAAGAAGATAACCGTCATCAAAAGGCCGAAACGAGATAAGCACATAAATCGCGGTATGCCGGGAAATGGGAAGAGAAAGACGAAGAGGTTGTACCATCGGATCCACAAGCAGCGCTATGTTCAAAGCTGAATTCTAGGGTTCTTCGCCTTCGGCTATCTGCTTCGTCAAGAGGCGCACCAATTTATACTGATAGGATTGCTTGCGGTGAAATTACCGACCTTCGGATGAGAAAACCGCCACAGTCGATCCATCGCAGACCGGAAGGAGAAAACCGCCCGGTTCGGACCGGCCTCCCGGTCTAGCTTCTCGGACGGCCATTTCCCCTTTTATGGACCGACTCCAATTTCCCATAAATTATTTTATCTAGTTAATTAAGCTTTAATTTTTTTATAATCGTGTTTAGTCGACGTCTAGAGATCTTTTAAAAACTTTTTATTTGATTTTTTTGGTTGATTGAGATAATAATTAGCTATTTACGGGAAGATCTTCTGGGATGCTCCAGATGCTCTCTCATTCGTGTTTCCTTTTTTTCTTCCCGCCTTTTTCTGTTCTTGCTTGCTCGTGTGATTCTGCGATTATACTGCCTCGGAGCTGTGGAATAGAACGGCCACGATGTTTGTTGATTCTGGCGGCGCCGCTCTCGCTCCGTTTCTCCAGAATTGGGGACTGCTTCCGGTGATTTTTCGATCGCAGGTGCTCGGATCGCCTCCCCAATGGCGGTAGGGTTCTTCGTTCCTCACTCGCGCCGGCTCCTCCTCCTCGCTCGATGGATGGCGTCTCTCGACCGGTCTCCGCCTTCGCCTGCAGCATCTGTTGCCAGAGCTCGTCTAGGACCAAATGCACGCGCCGATGGAGACGCTCTCTCCTCAGGCAAGTTCGTCTGACCATCAGACGAATGATCTTCTTTCATGACTGACTGAACCTGTTGTGCTGGTGTTTGATTTTAGTTCGTTAATCATATCCTCGATTCTGCACTCCTTGCAGTGACTGCCACGTCTTTCACTCTCTGGCGGCAATCTCAGTCTCCTGCGTAAGATCAAGTCCTCTCTTCGATCCTAGCTTCCATCGCCGATCTCCACTCCGATTTCTCGGACCAGCGCGGTGATATTCACTATGTTCGCTCCGGCGCTATCAGACTGTCGGTGAGGAAATCGTGCACAGAAAGTCGCAATTTCTTTTCTTCTCCTCCCAGACTAAGGGACTATCGGCATCACCGATTCTGACCAGACGGAACCAAAATCAGTACAAGCCGCAGAGCCCGATCGATCATCCTGCCCCTACATTTCAGCGCAGAGCCGTCGGATTTGGAGGCCCAAGATCATGATTTCCTTTCATTTCGATTTGCCTTCCTATAAATCTCAGTTCCTCGTCTAATTTCTTCCATAAATGATCATCACCGAACCTGACCGTACGGAACCAAAATCAGTGCAAGTTGCAGACACCGATCGATCATCCTGCCCCAACATTTCAGCGCAGAGCCCTCGGATTTGGAGGTACAAGATCCTGATTTCCTTTCACTTCAATTTACCTCTCTATAATTATCAGCTCCTCGTCCAATTTCTTTGATATCCGATCTACAGCCACATCGCCTTCGTACTGTCTTCGAGAGCTGTACTTCCAGTACGCTAGGGAGGAGGAGGACGACGGCGATGGCATCATCTGGGGCCGTGCGTACTGGTTTGGCTGGACCGGCGGGCGCGGACCTCTCGCGCCGGCGGTAGTACAACCGACCGAGTCGTACGAGCCCGCCGTGTACTGGCCGTCCCCCTGTACTACCCCGAGCCCCGGCCCGAGCCATATAAGAAGAGCAGCGGGCGGAGGGACGCGGCGCCTTTAGTCTCCAGGCTTTCGCGCTCCTCTCCGGTGTGCTGCTCCGCCGGGATAGGTTACCCTCCTAGAAGGGTCAGCATGGCCAGCGGGTTCTCTCTCCTGGCCGTCGTGGCGCCACGTCGGAGGATAGCGTCGGCATCGGAGCCAATGGGAAGGGAGGGGCAGCGGATTGCTCACCGGCGGCTGAGGCCTCCGTTATCCGGTCCCCTGCGACGGCAGCCACACAATGGAGCTCCTCCCCTCTGTATATGACGAGGAGCCCCCCCCCCAGCAGTCAGCCAATCACAGCTCTACGGCCTGCACCACCGCCGCCGCCACCGTCTGTGAAATCGTCTCCTCCGAGGTAGCAGCGGCAGCAGGATGGCCAGCTTGACGGCGGCAGCGGCGGTCACCGTCCCCAGATTCCAGGGGCTGAGGTCCTGTTCGTCTCCGGCGAAGGTAGCGGCGGCGGCGGTGGCCCCGGCGAGGCAGGCGGCTTCGGGCGTGAGGGCGTCGCTGAAGGAGGTGGGCGTGGCGATGGTGGCGACGGCGGCGAGCGCGCTGCTCGCCAGCAGCGCGCTGGCGATCGACGTGAAGCTGGGCGACGACAATGGGGGTCTGGCGTTCGTGCCCAGCGAGTTCACGGTGGCGCCGGGGGAGAAGATCGTCTTCAAGAACAACGCGGGGTACCCCCACAACGTGGTGTTCGACCCAGACGAGATCCCCGAGGGGGTCGACGTATCGAAGATCTCCATGGATGAGGAGGCCCTCCTCAACGCCCCCGGGGAGGCGTACAGCGTCATCTTGGACAAGCCCGGCAGCTACACCTTCTACTGCTCCCCCCATCAGGGCGCCGGCATGGTCGGCAAGGTCACCGTCAAGTAGAACCAAGGTGGCGGCCCCTCTCTCTCTCTCTCTCTCTCTCTCTCTCCCCCTCTCCCCCTCTCCCCCTCTCTCTCTCCTCTGTAACACACACCCCCTTCCCCCTCTCTCCTCCCCTCTCCTAGAGAGAGTGAGTCCCTTCTGCCGAGTAAGTTGATTGCCAGATACACATCCGATTCCCACGCTCTTTTCCTCCGATTTCCGTGGAGCGTTTCTCGATCTTGCCTCGGAGATCTCCATGGCCAAAGATCCAAGATACAGTCCTTGGACCGCACGGCTCGAAATCTGAGCAACAAGAACCGGGCTTTGAGCCGGGGGGAGGGAGAGGGAGAGGGAGAGAGAGAGAGAGAGGGGGAGAGGGAGAGAGAGAGGGAGAGAGAGAGACAGAGAGACAGAGAGAGGGGGGAGAGGGGAGAGAGAGAGAGAGAGAGAGAGAGAGAGAGAGAGAGAGAGAGAGAGAGAGAGAGAGAGAGAGAGAGAGAGAGAGAGAGAGAGAGAGAGAGAGAGAGAGAGAGAGAGAGAGAGAGGGAGGGGGAGGGAGGGAGAGAGAGAGAGAGAGAGAGAGGGAGAGAGGGGGAGGGAGGGAGAGAGAGAGAGAGAGAGAGGGAGGGAGAGAGAGAGCGAGCCCATAAATTGTCAACAGTCGAGGTTCCTGAAGGCGGGTCGTTTTTATTTATTTATTTTTTATGCGGATGGGTGATGCCCAAGATGATTTCAGAACTCTCGCACGTGCTGGGGGTGGCAACGTCCGCCACACGATCGAGTGATAGATAATAAAAGGCCTGAATTTCCCCAAAAAGGCTTTATTTTTACTCGCAATAAATTCCTAAATCTCCATCAAATCGCCCCCGACAATACTTTGATCGCGAAATTAGCCTATATATTTATTTTTCAAATTTCCTTCATTAAAATACAAAGTCATCATTTTAATATCGTCTTAATCACGCCATAATGCAGGGAAATTAAAAAAATAACCTCATGTATTATATACAGGGTTTTTATGTTCATTTTTGTGGCATGAATTTTGTGTGCTCGGACTGAATTGCCCTTAGAACTTCATGAATTTACATGGGTGGGATGGAATTTCTCGCCCTCTGAAGTTGCTTGAATAAAAAATAAAAAGAAAATTGGGTGGAAAAGGAGGAGGGGGGGGTTGACTTCGTCTCAACTCAGCCGCAGAGGTCTGGGGGGAGGCACCGTTCTCCTCTTCCAGAGATTCAGCTCCTTCCTGGGCTCTACATCGCCACCAAACCCGCCGCCGGCGAGGAGGAGGTCTCCCCCGTGGCAGAATGCCATCCGACGATGATGGTTTGCTCCTTGGTTGCTGCCCACGTCGTCGTCGCCGTCGTCGTCGTCTTCCCAGTCCACCTCCGGCGAGCCGTCGTAGAAGCAGTCAGCCGCGAAGCCAGGATGAGACATGCCGTAGTGCCCTCCCCCGAAGGTGCCCATCTCTCCGAACGGCGGCGGCGGCGACGGTGCCGGCGAGGGGAGAGATTTCCTTGCGCAGCAGAAGCCCAGCAACTGCGCGGAGATTCGGGCGATCGTCTGCCGCGGGCCTCGCCGCCGGCGCCGTCGCTTCCCGGCCGCCGGGGGCCTCGCCGGCGAGCGAGGCTTGATCCGGCCGATGCAGGAGACCTCCGGCGAGGTGGGCTCGGGGGTTTCGGAGCCCCCGCCGGGCGTCTGAACGACGGAGCCCAGAGCCCCGGAGAAGCCCTTGCGATCGGGGAACCTCTTGCGCTGGGGGCTGGAGGTGGGCCTGGCGGCCGCCTTCGCCACAACCCGGAGGACCCTGTAGCCCTCCGTCGTCGGCGGTCGCTTGTCCATGAGCAGAGCACCGGCGGACAGAAGAAGAAGAAGAAGATGATGATGATGATGATGATGATGACGGAGGAGGAGGAGAGCAGAGCGCCGCCTGGTGAACACGATGGGATGAAGCAAACGGCGGAGGGGCTTTTAAGAGGCGGAGAGGAGTCCAGCCAGCTGGGCTTACGACGGAAAGAAGAACGTGGGCATCTCGTATGCGATCCAATCAAGTGGTCAACGGGTAGACCCGGGCAAACCCGTCAACGGGCGGACCGCCGTCTTTCACAGCCGAAGATGAGGCCTAACAGGATCAATTGAAGAACGAGACAAAGTCTAACACGCCAAAAATTTCCAATTCATTTCATTTTATTATATCACCCTAATTATTTACATAGAAAAATGACGCATAAATTCTTATAAGATTCAGACGCAGTCTTAGATCCGGAAAAAGTCGCATTCAGACCAAGCCCACGCCCAAAACTATATATAGTGGGTAGATAGGGGGGTCCCATTCGACGAAGGGTTGACTTTTCTACGCATGCCGATCACTCTCTGCCTCTCCACAGCCGCCCAGAAGGAAGGGCCTGGTCGCCGTTTTAACGGATCGGTCGGGCACCCAGAGTCGTAAACTGGGCTTGGTCAAACCCACTTGCATTTAGAGAGAGAGAGAGAGAGAGAGAGAGAGACGAAGGGTTTACTCATCTTCGTCACACATAAGATAAGGTCAGTGAAATGCGGCAACTAGTGGAAAGAGAAACCTCGGTGGAAGTGAAGATCAAACAGCCCGGAGGGCGAAGGCGGCACATTCTTACAAGAGTTTTCCATATATGGTACAATAAAAAGATGGGTGACGAGGGAGCGCGGACTTCCGACCGAAGTCAACGTCAAGACCTCGAAGATTACTCAAGAACAGGAAGGGGGGGGGGGGTCACGTTCATTTGGATGTTCGGAAATGATGGGTGGACAAAGAGGGGGAGTCCTCTCTCGTACAGCATGGATTATGCAGCCAGAGATACTCCGGCAGAAATCGGCCTTCTCTCTCTCTCTCCTCTCCTCTCATCGTCGAGCGCCTCCCTCCTCCTTGTTGCTCGCTGGTGGGCTGAACTGGCTGGTGGAAGAGGGCGAGTATCCCGGGGCTGTGGGCGAGTACCCCGCACTCGGGCTGAACATTATAAATGAGACCAATTTTAGAGAGAGAGAAGACAGAAGAGAGAGAGTGTGTGTGTGTGTGAGAGAGAGAGAGAGAGTACCTATACTGCAGAGAACTGGGGCTGTAGTCCGGGCTCGCGCCGGAGTTGTACGGGCTGCAAAATCAAAGGTATCAACAAAAAGTCAACGCGAATTCCAAAAACAAATTTTTTTTTACAAGGGAAATCAGCCCATCTGGCGTATCAGAAAAGATCACTAAATTTCCAAAAAAAATACCACCTGAATCCGACAAACACCCATCTAGAAACCCTCAACAAGGTGATCTCTACGAAGATTTATCAAAAAAGAACGTAAAAGAGGTAACTATCATATGAATAACTAGGAAGAAGGATCCTGCGCCATGTTTCCAATCAGAGACATCAACAGCGTGGCGTGTCTGAGATCCCAAAGGGGGGGGTGGTGAGGGGGTTGACTTTACCTTGTCGGGCTGTACGTCGGACTCGGAGGAGAATAAGACGGAGACGTTGGGGAATGTGACGGCGAAGTTGGGCTGCAACAAGAGCCAACAAAGTCAAAAGAGTTCCGTAGATCCCACAGAACCCATCCTGATGAACGCATGCAATCCTCTTTACCTGTAGTTCGGCGACGTCGGACTGTAAGGGCTCGATGGAGATAACCTCGGGCTGCTCGGCGAGTAGGCGAGCGAGGGGCTGTACTTGGCCGAAGAAGGATTGTAGCTCGGCGACGTGGGGCTGTAGCTCGGCGAGGTCGGGCTGTAGCTCGGCGAGGTCGGGCTGTAGCCCGGCGAGGTGGGGCTGTAGGCGGGCGACGTCGGGCTGTAGCTCGGCGAGGTCGGGCTGTACGACGGCGACGTCGGGCTGTACGACGGCGACGTCGGGCTGTATGACGGCGACGTCGGGCTGTAGGACGGCGAAGTGGGGCTGTAGGCTGGAGAGGTGGGGCTGTAGACCGGGGAAGTGGGGCTGTAGACCGGCGAGGTGGGGCTGTAGCTGGGCGAAGTGGGGCTGTAGCTCGGGGAAGTGGGGCTGTAGCTGGGAGAAGTGGGGGAGTAGCTGGGCGAGGTGGGGGAGTAGCTGGGCGAGGTGGGGGAGTACGAGGGGCTAGTGGGCGAGTAGGCAGGGCTGGTGGGGCTGTACCCAGGGGAGCTCGGGCTGTATGTAGGAGACGTCGGGCTGTACCCGGGAGACGTGGGGCTGTAGCCAGGTGAAGTGGGGCTGTACCCAGGTGACGTGGGGCTGTAGCCTGGAGACGACGGGCTGTAGCCTGGAGACGACGGGCTGTAGCCTGGCGACGAGCTCGGAGAGAAGGCCATCCCACTGACGTACGGCGAGAACTGGGCATCTGAGATGGGCGAGGCCCGGACGTTGGGGCTCAGCAGGTAGCTCGGCGACATCATCCCTTCGTGGTACGGGGTGCCCATGATCGGCGAGCGGGAGGGCGTCATGCCGTAGTCCAGGCCCTCCATGTAGCTGGGCAGCTGCAGCTCGATGGCCTGCTGCAGCATCTGGTCGTTCAGGTACAGGGAGCAGCCGCCGGTGCCGATCGGGGCGAGCTGGCCCAGCATGATGTTCTCGGTGACGCCTCTCAGATTGTCCGTCTCCGCATAGACGGCGGCGTCCAGGAGGATGTCCACGGTCTCCTCGAAGGAGCACCGCATCAGCGGGCCCGTATCGTTGCGGTTGATGCCGTGCCGGGTGATGGCCATCAGATGGCCCCTGTAGGTCATGGTGTCGCAGAGGATGGCCAGGTGGCGGTAGTTCACGTAGGACCCGTCGAACGATATGACGGCGCGCATCTCGTCCAGAAGAGAGCGCCTGACGGCCTCGATCCCCAGGACTTCGATCACCTCGATCAGGTGGTTGCTCGTGGTCCTCGTCGCGTCAACGTCTTCGTGGCACATGACCGCCAAGAGGTTGACGCCCTCCGTGTCGAGGGCCCACTCGTTGACCGTCTTGAATCCCTCGTTCTCCTCAAACTTGTTGACCTTCACGGGCTTGATGAAGACCTTGTTGATGTCGGGGATGCCCCGGAGGGCCATCTCCGTCAGCATGTTGCTCTCGATCTTCTTGAGGAAGACGTCGTCCTCCGCAGACTCGTCCTGGAGCTCCCCCTTGGGGGCGTCATCGTTCATGATCCGGATCCGCAGAATCAGCTTATCTGCATTATCATCGTTGAATATGCACGTCAGGTCGTCGTCGAACTCGAGGTTGATCTTCTCCGCGATGTCCGCCATGCTCAGCTTCTTATCCACCATCATCTCCCGGTTCAGCTCGATCCTGAGCAGCCATGGGGATATCTTCTCCGGGGCCACCTCCTCGTCCGGCATCTCATAGTAAGACCTGACGAACTCCACGTCCTCCTCGATAATGGTGCTCATCGGATCCGGGTCGTACCACACCTCGGTCGCCTGGGTCACGCTGCGGAGAGTGGTGTACTCCAGCGCGCACTGGACATTCTTAGCCTGCTCCTTGGTCTGGCTGACGTCCGCCTTCAGGTAGACGGACAGCGACGGCGTTTTGATCTTCTTCGCCACGTTGATGATCTCCCTCAGCCTGGGGACGCCGAGAGTAACGTTCTTCGCGCTGACGCCGGCATAGTGGAAGGTGTTGAGGGTCATCTGGGTAGCGGGCTCGCCAATGGACTGGGCGGCCACGCACCCGATCATCTCGCCCGGCGCGACCAGCGACTGCAGAAAGCGGGACTCGATCTCTCCGATGACCCATTCGAACGCCTCGCGCGTGAGCCTGTACTCCTTCAGTACACGCTTGCTGGCGAACGTGCTGCGGAGCAGGATGTTGAAGAAGAGCGTCGCGTTCTTCTGAGCCTCCATGCTCATAATGTCGTCACCGGGGACTACCTTCAACCTCTCTTGCAGTTTATCCACCGCCTCCACGATTTCCATGGGGTGCATGTCGGATGGCCTCCGAAGATCCACCTTAAAAGTCTTCTGGGCGTTCCAAATGAGCCTCTTCAGGTTCACAGGGAGAGGCCAGGAGACATCTCCAGTGGTAGCGATCTCGGTGGCCAGCTGGTAACGGTCGGCCTCTAGCTTCTGAACTTCTGCGTCAAACACGTTCCTGAATTCTCGTATCGTCTTCAGATCCTCGACGTGCTCAGGCAACATGTAGCTCGGATTCCAGCTCTCGTCGTCGATCTCGTATCTGAAGAGAGTGTCAAAATCGCTTTTATTCATCTTCAAAGTGTCCAGCTTCTGCCCCTCGATCCAAACAGAGTCCATGCCATCTTCGCCATAGAGGAACTGAATGACGTCTCCCAGCGAGTTCCTGACAGTGCCATCGTACTTGACCATGATGTCCTCCATCGCCTTCACAAGACGCCTCTGAATGTACCCAGTTTCTGAGGTCTTGACGGCCGTATCGATCAGACCTTCCCGGCCTCCCATGGCATGAAAGAAGAATTCCTGTGGAGTCAACCCCCGTAGATATGAATTCTCCACGAACCCGCGACTCTCTGGTCCGTAGTCGTCCTTGGTGAAATGGGGCAGCGTCCGACCGATGAACCCAAAAGGAATCCGTTTTCCTTCAACATTCTGCTGCCCCACGCAAGCAGTCATCTGCGAGATGTTGATGAAACTCCCTTTCGATCCAGCTGTGACCATAGCTTTCAGATTGTTGCTCTCAGATAAGCTCTTCTGAGCACTGCTTCCAGCTTCATCACGCGCCTTATTCAAGACCTGGAAAAATGAAGAACAGTAGGAATCACAGTTTTAAAGGTGATCGATCTGACAGACGCCATGAGAAAAGATGTTGGAGAACACAGTCCGCACCTGATTCACTTTGTTCTCAAACGACTCCATCATTGTTCTCCCAGGCTCGGCCTCTAGCTGCTTTTCTTGAGACTGTTTAATGAGGTCCTTCACAGCATTCTTTGCCCTAGATATTGTTTCGTTTATCTTCTCCATGGTTGCTGCATCAGCAATCGTGTCCCCAATGCCGATGCTGAAGCCATTTTGCAGAAGCCAATAGTTAACAAGCCACTGGGTGTGGCCCAAGAACTTGCGGGCTGCATCAGGACCAACCTCTTCCCTGCACAAAAGTATGCAAATTCAATAAAATGGGCAAGTATTTTATTGGGTGTGAAACTTGTGTGAAACTATTGAATACCAGATAACATGGATGAGGCTGCCCCCTGATGTTCCGAGGGTTTTCTTGCACAAAGTGCCAGAAAGAAGCTCGCCCTTCTCTATTCGCACTTGTGTATCCCCAGGTGTGATAAATCCTTTTTCTTTTTCATCATGCCAGGCTGCATATCTGATAAGATTAATTTGCTTGGGAATAATAAGATTAAAAACTTGTTTCCCTGTCCACAAAGGCCTAGGCTTCAAAATAGCTGGTGCCGGTATCTTCCCATCAAAGTCTTCCCACCACATCAAGATGTTCATAAAGACATCCTGCAATAAGGCCAGATCGCATTAACTTTGGAACCACATTTCCGACGAAAAAGACAATAACGAGGAAAAAAAATGACGTTGCAAGAAATTGAAGAAAGATAAACTCCCCCAGTCACCTTTTCTATGAAGGTATCTCTCTTGGTGATCTTCCGGCAGCCTAACAGTGTATCCTGAACAATACCCATAACTGGTCGATTGGATTGAGGTGAAACAATGCACTTGGGCACCATCATCAGCTCCAATACTTCTGCTCTAGTTTCAAAAGATTGAGGAACATGCATGTTCATCTCATCTCCATCAAAATCTGCATTATATGGTGACGTAACAGACAAGTTCAAGCGGAAGGTCGAGTATGGCATGATCCTGATTCTGTGTCCCATGATAGACATTTTATGAAGGCTAGGTTGACGATTGAAAAGAACAAAATCTCCATCATTTAGATGCCTCTCCACCTGCCAACATGATGTTACTGTTTCAGATAACAGAAATCCTCAAAAATTAAATACAGAATAAGCACTTCAACAATGCTTGCCTTGTATCCAAGCTCAAGATGATGATCACTACTTTTTTTAAGATACCGAAGATCAAGTCTCTGGCCATCTTCCCTGATAATGTACTTTGCACCAGTTTTACCAGGGGGAGGGTGAGGACCATATTCTACAAGCTCCTTCAACCTAGCCAGAAAAAGCATTTACTCTTAAATATGAAAACGTTTTGAGAAGAAAATTCAAAGGCTTTAGCTCGGAAATTAGCATACCTCTCAATGTTGTAAGGAGTCACAGTTTCTGGGATTGTCAAGTTAAGAGCAATACTCCAGGGAACTCCCAGCTCATCAATATTAATTGTTGGGTCAGGTGTAATAACTGTACGCGCTGAGAAGTCCACTCGTTTTCCCATCAAGTTACCCCGGATTCGGCCTTCCTTTGCCTTAAGTCTGCTGCATATAGACTTGATAGGGCGACCTGACCGCTGAGTGGCCTGCATACCAGAAAAGAAGAATGCATCAGAATTGCCACCAAAAGTTACATTTTTTGTTGTGAGTTCTGTTGTCATACTCTTGGCTGCCCAGGTAACTCATTGTCAAAATATGTGGCAATATGAAACTGCAATAACTGCGCAAATTCCGAAATTATATGAGCAGGTGCTCCATTCCTCTCTTGCCTCCTGAGATTTTCATTGTGCCGAATAATCATCGCCAGCTGATGGGTCAAATCGTCCTGATCAATGATGTCATAAGATCAAGGTCAGAAAGAAATATCGTTCCTATCACCTACAAGCAACTAAAATGCTGTCTTTTTGTTAAATACGTAGAGAAAAAATTAGGTAAAAATTAAGACTCTAATTCATTGAATAAATGACGGCGGAAAGCAAAGAGAAGAGGGGAAGAACAAGCCAAAAATTTAAAAAAAAAATGTAAAGGCCGAGTAAGGGATCATTTGACAAAGTTTTCAAGTCGTACATAAAAACAGTTTCATCTAAAGAGAGTGAAGCATGATTTTTTTCCAGTTCATAAAAACCAACCTCACTTCTTGAAGATGTATCCATCATAACAGAAGGTCTCACTGGAGGAGGAGGAATTGGAAGGACTTGCAATATCATCCAATCCGGCCGAGCATATTTAGGATTTAATCCCAATAGCAGACAGTCTTCGTCACTAATCCTCTTCAACACACTCAGAACCTAGTATAAACGTAAAATAATGGAAACAAAAAACAGTAAAATTTCAAATTTAATAAGCTCCCAACAATGCACAACTAGATACGGCATAAGACCATCAATAATGAAAAGGGAACAACATAGAATACTCATCCAAAACTCACCCTTTCAGCGGAAAGCACTTGTTTTCTTTCGACAGGTTCAGGAAGTTGCTCTTGATCTTCATTTTTCTTCTTTGGAGCTTTGTACTCAGCAACCATTTTCATACCATCAATGGTTATATTCGGCTGTTGGGCACCGCAACCTCCTCTTGACTTTTTTAACGGTTCCTCCGAATCTTGCTGGTTCTGCACATCAATCTCATCGCCACCAGCACATTTCCTCTTGCTCTTACAAGCATCATAAATCCTTTTTAGCCTATTTTTTGGATTTCTAATTTTCAAAGCTTGTTTAAACCTAGCGTCTTCCTGTAGAAGTTCACAAGTAACGAAATTAAGAGACGAGATACATTTGGAAAATGCACCACATATAGGACTAGATTTGAGCAGATGAGGCGGTAGTAGAAACCAAACAAGCTGGGAGATGATGGATAATAACAGCTTGTTTGGCGTGCTGAGAGACATGATCTCAAGGGTACACGTCCATAATTTACATACAATTAAAGAAAGATATCCACCTGAATTGATGCAAGTTAAGGATACAAAAACTGGAAGTTAGGAAGAAGCTTTTGGTTTTCTGAGTTAATAACAATATATCACAAAAATACAGATAACCAACATCAAAGCTAAGGCAACAATCCCATAGAATCAAAGAAAAAAAATGGCAACAGAAAAACCAACAAATTTGATTTCTGGTAACAATAATGCGTCTCCCTAGAGATGGCGAAAACCTGGAAAAAAATCCTAAAATAATTGAAATATGTTCTTTTGTGGATAGAAAACATAAGCAGAAGTGTCAGCTTATCATTTCTATCAAAAGAAAAATACTCGTGAACCTACACACCTTAGAGGTTGCTGAAATCTATGGTAAATCGATAGGACTAGTCGAATGCCTACCAATCAAATACTACTTAGGCTCCAAGTTCTAATAAAAAAAATTGAACCCCACCAGAGACATCGGACGCTCGCCAAAAGGATACGAAATCCTGCTTGTTCTAAAAACCTTTAAACGCAGGAGTGCACAGTAGACACGAGGAATACAGAACGTTAATTAGGGCTTTTACATCTTCTGCGCTTGGGCAACTGCTCACCTAAATCCAGCTGTGTTCTACCAAGAAGGGTTCCCAGAAAATTCAAAACGTAACTAGATCATGTATGAGCTGCTTCAGGTTAAGACAACCATTAAACTGTTTCACGCGTGCTAGTCCAGGAAACCGGCCAAAACACTGATGGCCTCGGAGAACCAAACCCACTCGACGCATCCAAGTGGAAATACCTCGTCAGCGAGTATCTTGGAGCAGTTAAAGCAGACACAGCGCATGATGGCCAGGACAGTCTTCATGAATCCAATGTGAAACATGGGTTTAGCCAGCTCAAGGTGCCCAAAGTGACCAGGACACTCTGCCATGTTGGCCATACACGTCTCGCACTTCATCTTCCGGTCTATGGTTCCGAGTCGCGGATCACTGAGCCCCCCGACCTTCGGCTTCCCTCTCTCCGTCGTCTCGCTGTGCTCGATCTGCGCCACGGACATTTGCCTCTGCCAACCAGCGAAAGAGACCCAAACCTCATGTCAGACCATCCGGGCAAAACAAAGAACAACCGAGACCAGCGAAGGACGGGAGGTAGGAATATTACTATCTCATCCGGGCTGAGGATGCCGAACTGGACCGTCCGCACTTTGGCGACCTCCGCCGGCGAGTATGGAAATCTCATGTCCATGGTTGGCAATTCTGATTACAACTGCTAGGGTTTCAGAGTATCGAATACGCTTCAATCCAGAGAAAACCAGCTCCACTCCCCACTCTAGATGTCGTCGAGATTCTGCCCGCTCCTCTCAGTATCCCCTCGGGAGAGGAGGGAGAGAGAGATGGCGATGAGAGGGGAGAGAGAGAGAGAGCAGAAGCGCTGCGATCAATCCCCTTCGAGGGGAGACGACCAGAGGCGTCTGGGGACGAAACCGGCGTTCTGAAAGGCTCGATCTCTATTTAAAGACGGAGCCGCCGCCGCCCCTTGTCCCGCCCCCTCTTTTCAGCCGTTGGATTCTCAGGGTCCCCCTCCCCTATTCGAGCATCCACCGTCCGCTTTCCGTCACTTAAAAGTGAACTTTCCATCTGGACCGTCGATGAGGCCCATCACGTCACCTCCACGATCCACGGCTCTTCGAGGCCCGGAACCCCCACGCGGAGACTTTTCTGCCCTTGCGGTTAACTCGGTTTGGTTTGGAGGAAAGCCGCCTTTTCCACGTGTCGACGGATTAAATGACCGGCGCTTCAAACCACCTTCCATATTGAGGGATTTTTCATGGGTTGACTTCGGTTAGTCAATTGGTCTCATTTCATAATACCAGAAAAAGGTCGAACCCGTATTTATCCAGTAATTAATAATCAATACTAGTTAATTTTAGATTTATAAAATTTATCAAAATCCCTACGGTAAATTTTAAAGGCATTAATGTCAATAAAAATGCAAAAAGGTGGTCAGATCTCTGTGTGGAGGGATGACCGAGAGTATCAAAATGTCAACCCCCAATGATTACTACAAGTAGTAGTTGAGACCCAGGTGTTTAGTCGTTATTATCATAGTCAACTACTGCTTCCTAATACTTGACTCTGAATGTTTGTCTCCAAGCTTGCGTGTACTCCTAGGAGGAACTTTATCATCATAAAAAATCAGACGTTGACTTTTGTCCCAAAAAATCCTCTCCATCGGGACATGAGCTCACCAAAAGTCATAGGGGTCGTAGGAGGCAGGCTTATAATCCTCTAAGAGTTGACTTATCGAGTACTGGTAAAATCGTGATGGAGGGCAGACTTGTCTGATTAAAGAAAAAATAAACCTTTTTATCTTGTATATCATTGGATGATCTTGTTGATTTACAGAGGCACAACGGCTGGGAAAATGATTGAAAATTCCCAGAAGAAGAAACGAGTTACCAGTAATCGCCGCAAGAACAAGATCCCTCCTTGAAGTGGTGATAGATCCTCGAATCCCCCACCACGATGTGCCGCCGGCAGACCTTGGAGATCTGCTTGATTGCCAGGTGGCAGTCGTCACATATCCTCACGTTCTTCTTCACCAGTACGGGGGTTCCAGGGGACGAGGATATGAGGCCGAAGCAGACTGCCAGCCTCACGCTGTGATGACAGGGCGAGTTCTTCTTCTGCGCCACTGCTTCCTGCACGTTGAAGGCGGTGGAAGGGGCCTCCACGGCTTCTCCAATCTTCTTGGAGAGGAGATCAGACACTTGGCGAGTCAAGCTCGCCCCGGCGTGAGCTCCGCCGCCATTGATGAAGCTGTAAGCTTTGTTATCGAGCTGGACCACGCTCCTGGCTTCTGTCCTCAGTAACCCATGATCCTGCATGGAAGATCTCACCTTCTCTGCGTCGTCCCATCTACCGAGATCGGTATACAGATTGTGAAGGATTATGAAGCAGCCGGTGTTGTCGTGCTTCAAGGGGAAGATCTTCTCTGCAGCGGCTTCTGCGACGTCGATTCTCTTGCTCTTCCTGGATGCTGCCAGCAGAGATCCCCATATTCTGGCCGTGGGAGTCAACGGAAGCTTCTCTATGAAGCTCATGGCAAGATCCAGATCTCCGGTTCTTCCGATGAGATCAACCATGCATCCATAATGCTCAATCTGAGGAGCAAGGCCGTACTGTTCTTGCATCAAGCTGAAGAACATCCAGCCTTCGTCGGCCAACCCAGAGATGCTGCAAGCTGATAATAGGGAAACGAAGGTGCTTACATTGGGCGGCGGCCCATCTCTCTGCATTCTGGAGAATAGCTCTGTTGCAGAACTCCCCTCCCCGTGGATTGCACACGCCATGATGATCGCATTCCATGAAACAGTATCTCTGCTCAGCATGCCTTCGAAGATCCTTCTCGAGGTTCGAAGATCCCCGCATTTAGCATACAAATAGATGATGGAATTCAAGATGAAAGTGCTCGAACTGTACCCAGATTTTACAGCGTAGGCATGGATCTGCCTCGCTTGCTGTAACAATCCGAGTGAAGAGAACGCAGAGACGATGCTTGAGATCGTGTAGATATCTGGTTTTGGTCCCTTTTCTTGTAGATCCAGGAAAAGTTCCACGGCTTCCAGGATCTGATCATTGAGTATATGGGCATTGATCATGGTGTTCCATGAAACCAGGTTCCTCTCAGTCATCTGGCTGAACACCCTCTCTGCAGATTCCAAATCACCACACTTCGCGTACATGTCCACCAAGGAAGTCTCGAGAACTAAATGAGGTAGAAAGCCTCTTCTAAGGGCAGCTCCATGAATGCTTCTACCCTGCGATAAATTACTCAATTGAGAGCAAGAAGGCAGCAGACTCACCATTGTGATTGCATCTGGTTCAATATCGTCGTATTGCATGCGGACGATGCATCCAAGTGACTCCCGAGGGCGATTGTTGGATGTGTAGCCATCGATCAGAGCGTTCCAGGTCACCACAGTTCTTGAAAACCCACAATTAAACAGCCTCTCTGCAGCGATCATGCTCCCAGACTTACAGTACATATCGATCAATGAAGTGCAGACCCTGCTGTCGGATCCAAAACCATGTCGAAGAGCATAGCAGTGGATCTCCTTCCCTTGTTTCCGGTGAGCCTCCGTCGAGCAGGCTTGGAGCGCAGCTATAATCCCAATGCGGTCGGGCTTCAGAGAAGAGGCATCGCGCATGTCCCGCAAGCACGAAAGGGCTTTCCCCCTTTCCCCACAGGAAACATACGCCCTGACCATGGAGTTCCAGGAAACCAGATCCCTAAGGGGCATTTCATTGAACACCCTTTCGGCAGAATCTATCTCTCCGAATTCCGAGTACATCACTATGAGAGAGTTGGAGATGAAGACATCCGAATGCAGTCCAACCTTGACCGACGCTCCGTGGCACTTCAATCCCTCCGCAGTCCGCAGCGAGGCGGAGCACGATTTGATCACAAAGGTGTAGGTGAATCTGTCAGCACGGACCCCCAGGACCTGCATTTTCCAGTAGAATCCGATCGCCTCTTCGTAGCGTCCGCAGCCTGCGAATCCTCGGATCATGACGTTCCACAAGAAGGTGCCAGGGTTCCTGACTCCTTCAAACAGACGGAGAGCTTCCTCCATGGAACCCGACTCTGCAGAAGAACAGATGGCGGAGAACTCCGACGGCTCGGACACGCCTCTCGCCGCCATGGCAGGGCCCGGCACGGCTCGAGCTGCTCTCACCGGGACGATCCCTCGACTCCGGAGCTTCAACTGGGAGACCTGAGGACGCTGCGGCCATTGCGTCCGCCATTCGATCGACGACGAGTTCTGTAGGAGGCCGCTGGTGCAGGCGTGACATCGATGTGCTGCCCCCGCCATACGCGGCTCTCAGAATCCACCCGCCGGCTTAGGAGCTCATTTATACCAGGCAACTTCCGCTTTTTGGCGGGAGTGGGAGCAGCCACTCTCTCCCTCCCCCTCTCTCTCTCTCTCTCTCTCTCTCCCTCTCCTAGTTTCTCTCTCTCTACTTTAACTGAATATTTATATGGACTGGGCGTATATCCAGATCGGGTGCACGGAGGTAACTAGTTACGGCGGTTCTTGGACTCGGGCCGTACCAGATTCTCTCTCTCTCGCTAGATCGTCTTCCCCGTATCTACTGTTTCTTCATCATCTTCTTCTTCCGAAGCTCTCTGAGAGTGGAACCTGAGGCAGAAACCATCGTTCCCTGGCCTTGTCTTTCTGGTTTTTTTGGCGTCACCAGAAGAGGGCGGGTTCCCGTCCTTCCTCGTTGCCACTGCCGAGTTCAGGAACTGCGGTTGTGAGGGGAGGAAGATCTGATTTCCTGCTGGGAGGAGGCCAGTGCGGTGGTCCGCGGTGCCTCGAAGAAATGGCGAGGCCTTCAGTGCGGAGTTCCCGGGTGTTTTCCGGCAGGAGGTCGCCGTCGCCGGTGCCGCTGGTTCTGGGGTTGCTGCTGATGATGTCGATTGTTCTTCTCGTGCTGCTTGCTCTCGGCATTCTCTCGCTTCCTGTCTCCGCCGGTTCTTCCAAGTTGAACCCAGTCGTAGTGCGGGGCCTGGAGGATGCATCTGACGAGACTAAGATGGGAGCAACGGAAAGGTACCTAAGCTATCCGCTTTGTAGAGATCGGATCTGAGGTGAATTACCTGCCAGAGGTAGCGTTGGCCGACGGCTGTGGAATTGCCTTTGCATTTCCTTTTCAGTGAGGAGCTTTGGGAGAGAGGGGAGCAGTGGTCAGAAATACTATCCTGGGAACCAAGAGCGTTTCTCTATCATAATTTCCTGGTACGGCATTTTCCCACCTCTATTGTACGTATGCTCTTCCTTTTTTATTTCAACTGCTTGGTCTATGACGTAGATTAGAGGTGGCCGCAAAGACAGTGAGCTGATCTCCTTTTCCAGCATTTATGCCAAATGCAGTCGTTCTAATTACTTTCTCACCCCCCTCCCGGCAAACTTTATTGAGAAAGTCCTTTCTAGATGAAGTTCAGTAGAGCACATCATGTGAAATAACTCTATACTATATGTACTTTGACAAGCAGGCTTCATTTTTTTTAGGAAAAATATTGCTCAGACTGGTTTTTTTTTCTTATTTTCATTAATCTTAGACCTTGGTCTTCACTACTTCTACATCTTACTGCAGTCAGTTACCAGTTTGGTTTGCAGCCGTAGAAGAGGTCTTTTCAGTTTCTGGGGATAGTTTCATTTTCTTAGAGATGGACAGTGAAAGTTTCAGTCTCAGTCTTTGATTAATTGCCAATATTTCGAAAATCTGCATTGGCTGTGGTAACCTAAGCACGGAAAAAATACGACTTTCATAACTTCAATTGCTTCGATCTTTTTAGCGTCAATTTCTCCTGTTCATCGATGCGTTATATATCTTCTGACCGAATCTTCAAATGATATCGGTTTAGAAAGATGAAAGCGAATGTTAATACTGGAATCTTTAGGTTGATCTTCGTGAAATTCCTTCAAATCCATTAAAATCCTATGCTCATAAAATCTGTCCATCTTCCTCATGACAATGTAATTTTGAAAGCTTTTCCTGGCTTCTCAACCGTCTCAAACGTTCTATGTTTCTCGTCAGAATTTTTTCTCCGGGGAAATTATCATCCACCTTGATTGGGATAAAAAATCTCTTATTTCGTAATTATAACCCTCAGAATTAATCACCTATCCCTTAGAGAGCGGGAGAGGCTGAGGCCTCCAATATTCTTATCACAGATACAAGAAAAAGATAAATGGCAAAAGATGTCTTTGTGATCTGCGGATGTACAAAGTTCATTTGATTCAAAATCTTACTTGTCTGTGTGCTCCTAGTCACCTGGAAACGTAGCTTGATGATATTTCATGTTGCTGTAACAGTAAAGAAAAAAAAAACCTATGGATATTGCAGTGCTGTATCCTTTTCATTAACGAATGATTTCGTTTCAAGTTTGAGCCATAATGGACAAGAGGTTGATCTGAAGGTCGTAATTTTAAAGTGAGTGATGTTAGTTCCCATCTTCTGTGAATATTGTAGTCAGGGACAAACTATGGATGTGTTTGGAGAGTCCTTTTTTTTATTTTTAAGGATTAGAGCCCTATTAAGGCTGCTTGTGACAAATTAGAGATAAAATAGTGCATCTTTGTGCTGGAGGCTCGTCTAGATCCTTGATTTATATTCAAGAATTTCTTCAGCAAGGATTGGAGATAATATGGCACAGGTAGCACGATTTTGTGCTTTCAAAATTTCCTTAGGTAGCTTTAGCATTTCTGTATTCTGATCCGTATGTCAGGGGTAAATGCTCCGATATAATATTCTTACTTTTTGGAACATTTTTTGCGCTTAATGGCATAAGTTGTGCAATTTGCCTGAGAACTAAATTTTTTTTCAGTAAACAGCTGAGAAGTGCTTAATTGTAGTTAGAACATCTGTTTCTGATTCCTTGTACAGTCCAAGGCGGAGTGCGACCATTTGATTCAGCAAGCAAAGCCTCGCATGCATAAGTCAACAGTTGTTGATAGTAAAACTGGGAAAAGCATGGACAGCAGGTATGTGTCATTCACGAGTTTAACTGTGAAACTTCTGTTGACCCGTTGTTAGGAATAGATTGTGTAGATGTGTTGATGCTCTCCTATCTAAAACAGTCTCACCATTGTTTTCCCTTTATCAGAGTCCGCACAAGTTCAGGAACATTCCTGAAAAGAGGTCGAGACAAAATCGTTCAAGCCATTGAGAAAAGAATTTCGGATTTCACATTCATCCCTGTAGGTTAGTAAGGGCCTACATTAAAATTTGGGGCTTTCAGTTCAGTATGTTATTCAGTTTTTTGAGTTTTGATATCAGGTTTCGAAAATAAATTAAAAGTTCGTTTTTTTCTTTTTATTTTACCCAAGCTTCGATTGTACCATTGATTATGCTAAATGACGTGAATCTTTTAGTACTGTCATTCTAAGATAAAAAGTTTTAGTAAATCTGAAAATTGATATGTACTGATGAGGGGAAAATTGTACTTATTGTTCCTTTAAAATAATGCAAGTTTCTTGTTAATTGCATTCTTATGCTAAGTAGGTTAATAAATTTGAAACGTGAAATTTGATTGTCAAAGATTTGCGGATTAAGGGGAAAGGTCTTTTTTTACCTTTTTATCTTGGAGAACGAACTTCCCTGCCCTCCAAGGTGAGTGGCTATTAGCGAGAGAGGTGACCAGCCCTGGTGAGGTAGTGTAGCTGAAAAAATTATCCCTGGGAGAAATTAGTTAATGCCCTTTTGGCCCATACTCCTTTTCTTGGATTGTCCATGGAGAGGAGTAACACACTGCAACTTTTTTGGTTGGGCCTACACTTTTGCAGCCAGTGAAGTTTTTATGTTTGTTTGCATTAGGCCCAAGGCACAGAAGAAAGAAGCACATCCCAGAGGAAGGAGGGGAAGCCTGCAGTGTATGATGAAGTTGAGAACCTTGTGGCCTTGGGGCATATGGAGGGCTGAATTACTGTTACTGGAGCAGACGGAGAAGGGATAGTGATTTGGAGGTGTTCAGAGTGTAGATACAAGTGGTAGATACAAGTGGTGTTGGAGAGGCAGTGAAGGATGTAGGGCAGTAGAACAGTGCTTGTTGGCACGAAGTTCCTTTTAATGGTTTCGGCATAATCTACCAAAACCTATGGCCAAAAGTGGTAGCTAGCATGGCGCCTCAGGTTTGCCTTTAAAAGGAGCATGTGCAGGGGTCATCAGTAACGCTAGATTGAACAGGGTCACTCTCATCTGGGTAGGTCTTTCCTTGACCTCTATATTTAGAATACCGTACGGATACTTTTTGTTGGGATGTTCACTGAGAAAGGAATACCTAGGGTTATTATGGTTGCATTGCGAAAGGGTTCATCTTCCTTGCGATAGCCAGTCATCGAGTGGCATTGGAAATTAAGTGATAAAATAGGATGTTTTGGCTTCTGGCCTAAAATCATCGCTGGAGAAGTAGTAGGGGAAAAGGGAAGGAGTGTTAATGGGTGTTGTCCGCAATCTGGATGGTCTAGTGGTACCTGAAGATTGGCTGTGGGCACATGCATTGAGGGTCAGTTATTTTTCTCATGTTTTGGCAACTGGAATGTGAAAGGAGTTCAATAGCCACTGATTGGATGTCTGCATTGCCCAAATGCCGGTGAACTGTATAGTTTAAGAGACCCGACACTTGATTTTCTGGGCTTGGAATTATATGTCCATAGTAGGCCGATGCATGCTTGAGGATTTATCTAGATCTCAGGATGTAATTTTGATGCAACTTTATTTTCTTCACCTCTGGTAACTCATTCATTCGGTTTGATTCTTTTCTTCTTCCGAGATTGTGCTACTCCATTAAATAACTTTATTATTTACAGAGCATGGTGAGGGCCTTCAGATTCTTCATTATGAAGTTGGACAGAAATATGAACCTCATTATGACTACTTCCTTGATGAATTCAACACCAAGAACGGGGGTCAACGGATAGCTACTGTGCTTATGTATCTGTTAGTATAGTCTATTCCGTGCATTTCTTACATGTCATTATTTTTATGCGCAAATTCATCCTTTGGCTTCTCATCGAGCACAATCTGACTAGTATTTGTTTTCAATTTTCGTTGTTGGTACAGTTCAGATGTTGAAGAAGGTGGTGAGACAATCTTCCCCGCTGCCAATGTGAACAGTAGTTCTCTACCATACTACAGTGAGCTATCTGAATGTGGTAGAAGGGGGCTCGGTATCAAGCCGAAGATGGGAGATGCACTACTTTTCTGGAGTATGAGGCCTGATGCAACTCTTGATTCATCCAGTTTACACGGTTAGTGTTTCATTCATCTTGACTGTTTTTTTATGGACATTTGACTTGATCTTGAGAGACTCTGGTACTCACGATTTTTTTTGTTTGAAAAAATTCCTGTGTTAGAAATTAGAAATAAAGTCCTGCGGTAAGATCAATTAGCCCCACTAGTTTTAAGCTGGATGGTAACCCAATAGTCATGAGATCATTTTAGATTTGAAGGCTATTCATGAGATGTTATCCAATAATCTGGATATAATATCGGAGTCAATGGCTGTTCCTGGGCTGTCTGTCCCCCATTTCTGGTGTCGTCTGCATGCCATGTCAAAAGTCAACGTGGATTATAAAAGCAGAGTTAGAACAGTTCTATGTAAGAATCTGTGATCAGATAGGAAGTTTACTCCCCTTATTGCCAACTAGCTTTGAGTTGGATGCCCCCACTTGGCCCTGGTGGGGGGTTGACTTTCATGTCCGAAAGCTAGTTTTATGTGCATCACCATATGGACTTTCTTTAATGGCATCTCTCCTCTCTCTCTCTCTCTCTCTCTCTCTCTCTCTCTCTTTCTCTCTCTACCCATCTTGCAGGAGGATGTCCTGTGATCAGAGGGAACAAGTGGTCCTCAACGAAGTGGTTGCATGTACGTGAGTACAGGACCTGATCATGTGTGCAGAAGGTAGATTTCCGCCTTTGTAGAGAGCCGCATGAAAAATATTTATCTCATTCCTTATGGTCCTGATATGCATATCGATGTTGATGCTTGCAGTATTTATGGAAAATTGTTGATGTTTGTTCTCTCCCCATCCCTAGTTTAATTCTACTTAAATGCTGCTCTTACTCAAGCTGCTCTGTTTTCCATTCGCTCCATCTCTAGCTGAGAAGCCAGTTTTTTTCTTGACACGTGGCTGTCCACTGATCATTCACCCACCACCCCCCCTCTCTCTCTCTCTCTCTCTCTCTCTCTCTCTCTCTCTCTCTCTGTGGGCACATTTTTAGTGGCATTCTTCCTAATCAAAGAACGTCCTTTACCAGTTACCAAGGGCTTCACTACTAAAAGAAGAAAGAGAGTAACCCAACTGGGAGCCAATCTTGGTCAAATCTTGAGTATTATTATTCCCCGGGAGGCTGCATAAGAAACCCTAGATCCAGAGTGCCCCAGCCTCGCCGCAGAGCCCATTTTCATGGACGCCCATCTTATTCCTACCAGTCTCCGGGATGGGGGAGAGATCGCAGGATCCGAAACGGCGTAGAATGATGATCCTGGCGGGGAGAAAGTCAAACAAGGGATGCACGAAAATGCCTCACTGGGGCTCCTGAGGAGCCGCCGCCGCCGCCGCCGCCGCCGCCGCTCCTCAGACAGACCTAGTGCTTCGCGTTGATCAGATTCCTGATCACGTAGGGCAAGATGCCGCCATGGCTGAAGTAGGCCAGCTCGACCTGCATCCCGGAAGCACGGGCCCACTGAGAGAGATGAAAAAGAAAAGGGCAGGACGACCATACTGGAGGAGAGAGGAAAGAAGGTCAATGCCTCCGTGTCGAAGCGGACGGTGCAGATGAAGGCCTTGCCGCCGTCGGTCCTCACGGCGACATCCTGGCCGGGCCGGATCTCGTCAACGCTGGCGGGCAGGTCAATGGTGAACCGCTCGTGGCCGGTCAACCCGAGGGTCTCCGCATCTTCCCCGGGCTTGAAGCAGAGGGGGATGATGCCCATCCCCACCAGATTGCTGCGGTGGATCCTCTCAAAGCTCTTAGCTATCACCGCCTTCACACCCTGCATCAAGAAGCCATTTTTACGAGCCCTCTTGACCCAGCACCCGGAACAATTCTGAATATAAATATAAATATAAATATACGCTCATTGCCCAATTTAGGGTTAATTACCAGGAGCATAGGCCCTTTGGCGGCCCAGTCACGAGAGCTTCCGCTTCCATATTCGGCACCGGCCAGTATGATGGTGTCATGGCCCTCGCCCTTGTATCTCTGCGGCGGTAGAGCAAGCCATCAGCCATGAGCAGAGCCGCCAGATACACAGTGGGATGCGGATTTACCATGGCTGCATCGAACACGAAGAGCTTCTCCCCGGAAGGGACATGGACCGTCTTGGGGCCGACCTCTCCCTTCAGGAGCTTGTTCACGATGCGGATGTTGGCGAAGGTCCCCCTGGCCATGACCTCGTCGTTCCCGCGGCGGCTGCCGTAGGAGTTGAAGTCCCTCCTGTCCACGCCGCGCTCCACCAGGAACCTGGCCGCGGGGCTGTCCCTGTGGATGCTCCCGGCGGGGGAGATGTGGTCCGTGGTGATGCTGTCCCCAAAGTTGAGCAAGCAGTACGCGCCCTTCACGCCATGGGAGCCCGGCGGGGACATGGTCATCTCCTTGAAGTAGGGAGGCTCGTGGATGTAGGTGGAGGTGGGGTCCCACGAGTACAGGGTGTTGGGCGGCACGGAGAGGTTGTTCCACATGGGGTTCCCCTTGGTGATCGATTCATAGGTGCCCTTGAACATGTCCGGCAGCACGCTCGACTGCACCACCTGCAGAAAGAAAAGGGGGCTCACAGAGATTAACTGATAATGATGGGCATGGGATTGAAAAATCTAGAGAGTGGGGGAGGGGCTCACGCTGGCAATCTCTTCATTCGACGGCCAAATGTCCCTAAAAAACACTTTTTTGCCATCTTTCCCGGTGCCCAGAGGTTCCGTCTCAAAGTCAACGTCAACCTGCGCAAGCAGCCAAGACGGGTCAAAGAAGAAGCCCCCTGATTCAGCCATAATGGGTAATTTCCCTCTCCACAAACCTAATGATGACGAAATCTGCAAAGGATTCAGCATCAAAAGAAGATGCAGACAGCTGGAGAAATCAGTAATGGGGCCCCTGCTGCATTGATCCTAATGAACAGCGCCCCTCCCCCTCCCCCTCCCCCTCCAAAAAAAAAGAAGAAAAAAAAAAGATTGGAGCGTACCGTGCCAGCAAGGGCATATGCCACCACCAGAGGAGGCGATGCAAGATAGTTTGCTCTGGTTAGAGGATGCACACGGCCCTCAAAGTTCCTGTTGCCAGACAGTACCGCCGCAGCAACTATATCTGCCAAAATGCAAGATCAAAGTATGAGTAAATAACCCAAATTATTAGTGCAAGTATTAGGATTATAACAATAAGAAGAATACCATTTTCGGAAATGGCTGCAGCTACAGCTTCATGAATGTCTCCTGAGTTCCCAATGCACGTTGTGCAACCATACCCCACAATATGAAAGCCTAGCTGATTCAGATACTTCTGCAAGCCACTGCGAATGAGAACCAAAGAGAAGCTGAGGAGATCCCGACGAACAAACCCTACCCAAAGTATTACTCATCCACAGATCTCCCTTCCATCATACCTTTTTTCCAAGTATTTAGTAACAACTCCAGAGCCAGGCGCCAGACTTGTTTTAATCCACGGTTTTACCTGGTTCAAAAGGAGAAAAAAAATATAGTACATGCGTCCACTATAATGATAAACCCACCATCAACCAAAAAAGGCTCGCATTTCACAATTTCTAGATCCAAATTATCGCCATGTGTGCATATCGTAATTATAAATTTATTTCTGTGTTTATATCTAAGATGCTTGTTCTTACCTCGAGACCCAGTTCACAAGCTTTCTTGGCGACCAGAGCAGCTCCAAGCATCACACTGGGATTTGACGTGTTAGTGCAACTGGTGATTGCTGCAATAACAACATCACCGTGTCTAATCTGGGCGGGCGTCCCATTGAATGAAAAATCTACTACTTTGTTCTGAGATTCCTTTGGCACGGCAAATCCCTGCAGTACAAAAATGAAAACGATTCAGACACAAATATGGCGTGTCCCAAACGTTCAAAAAACTGTTTTGACTTGTAAATCGAAACATTAAGCTAGTTCGTCAGCTTCATAATTAATCTAAATTAATAAAAAAGAACTACAGGATCTTCCCTTATTCTTGAGCTCCCGCGATTCCTTGCCTCTCCCACAGTTTTATTATATATAACATATTTATCGATCAAGCATGAAAAAAGCAAGTGCCAATCCCTAGCATCTTGTCTAACTGCTGATCACATCCTTAAACAGTAAAATTAACACTATAAATTGATGAGGAATGAGTAAAAGATCTAAACACCTTGGATTTGATCAGTAGGAAAACAACATTACAGTTACATACTAGAAAAGTTTTTGCGCAATCTTTTCAACCATCAGCTAATAGCAGAGAAAACAATGCCTTAAAAAATGGTGAAATAAATCATCAGCGAGAACTAATTTCATACAACAGTGGAAAAACAATTAAATATTTTGCGAGCATTACCTTGAAGCCAACTTTATTATCCAAACAAGAGTGCCAATCCGTCTTCATTTCCTTCAGTGGAACCCGGTCATGAGGCCTGAGAAGAACATATTGGCAAGTAACATATCAGATAACTAAAAGGGCTAGAATGAACTCGGAGTTTTCAGAAGGGTTTCCTCACCTTTTGGGTCCAGAAATACAAGGCTCAACTTCCTCCAGATTCAATTCAAGATAAGATGAATATGCTCTTTCCACTTGCGGCTGATCATGTATTAAATTTAGGGTTAGATCAAATCCTTGAGCAATATCCCAAACGATATGAGTGCCAAAGGAGAATTCAGTTATTGGTTCTCACCTGGCTATAATCAACAAACATATTGTTGGCCCGTAGATAAGCCTCTATCATAGAAACCTGAAATTGATAAGCATCAGTACAAAGAGGAAATTTATCATGACAAGAAACACACGTCAACGTATCATTCTCTCACAGTTTCATCACTTCTGCCCGTCAATTTCAGGTACTGAAGTGTGACATGATCAACAGGAAAAAATCCCATTGTTGCCCCGTATTCAGGTGACATGTTTGCAATGGTAGCACGATCAGCAAGTGAGAGTTCCTTCATGCCTTCTCCTGTATTTGAAAATTTGGCATAATTCATAAGAAAAAAAAATACCATAAGAAACTCTGGAATTCAGTTTATTGCAGCGAGAAAAATAAATTGGCGACAATTTTACAACTTTCACGTACCATAAAATTCCACAAACTTTCCAACAACCCCGTGCTTCCGAAGAATCTGGGTCACTGTTAAAACCAAATCTGTGGCTGTCACCCCGTCCTTCAATTTTCCTGATAATTTGAAGCCAACAACTCCAGGCAATACCATGCTCATTGGCTGCATCGCGACAAGAAGAACAGCATATTCAATTCATATCATTCAATAAGCTTTCTGCATGGTTAGTCATCATTATTTAGTGCATTTAAGTCACCTGGACTTTTATTTTCACAGTGCCTTACAGAATTAAAACACATGCTCAGAAGATGAGTAAGCCAACACAGGCAGTCAATGCAAAACGATATAACGAGTGACCCAGTTGGAGGGGACTCTAGAAATTCAACATCCTCAGGGTTTAATTAATTGACTATTTTAAATAATGCATAAATCTGAGTCACCACCTCTCACACTCTACAAAAGTGTAGCAACTTTTCCAGCCATTTTTAGATTGCTTAGTTTTTTAGCATAAATACCCAGATTGTCTAATACAGCAAAACAGAATGTTATGGAGAATTGTCAACCTGGCCGAGCATTGTAGCCTCTGCTTCTATTCCACCAACTCCCCAGCCAGCAACACCCAACCCGTCGATCATAGTTGTGTGTGAATCAGTGCCAACGACACTATCTGGGTAAAGCAGTCCACCACTGTTAAAAACAACACGGCCAAGGTATTCTAGGTTCACCTGTAAATCAAAAAGAGAGGAAAGATGGCAGAGATGAAGATTAAACCTAGCCATGCACCAAACATTTACATGAGACATCAAGTTAAAAATAGCAAAGTCGATACCTGATGGACAATCCCTGAACCTGGAGGAACCACAAGCATATTCTGGAATGCATTCGATCCCCACTTAAGAAAACCAAACCTTTCCTTGTTACGTTGGAATTCAAGCTCCATGTTCGTATGCAGTGCATTTTCTGACCTAGCCACATCAACCTGGACCGAGTGATCAATGACAAGGTCCACAGGAACCTGCATTCAAGAAATTGAAGTTTTATATTATTTTGACGATGGAACAGCAAAAAAGCATTCCATTTATGCTTTGAAGACTAAGTTGTGTGAAGTAAAAACAGAGTTAGAGCAAAGGAAAACTCGACACTGTTGCCTTAGGGTAGCAATTTTGCAAAGGATTCGAGTAATAAGGGTGGTTGAATAGTGTACATAGCATACTCTACGTCTTCTGTGAGTTTAAATATTGTGAAAACTCGAAATTAAGTTGAAGAGTTCAATAAGCATGTCAAATGCTAACCAGATATTTCTTTAGTTGCTCTCCCCCAGAAATTCTCCTAGTTTCTTATCATACATGTTTAAATCTTATCCCCCACGCTGCCAATATATCGCTGCGGGAAAAAAAAAAACTAATACGAATATTTTGAGCCCTTTCTAAGTTTGAAGCATCCTCAGTACATCAGCATTGATATCGAGTTGATGAATCTAATAAGCATTTCAAATAGTATCCATACATTTTCCCCCATTGAGCTCCTTCTGAATTATCAACACATCTTAGTAAAGCTACCCATTCTACCTGTTAATGATTGAATCAATCGTAATTGTACTCACTATGTTGTCAATTGGAGCACCACTGGAAACATGGACAGTTCATCCTATCTGTGTTTCTGTGGCAGCTTTTGATCTCCTAAGGAAACTGTTACCAGCATGATAGTCTAGTGGATGAAAATCAACAGAAAAATTTACGAAGCCCTTGAGACTGAAAATAGAAAGAACAAGATAATTCTCGTTTACCAGCGGATTGATCCTGTTCGGATCACTACCGAGCTTGTTCATGGCATCCCGCATGGCTGCAAGATCGACCACAGCAGGCACGCCAGTAAAGTCCTGCAAGTAAAAATCATGTTATGATAAAGCATATTGAACAAACTCGATAAAGTTCTCATTCACTACTAGCTTGATGTTGAATTCCTAGTTTGGACTTTATTGAAGATAATATGGCAGTTATGAAAGAAAAGAAAAAACTCATGCAAGCTAAGATTCTTTTTCCTTTTTCACAAAGTCCAGGGTATTAATACAAATTATGAGAAAAAAATTCACCCACAAACTTCACACAAACGATCGTGATTTCAGCCAAAATCACACAAACGGTCAGGGATAGGAATGGAACCTGGAGGAGGACACGGGCAGGCTTGAAAGGGATCTCGACTAGCTTCGGAGATGTGTTCTCCCAATCGATGATCTTCTCCACGTCCTTGCTTGTCACCTGGAACTCATCGCAGTTTCTGATCGCCGATTCCAACAGTATCCTTATCGAATAAGGAAGTCTATCTGCATCACGTTGTCCGATAATAAAACCGCAATCAGTTCGCTCGTTAAGAAACTTAGATCTCGATGATTCCATTCAAACTTGAAGAAAGACGACAGCACCGAGACAAATGACTGACCGATCCTGGGATCGTTAAGGGCCGGCAAGCTGTAGTACTTGCCGAACTCCCCCCCTTCAGGCTTAGAGAGGGAGGTCAGGATTCTCTGGAACGAGTTCTGGGTCGCTGTTCCACAATATAACGAGAAAGAAGGCGATGAGCAAGCAAATCTAATCAGATCTAAGAGAAAGCAAATCCAACAACCGATTCACGAACAACCGAGCCTAAGAAAAGCATACCCATGTTCGCAAACCGCCTCTCAAAATTGTTCGACAACCGCCGGGGAGGAGCGGATCAGGGCACCAAGCCTGAGAGCTCCCCTCTAGTCGCCGATGGCGGGACGGTGGGAGTCAGTGAGACCTCGCCGGCGGCCGGAACGGCGCCGTAGACCACGGCAGAAAGAAGGACGACAATGACAGCAGGCAGGTCCTCGCCTACGCGGCGGCGGAAAGCGGGGCGATGGGAGAACCCGAAGGCAGATCGCGGGCGAGATCCTACTGCATATATAGGAATCGTACCCCCGCGGCGGTATAGAAAAAGGAGAGTTGGTGGCACCTGCCAAGGCTCGCCTCGCCCCCTTTCCCACCTCCTGTAATATCAGCGCCGCTCTGTGGTCCAGAGTTTAAGGAGCTCCATGGCCCCCACTCCCAGCTTCCTCAGGTACTCAAGATAACGCTCCAAGAAGAAGGATTAGGATATAAGACGCAGAAAATGCCAGATCTAGGAGGGCGACTCCTCTCCCCGCCCCCCCGGATGGAGAGATCTTTCTTATCTGACGTAGAGAGAGAGAGAGAGAGAGAGAGAGAGTGGTCCAAACTTGGCCGGCGGAGGAGGGGAGTCGTAGACGGGACATTTGACCGTTGATGTTAGCTGACGTGACAGTTTCGCCCGGTAAGCGGGAATTGTACGGGGGGATTTTACGCGTACGCCCCTGTTAGGTGAAACTATTACAGTTTACCCCCATATGAAAATTAACTGGCTCTGATTTTTTTACAGCTGAAGTTAACGAGGTTGCCATTAATGAGATTCCGAGTGGCAACACCCGGTCAACCGCGAGGATCACCCGGAGTTGGGCAAGAAGGCTGGGCTGAAGAAGCTCTGGAGGTCTCCCAAGACCTCTGAGGAGGGGGGGGCAGAATCAAAAGAGCCTTCTAGCCCAAATGAGCTCACAATAGCCATGAAAATTGGATTTTTGAGGCGGCTGAAGTCAACGAGCTTGACATTAATGAGCTTCCAAGTGGCAACACTCGGTCAACCCGAGGTGGGGGGGGGGGTCACCTGGAGTTGGGTACTGAAGAAGCTCTGGAGGTCTCTCAAAACCTCTGAGGAAGGCGATCCCTCCAGCCCACATGAGCTCACAACAGCCACGAACAACTATTGATTCTTGTGGCGGCTGAAGTCAACGAGCTTGACACTAATGAGATCCCAAGTGGCAGCACTCGGTCGACGCCAGGTGGGGGGGGATCACCTGGAGCTGGGCAAGACGGCTGGAGTGAAGCTCCGGAGGTCCCCCAGGAGCTCTGAGAAGTCTGGTGGAGGTGGGCATGAGAAATTCGCCTCCTTCCCCGTGTGCGGATGCCTGAATCTGCAAGAACAGCGACGACTTTCAGCCAGGAAGAACACCATCAGACCGAGCGCACACCAGAAACGGTAAATTACCCGAGTGAGAGGGCGTGCAGGCAGGGCCTCTGCAGCTTGGACACCATCTGGTCAACCCTGCTATGGTGGGAAGAGGGGCTCTTGGCCCTCAGGAGGGAGAGGGCCAGGCTCCTGGTCCCTCCATAGACCTCGTCCCCCAGCAGGGGTATCCCCAGGTACTTGGCGTGCACACGGATCTGCTCCGACGCCATGGGAGGACCAATGAAGAAAGCCCATTGCTTCAGACCCCCTTGGATTCGATGCCTCGAAATGGAAATTTTCAGAGTACCTGGTGTGTTCGGCCCGTTTCTAGCCTCCACTCCACCAGAGCCGATCCGCCCCCGGCAAGAACCTGTATCACCTTGTACCTGAATCAATTAAAGTCAACCCCTGCCGAAGAAGAATAACCAGGACGAGGAGGAGGAGGAGGAGGAGGAGGAGGAGGTCAAATCACCTACTGGCAGCGAAGCGAGCCCCTCTGGCGTTGCTCAGCCCGGAGACAGCAGCAGTCATGCGAATCCGATTGATAGGATCACGCGCAATCGGAACCTCTACTCTGCCGGAGGTTGAAGAAGGGGCTCCGGAGGTGAGGCTGACGTATACTCTGCGGATTGAATGCTCCTTGAACTGTTCGGCCAGATGAGCATGGGAATGTTCGTCCTACGATCATGAAGAACAAATGCAATTATTCCATTTAAGGTAATCACTTCATGCGGGAGAGTGCTTATGCAATCTTTCTCGAGAAAAAAAAAAGTCAATGCATATTAAGCTAATTTATCAGTAAACTTACAGTCATATGCTCTTTTAGCCATGATAACATTATTCCATCTTTCGACAAGCCGTTCATTACAGATCAACAACTAATTATAATTATGCAAAATGAGAAACAACATATGGGTCGTTGACTTCTGGTGAATATTAGAAAGATCAACACAAAGAAGTTGACTTTTTCGCGGCATCATTATTTCTCAATTGCTTAAAAAACCCTCATGTTGGAACCCAGAACGAAATAATGCCTATGAAATCCCTCGTCACTGCCATGCAACCAGTTGATCAAACCTCAAAAGGCTCAGCGATGGGAAACCCCATAAAATCGCATTAAAATAGTCAACTTGAGAAAAAATTACCCAAATAAGCCATCAAATAATGCGGATCGTCATTGTACCAGGGGAGATACCAGAGGATAGGAAGGGGGGTGGCTAAGAACATCAAGAGACAGGGTAGCAGCTTTAAAGAGCAGAAGAAAAAAACGCTATTCGAAAGCTGTATGGTGAAAGCAACAAGAAATATATTCGATCATACAACACGAACATGCATCGAATGCACATGGTTGACTTATGAGGCTAGAACCGAGCTTGGGCAGCTCTCTAGAAATGCCCCCGCTGACCTTGGCAACGACGAGCAATCCGCTTGTCCCTTTGTCTAATCTGTGCACGATGCCTGGACGCACAGAGGCCTCCGGGCTCCTAGAAATCACATCCATGGAGAAAAAATCGCTGGAATCTCCGTCGGAAGAGTCAGAACCACCTTCTTCGTCGTAGTCTGCGCTCTGGTCCAGACAGGTGACCGATGGAAGCTTGCAATGGTGGAGGATTGCGTTCACGAGGGTTCCGTTTGCATTGCCAGGAGCAGGATGAACAACCTGCGGAGATGAATCAGAAAGAAGATGATGAGACCGTGCGAGCTTCAGAAAAAGACCAGGAAAAATGGTTACTAGAGCGTGGAAGGACCATGTTTGCAGGCTTGTTCACGACGAGGATGTGGGGGTCTTCGTAGACTATGTCCAGAGGTATATCTTCTGGCTCGGCTCTCAGGGGTTGCAGCTCGGAGACTGTGCAGTTGACCCTGTCCCCGGGTTTGATGATATGAGAAACCTGGTAGGATTGAGGCGAAAGATTTTCAAACAGAGTACAGAAATCCGTCGCTGTAGAACGGATGGTTATCCGTCTGAAATCTAGGTCAATCAGCAGAGGTCTGTCTGCAAATGGGAGCGTGCGGGGAACCTTATCAATGGTGCGGCCGTTGACCGAGACGAGCCCCGAGCGGATGCTGGCCTGAATGCGGGCCCTGCTGACGCCGCCAATCCGAGACGAGATCCACGCGTCGAGCCTCGACCTGGCCGTCCCCCTCTCCACGCTCTCCTCCAGGCGAACGCCGCCATGGTTGCCGCGAGGAGCTCGTTTCTCCGGCTGCGGCGGCGCGGAAGACTGTTCCGAGGAAGGAGAGGAGGAGGAGCAGAAGAATCTGGGGAACCCGCAGGGCCCCCTCCGACGGAAGAAGAACAGGGAGGAGGAGGAGGAGGGGGAGGACGGCGCTGCGGCCGTGAGCGAGAGCATCGTCTTCTCCAGAAGGAAACGCGGCCCCTTTTCCTTCTCTCAGGCCCTAAGAAAATCCTCCATTGATTCCCAGTTGGGCCCTCACCCTCCGACCTAAACCTCGCATTTTAGTCCACAACCCTACAATTTTTTCTACTAGAAAACTAAAAAAAATTAGTCTTTTCTGGGCGGCGATCCGCGCGTTTCCCTGGGTTTTGTTCGTAATCTGTTCGGTAGAACTCACTCTCTGATCTGTCCGAGTCAACTCTCCAGTGGGGATCGCCTCGGCAGCTCCATTTCTGTACTTAAAATAGGAAAAAAATAAAAGAGAAATCGGACGATGAAACTAGAAAGGGAATGTAAACGAACTTCGAGCGATTCCAGACAATCGGGAGGAACCCGATTCGGCTTTGGCGATTTACATGTCGGTAAGATCGAGGGCTTCGTCACTCTCTCCGCATCATGGAGACGAACTCCGCGTAGTTTATTCTCCCATCCTGCGAGTTTACGGATGAAAATATCTCGGTGAGGAAAGTCAACGGAAGATCCACTCCGGGTGGAGAAATCCGGGGAAGAACAGAGCCACCACCCACTTCGTCTGCGTCCACGTCGCCGATAATCTCGTCGATGGTTGCCTCGTCTCCCATCCCATGATTCGCCATGGCCTGCTTCAGCTCCTCCCTCGTGATGAATCTGAAGCGTAGGGGCCCGAGAGGTGAACCATTAAAGGAGACATTTTTGTCTTTTTCCGGATAAACTACTGGGTTTAACAAGAAATATATATTCCATTATTTAGAGAGAGAGAGAGAGCGTTGACTGACCCGCTGCCGTCGTTGTCGAAGTACAAAAACGCCTTCAGCAGGTCCTCCTCCTTCTGCAGCTTGTGCCTATGCATGGTCGCCGCGATGAACTCGGTGTAGTCAATGGTTCCGTTCTTGTCCACGTCCGCCTGCGGGGGAACCCATCCAAGGGTCAACGGCTCGCAGGGCCTTTACATTCCAAAAATGGCAACCGAGGACACCTAGTCAACCCTCTTACGGCGTCCATGAGCTGCTTCACTTCGGATTCGGAGAGCTTTGACCCCAGTTTGGTCAGCCCGGTCCTCAGCTCCTCGTAGGTGATGGTCCCGTCGCCGTTGGCGTCCATGTTCCTGAACATCTCCTTCAGGCCCTTGATCTCTTCCATGGAGAGGTTCTCAGCGATGACCTTGCACACCCAAAAGAGAAAAGCGTTGACCAAACAAGAAACCCGTTGACGGAGAAAAACAAAGAAGAAGCCTCACGTTCAAGGCCAGTTTCTTCAGCTTGTTCATGGCCCTGAATTGCCTCATCCTGGTCAACACCGCGCTCCCGATGGGCTTGTTCGACGCCTCCCCGTCCACCCGGATCCACGGATGATCTGTCCCATTTTGACCCACGTGACCATGATTGACTTATCAGTCTAAACGCTCGTGGTTGACTTACCGAGGGCCCGGGTGGCGGTTATCCGTTGCTTGGGGTCGCGAGTCAACATCTTCTCGACAAGGTCCTTCGCGGCGGGGGAGATGGACGGCCATGGATCGCTCTCCAGGTCGAGCTTCCCATGCAGTATCGCGTGAAATATCCCCTTCTCCGTATCTACCACGAAGAAACTTAAGATTCCGGTCAACGACCAAGCAGGAAAAGAGAATGCATCAGAATCCCGGGTTTTCCCTCTCCTTCCTCACCGGCCCAGAAGGGGGGAACACCGCAGAGGAGGATGTACAGGATGATTCCGGCGCTCCAAACGTCGATCTCCTTCCCGTAGCTCCGGCGAAGGACCTCAGGGGCCACATAATACGCGCTGCCCACGAGATCCTCGTACACCTTCCCTGCGGCAGAAGAGAGAGAAACACGGGGGCGATAAGGAGTCAGTGGCCGGCTGCGCCGCCGCTGTCCGGCGGAGGAACTGAATTGAACTTACCTTCCTCGATGAAGACGGAGAGACCGAAATCGGTGGCCTTGAGCTCGGAGCCCTCGCCGGTGCTGGAGTAGAGGAAGTTCTCCGGCTTGAGGTCCCTGTGCATGACGCCCATGAAGTGGCAGACGTTCACCACCGTGACGATGCTCCGGCAGACTGCGGCGGCCTCCTTCTCTGAGTAGCTCCCCTTGGCGACGATCCGGTCGAAGAGCTCGCCGCCGGAGCAAAGCTCCATGACGATGTAAACTTTCTCACGGTCCTCAAAAGCTCCTCTGAACTCCACCACGTTGGGCTGCCCGGAGAGGTGTTGCAGGATGGTCACCTCCCTCCGCATGTCGTCAATATCTCTCCGGTTGATGAGCTTCCGCTTGGAGACGGATTTGCAGGCGAAGCTGGCCCCGGTGGCCCTCTCGGTGCAGAGATAGGTCACTCCGAACTGGCCCCTCCCCAGTTCTCTCTCTAGGGTGAACATGGAGGAGAGGTCGCAGAGGGGCTTCTGCAGCACAGGCCCCGTCTCCGCCGACGAGGGCTTTCTAGAGAGAGAAGGTAGCATGGCCGAGGGGAGCTTCTCCTCAGTTGAGATGATGGGGATGTCGCAGGGGCGCCTGGAGGGGACTCTGCGGAGGATCTTCTGCAGCATCCTGCGGACGCAGTTGCCCATCGAACAGAAGGAGAGAGAGAGAGAGAGTAAGAGAGAGATAGAGATAGATAGATAGAGAGAGAGAGAGAGATTGGGGGGTTGTTCTTAGCGTGGACTGTGCTGGTTCGATCGTTGTGGGTTTTTAATACCCCTCGGAAGTGATGGGGAGGAGTTGGAAGAGCTGGATTCTGGTTCTTTTCTTCGCCTGCGTCTCCTTTCTTTGTGCCTTCCTCCGTCTGAAGACTCTCCGTAGCGCTTCCCCTTGCTTCTCGAGGCTGCTTAGCGCATCACTCTCATTGGCTCCCTCCAGAGAGAGAGAGAGACAGAGAGAGAGAGAGAGAGAGAGAGGAGAATGAGCAAAGAAGATGGTGCCCAACGGGGCTATAAAAAATATTCCATCTCCGACACTTTTTTTCATTTATAACGGGCCGGGGCCGGGGCATCGGCTGCAAAAGGCTTCGTGTCGGACAATTCTGGCCCATTTAAAGTTACAAACACTCAAATGGGCTAGGCCAATATTGGGCCAAAGTCAACGCAGCTCTCTACGTATCTTCTTCTAGAAAGCGTTCATTGGGGGAATCACGTACGCACTGCGCCAATAAGTCAATCAATCTGTATCATCATCCCATAATTTATTATCCACCTGATATATTTAACTCAAAGGCTGAAATAAATAAATTTTTAACGTCCAAACCGGGTAAAACGTTATAATATGCAAAAAAACTGTCGATCTGTCAACTTAGTAACTATACCCACTTACTGTATTTAGTTATCATACTATCGTGTTCCCAAAATAAAAAATATAGAATAAAAATTGAAATTTATTATTTATTCCAATTTCTAAAAATGATATTTTTAACCACTTGATGTATAGTCCATCTAGAATTAATGTTTTTTCTACGACGTAAAATAAATAACAGATGAGTAAATTAATATATAATAATAATAATAATTGGTTCCGAGCCTTGAAGACGCCGAGCATTCAAGTCCAGGGCTCATCAACCACCCACCCCATTCAACATAATCGCGAGAAAATAGTGGGCCCGGGGCGGGCCGGGCTCTGTTTTCATCAGAAGCTGGAATCCGCAGTATATTTGAATGACGCAATCATTCGTAGATAAAAAGTAGGCCCATCGCGACCGTAAAAATGGGCCCGCCCGTACTCGAGGGCCCGGCCCATCCACAGTACAAAGCTAGCCCGGTTGGGTTCGACATTTAATCCGAGCTTAGTCCTCTTGTTCGGGCCAGGAATGTTGCCGGGCCCGCCGCTACCCATCTGGGCCCGCCAAATCGTGACCACTTATTACCGGTCATTCAATTAGAGAGAGAGAGAGAGAGCGATGATTCCGGCCCACAGGATCTGACCGGGGGGTCCGGTTCCCGTGCTCTAATTAAACAAGGCTCGGGCCGGAACACGTGGCTCAGACAGAAGAAAATATCGCCACCGTGGCGTTTTTCGGGTTTTTTTGTATTAGGTCCCTAATATTTTAATTCGCCGTGCAGCAACCCAGAAAGAGGTGTATTTTGTAATGACCTCAGCCCGCCCGAGTTGACTCGTTGGCCCGCCGCGCGACTACTTACGGGACCCGGCGGCTGCGAGGGCGTCAATTACCGCCGCCGGCACGGCCACGGCTCATTGAATATGGGACCACCGGATTGAAGGCCGAGAATCATCGCACGTGCAACCCCTCCTTTTCTGGGGCCCGCACGTGAGGCCCTTTTACCCTCGGCTTCCGTCGAATCTCGTGGGCCCACTGAGTGATTGCTTATCGAGTAGCTGACGAGGACCGTCCTGTCGCATAGCGGGTCTTCCCCGCCGCCCGAACCGTTAAGGAACCGTAGCACGTTTCACCAGTAGGGTTCCACGTCAGCCTCCAATACCAAGGAGATTGTGCGTAATTCCAGACGCCACGTGGATTCCGGCGGCGGGGGCGGATAAGGTTTTTTTCGGTTACAGTTTTACCTGAAAGATGGAGGTAATTGGGGATACACATGGAAAGCACGCCGGGATGACGTGGAACACGCGTGGGGAGATATTTTGCCGGCCGGGGGGGAGGACCATCCCGTTATTCGGTCAGAGAGGGGCCGCGTAATAAATGTTTCCCTTTGCCCGTCGGAGGGGGGGCGCCGCCGTAATCGGACCGCCCACGTCAGCACGACGCGTCAGAGAGACGCGGTAAGAAGGCCCGGAGAGTCGTCGGGGGAAGGAAGGGCGGAGGAAGAAGGAGGGTAAGGGGCGTTGCTTCACAGCACGGCTTTCAGAGGTGCAGGCATTTAATGGCGTCTCTGGTCTCTCTCTAGAGGTGGTTGGCCTTTTACTGCTCTCTCTCCCTCTCTCCTAGCCCGCGTCTATATACAGTTCGGGCGTGCCCTTGCCTTCATCTGGTCTCATAATCTATCTCTCTCTCTCTCTCTCTCTCTCTCTCTCTCTCTCTCTTTCTTCTCTGTATACGGCACTACCAGGCTATGGATTCTCCCTGTGGTGCATCGACTACTTCCTCGTCACAGGCGTCGGCTCCTCGGCCGCCGGTCGATTCTTCGTCGTCCGCTGATTCTTCTGCTTATGCGGATTCCGCGGCGGCGGCGGGTGGCGGTGGCGCCGCTGCGGCGGCGGCGACGATGGGGAGCGGTGAGTCTACCCTCTCGGGTGGTCGGGGAAGCAGGGGGAGGGAAACCAGGAGCGGCAGTTCTCGAGCGTGGAAGATCGCCGGGAGGCTTATTTGCGGACTCCTGACCTGCGTCTTCGCCATCGGTACTACCCCTTTCCTCATTTCGATCTGGAAGAGTTTAATCTTGCGCTGTGAGATCTGTTCAGGTCTCTAATGGCGGTTCCTCTCCTGTTCTTTTCCTTCTGCAGTGGGTTCCCTGGTGGGGGCCGTCGTGGGGGCGCTGATCGGACTGGCCACGGAGACCGGCCTCTTGAGAGGAGCCGGAGTCGGCGCGATCTCCGGCGCCGTCTTCTCCATCGACGCCGTGGAATCGACCCTCGTCATCTGGCGATCCCGCGGGATGTGGAGCGTCGTCTACGTGGTTCGTTTTCTTCCTCGTCTTCTTCCTCTGAAGCTCGGACCGAATGAATATTCAGAAACCCTAACCCTTCGCCATCCTGCAGATCGACATCATCGTGAGTCTGCTGAGCGGGAGACTCGTCCGGGAGAAGGTCGACCCCGCGGTGCAGAACGCCGTGCAGAGCCAGGTTAGATCATGAACTCTCTCTCTCTCTCTGAAATCTTCTCGATTCTCAATTCCGGCGAGGAACCTGACGATGGATGAATCACTGGTTTCTGCAGATGAGCGCCGTGGTCTCGCCGTTCCACGAGCTCCCCGACATCTTCGAGACCGGCGGCGCCACCACCGGCATGACCAGGGGATCCGTCGAGGAGATCCCCAAGATCGCCGTCACGGCGACGAACTGCGTCGACTGCTCCGGGGAGAAGATCTGCTGCTCCGTGTGCTTACAGGATCTGCAACCCGGCGAGACCGTCAGGAGCTTGCCGCACTGCGGGCACTTGTTCCACGTCCCCTGCATCGACGGCTGGCTGCTCCGGCACGGCTCCTGCCCGCTCTGCCGGCGGGACTTCCAGGGCCTCCGCGCCGGCCCCGCCGTCGCCGCCGCTCCGCCGCCGCCTATGGCGGTGGAATCCCTGTAGCTGCCCCCTCCTCCACCGAGGCCCCACCAGAGCGTGGGCCCCCTTCGTTTTTTTGTAGAGGCTGCGTCGTCGTACTTTGTAAAGACCGCCTGAGCCAGCTACCAGCAGCAGTACATATGGCCACCTTTTTATCCACTCTTCTTCTCTTCTCTCTGTAAATATCAAAACACTCAGCGGTCAGCGCCGCCATCCCAATTCACATTGGGCTCTCTCTCTCTCTCTCTCTCTCTCTCTCTCTCTCTCTCTCTCTCTCTCTCTCTCCCCTCTCTCTCTCTCTCTCTCTCTCTCTCTCTCTCTCTCTCTCTCTCTCTCTCTCTCTCTCTCTCTCTCTCTCTCTCTCCCTCTCTCTCTCTCTCTCTCTCTCTCCATCTCTATCTCTCTATATTATCTCTCTCTACCACACACACAGGTAAGTGGGCGTCGAGAGTGAGTTGGAACCATAGCTTGGAGCGTCGGAGTGGCATTTTTTTTGGGAAATGTCCTCCGAGAAAGGTTCTTTGTGGGCGCGGAATGAGTGGACCTGGCGTTGCCCATTTTTCATGGGTACTTGCGGGCCATTAATTCGCAGTTTCAATGATCTTGACCAACAGAGACAAGTGTACTCAGATCCGTTGACGTGGGCGGGCCCCCCCCCTTCCACGCATCTACGATAGCCCCTCCGCCAGGGATCCACATTCTGCAAAAATTATGTTCTTCCTTCCAACGCCGAAGTTGACCGTGTTGCAATATCATAAGATCCGATCAAGTCCATTATTTATTATCAGCATGGTTTATTTTACGTAGGGCCATCGATTAAATGGGGGCAGATGTGGTGGGATGAGACGGCTCCACATCTTCCCTGGACCAGGGTTCATCCACCACGTAGCAGACACAACCCAGAAAACATGGCCATCGAGCCGAAGCCGCCGCCTTTTTTTCAGTCAAAATGGGAGCTGCTCTATCAGCTAGATCCAGAACACGATCGAGAACGCCTCCGTTGACTCAGAGGGGCAAGCTACCGGGAACTGATGGATGGATATAGATCAATGCTGCAAGTGACATTCTATAAGTGACAGATCAGCGTGGGATTTGGCCAAATCATTCGAGGGGATAAAGCGCCGATATTTGAAGACGTTGACTGATGGGTCTGCTTATCCCAATCCCACTGAGATCGAGATCCACAGCTCGCAGATGTGATTTTCAGCTGCTAAGATAAGAATCTGTGTGCTTCCAAACCACTGATCATTCTCATTCTTTTGCCAGATCTTTCGCGCGTCGGGTACTGATAGGATCTGATCATAATCCGATCATTCTTGTCATGATCAGGCCGAATCATCGGAAGGGATAAAGCGCCGATACTTCAAGACGTTGACCGATGGGTATCTGTGTACCCCCGCAGCTCGCAGATATGATTTTCAGCTGAAAAAAGATAAGAATCTGCGTACTCGCAGACCATCTAATCATTTTCGTGCCGTCATCGGGTCAATTTTTTTTCCATACTTGGGTCATCAAACAGGAGCTGGATTGACCCATCGATCGACAGTCTTAGCCCATGATTTCTCAGAAGCAGGTGTTCTTGAGTGGGTCAAATGGAACGGCAATAAATATGCCTTCAAATGGCAACTTAGGCCAAAAACTGGGGACCCCACTGGATGTGGTCTTCAGAGCGGCGGTCGTCGTCGTCCAAGTCGTCGGAGGAGGCGGTGGTTTTGGCGGAGGGGGAAGAGAAGTCCAGGCAGACGCCATGGACGAGGTCGCTGTAGGATTCTGTGAGGTCCTCCTGGGCGGTCAGCTGGTGATACTCGACGAGCTGGTGTAGCCGCTGGTTCTCCCTCGTCAGGGTGGCGTTCTCATTCGACAGCCTCGATTTCTCAGCCAGAAGAGCCTCCACTTGAAGCCTCACCTGCGTGCAGTCACAATCCAGCAAAAACGTATATAAATCGCGGGGATCTTGAAGCCACTTTATGGATGCAATCAATCAAAGACAGTGAAATTGTCCGGGCTGTAGGGTCATGATTTATATTTTAATTTATTTCCTGGGTTGTTCGATCTTGGAAATAAAGAGGAGTTCGGCCATCGCGATCGTCTAGTTTCATGGAAGATAATGCGTTTCATGATCGTAATAATCTCATATGGATTGTGGGCTGATGGGTGACTGTTCTATCCTGGAAATGAAGAAGAACATGCCCGCTCATCAAGGTCATCTATTTTCATTAAACAGAATAATATATATTCCAACCGCGAACATTCAAAACGAAAGAGATAGAGCACCAAATGGTCCCGAAATTGTTCATCCACCTGTTTCTCATTGATCCGAAACCATTCATCTCGTCAATTTGCCAAGTTTCCTCTAATCATCATCATCGTCATCGGCTTCCAAGCCGCAGAATTAGTTCCGCAGGGCATTAGATATTATATTCTTCTAATCATTTATAAGTTCATAATTTTTTGTTAAGATCCATATAAAACATATAAAAGCTACATTTATACCGGGAAATCTAAAGCATGTCGTGGACAGTTTCATAGATGATGCGGGGATTGATATCTATATGATAACTGGGCTCTTTCAGATGATTTTTTTTAATGAAAAGCTGTCCGAAATGGGTTTCTGCAATCGGGGTGATCAGATTTTTGTTTCGGAAAAAAATTAGCACGCTCACCAGATCATCCTCTTCATCCGGCCTCGGCCCTCTCTCGCCTCCATACCTAAGCCTCCTGTTCTCCTCCTCCAGCAGAACACAGCGCTCTTGCATGAACCCTAGCTCAGATTTCACGGCTTTCAGTTCCCGAGCAAGTGAAGTCGCTTTGGATAGCATGGAGACCGCCAGCTGCCGAGAAGAAACGTCAGAAAATCGAGCGAGACTCGTCGAAATTATGACATCATAATGTAATTATTCTGAAAAAATGAACACACAAACAAACTCGAGATGGGCATTCATACATTTTTTGCCTTCTTCAGCGTCCCGCCCTTCGCAGCATCTACGGGGTGTTGTTTGCTGATCTTCTGCTCTTCTTCCTCTGCAGCGGTTCGATCGCCTTCTTCTTCGTTGCCTGGCCCGCGATTTTCCTTGGAATCATCGGACACAGACTGGCAGCTTGCTGTCTCTGTCACGATTTTTTCTTCCTCAATCCTCTGTCCTTCCCTTCTCAGCACGTCAGTGAGAGACGGGTGGACCAGATTTTCTATTCCCTGGCTCATGAAAAACGAATCAGATGGCGAGATCTAAGAAAAAAAAATGAAATCCACGATCGGCGTGCCGTCAATCGAACTCGGCAAAAGGGATTGTGATTGAAAGGCGATAAACGATGCTCGCATCATACCTGAGAAGCGTCATCTAGGGTTTCCTTAAGCTGGGAGAGGGAGGAGGCAACGGAGTCCAGACCTCGGATCAGAAGCATGGAATCCTCCCTGATCCTCTTCCCGCACCTCGATTCCACGCCACACTGCACAAGAACGGCCATAGAAAAGCACAGAGGAACCGTTTACTACCGATCGGAGGCGAAAATGGGGGAATGGCGGACGAACGGAACGCATACTGTTGAAGTGGAGGAGGACCAATCGGCTTGCCGCTTCCTCCCCTCCAGGAGAGTCTCAACGCGGCTGCGGAGAGCGCTCCAGAGCTTGTGGTCCGAGGATGGACTGCTCGCCACTGGAGATGACGAATCCATGGAGTTCAAACAGAGAGAGGTAGCGTCTGTGAGGAAGAGGAAAGAGGAGCCTGTGAAGTAGAGCAGGAGAGCCAACGGCTAGTGAGCAGGGGAGGCGCCGATAAGCTCAGAGACGACGGTTGGTGTTTTTTAAACGGATCGGGGGGACGGGGTCACTTCAACGGTCCTGAGGATGGTAATTACCATAAAGGGCTTCAAACTTGTCCGAAATGGTGAACCCAAGGTCCATCATTAGTGGCCGTTGGTTACGAGGTGGACGTCTCTGATCTCGGCCTTCCCCTGTGGGCCCCGAAAGGCTATCAACGTCTCTCAATGTCTTCTCTTAAACATTATTTCCATAAAATCGCTGTTAAAAATAATAGTTTCAAAATTGACTTTTGATAACTTTATTTGTATAAGTAGGCCTCCTGACGGACTGGTCGCAGCGCTCTCTCTCTCTCTCTCTTCTCTCTCTCGATCTGTCTGGAATCTTCTTCATCTTCCTCATCTCTTGCTGTTCTTAGGGTTCGGAGTTCATTCGTCCTTCCTCCTCTAGCTCCGGATATTGCGTCGGCTTCCGTCGGGCGATGGAGTTTGACGAGTACGAGTACCTGGAGAAGACGGTGGAGAACCCCACGGCCCCAATGGAGGAGGAGCCATTGGCTAATGGGATCCGGTCGGATGACGCAGGCCCGGGCAAGAGCTCAAAGAGAGCAGCGGAGGAGCTTGATGGTGATACGGTGCGCGCGGCGCAGACTGCTAGATCGGAGGACGCTGGCGCCCCTCGGCACGACGATCTTCCACGGGAGAAGAGCTCCTCCCACCGGCGATCTTCCGAGGAACACGGCTCGAGGAACGGTGAGAGGAGTGAAAGAGATAGGCATAGGAAAGAGGATAAAGATAAGGAGAGGGAGAGTGACAGAGAGCTCGACAAGGAAAGGATCAGGGATCGGGATCGAGAGATGGAGATGGAGCACGAGAGGTCGCGGCGCAGTAGGAGCCGCTCGGAGAGGCATCGTGACGAGGAGCGGGAAAGGTCACGACGAAGTAGGAGCCGGTCGGACAGGCACCACGACGAGGAGTGGGATAGATCACGGCGCAGCAGGAGCCGCTCGGAGAGGTATCATGATGAAGAGCGGGAAAGGTCACGACGCAGCAGGAGCCGCTCTGAGAGGCATCGTGAGGAGGAACTAGAAAGGTCACGGCGAAGCAGGAGTCGCTCAGAGAAGTACCATGGTGAAGAGCGTGATAGGTACAGGGAGAGGAGTACGGACAGGGAACTCAGGGAACGTGAGAGAGAACTAAGGGAACGTGAAGCTAGGTCAGTGTCTGCGTGTTTCAATGTTGAACATATTCCTCGCGTTTCTCTGATTCGCTAACTTATGAGTTGGTGTTTCATTGATTGCCACTCCAAGGTTGTAGTTCCATTGCAGTTGATGCATTATGTCTATTATAGATGATCATTTTTTGGTTTTTCATCGGAATTCGGGAATTAGCTGATTCTCTTCCAAGCACATTGTCCTCAGCCGTGTCTAATACGTAGTTGGTTCAATTTTGAATTTCAAATGCTGATTTGCAAGCGATATATGAAACACCATTTAATGATTACCTAAGTCTACAGTGTCTTGATGTACAGAATGAAATAAGCAACTGCGTATATATAATTCGGTCAATAAATTGGTTTGTGCAATGACCTTCAAGTTGAGAGGTTGGCTGGCAAAAGGTTACGTACGCCTTTAAGTTTTACTTTGGTATACTGTGGTGGGAAGCATAATTTTTGGACCGTAAAGATAGAGTGGGTCAAATAATGTTTGAGTCATGAGTAGGCAGAAGAACTATCCCTGGTCTTGTTGGACAGCGAATTATTGAAAAATATATCTTATAGATTCCTAATCTGGTGCTTACAGGATAAACATCACTGTTATGATTACTTTGCCTGATCCATTCTGCTGATCACTATTACATCTGATTCTCATAATGTCTGATTCTTTTGCTGATGCTAACCAATTCTGTATTGAAGTTCGATGGGCTATATCTTTTCGGATCTGAAGGAACTCCCATTACCACTGTGACGATTCAATAGGATTGCCTGATATAGACAACATTTCTCGTTTTATCCCCGAGGAACTCAAAACTTTTCTCTCAGGAACATGCTGGAAATTGGTTATTTCTGCTTTCGCCTGGCTGGTAAGTAATGAATGAGTCTGGGAGAAATCCAAAACTGGACCATTTTTTCCAAGATGAAGTCACTATTGCGTTGATAGGACAGATAAACAGGTAATAGGATACGAATTTCCGCTCGTATTCGCTATTAATAGTATCCACTGAATAAACTCTGAAAGAGTTCCTGTTTCTCATGTGAATTCTTTCTTATATTCCTTTCGCTCGATGTTGTCCATAATGCAGTTGGTAAGAATAATTCCCCCACGTTTCCCTCCCATGTGATATATAAAATATATCCCTACTGTTAAACTATGTACTTTGATGTCAGACCAATGTATCTCCATTGCTTTTAATTTCTTCTTTCACAAAACTTGAATAGTTCTTCAAGGGGGGAAATTTTCTGTGGTTTCTCTTAATGTGTCACAGAAAACTTTTTTAACACGAGTATAATTTACAGAATGACTGGGTTACATATTTCTTCCAGCTGTAGGGATATCATAATGTTTACTGTGAATTGGTATCATGCTAGTTTGGCATCAGAAAGTTTGCACTGTTTCTTTATAACAGAATAGATGGTCTTGAACAACCCTCATTCTCCTTAGAAACGTGTTTTAAAAGCAAGTTTGGTTCCGTAATTTCGTAGGGTAATTCAGTTGGACTAGCCTTTCGTTTTCATGTGATTCCTGAACGTGGGGAAATACTTCACTCCTTGAGAGCTGAGAACGTGCCATTTTATGAGACAGTAGTCCAATAGGGAATTTGTATTACTATTTGGATCTCTTTTCGATGTCTTTGCATCCTGTTTTTACTTTTATCCATCTTTCTTGAGAACTTTAGGGCCAGACAACAGGTTTTGGCTAATGGCAGATGTGCTGACCTTCAGACGTCTATTATGGGAACAGAGCCTGATCAGGAACTCAGATCTCGTTCCCTAGTTATTATCAATGCTATAGTTATTTTAAAATATTTAGGCCAGGGTGGAAAACTTGAGTGGCGACGTTAGGGTTTTGAGCTGAGTAGTGATATGATTTTGGAATCCTTCATCGGGCTGGTTGCACATTGACTCAGTTATATGTGTTGTCTTGCAGACATGCTTGTGAGTGGAATCTTGGTCTTCTTCACTCCTGATGCTTATGAGGAAATAGGGGTTAGAGTACACGTGTTTTCTTCATGCCTTTGGACATTTGTCCGCTGTAAAACAGAAAGCTTCAGGCTTTTGTATAATCTGAATTTTTTAGGTTTTTTTATTTATCAATAGAAATGCAAGATTCTGAGGAATGCATCTTCTTACGTGGGAAAATTTTCTAATTCACTGTGTACATTTATTCTTAATAATATGAGCTAGCTTACCTATTTCCAGTTTTGTTTCGACATGTGTATTTCTCCAACGAAGTTTTTATATTTTTAGGGATATGTATTCAATTTTCTGAAAGAGGCATGTTGAAAGTGCCTTTCTCAATTGTTATATTAATTTTCTCTTTTTCATTATTTTCAAAACTTACCGGGTGGTGGTTATGTTCTTGACATAAGAATTCACTATAATGTCTAGATTCTAGTTTGTCTTTTATTGTATTGTTTTTTTTTTGATACTGTGAATTTATGAAATGATTTTTGTTGTCGATGAGATCATCTGGGTAGCCGAACTTTATGTATTCTTCATGTTATTCGTATTACGTTGGAAGAGCTTGCTGCATTATCTTGTAGGTTTTATTTGGATACTGACCACCGCATCAAAGTTCAGTCGGAAGAGTTCTGCTATGGATCTTTCACATGATTCCTTCTTTTCCTCGTGTCTTCACTTTCCTTATCTGTTCCAACGTTGGTTTTACTGGAACTTTGCCTTCCTGCAGGCGTTACAAAGAGAAGAAGGAAGAAGTCGCAGAACCTGAGGCCGATCCTGAAAGGGATCAGAGAACTGTGTTTGCCTATCAGGTTATCCATTGCATTATGTTTTATGTTCCCTATTTCCCTCTGTTAATTTTACGAAGTATTTATTTATGCATGTGATTTTGATGCCCACTCATTCCTCTGAACGTTTCTTTGACAGATTAATTTGAAAGCTGATGAAAGAGATGTATACGAATTTTTCTCTAGGGCTGGTAAGGTAAGTTTTCACGAGTGTTTCATTTAAATTATTCAGATTGGATGGAATTCATCTTGCTCATTATAGAAGTTGGCTATTACTTAATGTCACTTGTTGCCATTGTCTGACATTTTGAGCTTGTCGAAGAAAGTATCAAAAGAATGTAGAAATCGTATTCATTAAAAAGAAGTTGAACGCTAGTGTGTGAAGTCTCAGTCGTTTGGTGCTGGAAAATATTGAGAACGCTTTGTATTGTTTATGGCAAGGGGATACACTTTAGGATGTCTGAGTCTATTCTGCCCAAATCAAAGATAAACCAATTGATTTTGAAAGACGCCTGATCTTCCTCTTTTAGTGGGTTGATACCATAAATGCCCCATTTGCTGCCCTTTGCTGTTTATGTGCTTGCTTTTGAATAGAGCACCAGTGGATATGAGGTGAATCGGAGATACAAGGCATGAGCATCACGTATTTATAAATGGCTTTAGTCTGGTCTTCTTCCCTAAATAAATAATTGTTTTTACGATTCTCTGAAAACACATTTATAAATCTGTGCTCAATGTTCAAATAAAACTATTTTTTCATTTTTTTGGTGAATTAGCCGCTTTTTTCTGATATTTCAATCCTGTTCTGGATCTGATCAAGTTAGGTTGAACTTGGAAGCAGATTCCATTGTGCAATCTTTGATCAAAAGATGTGATTGGAAATTCATGATAGGGAAGGTAAAGATTATGAACTTGGTGAACTGCCTACTGCTTTTTTGAACTCATAAGATAAGCCAATGCATCGAGGAAGTTTTATTCTTGCTGAATCTTGTGACATCACCGGAATGAGATTAAATTCTTGACGGTTTTATGATTGAAGACTGGTTTTCTCATAATGTCTGCCCATTTTTCTGATCGATGCCTATGCTTAGGTGCGAGATGTCCGCCTCATCATGGACCGTAATTCCAGGCGTTCGAAGGGAGTGGGGTACGGCGTTTTCTTTTACGTTTTCCTTGGTTGAATATTTTGTTCTGTTATCTTTGAGAATAGAATAAAGACTATCAGCCCTTCTGTGTTTTCAGCGGCTGATTGATTGTATTCACGTCTCTTGTAGGTACATTGAGTTCTATGACGTTATGTCCGTCCCTATGGCGATTGCCCTCAGCGGCCAGCCACTTCTCGGTCAACCTGTTATGGTTAAGCCTTCTGAGGCTGAGAAAAATCTTGTCCAGTCAACGACGACCGCTGCTGGAGGAACAGGGCCCGCCTCTGGCGTGGCCAGAAGATTATATGCCGGCAATCTCCCGATGAACATCACTGAAGATCAGCTCAGACAGGTGCAGCTTGCGCCAGATGGTTCCGTTAATATTCCCCACGGCACAGATTCTCTGACTGACTTCTGTTTGTTCCTGTCCAGGTTTTTGAACCATTTGGTCCCGTCGAACTGGTGCAGCTGCCTCTTGACCTAGAGACACGGCAGTGCAAGGGCTATGGTTTTATCCAAGTACCATCTTTGACACTTCTTCTTCTTCTTCTTCTTCGTATACAGTTGTTTTGCCTCGCTCTGTACTGATCGCCTCTTGTTGGTTCTTCCAGTTTGCCCGCCTGGAGGACGCACGGGCCGCGCAGAGTCTAAATGGGCAGCTGGAAATCGCTGGAAGAACCATCAAGGTTTGCTTCGAATCCACCATTCCATGCTCAAAAAATGTTCATGTTTTCTAATCTTTTTTCACCTCTCATCTTTCTTCCTCTTGCAGGTTTCTTCGGTGTCCGAGCATGTCGGCATGCAAGATGTTGGCACGAATGCGGGCGATCTTGATGACGACGAAGGAGGCCTGGTATGTTCCACCCAGCCTCTTCCCATACAATATTCGCCCGTTTCCTTGTGTATTATTTCCAGCCCAATTGGCAATGAGCAGAGCAGCAGGTTATATAACATACATAAATTTATAAAGCCGCAGGTTCCGTTCTGTTCATCGTTTCTCACGCAGGACTTTTTCATGCTAACCTTGGTATGAAAATGATGAGAGAACGTAACGCTCACAAGCTTTATTCGATTTTGTAGGCTCTAAATGCTCAGTCCAGAGCCCTTCTCATGCAGAAGCTGGACCGCAGTGGCATAGTCACCAGGTATGCGGTCCTCACTGTATCTTACTTCTCTCTCTCTCTCTCTATCTATCTCTCTCTTCTGGATGCGCACAAGCTGACTCCTCTGCACATGAAGCTAGCATGCATTGTGATGCCGACCATTCTCTAAGTCTTCCTCTGTTCTTCTATTGTAGGCTCCTATTCCTGGACAGTTGCTTTAACCAACCGACGCCTGCCAGGGGCTACTGTTTATGAGTTTTCCCGCGCCCACGCTGACTGCTCTCTTTCTCTTCTCTTCTCTTCTTCCCTTCTCCGCAGCGTTGCCACCTCACTTGCGACCAACGTTGCCGGCAGCCCTGCACTCAGTGTACCGGCGGTGCCCATCCTCAGCGCCGCCGCCGCCCTGCCCGTGGTTGCTCCGCCAGTCCCTGCCGACATCATCGGCCCGCCCAGCGAATGCCTGCTGCTGAAGAACATGTTCGACCCAAGCGTGGAGGTGGGCATCATCACCATCATCATCGTCGTCGTCATCTCCCCCCTCTTCAGTGGGGCATTCATTCCAATTCGGACAATCATATGATATAAAATTTGATCGTTTCCCATCATCATCAGCTCCCCTCTTCAGCGGGGCTTTCATTCCAATTCGGGCAATCATATGATATAAAAATTGATCATTTTCCGCAGACCGAACCAGATTTCGACATGGACATCAAGGAGGACGTCCAGGAGGAGTGCTCCAAATTCGGCGCCATCAAGCACATCTTTGTGGACAAGTACGGCATCCCTTGCTAAAACCAAGGCCTCCCCCCCCCCTCCCGATTTCTCTCTCTCTCTCTCTCTCACTCCCTCCCCTTTCTCTTCTGGTGTGGTCTGGTTCTCCGCAGGAACAGCGCCGGCTTTGTGTACCTCCGCTTCGACAAGGCGGCTTCTGCGGTCGGCGCCCAGCGGGCCCTCCACGGGCGGTGGTTCGCCGGGAAGATGATTTCCGCCACCTTCATGGTGAGCTCCCTTCCCCCTTCCTCTTTTGTACCCACTCACCCCGCCCTTTTCCTCTTCTGATCTCGTCTTCCTGCAGCTCCCACAGGCTTACAGCGCCAAGTTCCCTGGGACCGGTTAGCTAGACTGTACATGCAGCGTAGATTGTTCGATCTCAGATGAGAGAGAAAGTAATAGAGAGAGAGATGATGATGATGATGGTCATGATGGCTGCGCTGTAGCGAGTAATTTATCACGCCCGGCTAGTCATTGGATTTGAATCTCTTTCCTATCTTAGTGCTCTGAGTTTAAATTTGGCATTTTTTTTTACGTGAAAATGCACGCGGCTTGGTAAACCTGTTTTATACCAATTATGGTCGTAATTAATTAGGGGCATTACTACGTTATTTAGCTTTCGAGTCGAATCTTCGATGGGATCGGGTGCGGCCTCGCCCGAAGAAACGAGACGGAATCCGGCCCGCCAAAGGGGAGGGGGATTGGGCGGAATTTACGTTCTCTGGTCCCGTCACTCGCGGGAGAATCATTCTGCTCGTGCGCAGTGTGCCACTGCCTTCGAGGGCTGCCAACTTGGTTAAAGTGTTCCGGCGGATCCTGTTACTCCCGTTTCGCGCGATTCGTTTTCCCGCGCCGGCAGAGAGCGAGAGCGAGAAAGGGAAAAAGAAGAGCGAGAGCGAGAGAGAGAGAGAGAGAGAGAGAGAGAGAGAGAGAGAGAGGTGCAGGCGATGATGGCGACGCACGACGACGAGGACGACCTCGGCCTCCTCCTCTCCCTCCGCGAGAGAGTCCCCGAGACGCCTCCGGGATCGCCGCGCCCGTCATCCTCTTCCCATCTACCAGGTTTTGTTTCGGCTTTCGACGCCAGCAGCTCCGGTTCTCTCCGATTTCTCGCCGACGACGAATGCCAAGTACGAATCGATCTCGTTTCCAGGGTACGAGTCCGAGGATGGATCTCCGAAGAGGCATCGTGCCACGGCTGACATGTCCGCCTTCCGACGTGCCGTCGAGGACTACATGGGTGCTGAGAACGATGCCGCAGCTTCAGTATCCGCGGTCTCTAAGCCGGGCAAACCCCAGAAAGGCAGCGGGTTTGTGGTTGAGAAGTTCTCGGGGCTACGAATAAGGTGGGTTCTAGATGCAACATACAGAAGCGACCGGTTTATGCTCCTGTATCTATGATAACTTGTTCATGTGGGTATTCTTCATCAGGGATCCTCTTGTGTCGGGAGTCGAGTTGAGTAACCATTTCTCCGATGTCCGTTTCATCAATTTATCTGCGATAAGGTTACGGCTATTCCTCTCTTGAATGATTCACTTGTACGTCGTCACTGCTGCTGTGGATTTTAATCTCAATAATTTTATCTTGCGTTTATTATTCTAGGAATTCGATGGTTGGGGATGCAATTTCTGGTCACTGGGCCACGGCCGGTGTTCTGACAGAAAGAGGAAGTCCGAAATTGAGTTCGTCGGGGAAGAACTTCTGCGTGTGGAAGATTGGGTGTCTGGACGAATCCGTCGTCCCTGTTTTCCTTTTCGGGGATGCATTCGGAAACTACTCGGGAGAGCCTGTTGGCACAGTTTTTGCGTTTTTTAACTCTTCTGTTAGGAAAGATGTGAGTGAATCTCTTCCCTTGATGTTCTCACAGCGACAATTTTACCTGGAGCTGGTCTTTTATACTGATTCCGAGTTCTGCAGGGAATGGGTGTTTCCTTGAGCGTGTTTTCAGCTGGCCAGTTGCTTAAAATGGGGAGCTCGGTTGACTACGGTGTCTGCACAGGGAAAAGGAAAGATGGGATGCCTTGTACCATGGTCATAAACAAGTATGTTTTCCTCATTTGGCAGAAGATATCTCCGGTATCGGTTCATTTGAGTTGCTTCAATTCTCTTTGTAGCCGTCTATGGTATTCTGCAACCTATGTTCTTGCTGCCTCTTCTGTGTCTGGAGCATCCGCTCCAACTGAACCATCGTATTTTCCCTTAAAACTGTTGGCTTCAGGGTGTATTTTAACGCTTGCTCAGAGAAGACACTGCCATTTCGTGGAGAAGTAAAATTAACATCAATCTATTTTGTGCTCATAATTTTGATTGAACTTTCATGGATTAAAGACGTGTTTCAGTTTGTAATTCCCTGGTGTATATTTCTTGATTCGATTGAGCTTTTTCATTTGCCATTTCAGGCGTCATGGCTCATACTGCAAGTATCATCTCTCGGTGAGGAAGCTACTAAAGTTTGTGTATAGGTTTAATTTCCCATTAATATCTTTCACTCAGTAAAACATGGAATACCATGCAGAATGCATCCCAGAAATATTCTACATTGCGGTCGGAGCTCAAGGGTGGGTAAGTTGTTCGTCGTATCTCGTTCTTTATTCACTATATGTCACTTATCATCCAGTAGCTGTGCCCTCACAAAACCCACGGAAATTTTTTGTTGTTGCTCGTGATCCGGAAATTTTTTGTTCTCTGTTATGAATGCTGCCAGATGAGGGATGCCAAGAACCAAAAAAGGATTGAAGAAGGCTTTAATAATGTCTCTTATTTATTTTCCTGAAGCTTCAAAAAGATTCGATGCTTGTGCCCTGCCATGGGTGGTTCTTTTCCTTCACTCGTGAAACAAATCAAAGACCGGCCTCTAAGTTGTCTTTCATACTTTCTTTGTGGCACCGTTTTTTGGTGCTTGATGGTTGTGGCCGTTTTTTTTTTTTTTTAAACTGCAGGAACCTCAGATCTACATTTAGGCCACACAATCTACGTGGCATACACATGGTCGATCCTCTAAAAGGCAAGTCAAACTCGTCAAAGTCAGCGCAGCCAGTAAAAGTGTTATCCGTTGATGGGCTTAAAAGGGTCCTCAGGTGAGAGCACGACCTAACTGAAGATGGTTTTTTGCGCACCGTCAAATTTTTTTAATATTCCTGGTGTTTAATGTTTATTTCAATAATTCTGAAGTCTGCTAATGCTTATCCGTGGTATATATGACCATAATTTCGTTTAGGAACCCTATGATATGCTTCAATTAACCTCACAGAAACGCAAAAACTTGAATTTATTGGGCATGTTTGAACTTCTTAATCCCCTTGGCGCAGCAGGCATAGCCCATACCTAAAGGGTAAAGGCCCAGTATAGGAGGTCTGTAGTTGAGAGTGCTCATCTGGGCAGACGAATATGCTATGAGCCAAGCAGGACTACTGGTCGATTCTTTTGGGAATTTTCAGGAGGTTGAATTAGAAATCATCCTCGTCAATTGATGCTCACAAACACCAGATTTGAACGATTGTGCAAGTACCCAGATCATTCAACTCAATCTAGAGCATGGCTTTCTCTAACACGGAAGAATCGCCTTTGTAATGAAACAGATTGGCATGTGGCTTTGTGATCTCTAATTACCTTGTAGTGCAGAATCACATCTCAAATCTTATGTTAAATTTTTGCTAACAAGATCTGGTTGCTGAAAATTACATAGAGATGAAATTTCGCTCAACAATGGATAAAGTCGCAGATGATTTTACCCTAGATTTTTGGTCATAGAAATAGTTGACATATTGTTGCAGTAAGATTGATCTGAGCTTAAACATTTATAATCGAAATATTTAGTTCTGTGTCAATATATGTCATATATGTATATCTCCGGGTACAAGAAAGTGCCCCTACCTTAGTGGAAGGAAGAAGCCTCGAGTTCCAGAGTTGGATCCTGAGACCAGTCCGTGACGAACTCATTGATGTTATGGAAAATCAGGCTCTCTCTCTCTCTCTCTCTCCTCTCTCTCTAAGATCTATCTGACGATGTGATGACGAACAGCAATGCAGGCAAGGTGACCACCAAGAGCAACTCCCAGGGAATAAGATTTCTATCCGAGGTCGCCGGTAATCCAAGCATGCTCCTCCGTTAAGTTTCCCGACCAATCTTCTCCCGCTCCTCCATGACATTCCTCTCTCACCATCGTCCCCAGGGAAATCAGATCCGAGGAGCAAGAACCCGAGCGGACTGCTGAAGCCAGACCTGCTCGACGCAAAACCAGAGAAGAGGCGATTCGTATTGTAAATGCGGCGGCCTTCACCTATTAATAAATACATCGCGTAGCTTTCCATCAATCTCTGTTTGGTGTTTGGGATCCCCCCCCCCTCCGGCTGACCTCAGCCTCGCCTCTTCCCTCTCCAGGTCGCCCTCGGACTTGAAGATGGCCTGCGGGTCAGCAGCAGCCCACGCAAACCAGCTCCCCGAGGCAAAAAAGAGGAAGGCTTCTGACAAGCTTATCGAGCTAGAAGTCTTCAGCTCCGAGGATGAAGGATGACCATGGACGCCCACACAAACCTCCAAGAGCGCGCGGCCTCCAATTCATGGTCCAAATATCGTCCGAGAGAGAGAGAGAGAGAGAGAGAGAGAGAGAGAGAAGCGTTTCCTGGAAGATCAGCGTTCGGCCTCCAAAACTGTACAATTCTGATTAATATTTCTCCATCTCTCGGAAACAGTTCAATATATCTGCATCTCTTCAATTCTGTTCATCATCGTGGCCAAGAATCTATTTCTATATAAGCCTTTGGGCATGCATTACACGCAGAAGCTGGGGTGGGGAGGGGAGGGGAGGGGGAAGAATCCTCACGCGGTCATCTGTGAGGAACTCTGACTTATGGAGTCATCCACACCGGTCCTCCCCCTTTTACTCCCTCGCTGTCACAGAGAAAAGACTGTCTGTTGTGTATCATCGTTGACCTCTCGAGAAGAGGTGGAACAAGGAAAAGAATGAAAAAAATTACACCTTTTCCCAGGCCGACTCGGGGGTCTTGCTCAGAAAGGCACCACGTAGGGCAGCGCGTGGATTCCGAACTCGGGGATGTAGCTGGCGCGGGCGGACGAGGGCCCCACGCAATGCAGCGCCGCTTCGCCGCCGGCGACGGGGACGGCGGCGGCCCGGCGGGGATTGGCGGAGGCCCCAGCCATGAGCCAGTCGAGGTCGTCGTCGAAGGGGTTCTCCGTCTGGAGAAGGGGCGGCGTCCAGTCCCGTATCAACTTCTTGTACTGCCGATCCATCTCGCGGACGCGGCTACTGCTGCGGCTGACGCTGCTGCTCTCGCAGAAGGTGGCGGCGGCGGCGGGATGTGCCCCGCTCGGCTCCGGAAGGGCAGATTTGGCATGCGACGATGATGCTTCCGATGGGGTGGTGGCCTCGGTCCCCCGTGAGAAGCATGGCTGCCCGGATGAGGATGAAGGCGGACGGGGGGCGGTGGAATGCCCAGGGATCTTTAGCTTTTCCTTGGGAGGAGCTGTGGAGCTTGTTCTTCTCCCTGAGAAGCATGGTTGCTCGCTGGAGGTGGGGGATTCTACATCCTTGTGTCTCAGCAATGGCAGCCGAATGCGGATCCCACTTCCTGAAAATTGGAGAAGGGCGAGGATTAGAGCATCTGAAGGGCATGGCATTAAGAAGGGGGTAGTCGAGAGAGAGAGTTAGAGGGCTTACCATTTGTGGTGGTGGTATCAGAGGAATCCTGCTGCTGGCTTTTCCTGATGGTGTTCTGGTAGGTGGCGGTGGTGGTGGCATCAGAGAAATCCTGTTGGCTTCTCTTGACGGTCTTCTGGGTGGGTGTGGTGGCAGCGGCGGCATCAGAGAAATTCTGCTGGTTTCTCTTGACGGCGATCTGGGTGGGCGCGGTGGCAGCGGCAGCATCAGACAAATTCTGTTGGTTTCTCTTGACGGCGTTCTGGGTGGTGGTCTCGGAGAAATCAAGCTTGGCTCTCTTGCTGCTGTTCTGGGTGCTGTCCGAAGAATCATAGAGGTTCTGAATCGCCGCAGAGCATCCGTGCTCCTCTGTGAGGCTGCTCCTCTCCAGCTGTTCGTTCTCATCTTCTGCAGTCTGCTTGTAGTCCCCGGCTTTATGTGCTGACTTGCTTGACTCCTCACGGGCCCTCTTCTTGTGGCCATGCTTCTTGTCTTCAGTCTTTAACTTATCCCCCTTAGACTTATCCTTTTTCTCTTTCTTTTCCCTTCTCTTCTCTTTCTTCCTCTCTTTCTCTGTCTTCTCCCTCTCTTTCTGGAGCTTCACAGCACCAGAATTTGTCAATTCCGGAAAGGAATAGACAGAAGCAGTGAAAGCATAAGAAAGGAGAGAAGGCAGTGCGACAGTGGGCATCCAGCATATTCAATGGATTGCTTGTCAGCATGAAGAATTATTTGTCCGTATACACTCTCATGTTCTTTCTGAGAAAAACTTTGTACAGTCTTTTACACTGATGATAAATTCCCCATCATACAAAACCATACATAAACTGAAAAGTTGGAAATAGTGGGGAAGTTCACTCAAAAATAAATTAACAGATCAGTTTTTACAGATGGACATGTCTCTCGGAAAAGATGGAATCGCACCATCAAGAAAGTTGCAAACTTGAAAATAACCATAAAAAATACACTAATGGATTTGCAAATACCCTGACATAGCAGGACAATTAAGACATACAATACTTTTGTGAGTTCACACGACCCCAACAATTTTTAGAAAAACTATCACCTGTCCGAATTCCTAATTTAACTAAACAAGAAAATGTTCAAATAAATTGCAGATAATGGATTCGCATGTCTGGCCAACTGAAATCGGCATCAAAGACAGTAGAAAGCGAAAACATCCACAAAAAACTCTAGATTTTCCGCTAAATTGCAACCACAGCTAAACTCTTGAAGTCCCTGGATACTTCATCTGAGTGAAGAAGTTAATCAACGCAACATTTACAAGGATCTTCTAGAAATTGGACAATAATTTTTCCCAATCCATGCCCCCGTTTAGAGCCGACCGCAACATACTGCAAGTTCCCTCACGCTAGGATTACACAAGTAAATGATTCTAGTTCCTTATGCACAGTTCCCATTGCCCCGGAAATATGAAATTTCTCCAAAGAAACTATGTGAAATCGCCTTTAAAAGACAGTAACGAAACACTGCTTAAAATGTAAATAGCCAATAGGCCTGTCCAATAGGTTCAAGCCCCTTGATTGCCGACAGAATCCAAAAAGGTTGACATGCCTTAAAATAATGGATGGGGTCATTTATCGCACATATCTTCCTTCACTCTTCAATCCATAAAACATCCCACCAGAAGCAGGAATAACTAAATAGGAATGGATCCCTCCCACCACGCGATTCAAGGAAAAAACCATTCAATTGGCTACAGAATTTTCACTCTAATGAGTATCATCGCTGAATTAATCCAACCTTTCTATTCTATCAACATGTAAACCTCTCTGTTTCTCAGAATCAACCTTACCGAAGAATAATAATCCATCTCGATCAAGATTCCGCGCTGCAGCACCTGATGAAACAGCACGCCCCTAATCTACTAATACAAAATCTAAGGCCACTGATTTCAGAAGGATCTGCCGTTGCGCTCAAGACTCCTATCAATAACAAACTCCGAAACCAAATATCACGTCACAATCAACCAAAAAACTGACGCATCAAGCCAATCAGGGAGCACTATCCTTCATCCTCAATAAGGATTTCTCGTCAACCTAATAATCTGGTCCGGACTGATTATGAGGTCTACAAATATGGCACAGCACAGAGGGCAGAATCGAAATCTTCAGCAGACGAGCAACTCGAAAACCGACTGAATAGGCGCATCGCATCATGTGCCTCAGTAAAATTCCATGGTCAAAGACCCGGCGAATAGGCACATCACCACTCCCGGTTCTACACCAAACACCCGAAACATCCATCAAGGCTTCATACATAATTTCTGCGCGTCACGTACGTAAGTTCCTCCCGAACTTGACCTAAATCCCTGTCACCGGCATCCAAAGGATCCTCAAAATATCCAACTATATCTACTAGAAAGCACGACGCGCTAGAGCCCCATCAGTATCATAGGGAAGAACAACAGCGATAAATAACGGTATGCATCTCCACTTTCAGACTATTGGCGACCTCTCCCTTACACTCAAAGTCACTTTTCCCTCTCGGCTCATGTACAAATCAACAGAGAGAAATCCGAGCCATCAACGGTGACATCAGATTTGCCAGGAGCCGAGAACAACAAGAATCGCACCAAACGAATTGCACGGGCAGCAATTAGGCGTTCGTTATGGCTCAACAACACAAACCTTTATCGACTCGATCAAGGCCAAGCTCTTCTCATAGCCCGGAGGGCATGGAAAGCACCGAGACATCACCGCCTAACGGGATTCAACAGGAAGAATCCCTCGCTCGATGCGAAACTTATCGACGGAGCAGGAGGAAAGATCCGGGAGGACAGATCCCGCTGATCCACCCGGCCGCGCGACGGAAGCACGCGCTCTCCTCCCTCTCCCTCTTCCCTCCCGCCCGAAAGCTAGGGTTAGGGTTTGCTCGACGAGCAACTCCTAAAGGAAAGAGGGAAAGAAATCTCGCTTCTCTGCGGCCGCACCATCATATTTATAGCCACAAGGCGGCGGTCCTGTGTCCAGCAGGGCGACCTTAATAAGGGTGACCCGCATTAAAATCCACCAATGAAAAAAAGACACGTTACGTATCATAATTCGATGCGACGATCCGGAGGTTCTATTTACGCGGGCGGCCGAGAAACCGCGGTTTCCGAAAACTGGCTGGCGCCACACCGACACCGACATGACCGTACGAGCGCCTCAGAAACGGGCCCAAAATTATGATTACGGGCCCGGTCCAACAACCTGCGAGGAGTCAGGACAGGCCCGCCCCTTACGCGCACGCGCTTATATTATTTATTTATTTGTATATTTGTGGACAAAAACGTAACGCCCAATTAAATTAACGTGCGCCCGGCGGCTCTGGCAGTCACTTCGACGGTCCCATGGAAGGGGGATCCATTAAAGAGGAGGAAGGGATTTTCTCCTCTGATATAAAAAAAAACCCAAGATAAATCGAAGCATGTGAATCAATCAAGAACCGCAAAGATTCTCTCCTCTGTGTAGAGAGAGAAGAGATTTCCTTTTTTGATACATCCAACAACAAAATTTTTATTTTGCAGCAAGCAACCAGGTGGGCAGGGGCCAGTGAGAGAGAGAGAGAGAGAGAGAGAGAGTGCAGGAGCCCAAGCCTGCCAATATTTACATTGCAGGTCCGCCCATCCCTCCTCAGCCTCTGCAGACAACTAAAGCTAAGAGACTTAGAGACCAGCAGCAAGGAGCAGAGAGAGAGAGAGAGAGAGAGAGAGAGAGAGAAATGGGGAGTCCAAGAGAAAAGAAAGATAGAGGAGAAAACAAAGAACTAACAGCAAGCGGTGCTCGAGAATGCCCGCAAGAACTGAGGCGCATGCCTGCCGGGGAAGATTAGGCTCGATCGCTGTGGGGGGGATTCAGGGGCCTCTGGCTGCACGGACTCCGGCTGGACAGAGAACAGAGAATTTCATCGTCAGAAGGCACAGTTGAATAAATGATGCAAATATCATATTCTTCAGAATACTAGAAGAGGGATTCATTTGCATCGCAGGTGATGAAAAATAGACGAAGCTTCAGCAGCTTCAACTGAGTCTAGTAATCATGCAGATTTTGAAATCAGAAGAGGAATAGCCAGCCGTAAGGCGCATTCATCTCAGGAAATGTAAGGCGCATTCATCACGCTCCTTGCCTGCTTTCATTTTTTTTTTGGTTCACGGTTAAAAGCCATGGGCAATCCATATTTGAGATGTCTACAACTGTTCTTAAATTAAACAAAAAAGGGCATTCTGCTGGTGTATGAACAGTGAATATGAACGATCTTAGATGATGCCATACTAGAAACTCCCATCATTTCCCAGTACAGAGGAATATGTCACATACAACAGGATGTGATGACTATTTGCAGAATTTTCTACTTGGAATAACAGGATCTTTTCAGTTCTGGAGAAACAATATGAATTGGGTAACTCTTTCTCAAAGATTTCCATACTGTACCCACTAATTAAGAACAGGCATCAAGTCATCTGTCATGAGCTGGACAACACCAGGAACCCAGGGCAGAATGACTGACAAATAAACAGATTCATTTGCGTTAGCTTCTAATGTTAGCTCTGCTTATGGCGATTAGATGGGAAAAAACATAAGAAACCTTTAAGAGTCAAAGGGAAGGAGGAGGTCTGTATAGTTGAACCACTTAGCTGCAGTCAATGCCATAGATTTTCATTTGACCAGGCTTCACTTCAAGATGGGCAAATGATTTAACTTCTTTTTGTAGCTTTCCTTTTGAAAATATCTATCATTGGCAAAGATCGCCAACTTTTTTCCAGTTCTTATTTATAGATTGGATTCTAACGGGCTACAACCGTGCTTGTCTCGCAGATTTGGCATTGCTTGATACAATTATGATTCTGCTTTCTTCAAACAAAAGTCGATAGTTTCCAAATTCACTATCAAAAACTGATAGATCACTGCAATCCCAAGGCAACGCGTCCATTCCAAATTGAACAAGTAAATGGCTCAGTAGGCCTGTTTTACGCTCACACTTAATCCTATTCTGTGAGAGTATGTTCCACGGTGAAGGCACACAGTTTCGATGGTCATGGTAATGAATAAGCATTTGCGATAGACAATGGTAGGATGTGGGCAGTAGCAGTGATGAAGATCATGGTAGCGTGCAATCAACAATGGCAACAAAAAGTGGCAACAAATGAAAGTTGATGTTAGAGTTGATAGCCCTCAGCAACAGCCGCAGCAACAACAACAGCGACAAAAAAACCGGATCTTGCTTGCAGTCTTTGAACATCCATCTGATCCAAGGACAACAGAAATCTTTACCATTTGCTATATATGATGTCATACCTAGCAATGCCGATCTTGGAATGATACCAACTAGAGCAGGCAAACGAATCAATGTCAGCCAAATCCGACATTGACCCAGACCTCTTTGCTATGCTAGTCAAAACCACCGGGACACTGGCTCGTTCGAAACCAACATAATTTAGAATTTGGCTCGTCCGAAAAAAGGTTTCTGAATTTTGCGTTTCAAAATGAATGAGATCGAGGAAAGAAAACATGCTTCATACAAGTATCACCAACAACATTGATACACATTGTCATTCACACTGTCTGCATTACCATCTTACAAGATATAATTACAACCTATATTATCTTCAAACTTTGGAATTTCAGAACGAAACAAAGCATAAAAATAAAATTGATATCAGCTAATCTTTTATGCAGAGTCCTTTTGCCCCATACCCACGGTGATTCACCTGCCTCTTTCTAATGGCCTAATTAGCATCATCCATTTATTACTGAAGAAATTGCTTTCCCAGATTATTTTAAACAAAAGAAAATAAAATACTAGTCGTCGAGTATCATTCCCGAGCTGATTTCCAAAAAATAACAATCAAAGTAAAAAAGACCAGACTAGTTCCACCCAGACAGAATCATGATTTCCTCAAATTATGGGGATCGAAAGCAATCATATTAATGCTATCAATTAAGCTGAATCTTAAATGGGTGCAGTTGATGGCCCCTTTGGGGCGAAGTAAATAAAAAGGAAATTCATAAGAACTTCCTTAGCGTTGGGATAGATCCACATGATTGCAGCAGCTCGTTTAAAACGATAAAGTATTTTCAGAGCACTTTGTGAACATTGAACCCTTAGTAACTTAGACGGAAACAAATTGTAAACAACCAATTGTCGGATACACTGGAATTACACATGTTGAAGTAATGTTGATGGAAAGCTAACGTTTGATGTTCAAGGAACATCATGCAATTGGTTGCTGGCCCTTGACTGACAGGAAGTACACATGCATTACAGATTGTTTGTGGAAAATCAGAAGGAGAAAAAATTGATAAAATAATAAACCGAAAAAATATGTCTGAATACCAAGTTACAAGGAGAAACAGAAAGCAAAGATTTACCCTTTTTCCTATTGGCACTCGACACACATCCGGCGGGTAATATATTCCCACGTCCACAATTCCCATTGGAACCACACTGGATTGTACCAACATCACAGACGCCAAATCCCTGCGTGCCTTGTTCTTCGTCTTCAAATTCACCCTTCCCTTGCATCTGTTGACAGTAAACCTGATCGCTGCAGCGCATGTCGCAGGAATTCAAAAAGTGCGTCCCACCGGGATTGTTGGCATATGGAGAACCTGCTACGAGGTCCCCACCACCCTTGGTTGGTTTCTGGTAAGGGAAGGAGCCAATCTCCCCTTCAATCCTCCCCCTGATGTCCACCAGCAGGCACCTCAGCCTCATGACCTCCGCCTCGAGTGCGGCCTGCCCCTGCAGCCTCTTAATTAACTGGCGATTATGCTCCTTCAGTTGCGCGACCTCGTCCTCCAAGGAAGCCGCCCACGCCTTCTTCTTCTCTCGGTACTTGCGGACGGCCTCCCTGTTGCCAAAGGGGCGCTTCTTCGACGTGTTCTTCTCCGCAGAATCAGCGGTACCGTCGGTGGGGGCGGAAAGGATCTTGGTGTGGACATGAAAGCAGGTATGCGTATGCGACATGTCGGGCCCCGGCGGGTTGCATGTGTGGGTGTGGGTGCAGGCATGGGTGTCCTTCAGGATCTCATCGAAGAAGCTGTCCATGGAGCAGCTGCTTGGGGCCTGCTCCGCATCATTCAAACTCGAGAATGCCTCTTGATTCGAGATCTCAATCTCCCCATTATCCATGGCTGGACAAGGGCAAAGGGGCTAGGGCAACCGACGCGGGGAGCCACCTCAGAAGAGGGCCTGCGGCTCTGGTACAGAATCCTGATGCCCTCGCTTGCGGCGACCCGCCGCACGCCGCCGCAGCGGCGGAGATCAGCACGGAAGAACCTAGCGGGGAAGATGATTCCGGGGGAGCCCGGGAGGAAGAAGATATCACACAATTGAATGGAAAGGGGGAGAAGATGGTTGTATGGATGATTGTTTGTTGACGTATCCTCCGATATGAAACATTTGACTTTATACCCTGTGAAAATAAAATATTCGTTCTTTCTCCATCCAAACACGTTACTTTACAGAATATTGGCGTAGATAAGATAATACAAATCTTAAATCCATTCTTAGTGGTGAAAGGGTAGAAATTTTTTTTTATTGAGGAGTGAGGAAATTAATCGAATAATCGGAGACGAAATGAGATGAGGGGGGAACAAGGGTTGGGGAGCCAAATGCGACGTTAAATGAGGGGCTCGAGTGTAATTTCGACGTAGCATGAGATGAGTTGAATAAAGGACGCCACACCGCGCCGTTAACCAGCCACGGCCCGCGGACGAGCACGTCGCTGTCGGTTTCTTTTAGGCCACAAACTCAACGCGTGATGGGCCGGTCCCACTCCAGCCCAAGACAGTAAACAAAACAAAAAAGGCCTGATTCCCTCCCCCCCCCTCTCTCTCTCTTCGTCCCTCCCTCCCTCTCTGTCTCTGTCTCTCTCCCTCCCTCTCTGTCTCTCTCTCTCTCTCCCTCCCCCCTCTCTCTCTCTTCCTCCCTCCCTCTCTCTCTCTCTCTCTCTCGCGCGCGCGCTCTCTCTCTCTCTCCCTCCCCCCTCTCTCTCTCGCTCCCTATCTCTCTCTTTCTCTCTCTCTCTCTCTCTCTCTCTCTCACTATATGTTAATTTAATAATTAATTATTATAATAAGTGATCAATTAAATTTGAAACTAATTGTCAACTACCACAAAGGATCTGCATGTTTAATTAATGTATTTTTTATTATTGTACACAATTCAAAAGGTGTAAGGAAAGCAAGGGTAGATTGGAGAATGGTAGAATATGCACCTAATTTGAGTTTTTAAAGGCCATATACCATATATTTTAATGAAATGTGAAAAACAATTAAATAGTTCTGAGTTTCCTCCCTACTAGTGTTCTCATTATATGATGAGGTAGCAAATAGGATCTCATCAAAACCACCAACTAACGAGCTTTTTGTGGGGATGGTGGGGGCGTTGACTTTGGGTACTCATTTAACTTATATTTTTCCTTCTTACTATCCTTTCACTAAAATGGTTGAAAATGGCAATCGATTAAGTCATTGATTAGAATGGAAAAAAAGAGGTATAACACCATAAATGACCATTCATATAGATGTTGGAACTTGATCTAACATCTTTGTTGAGTTCGATTTTAACCTTCAAGGGGTACATAAGGGTCAATTTTGGGAGGCACGATAGTTGGAGTAATAGAGGAATATAGTTCAAAAGGTTTACTGATTTTGACTTATTTTTGTTTTGAAGACCCTTAACTAAAAAGACAAATAAATTGGAATAAGTAACTAGATTCTGCCTACATGATTAGTAAAAAACCTTCCTCAAAAGTGTACTCCATTGTTGACCATGATTTATTATTCACATATTGAAAAATGACAATAAATGTTATGTTTGTGATCATTTAAGAGGGAAGGAGAGTGGTGTAGCCAACGATCAGGCTCCACCAATGATGGATGTAGTGACTAGTGGAATTGGGACCTAGGCTCCATCAATGATGAATGTGGCAATTGGTGGAATTGGCAACTAAGCTCCACCAACAAAAAATGTGGCAACTAGGGGAGCCAATGACCAAGCTCCACCAACAACAAATATGGCAACTAAGGGAGTTGACAACTAGGCTACACTAGTGACATATGTGGCAGTTGGGGAGCCAATGACCAGTCTCCACTAGTGATGGACATGGCAACTAGGAAAATTAACGTCCAGACCCCATTAGCGATGAACATAACAACTATTGTCGAAGGACCGATCAAAACCCACAAAACAAAAGATTCATTCAACTTGTCACGTTGTCAACAGATTTCTAAAAAGAGGGATATGAATTTCCTCTATTTTTAAGTAGCTAGTTTCCTAATTTATGATAGTTTCTTGTTGAATGTCCATTATCTCCAAGACCTATAAAAAGGGGCATCATTGTAAGCATTTGACAATAAAGTATTTTAGGGTTTCTACTTCTTGATATTCACTTCCAGTGTTAATCGCCGCCACCACCACTACTATCATTGTAGTTGTTGTTGGGCCTCATTTCTCTTGTTACATCTACATTTGTGTCAACCTTGCCACTATCTCCATCATCATTCCAATATGTGCTCACCTCCCGTCCTATTCTCAACGTCCTCACATACCACTCACCTCCCACTTTGTCTTGACATCCCCATGCACTGTTCACCTCTCGATCTATTTTTAACATCCCTACACATCACTGCCTCACTCACCATCCCAATGTCCCTGTGCACCACTACCCTAACATCCTCTCATTTGGGATCCATTGCTCGTGCACACTTGCCACACCCATGAACTCCATTGCATCCGCTCAACTAATAACATGTGTACGCTTTGCCTTTTCTAAAGGTACACTCACCCCTCATTTGTGATATTGTATTACCTATTCTAGTATCTCTCATGAGTGTTACCACCGCCGATGGAATAGCTATATATGTTAATATTATAGGATTGTGATTTCTATGTTATTTTAAACTCGTGATTTTGAATATAAAATTGTGTGTTGTCCTGTGGTTCTTCTAGGTAGTTCTACTATCCTTAAGTGAGGATGGGGCTGTTCCATTTAGTACACCCTCTAGGCTTTATTGATTCGAATTAATTTTTTTATTTGTGGCTTGATTATTATTGTTCTAAATTATCTTAAAATTCATACTTGTTGCATTAGATTTATTCTACATAATATTGATATTAGAGCCAAACTTATGTTGGCTTAATCATGCACACTAACTAGTATAATTTCATTCATCTCTAGTGGCTCATGGTTTTGCAGTCTGACAAATATGTTGAGTTGAAGAGTTCAAGATGTAAACACTCAAAAGAGTCATAATTTAGTCAAGAATTGGGATAATATACATCTCCCAACTGATATGAGGGGATAAGATAGATCTCTATCTCACAAATCTAGCCACTCTTTGAATTGAGGAAAATCCATGACCTGAAACCTTCTCCATATAGATTCACTTATCTGGTCTCCATAATGTGAGAGACCTTCCAACTCACTTGGGAGCCAAAAGAGTGTCAACACACATTCTCAGTCAACTTGTCCTTAGGTAGTCGACACTATGAATGAATAGTGAGTGGAATTGATAACTTGGCTAGATGAGTGTGATCTATAAGCCTAACTCGAGCGAGAAAAATGTGAGTAGTGAGCCCATGTTACGAAGGAGTGTGACTAATGATTGGACACCACATGACCAATATAGACACCCACCTAACAACAAGCTAAAAGAATTAACTTGATGAATCAACCGATTAGAAGGCGACACTTGAGGAAATCATGGTGGATGACAAAATCAAGATCGTGACCAATATAGGCATCATTATCGTGATCAAAAGTGTGATCAAAACTATGAATGCAAGTGAGACCACATAAGGTATGATGACATTACCCCACTTGGAGACCAGACACAAGATAAGCTTCAACAATAACATGATTGAGATCCCCAATGGAAGCACATCCAATATAATGTTAAGGTTGATATTCCTTTTTATGACGGATCACGAGACCCTAAGGAGTATTTAGATTGGGAGTCTAAGATTAACAATTATTTCAAGTGGTATTGAATGAGTGACTGGCATAAGGTAGAGTATGTTAAGATGAAGTTGAGTAGACATGCCAAAATCTTTTGAAAAAAATGTAAAGATAGCTATTCAACACCATGGAGAGCCTATCCAGACTTGGGTTGAGATTTCGACCAAATTTAGAGACAAATATGTCCCTAGCTATCACATACGAAGTCTTTGGCCAATAGCTTAAATAGACTTAGGGTAAGTGTCCTATGAGCAAATACATTTAAGATTTTGATGAGCTCATTGACATTTTCATGAATGACTTGAACCCGTACTTAGAGTTTGAAGTACTTATGCAAGAGCCTACAACGCTTGACTAGACATATAAAATCATAAAGAACATTGAGCATTGCCAAGCGATTACTTCAATGACCCCAACCATTTAGGCATGTCCAATTCATTTGAAAAGGACTCATGCCACATACAGCACCCCAGTGAAGGTCAAATAGAATGTCAAATGAAACAATATTACTTTTCATCCGTCTACCCCACCAATGTTAGTCATCACCCACCTTGCAACATCACTTGACTCCATATCTTGAGTGCCAATACTTTGTGACCTCACCACCACTTATATGGTCTACTTCAAATGTCAAAGACAAAGACAACAAACTTCTTAATACCCTTCTAAGAACTTAGATGTTGGCACCGATTGACAGGAGGTAGAGTTTCAAGATGACATCTATCCTAGAAGAAGGTGATTATTTGATTGACGACTATGTCATAGACGAGTGCTTAGAAGATGATGGCATTGAAGGCTACATTCATGTCACTATATCTTGACCCATCTCACCACCTCAAACATCACCCACTTCGCACACAAGGATTGTCCACTGCATGTTGACTCAGGTGATCATTGAAGATAACGTCTTTAGGACGTCTATCTTTTACACTTACGTGAAGATTAGTGAGAAGTTGTGCAAGATTATCATTGACAGTGGCAACTATATTAATGTAGTTTCAAACATCATGACGTCACAACTAAGGTTGCAGCTGAACAATCACCCATAACCCTATCACTCGTCATGAATTGATGCCACGTTAATTTTGGTGAGACATCAATGCCTTACCCCATTGAAGGTACATACCTACGACGAGAAGATTTCATGAGATGTGTTGCCCATGAAGGTGGGTAACACTATTCTAGGTCGTCCTTGACTTTACAACAAGAATGTACATCTATTTGAGTAGAACAACATTTGTTGGAAGAAGATGATGTGACACCTATACACGATCTCATAAGATAGTGAAATTGTCACCAACCTCTCTCACACTCTAAATCATAGATGGACGATAACTTATCAATGATTTGAGGGACACGACCTCTATTTATTTGATGGTTATACATGATCCCTTGGAGAACATCACAATTTCACCACCCCTTGAGGTATTTGAACTTCTCACTAAATTTGAAAGTGTCTTTCTAAAAGAGCTACCTAACACGTTACCACTAATAAGAGGGATACAATATGCTATAAACCTGGTCTTAGGAACCACCCTACCAAACTTGTCATACTATAGATTGAACCCTACACAATCTCAAGAGCTTTTTAGACATGTTCAAGAGTTGTTGAGCAAGGGGATCATTTAAGAGAGTCTTAAGCTATATGTAATTTTTGCACTTTTGGTCCCAGAAAAGGATGGGATATGATGCATATGCGTCGACAATTGAGCTATCAATAAGATTACGGTGAAATATTATTTTCCTATACCTTGCATCGACAATATGTTTGACATGATGGTAAGAGCTTCTATATTCTCGAAGATTGATCTTCGAATTGGGTATCCCCAAATCAAGATCCGCCCTGAAGATGAGTGAAAGATTACTTTCAAGAGTAAGGATGAGTTATATGAGTGGAAGCTCATATCTTTCGGGTTGTCGAATACTCCTAATACCTTTTATAAGTTAATGAATCATATCATTTCATTGGGGACTTTGTGGTGATCTATTTCGATAACATATTTGCCTACAGTCAGAATCATGAAAACCATCTATACCACCTCTGACAAGTTTGCATTCTATTCCGAGATGAGAAGTTTTATGAACACCCCAAGAAGTACTCATTGACAAATCAAGTTTATTTCTTTGGGTTCATTCTCTTGGTGCAAAGAATTTTTGTTGACCTAGCAAAGATTGAGGTTATCACTTCATAGCCAAAGTCAAAGAATGTTCGTGACGGATAGAGTTTCTATGGACTAGACACCTTTTATTAACATTTTATCTCGTACTTTAGCACTGTGGTGGCCCCTCTCATATATTATATTAAGAAAAAATAATTTGAGTGAACTATAGTTGTCGACAAGGCATTTGAGAAAATAAAGGTCAAGATGACTCATACACCTATCTTATGCTTGACTTCACAAAGGTCTTCGAAGTCACTTGTGATGCTTTTAAAATATGTATTGGTGGAGATCAAAAGAGTTCATTATGTACTTTGATCATGAGGCCTTGAAATATCTCTACTCATAGTAGAAGCTCAATCCTAAGTAGAGCCGTTGGGTTGGATATTTTTAGGTGTAAACATTTGTCTTGAAGCTTAAGAGAGGGATTGAGAATTGAGTTGCCAACACCCTTAATCAGATATCTCACCTATTGAATGTCATGAAAATTGAGGTAATTCAATTTGAAGAATTGAAGACATCATATCAAAAGTGTCCAAACTTCTCAAAAATTAAGCATTGTATAGAACAAGAACCTTTGTTACAATATAAATACTATCTCATATATGACATAAATCTCTTCTTTGATCAGCACTTGTATATTCCGCATACATCATTGTGGGATTTCCTTGTGTAAGAGATATATCTAGGAGGCTTAAGTGGCCACTTCAAGCAAGACAAGACTATTGCTTCCATGGAGTACTAATTATATTAACCTTCCTTGAAGAAATAAAGGAAAAATAGTAACCCAATGTTGAGTGTACACCTTGGCCAAACAGGTTAAGCAAAATGTTGGATTGTACACACTGTTGTCGGTTCCTATTAAGCTATGGGATGATTTCAACATTAACTTTTTCTTAGGGCTCTCTTGTACTCTACGGCACCATAACTTTGTTAGAATTATTGTAGTTAGCTTTTTCAAAATGACGCACTTTATTGCGTGCTCCAAAATGTTTGATGCATCTCACGTTACACAATTTCACTTTAATGAAGTTATAAATCTCCACAGTCTTCCGAATAGTAGTGTATGATTTAGATGTTCATTTTATAAGTTATTTTTGAAAAATTTTGTGACATCTATTGAGAACTAAGCTTAAGTTATTGATTGCATTTCATCCACATACCGATGGTCATACAAAGGTTGTCAATAAGAGTTTAGAAAATCTGATGTAATATTTAGTCAAAATAACCTCAAGACTTGAGATCTAATCTTCCCTCGTGCTAAATTCATGTACACACCTCAACGAACCAAACTATTGGTATGAGCTCCTTTGAGATTGTGCATGATATTTTGACCCGAAAATCATCAAACTTAATTCATTTATTTCTATATGTTAGGGTGTTCGACAATGGTGAGTCTTTTGCAAATCATGTTAGGAGCTTGCATGAGGACATTCATAAATACATCATATAAGCAAACTACGAATATGTACTACCATTTTTGAATTTTTCAATGAATGAGATCTAATGATGGTGTGAGTATAACCAAATATATTTTCTCTTGGGCGAGCTACCAAGCTTCATGCTTGTAGTGTCAGGCCATTCGAAGTCTTTAAATGAATTAGAGAAAATGCTTATATGATAGGTATACCCTCTACTTGGGGAATCAGCTCCACATTCAACATTGTAAATCTGGTTTTGCACTGATCCCCACCACCTTCACCTTGTGATCCATCCATTCTCAACCCTTTTCATGAGAGCAAGTTTGCCTTGACCACTCCTTTTATTTTATCCTCTGACTAGCATGAACACATTGAAGAGGTATTATATGAGGTAATCACCTTCACCGAGGGTGGAGTGTTGTGAAAATTTTTTATACATTACTAAGACAAATCATCATCAAACGACACTTAAATCATCGAGACAAATTTAGAGCACATGCATCTAGATCTAGTGATATCACTTGAGCTCCCACACACCTACTCGACGGAGTCAAGTTCTTATGACCCTAGGGGAATTGGTGGAGCTAATGACCATGCTCCACTAGTGATGGATGTGATGGCTGATGGAATTAGGACCCAAACTCCACTAGTGATAAATATGACGATTGGTGGAATTGACAACTAGGCTCCACCAACGAAGAATGTGGCAGCTAGGGGAGCCAACGATTAAGTTCCATCAATAACAAATGTGGAACTTAGGGGAGCTAACAACTAGGCTCCACTAGAGACATATGTGACAGTTGGGGGAGCCAATGACTAGGCTCCAACAATGATGGATATGTCAATTGCTGTTGAGGGACCAGCAAAAACCTACAAAATGAAGAGTTCGTTCAACCTACCACGTCGTTAACGGATTCCTAAAAAGAGGGATATGAATTTTCTCTATTTTTAGGTAGCTAGTTTCCTAGTTATTGCAATTTTTTATTGAATGTCTATTGTCTTTAAGACCTATAGAAAGGAGCATCATTGTAAGCATTCGATAGTAAAATATTTTATGGTTTTTGCTCCTTGACATTCACTTCCCACATCGGCCATTATTATTGCTATTGTTACCACTGCACTTGTCATTGGGCCTCATTTCTCTTGCTACATCTAGGTTCGTGTCAACGTTGCCATTATCTCCATTGTCATTCCAATGTGTGCTCACCTCCTACTCTAATCTCAACATCCTCACACACTGCTCACCTCCTACTTTTGTGCTAACATTCCCCTCACCACTCACCTCTTGATCTATTTCTAGCATCCCTACACACCACTCACCTCTTGATCTATTTCTAGCATCCCCACACACCACTACCTCACATGCCATCATGGCGTCCTTGCATACCACTACCCCCCCACACTAGTTCAACATCCTCCTACATGAGATCAATTGCTCGCACACACTTGCCATACCCACAAACTCAATCGTGTCCGCTCAACCGAGAGTGTGTGATGGATTCACCTTGTTTTGAATGTACACTCACCCATCACTGTTGTATTACCTCTTCTAATATCTCTCATGAGTGTTGCCACCGCTGTCAGAATAGTTGTGCAGGCTAAAATTATAAGATTGTGATTTCTTTGTCTTATTTCGGACTCGTGATCTTAAATATAAAACTATGTGTTACCCTATAGTTCTCCTAGGAAGTTTTCCTACCCTCAAGCAAGAACAGTGCTCTTCCCTTCATTACACCCTCTGGACCTTATTTATTCAAATTGATTTACTTGTCTATGACTTGATTATTATTACTCTAAGTCATCTTAGGATTCACACCTGTTACGTTATATTCATTTTACATTAGAGAGAGAGAGAGAGAGAGAGAGAGAGAGAGAGAGAGAGAGAGAGAGAGAGAGAGAGAGCTATAATTCTATGCATTGAAAGATGGTGGGATAATTTATCTTTTTATTGATTTTTGAGGCCTCCAACTCTCACCATTTTTGGTTGAGCACACAATAGCAATAAATCAAGTGAGAGAGAAAGTCGTCACAAATTCTGGCCTACTACCGATGTCACAAAGTATTGATTTTTAGGGTATGTTGACTTTGGGAACTAATAATAAGAAAATTACATAGATGTACTATCACTTGGGCACATATGTACCCTTTTGCATATTGACACTTGACACACATAAGACGGATAGTATCTTCCCAAATGTAATTTTGCCATAGCATGAGATTAGTTGAACGAAGACCTTCATTTGTCAATCAATCACAACCTCATGGATTTTCAACTTCTTTTAGATCACTGAAAAGTCAATGCATCACCAGCTCAGTCCCACCCTAGCCCAAAACTACTAAACAAAAAAATTGGTCCAATTCCCTCTCCTCCTCTCTCTCTCTCTCTCTCTCTCTTGATATATATATATATATATATATCTACATATTAATTGATTGAATAATGAATGAATAATAATAAACCGAGCAACTCAATTCAAAACTAATCACCAACTACTAAGAAATATGTTGTCTAATTAATATATATTATTTATTGCTACAATAATATAAATAGTTGAAAGAAAGCAAGGACATATAAATGGAGAATAAGGAGAACTTGCACCTAATTTGAGTTTTTAAAGCACATATAATATATTTCTTACTGAAATAAGAACAGTAATTAAATATTTATGAAATCCCCCTATTGTTGTTCATAGGGTGCTTGATAATGTTTCATTTTTATATGCAAAGTGAGGTTAAAATAATGTGAATGTTGCATGATTTTGTGAAAATAAAGTAGATTTGATGAAAATTTTGATTGTTAACATGTTATTTTTGGTGAATTTTAATAATTTTTGATGAATCATTTTAAGAAAAAAATATAATGTATCATCTACCTTTTCATTATATATATAAATAAATCATATTATTAAATACGTATTTTATTATATCTAGCCACTAAATGAGCATTCATGCATCCCATGACAATGTGGATTGCAATCCATCAAGCATAGATACTCACTAATTTCATCACATGTTTCTAGTCACACATCATGTCATAGTTCGAATTCCATAATGCTCAGTATTTCTTGAAAAAATCTCAAATAAAGGTGACTTGATTCAGTAACATTCAACATGCCACACAATAAAGGCCTAAATGTAACAAGTGGATTTTGATATATATATATATATATATATATATATATATAATGATTGATTATCATATGATAAAATAGACATTATCAATTATCGTCATATGTAAAAAATGAAAAATCAACAATATCTTTTGCGATTCATGTGATCAATATTTTTTGAGGAATAAGAGGAAGAAAGAATAAGTCAACAATTGAATGGAGAGATAGATAATTAACTTTAAGTATTATTTTTGGATATGAGGAATAAAATGAGAAGATGAGAGATATATAAAAGGGGTTCATTGGCTGAAGAGAGGAGGGCAGCTAGTTGAAGGAAGGACAAGAAAGAAATGAAGAAAATTCTTTATGAGCTGTTGGCGTTCAATTCATGTTTTTAGTAATCTTTACTTTCATTTTCATGTTTTTTCTATTCATTAGGTGACAAACTTTGAATAGAAAACCTTTATTTCTGAATTATATTCAATTAAAGTATTGTGTTCTTGTTCTCTGTTTTCCAATCCATGTTATCATAATCGGGCTCTCTCCCACCCCACCCCACACCCCAATCAGTGTTCTTGGTTAATGAAACTTAATGTCAACTTGTCAACTCTTCTTCCTTGAAAGTACATTCCACCGTTCACAGTAATATTCACATACTGAAAGGAAAAGTAACAACAAATGCTTTGTGATTATTTAGGGAGAGAGAGAGAGAGAGAGAGAGAGGTTTACCATGAGATGATACCGAATCTGATATTGAGCTAAGAAGAGAGGTGATGAGACATGTCTCTGAGGACGTCCAGTGCTGAGGAAGACTCCATCCGTCCACCATGCTGGTAAAGCCATCCAACGTATTATTCAAAGGCCCATTGGTTCTCCCGGCGCACCTCTTCCTCTTCCTCCGGGGTGAAGTCGTTCTTGATGTTGAAGGTCTTCCTGATCTCCTCGGGGGTCTTCCCTTTGATCATGTCTGCGACGGTCTGGCAGGTCAGGTCAAGCAGACTCTTGATGTTCAGATAGTTTGCAGCCTGCGAGAACACCACGTAAGAATCTAAGCACAGAAGCCATCAACATTCACCAATATTTGTTGAAACGCACTGGAATCGGAATCAATGTCACAGAGACCAGGGGAGGATTCAATAAAGGAAAACTTGATGAAGTAGGCAGATGTTTGCTATAGAAAATTATTGAATCCCCCGAACATGCGAGGTAAACGAGTATTTTTTTTAGGATATAAGGGACAGAATCATTACATATATCTTGATTTCGCTCCCCTTTTTTTGAAAACAGCCATAGAACTCAATCTGCCACAAGGTAACCTAAATCTAGTGTGATGTAACCGAGACTATGACCAAAGGTAGCAGTGTGATTCACTCATTTGCTGAAAAGAGAAAAGCAGAAAGTGATAGGAAAGCAAATGAGAGGAGGTAGTCATGGGAAGAGGAAAGCACATCTATGGAACGAGATCGGCCTGGTTGCTCCTCTGTTTTCGGTCAGCATCGAGGGAGAGTACCTATGCAGAGAGAGAGAGAGATAAGGAGAGGGAGATGATGATGATGATGGTGATGAAAGGTAATTAACCCCAATTACAATACCAAGAATGCCATCCTGACCTACATAACTGTTCTTTAGTGTGACTCATTTCATCCAGTTATAGATCTGCAAGCATTTGCTTTGAATAGGGAGAGAACCAATACACAAAAACATTATAAAGGAAATGAAAATTTGTAAGGATGCGGAAGAATCATTGGCAAAGGAAAACAAACCAAAATTTCGATAAATGTTACAGCTGTATAGTCAATGAATCAAAGAATCAACAGCATAAGCCAACATGTAACGTGCTCGTATTTGGCAAATATTCCGATTTATATTTAACGGACGCTAACTGGACGCCAGTTTACTCCAACCGGCAGAAAAATCCAATGGAGTTCTCAATGTAGGTAGATTTCAGCTTTTAGTGAAAGCCTCAGGATGGGAAGATACCGGACAAGCTCCACAGGGCATTAGATCAAAGACTGCAAAACTCCGTCATAATCATGATAACGGAATCATACGAATGCTGAACATTAGATACCTACATCCATCTCGTTGGGTAATAAATCAATATCGGATCGAATCGAGTCGCCAGCTTGTCAGAAAATGACGAATAGATAACTAGACGAATCGTCGGGTAGACGAGATACAGAGAACGAGAATTGCTAATTCCTAAAGATTAGAGGCACATAACTCATGCGAGGCATATAACTCAACGCCAAATTAGAGGCACAGAACTCATGCGAGGGAATCCTAAAGATTGGGCGTCTCTCACCAGAATAAGGTCGAAGAGGGTGGCCCGATCGACTTTCACAAAATTGGCATCCCAGGCTTTGAGATCCTCCTCTCCGACTCCTCCAAATCCGCTGCCGCCCTGGGAAGATCCCTCTGTGTGCCTCTTGCAGAACTCGATCACCATCGCCAGGATCCGCCCAGTGACGTTGGGGAGCGGGATGCCGTTCTCTGTGCACTCATCCTCGATCATGTTCCTTATCGTCACCGATTCCATGGCCACAACCTCATCCACCACGAATGCCACCCCGTCGGAGCTCCTCAGCACCAGCGTCTTCGAATCGACCGTCGGCGAGTCGCTCGCCATGCTCCCCTCCAACACAGCCGAAGAAACCCCAGCGAGCGAGCGAGAGAGAGAGAGAGAGAGAGAGAGCAGGGCGAGTAGGAAAGCAAGACCCAATTTGCTCTGAGACCCACCATTTAAGGCAAGCAACAGCGCACTCTTCTTCCACGGAACGGTCGTCGATTTAAACGGAAAGGCAGGCACAGAGAGAGAGAGAGAGAGAGAGAGGAGAGGGCGGGAACAATACGTTTTAGTTAAACGCGCCACTTGAATATCCACGTGTAAATTCATCTACTCGTAAATATAACCACATTATCATATAATCTCTATTATTTATGATAACACGTGTCGAGATTCTAGAAACAACGGGGCGAGGAGGGGGGATCTTTTTATTTGGTCAATTTCAAAAATATCATCAGAAAAAAGATTAGTTCCGGAAACACCCCTATTTACACAATAATGCATATATTCGCCCAATGTTTCCCTGCAGCGTCGGCTTGTCTCCTGAAATAAAAGGAAATCCTGTCATATTGAGTATTTCTTCTCCAGATTACACGGCCTCGGGCCTGAAAATGAAGCCATCGGGCCAGGCCCGGGATCCCTCATGCGATCCCTCATTATTGGGCCCGTAGAGGATGTGGGCCGAGACCGGGCCCAACATGCCCCCAGTTTGAGAGAGAAAGGGAGAGGGAGGGAGAGGGAGAGGAGAGAGAGAGAGAGAGAGAGAGAGAGAGAGAGAGAGAGAGAGAGATGGAGAGAGAGAGGGGGGAGAGAGAGGGGGGAGAGAGAGAGAGAGAGAGAGAGAGAGAGAGAGAGAGAGAGAGAGAGAGAGAGGGAGGGAGGGAGGGAGGAAGGAGACCTTATCGTTTGACTCTCGAGCTACGATTCCATGCGCTGGAAAGACGGTGGGCTAGTCTTTGTCTTCCTGTGGACTCCACGGGCCTCCACCTCTCGCCATTCTTGGACTAGCGCGCAGCAGAAACATATGAAGTGGGACAGGAAGTCGTCGCAAAGCCCACCCTGCCGCCGACGTCAGAGGGCAGAAAATTTTCAGATTATCCTGACTTTGAGAGCTAATAAGGAGGAAACTACAGAGATGTACCGTCACTAACTCGGTTTCCACAAGAGGGGTGAGAGAAGATGATTACCGTGATGTTCAGCATCTTGCGAAGCTTCCTCCTTACGCAGCAGGTGTAGCAGCAGCAAGATAGAATCAATGAATACGCCATCAGAGCATTACGGGCCTCCCGTGGAGCTGATGAACGGACGATTAAGCAGGTCAGCAACTAGTAAAACCAGCTAATGACCCTCGATTATGACGGCGATCGGAGTGGGCACTCACATATCTGCCTATTTCTGGCAACGGACTCTATCCTAGAGAAAGTTTCCCAGGGACACATGAACGTCTTCATGCCTGCGGGGGAAATTAAATCAGACGAGATAAAGAGACGAATAAAATATACTCTGAATAGGAACCGACCCAAGGTCAGATCTTTATCTGACTTACACAGGCAAGGCTCCGAGAAACAATCAAGCAAGTCAAAGTGCCATCCTTCGTGTCGCCGTGGGACAGCGGAGATCGAACCGTGGCCTGATGGTGCTGAGGAAACGTACCTGACGAGATTGAGATGGCAGCAGGTTTTTTTCCCTGAATTAGCGGGTGAACCGAGGCAGAAGATTGAACGCCATTGGCGCGCAAGGTCTAGTAGCTATCAGGAATAATAAACCCTTGTGTTGTGTGTTGTTCCTCGCTGAAGAGATTCAAGCAGTCATCTTTAAGATGAGAATGTACCTCTGGCGAGCATCATCTTCTCTGATGCTCTGATCCCCTGAGCGGGGTTCCTCCACGCTCTCCACATTCTTGAGACGAGAATCCTTGTCCTTTAGAGCATTTGCCATGTATTGTGTCACTTCAAGCAAGCGCCAAATGACGTCATAATGGCTGACGTCTTGTGGTCTTTGTAGTTCCAAACTAAGTTTCTCAGTTTCTGCCTTCAGGGCCTTGTCAAGTGGCAAGTTCGGGTATGAGAAACTGAGGGACCTGCTGAGCACCATCGCGCCCTCGTCGGAAGGATCGAGGTTCAGTATGACGTCTTGCACCTTTCTGTTCTCTTCGTCCATGGTGTAGTCACACGGGTCCCTTTCAATACAGTCCAGCCTTTCCTGAAGAAGCATCAGAACATGAGAATGTTTAAGAAAAGAACAATATTTACGCGTATAATATGCATCGGCAATTGGAGCCAATTAAAAAACTAGAACGCAGTTTCCAAATTTAGGAACAGAATTGCAGTCCTGAGGCTGAAGATGTGAAGGCCAGACCCCATGAGAAAAGCAAGAACAACAGTCGTATCATTGGAGGATGAACCCTATGCTATTTCTGGCTTCTCATCACCATTTATGTGCTTCAGCTGTGCAAGAACGTGAAAGAAAGGCGTTTGCATGGAGGGATTCCCATCACCGGACCAAGAATGAAATAAGGATGCCCACCTTGACTCTGGAGTTGTCAACGAGGGTGATGAGGGGGATGAGTTTCAGATACTCGTCGATCTCGGTCTGGGCCTTCTTAAAATTATCAACGATATTCCACCCCATGGCCAGTAGGTACAGATAGCTCCGGTCCTGGAAACTGTTCACAAGCGCGTAAGATCTTCTGAGCGCGTCTTCCAGCTGCTCCAGGGGTTCTCGCGTCCCAGGATATTTCTTCAGCTCCGAGATTCTAAGTTGCTCCAGCAGGTTCCCGATCAGATTCAGGTGCTGAGCGAACTTCCGGCAGTTCTTCTTGTGCGTGCGGGCCGTGTTAGCCGCTTGGACGATCATCCCGATCAGGCTGACGGCGTCGAGGCCCATCAGCTGGCCGGCGTTCCCGATCCCGCCCAGTATCTCCCATGTCGACATTTTTTCTCCCTTCTCTCCAGTTACAGCAAAACCAGATTCAAATAGCCCCTAGGAAAGCTGGCGAGGAATTCAGTCCAGCTATATCACGCAGAAACCAAGTAACGAAGATTTCTGTTTTCCGTGAGCAAATCCATAGTAATTCAACCTGAGACTAAATGCGGCGTATACCAGAAGGGTGTAGCTCTTCTTGGGCAGCAATCAGTGGTGGAGACGTCGGCACCTTGTTGGTAGCTTTGATTTCTTCGTCTTATTCCTGGTCTCGAGCAAATCTTCTCTCTTACCTCTGGGAGGTGGCTCTTGTTCTTTTTCGAGGACGACCACAAAGCTTGTGCGACGGAGGAAAGAGCTTGAATCCTGCGATGTGAAGCTTTACTGAAAGAAGAAACTGTCCCAACCAGCAGCCTGAAAAGACAAGAGCACTGATGATTCACATGTCGAAGAATATGCCCAGTGAACTCGAGCAGCTTCTCCAGCTCTGGTGACAAAAATCCATTGAAATGCGGGAAAAGAACGACTCTCGGGGAAGGGAAATAGAATACCAAGTCCAATCCCGATTGCGGGAGAGAGGGGTTTCGATCGGAACGGATCAGCCGCCAAGAGCCCAATCTCCGTCCGGTATGCCGCACAAGTCATATCCCCCTAAACCGCAGTGTCAACATCATTGACTCTGCGTCTTTAAGTCTGTGGGCTTCAGGAAAAGAGAGGGCGTTGACTCTGCGCCCTGAAGTCTATGGGTTTGAGGAGAAGAGAGGGGGGTTGAAATATCGGGGATCCTCGTGACATGAATTTCCGTGAAGTGGGCGTTCTTGCTGGCGGATCTCAGAAAAAGAGGACTCTCCACTGCTGCCTCTCTATGTCTCTCTGTGTATTGCGTCTTCTTCTCAAGGATTGGAGGGAGGGCGGGGGGGTTGTTACGCCGGACCGCCATTAGCCGCTGTTCGTGGGGAGCAGATGGGCGAAAAAGGCTGTGAATTTTTGGGTTTCACTTTGTGAGCACAAGGTCATACCCACGGCTACGACGATCAACGTGAGCGGCCGCCGCCATGGTGAATCAACAGATTTGGAAGATTCAGGCAGCGAAACTAACGTGTTCGCTATCATATATGGTTCATTCCTAACTATGGCACACCATGGTGTTGTAAAATTCGGTGATAAATAAGCGACAGAAAATGAAATCCAATGGCAGGTAAATTCATTAGAGGATCAGAGATAAATACAAGTACGAAAATAAGACTCACCTGACTTCCGAGATCTGGTTTCTTGTCTCTTTGATTAGCTTGAGAGATTCAGTTAATCGTCGATCTCTTTGGCTGTTCTTTCGAGAGTAGTTGATCTCGATTCCCTTTAGTGATCTCCAAAGAACAAGGAACCATCTATTTTAGGTACCACTGAGAATATTCTGACTCTAGATGCTCTCTTTTGTTGTACTTACAAGAAAAGTCAACTATATCTGACTTTTGGAAGAGACAAAGAGGGGGGGTGGGATCCACGAAGAACAGATGAACAGATGGAAAGAGGAAAACCACAAACTAGGTCAAATTCAAAGGCACTAAATTGGGTGATAAAATAATCTATCTTTATATCCCGATGTCATCCCCTAGAGAGTTACAGTAATATCCTTTGAAATAGACTAAGAGAGAAGTTAGAGTTGCCTCTCGCTCCTCCATTTTTGGGCGGATATAACCCAACAGGCCTTTGAGGGTCTCTTTGTTGAGTCCAATTAAGATATAAGCTATATCTGAACAATCTCATCTTGACGATATTCTTTGCCATTAAAGAGTCCATCTTGAATTTTGTCAATACAAAGACCTACTATAGGCCCAATGGCACATCATCCTCTCTGTGTCTTTTGGCCTTCTCAGGCCCTTTGTCTTCCCTGTCTCTCTATATAAGGACATGTACCCCCTCTTATTTTGGATTGGCAGTACATCCTCATCTATAGTACCGCCTCCATGTTTCTTTGTGCCACCTCTTCTTAAAGATCAGGCCTACACCATTATCTTCTCTATGAATCATCGTGCCACCTCCGTGCTCCTGTTCCGATGGATCTCCCTCTAGCCGACAACTTTTCCAGCCTGTCGCTCTTCTAGCTGGCGACTCTAGCTGGCGGATCCTCCAAATTGACAGTTCCTCTTCCTCTCGGTGGTTCTCCTGCCATCCGCCGATGCAGAAGAACCTCTACTGATAGTTCCTCTTCTGTCAGCCAATCTTCTCTCTAGCCATCGTTTCATCAGCTGATGGTTCAGCTTTCCACAGCCTCTCATCTCCAATTGGATTTCCCATCTCCAGCCGGCAAAACTCCAAGTGGTGGCTCTTCTCACCGTTGTTGTGGGAGGAGACTATTCCTTTTCTCACCCGGCGACTTCTCGTCTTCCCTCACACCACAATTGCCTGGCTTCATGGCCAAATTGGACTCTCTTGTGCCTCCACTGAACATGCTGACCATTGCTGGCACATCCTCGGTCAATCCACTTGCAGCTGTCAGTGTCCTGGCCACTGGAGTCCCAACTCAGCTCCAAAATCTGTGTCTGGTGCTCAACGAAGAAGGTACAAATTACCTTCAATGGGCGCATAACTTTCGCCACTTTCTTAGTGTTCAAAGGTGTTGGCAATACATCACTAATCTTCCTCCTCCCAAGAACGACCCTCATTGCCCCGCATGGACAGCCAGAGACGAGACCATTTAGATGTTGCTCCTCAAACTCGTCACTCCTACTCTCTCCAACAACATTGAATTTCTCGACACGACTAAAGAAATGTGGGATACTCTCAATGGAGCCTTTGGCACAAAGGGCAGCTTTCTTTTTATGATGGATGTTTTCAGAAACATCATGAAGATGTGCGGCACCGTCTCTCATTTTCACGTCACATTTCTCACCATGCAAAAGGTGGACAATATGCTTGATCAGTACCAGCTAGTTACGACAAACACAGCCACTCAATAACGCTGCTGTCAGGAATTCTTAGTAATTGCCTATCTTGATGATTGACCTGACTTTGTCCTCCCATGTACGAGGCTCTATATTAAATGACAGGACCCCTCCGACATTAGTAGAGACCTTCAATGTAGTCAAATGAGTAGCTCTTCTTGTCTCCACATTGACTCCAACATCATCAAATATATCATCACCTGCCCCCAAAGCTTCGACTATGGCGATTACTACTCAAAAAGCCAAACGAGGAGGGAATTCTACCCCTCATGGTGGGAAAAGGAAGAATGGTCATGGAGCTTCTTTGGGCCAGGGTCCCCTTCCTCCACGCGAACATTGTGGGAGGATCAATCACTAGACAACTAAGTGTTACAAAAAGTTTGGTTATCCATCTAACTGGCTAGGTCCACTTCCTCCAAGCGGGTTCTACGCAAACTCTTGCCTCTTTGTTACTAGTGACTACCCCTTCACCCTCATAGGGGTCCTCTTTGAGACTAGCTCTAACTCCTATGTAGGTGACTGAGATCTCTAGGTTTCGCAAGGAGTATGATCAGTGGATGCACTCCAAAGAGGCAATTTCGACTTCCCACCCATCACACCACACTTCATCTTCTAACAAAGGTACCGCTTTTTCAACGTCTGCACCCAAGTCTGAGACTTGGGTTATTAATTCAGGGGCATCCACCCACATGTCAAGTATCCCATCTCCTTTGCACCTTTAGAATCTAACATATCTCGAAACTATCACGATCGTTGACGAACACCCCTGTTCTGTCACTGGAAAAGGGGATGTTAAACTTACTTCCTCCATGTCCCTATTCAATGTCCTCTATGTCCCAAACCTTGATGTCAATCTCCTCTCTATTAGCGCCATTACCAAAGCTCTTTATTGTTCCGTTCAATTTTTCCCTTATCATTGTGTTTTTAGGATTTGTAGACCAAGGCACAGATTGGTTTGGGTAGAGAGACTAGTTGAGGCCTCTACGAGCTCGTTCTGGACACTTCATCTACCGGTCTCTCATGCCTACTATCTATAAAGACCTCTGCACTTTTGTGGCATCGTTGCTTTAGTCATCCAAACCTTTAGAAATTATGTGAGGCTTTACTTGAACTTTCTCTACCTGATTTTAAATGTGAATCTTGTGCACTTGGAAAATATTTTCATTTGACATACCATCGGCGTGATTCACTACCATGTAACTAGCCGTTCTAATTGATTCACTGTGATGTCTAGGGGCCCACACACTTCACTTCAGTTTCTGGTTTTCGCTACTACATGGTCGTAATTGACGATTTCTCACGCACATCTTGGGTCCACCTCCTAATGGATCAAACCATAGTCCTTCCCCACCTTTAAGAATTCTTTTAGAAAATCTAGACCCAATGGAATATCATGCCTAAAATTTTTTGAACAGATAATGCTCTTGAGTTTACACAATTTGCACTTCAAGAACTCTACAAATCACTTGGGATCATTCATCAAACAACATGTCCACATACATCCCAACAAAATGGAGTGGTAGAACGAAAGGACCGACATATCTTGGACATGACTCATACCATCATGCTTGAGATGAGGGTTCACACTTACCTATGGGCCGACACCGTCCTCACATCCACCTACCTCATCAATCGCCTTCCATCATCTCCTTTAGACAGTGAAGTTCCCATTCGTCGTCTCAACCCTAAAGGTGACCTCTTCCCTTTACCCCCACGAGTCTTTGGTTGTGTGGCATTGTGTATAAGACCACATCCCAAACAAGTCCAAGCTTGCCCCTTGTGCCCTCAAAGATATCTTCGTTGGCTACTCACAGACACAAAAAGGGTATCATGTCTACCTTCCCCATGAGTGGAAGTATTTAGTTTTAGGGGATGTTACCTTCCATGAAGAGTTCAGGTACTTTAGAGTGCCTTCCTCGGCGACTCCATTCATACCCCTACCAAAAAGACACCACATCTTCATCATCACTTAGTCTCAACACTTCACTAGAGGTCACTATCCCCTTACCATTACCATCTCCCGATCTTAGCCCACTTTTGTCTATTCCACCTCCTCTAGAAAACTTATCGGTACCCACTATTGGATCAGTTTCTCTACAAGTATCCAACCAATCTGCGACATCGTCTGCAAATCTAACACCTCTAGATGATCTTCATCTGCCTATTGCTCTCTGAAAAGGTACATGCTATTACACCCTCCACCCTATTTTTTATTTCGTCTCCTATGATCACCTATCTCCATCTTATCGGGCCTTTGCCTTATCCTTGGGTATTGAATCAATACCCAAGTCTCACATGGATGTTATGGTGGTACCTCATTGGAAGGTAGCCATGGATGAGGAATGTGTGGCTCTCATCAATCGAGGAACTTGGAAAATCATTCATTGATCGCGTGGCGTTAAAGTTGTTTCTTACAAATATGTTTACACCCTGAAGTACCTTTCAAATGATACTATTCATCGCTGTAAAGTTTGACTTGTGGTATGTAGTTTTTCTCAATAATATGGCATCGACTACGAGGAAATCTTTTCTCCCATGGTCATCTAAGCTTAGTATGTATCAATTGTTTATATGGCAGTCAACCTCAACTACCTTCTACACCAACTATACGTCTCTAATATCTTTCTCTATGGCGATCTCGATGATGAGGTCTATGTGGAGCAGCCTCCTTGCTACATGATTGAGGCCGAATCCACCAAGGTGTGTCGTCTTCACAAAGCCATCTATGGTCTCAAATAGAGCCCTCGAGCTTGGTTCGTTAAATTCAACACTCTCATTCTGCAATGTGGTTTCTTGACATACAAAGTATAACCTACTATCTTTCGCAAGACCACTGCAAACAAGTGCATTATTCTTACAGTCTATGTGGACAATATGATTATCACGAGGAGTGATATGGTCGGCATTCAGGATATCACAACGTTTCTTTAGGAACATTTGAATATTCGGGGACTTAGTGACTCCCAAGTACTTCTTAGGCCAAGAGTTTGCCTGCTGCCTAGAGGAGATTGTCCTCAATCAATACAAGTATGTACTTGACTTTTTGTAGGATATGGGACTACTCGGATGCAAGCCGCATACAACTTCAATCAAGAGTCGGCCAAATTTCTAGGACTCGACCTCACGCCTCCTCACCGACCCTCACCCGTATTGACGACTAGTTGGAAAACTCATTTATTTCACTGTCACATGACCTGACATCGTCTACATAGTAAATCTTCTCAACTAGGCTATGCATGAACCCTGAGACAATCATTGGGAGGCCACCTTCAGACCTCTTCCATATCTCAAATATGCTCTTGGACAAGGGATTGCTTTCCGCCACCACAAACTTCTTCGTGTGGTCGGCTACTCAGACTTCAATCTTCAGTGATCGTGCAGATCGGAAGTCTACCACTGGCTATTGTATCTATGTTGGAGGAAATCTTGTGACGTGGTCCATCACAAGCAACGGGTCTCTTGCTCCTCCAATGCTAAGGCCGAATATCGGGTCATGATGGATACTTCATCATGCATGCTTTGGGTGCGCAACCTACTTCAGAAATTAGGTTATCCAGTGCAAGGTGTTATGTTTATGTACTGTGATAATCAGATGACAATCTTCATAGTGAACAACCAGACTTTTCATCTACGTACTATGCATATTGAGATTATATGTCAAGTCATCCGCCATCAACTTCTGGACAGGCTTATATATACTCCACATGTGACATCTTCAAATCAACTTGTGGACATCTTCAACAAAAGTCTATATTGCATTATATAATACCTTTTCATGCAAGTTGGGCTTAGTCAACATCTATGCTCCAACTTAAGGGGGAGTGTGAGAAGGAAACCCAATATGAGGGAGTGTGAGTACGAAGGCCCACTATAGGCCCCTGGCACATCATCCTCTCTATGTCTTTTGGCCTTCTTGCATCTCTTGGCCCTTTGTCTTCCCCATGTCTCTTGGCATTTTGTCTTCCCTATGTCTCTTAGCCCTTCGTCTTCCCCATCTCTCTATATAAGGACATATACCCCCTCCTATTTTGGAGTGGCAATACATCCTCTTTTATTCTACAAATTTTATTCAGAAAGTTAAAATATGAATTAAATTCTATTAGTATTTGAATTTTTTGATCGTGACTAATTTGACTAATATATTGGCATCATTTCTACATTTGATTTTGTTTAATGAGACATTTCTTAATTGAATCAATTCTTATATTTTGTAAATCTCACATCAATGTGCTATGTTCTCACAAAGTATATTTGATTCTTTGCCAAATAAATGACATGTTGATTGTTGCAGTACAAAGGAACCATAACTTAATTAAAATCAACTTCACCAAACTTGTCATTCACAAAGCTTTTTTAATTTCAACAGTCACTATCATATACTCGACCTATATTATAGGTAACATGAAAATTACTTAAAATATTGATTTTTAAAAAACCCATCTCCATACATGAGTGAAAATATAACTCATGGTTGATTTTCTATTATTGAATCACTTGCAAAATTAGACATCAATGAAACTTTAAATTGATATTATTTTTGGCTCTAGAGTATGATTCAAACATTATTAGAGTTATTGAGATATCTCATAATCTAAATTAGTATTTTTTAAATTTCCTTTCTTAGATCAGACATGAATCTACTCATCAAAATAAAAATATATACAATATATGTCTAGTATTATATAAATCATGACATGCATTAAACTACTCACAATATTAGTATAAAGCATCTTCTTCATCTCTTCTATCCATATATAGATAGATAATCATAAGTGGTAAACTACTACTTCGAAATTTATTTACATCATATTTCAAGTGATAAATGTTACATCTCAAGTTGGGTGCAAGTGATGGGGCAAGAGGTTTTTTCAATTGGGAAGAGACTAAAAGAGGTTCTTCATCATTAACCTCTACTGTTAGTTGGCCCCCCTCTACAAGGGTTCATCTTATTTGTTACAAATATTAGATAGTTATCCTGAGTATTACACTACTTGTTGTTAGATAGTTGATGGGGCCACCTTAAGTGTTGCACTACTTGTTGTATATATTAGCAGCCCATACCTATATTTCTACCATCACATAGAAGTGATTCCACACCTACTCACATACATGCATCACTACTTATATGTGCTGTCATGTGGTTCAGTTCCCACTTTCATGTGAAAATGTTGGTACCTCCTTAACACATCATGTTGGAAGTGCACATGCTATCCAACTATGCTATGCCAACTGCCTATGTGGTGTCACCATCGCACGTTATACTATTGTGCCACTTCCACATTTGATGTCTACATATGTTATGGTGTTGCCCTTATGAAGCTTTCCCCCTCTTAGAGAATCCAACATCCTTGTTAGAAGGGACATGAGTTACTGCTCCAACTTGTCCTCAAATTACCACAAGTCCTTCTCTAATGTCAAGTTGTTGTTTCTTGAGGCTTGCATCTCATTGGATTGAGAAATCTATATAATAATGGAGATAATGGTCACCACCTATGTTGGTTATTCAATAATCTGTCTTATCAATCCCCTTGGAGAATATTGTGATAGTTGTCAATGGTTGCCACCTAAATTGGTTCGATTACAGGTTTGATGTGTTTGCCTTATATTACTTAAAAAGTGATACTTGAAAGATAAAGTGGATGAGTAGGTGTCGTGATAGTTTTAACTTATAAGCCAATGCACATATACACTCCACTATAAAGTAGGGTCTTTCATATCTTGGGAAGGCTAACTCTTTAAGGTGTTTTGTGCACAATTGTGGATCTTAGGGTACATTCATATCAACATTTGATCACCTACTTGAAATTATACTCATTAATAATGTCAATCAATTTATTTATTCATTTGGTCGATAGCTCCTTGTAAGTTATTTTTTCCTTCTTCCAACATACTCATATGTTATGGGTGAGTCTTGATGTCACATGACAATGATTAGAGATATCCAAAGGTTATAAGAGAATTAGCAATTGATGTCATATTCTTAACTTAAATGGAGAAAAGTTTGTGGCACTACTATGTTGTTTGTTGTATGCTAGTTGTATTGTATTGATAAGCATTGCTTAATTATCTTATGAAGTTGTTACACAATGCCTAAGACATTCTTTCATAAGTACGTTAATGTGTGCAATTTAATTATCCTACTATGTTGTCTATAAGTGACAGGTCATGCAAAACTGAAGTTATGTGCATAATTTAACAAAAAACACGTGCTACTACCTAACCTATTTAATTGTCAATTTAAGTTGCATGTTAAAATAGTTAGTTGATATATTGTATGTGTAGATCAAGAAGTGGTTGCCCAACAAATAATACCTCTAGGTCATAAGGTAATACATATTGCTAGTCATCTCTCATTCGTGCACATAATAGTTGCATTTAATATTATTGAGTTTCAACTTTCAAAGGTGATTAAGTGTGTCTCTTAACTAAGGATGTTATCAACAGCTTCACTACTAGCATCTATCACCAAAGTGAATGTAGGTGAATTTTTTTTCAAAATTCAAGATTTAACATGGAGAAGCTGAAAATTAAATAGATAGAGAAACATAAAATTTTCACGCATAAATAATTACACTAAAATTAAGAACTTTCATTTCATTTAGTTTTGTGAGGCACATGACATCAAAAGACACTACAGTGTCAAGAAGACTCCTTAACAAAATAGTGTGGTAGAAAGGATGAACTACATAATTTCTAAGAAAACAAGTTGACTATAATTAAATGTGAGTTTGCTGAAAGAATTTTTGGTTGAAACATTATATATTGTTGTATATTTGATCAATATATCTCTGAGTTTTATTTATGAAGAAAAGGTGGCAGAAGAATGGTCTAGTGGAGTATTCAAATATCAAAATTCTTAGATGTCCAAATTATGTTCATATTTTAGTAAATAAATGGTCTAAGCTTGACTCCAAGTTATGTGGGCTACAAGACAAGAGTTAAAAGTTTCAAACTTTGAGATCTTCAAGTTCAAAAAATTTTTATTAGCCAAGATGTTGTCTTTGATAAAGATTATATGGTACATAATTTTTTAAATGAATAGACAAGCCTAAAAATAGAAGAAGGCCATGCCAATGAAGAAACTTGGGTGAAGGTGGAGAGTAAAAATGGTCCATTAAACTCGTCTGGTAGCAATAGAGTTAGAAAACTCTTCATCAACCATTCAACTGATGAGGAAATGTTGGCTGATGAAAAGTTTTTTAACTCTATTACTATCAGACGAGTGTGGTGTGTGATCCATGAAAGATCTAGGGGCTAAGTGAAATATAAGAGAGCGGGTGAATTGGTTTTTTTATAATCTCAAATTTTCTTTCTAAATCACAAAAGTGTTAACACACGTGCTAACATTATTCTCTGTGATTATCTATGGGTGGACTTTCTTTCTCCCTCCTCCAATGAGTTCTCTTATGATTTTCTCTCTCATAAATGAGACTTAATTTTTTTATACTAATTCACCCCTCACTTGGCTACTTCTAGCCTATGAGGATCCTTCTTATTATATTTTACTATTTTCCTTAGAAATACACACTGAACTTCACAAGATCAATGACCTAATAACTTATGTTTAATCTCTGCAAAGATCTAACCTCTTCTAGGCCAATCAAGGCTCAAGGATCTCATGTCTTTGCTTAAAAACACTCTCCCTTCACAATCTAATTACCTTAGGGCTTGATAGAGAGCTTCTTTAAAGGATTTGAGTGTTTCGTTGATCATCAATAATTGATGAAAAAAGATGAAATAATATCATATGTTTGAAGCTCCATGGTGATGTTGCTTGATCGTGAGAGAGATTCTTCTTGGTAGATCGAAGTGAAATTTTTGTTTTTTATTTTTTTAACTTCCTTGACTTGAAAAGTTATGTCCTCTAATAGATTTCCATATTTTTCTCAAGAGATAAATGCAAAAGGTTAGTTCAAATACTAACCATTTTTCGGAACATGTTGTACGACCTTTGACCATTGCGAATTTAATGACTTACTATTTATTGATATATTCAATTTAAAATTTGAACTAGATATTTATCTTTTATAGATGAACGACTTTTATATTGACATCATTTTCAAATTCGAATATTGAATTGGCTATTTTTTCCAATAAATAGTCAACATGTCACTATTCAATTTCTAATTTCGAGACTCAAGAGAGCCCATTTAATATTTCATACTATTTTCATCCTATTTCATAATGCACGTGACTAATAATTAAATAGTTACACTTCGGTGGTCAAATAATCATAGATAAATAAATTAAAAAGATAACTGTCATTTACTATATCATTTACCTATTTAAATATTTATTTTCCAACAAATATTTATTCTCATAAATGTGATGTTTCACCTATTCATCAAGTCAATTAATCTCAAAGTATAATTCTTTGAATCAATAACTTAGTCATAATACCATGAGATAAAAAATGATAATAATATATAAAATGTATCAAGCATTTATAATAATCTTGTGAACAAAAATATTAATAATATATATTTTTATTAATTGTAATATCAAAACTCATGTCCAATGACATCATTGACTTATTTAGGTGATTGTATAATATTTGCTTTGTTTGCAGGAGATGGTGAGCTTACAACCTTCAAAGAGGTAATCAATTGCTAAGAAAAGAATAAGTGGCTGATTACAATATCTAAGGAATTTGAATTTTTACAAAAAAATCAAACTTAGGAGTTGGTTAAACTTCATGAAAATAAGAAGGCTATAGGGGGCAGATGAGTCTTCAAGAGAAAAGAACCTGCATCTAATGAAAATCAGCCAAAATATAAGGCTAGGCTCATGGCAAAGATTTATTCACAAAAGAGTTATTCGTTTGGTTTTAGTCATTGTTGCGCAATAAAATATAAAACTCGAACAATTTCATATTTCTCTTGATTTTAGATGAAACAAGCTTACATGCAACAACTTGAAGGTTTCATTAAAAAAGGATATGAAAATCTTATTTCTCATAGTGAGAAATCACTTTATAGATTGAAACAGTTATCATGACAATAGTACACGAAGTTTGATTCGTACATAACGAGTATTAATCATTCCAAGTGTGAATTTGATTGTTTTGTTTATTTTAAAAAATGAGAAGATGTTTCCTGATATATTATTACTCAATATTGATGATATACTCACTATTGCTAATAGTTTACATGAGATAACATAGTTGAAGTTTCTATTGAACAAAGAATATGAAATGAAGGATTTAGGTTATGTAAAGAGGATAATTTGGATGGAAATTCATAGAAATTGTGTGAAGAGTGAACTGTGGATGACTTAGAAAAATTATAGCTTAAAGATTGCGAACTTATTTGGCATTAAAGATACTAAATCAGCAAAAACTCCTTTGGCTAATCATTTCAAGTTGTCTTTGGACCAATGCCTAAAAATGAATGAAGACACTATAGAAATGAACCAAATTATCTATGCAAATGTAGTGGGTTTCTTCATATATGCAATGATTTGTACAAGGTTTGACATAGGTCACACATTTAGGATGGTAACCATGTTTATGAGCAATCAGGGCAAGGAGCACTGGAATGCAATAAAGTGGATCATGTGTCATCTAAAAAGCTTTATTAACATGGGCATCTTATTTCAGAGGTAAATTTTGATTTCAATATAAGATTTTTTTGATTCAAACTTCACTTGAGAGTTAAATAATAAGATCCACAACCAAATATATATTTACAATTGTGAGTGGACCAATTAGCTGGAAATCAACTTTACCATAGACTGTTGCTTTATATACCACAAAAACATAATATATAACAATAACGTGGACTACCAAGGAAGTTATGTGATTGAAGGGACTAATGAAGGAGTTAATTATTCAACAAGAACTTATTTCACTGAATTGTGGTTGTCAGAATATTATTTAGTTAGCAAAGAATTAGGTCTACCATGCTAGATAAAAGCACATAGATTTTGTGTGATACCACAAAATCCATGAGCTGTTGAATGCAGGTGAGATTATTCTACATAAAGTTCACATTGAGGAAAATGCAGCAGACATGTTGACAAAAAGTTGTACCACTAGAAAATTTTAAATCATGTTTAAAGCTAATTTGTGTTGCAATTTTAAACATAAAGGTGGAGGATCTGCAACTTGAAGGATGTTCTACATAATAACAATAGAGATAGTCAACCAAGGTGGAGATTATTAGGATGTGGAACACATCTCAGTAAACTAAACTATGTACGAGTCATTTCATATCAAAACATCATTTCTAGAAATAATTTTCATTGGATGACAAGTTACATATGCCAAATGACATCTATGGCATTGAGAAGTGGTGACACTTCAAACCAATGTGTTAAATATTTATGCAATTGTCAATAATTAATTGTAATTACCAATCTAATTGTAATTACTTGTGTCATTTTCTAGTATGTTTTCAGTGGAAATATTACTAATTACTACTTACTACTTATCAACGAAGATAATTTTTTGCCCCGTCTACCCCTTATCTCATTTTATATTCATTTTGGGTGTGATTAAAACATCTCTTTATATATATATATATATTATATCTATGAACATTTAATCAATCTTGTATATTTGACAATCAAGGTTGACTTTCTTAATAATCTCATCATTTTATTAACCTACAATCATAATCTCCAAGTCAACCCGCCACTCCCACAAATCTCATTAGTGATTCATTTTGTTGAGACATTTGCAACATCACCATAACATATAAACACTAGTAGGGGGCTTTGATAATTAATTAGTTATTGCTCCAATTTCACTTATATATATCATATATGCTTTAAAAATCAAATTAGGTGCAAGTTCTCCTTACTCTCCAATCATTTGTTCTTGTTTTCCTTCACCCTATATATTATATGATAACAATAAAAAATACATTAATTAAACATATATCCTTTCTAGTAGTCAGGGATTAGTTTCAAATTCATTTGCTCACTCATTATAATTCATTAATTATTCAATTAATACACATATAAATAGGGAGATTGGAGGGGAGACCTCATCATTTGACTCTCGACCTACGATTCCATGCGCTGGAAAGACGGCGGGGTAGTCTTTGTCTTCCCGTGGATTCCACGGGCCTCCACCTCTCGCCATTCTTGGATGAGCGCACAGCAGCAGCAGATCAAGTGGGACAGGAAGTCGTCGCAAAGTCCCCCCTGCCACCGACATACGGGAGAAAATTTTCGGAGTGTGCTGACTTTGGGAGCTAATAACAAGGAAACTGCAGACATTTACCGTCACCAACTCGGTTTCCTCAAAAGGGATGAGAAGATGATTACCGTGATGTTCAGCATCTTGCGAAGCTTCCTTCTTACGCAGCAGGTGTAGCAGCAGCAGGATAGAATCAATGAATATGCCATCAGATCATTACAGGCTTCCCCTGGAGCTGATGAACAATTAAGCAAGCCAGTAATCAGTAAAATCAGCGAAAGCCCCGCAATTATGGCTACGATCAGAGTAGACACTCACATATTTGCCTATTTCTGGCAACAGACGCTATCTTAGAGAAAGTTCCGCAGGGACACAGGAACGTCTTCATGCCTGCGAGATGTCAAGCGGATTCCATGGAAATTAAAGCATACTATATAATGCGATGAATGAATAGACTTTGAACAGGAACCGAGCCAAGGACGGATTTTTATTTGACTTACACAAATAAGGTTCTGAGCAACAATCTAGTAAGTCAAAATGCCATTCTTCATGTCTGCGTGAGACAGCTGAGTTCGAATCATGGCCTGATAATACGGAGGAAGCGCACCTGAGATTGAGATGGCAACAGGGTGCAACCCGAATGAGCTTGTCACTGGATGAGTGGGCGCACCAAGGCAGAGGAATTGTGTTTGAAAGTCTAGATTTAGCAACATTGGTGCACAAGGTCTTCTAGCTTTCAGTAATGAAGTAAAGGAATTATAAACTCTTGTGCTGTGTTATTCCTCGCTTAATATGTAAGGTTCACGTTTTAACCCTGTAGAGGATAACATCATTCATGTTCAAGATGAGAATGTACCTCTGGCCAGAATCATGTTCTTTGATGCTCTGATCCTTTGAGCAATGTTCCTCCAAATTCTTCACATTCTTGAGCTGAGAATCCTTTTCCTTCAGTGCATTTGCCACGGCTTCTGTCACTCCAAGCAAATGTTGAATGACCTCATACTGACTGACATCCTGTGATCTTTGTAGTTCTAAATTAAGTTTCTCACTTTCTTTCTTCAGGGCCTTATCAAATGGCAAATTTGGGTATGAGCAAGTGAGGGACTTCTTGAGCACCATTGCCCCCTCATCTGAAGGATCACGGTTCAGTATGACATCTTGCACCCTTCTGTCCTCTTCGTCCAAGGTGTACTCACACTGATCCCTTTCAATATATTCTAGCCTTTCCTGAAGACGTATCAAAAACATGAAAATATTTAAGAAAAGAACGACAGTAACAAGTATAATGTGCATCAGTAATCGGAGCCAATTTAGAAGCTACAACGCACTTTCGAAATTTAGGAGCAAAATTGTTGCCTTGAGGCTGAAAATGTGAAGGCCAAACCCTATGAGAAAAGCAAGAACGACAGTCGTAGCATTGGAGGATAGAGATCATCAGACCGAAAATTTCTCTAGTCAGATAGCGCTATCATAAACCATATGCATCTCTGGCTTCTCATCACCATTTATATACTCCAACTATGCAAGAATATGCCAGAAAGGCGTTTGCAAAGATGGATTCCCAACACCGGACCAAGAACGTACGAAGGAAAGAAAAAAGTAATGAAAGAAGGATGCCCACCTTGACTCTGGAATTGTCAACGAGAGTGATGAGGGGGACGAGTCTCAGATATCGGTCGATCTCGGTCTGGGCCTTTCTAAATTGGTAAACAATATTCCACCCCATGGCCAGTAGGTAAAGATAGCTCCGGTCTTGGCAACTGTTCACCAGCACATAAGACCTTCTGAGAGCGTCTTCCAGCTGCTCCAGCGGTTCTCGCGTCTCAGGATATCTCTTCAGCTCCGAGATTTTGAGTTGCTCCAGGAGGTTCCCGATCAGCTTCAGGTGCTGAGCGAACTGCCGGCAGTTCTTCTTGTGCATGCGGGCCGTGTTAGCCGCTTGGACGATCATCCCGATCAGGCGGACGGCATCGAGGCCCATCAGCTGGCCGGCGGTTCCGATCTCGCCCAGTTGCTCCCATGTCAACATTTTTTCTCCCTTCTGTCCAGTTACAGCAAAACCAGATTCAAATAGCCCCTAGGAAAGTTGACGATGAATTCAACCCAATTATATCACGCAGAAATCAACCCCGGGCCACCAGAGAGTTTCCAATTAGGAAGATTTTTGTTTTCCTTCGGCAAATCAGGAGTAAATCAGCCTGCGCTAAAATACGGAGTAAACCGGAAGGCTGTGGATCATCATGGGCAACAGTCAATGGTAAACTCTTGACAGCTTTGATTTCTTCTTCTTCTGCTTCTTCCTTCTTCTCGGTCTCGAGCAAATCTTCACTCTTATGTCTGAGAGGTAGCCATTGTTCTTTTTCGAGGACGACTACAAAGCTTGTGTGACGGAGGAAACAGCTTGAATCCAGAGATGTGAAGCTTTACGGAAAGGAAGAAATTGTCGCAACCAGTAGTCTCGAAGGACAAACATTGATCATTTATACGTCGAAGAATACGCCCGGTGAACTCGAGCTGCTTCTCCCTCTCTAATGCCAGAAATCTGCTGAAATGCTGGAAAAGAAAATCAACTCTGAGGGAAGGGTAATAGAATACCGAGTCCAGTCTCTATTCCCGGAGAAAGGGAACGCGTTCTGAACGGATCCGCTGCGGGGAGCCTCGGAATTGGGAGGACGTCCACAGTCTCCATCCGGTTTGCCCCCGAAATCAGCTCCTCAACAGCTACTTTCCCCTCCTAAAGCGCATTGTCGTCAGTAATCATTGACTCTGCCGTCCTGAAGTCTATGGGCTTGAGGAGAAGAGAGGAGAGTTGGAATTTCGGGGACCCTCGCGGCATGAATTTCCGTGAAGTGGGCGTTCCTACTCCTGGACCTCTGAGATAAAGACCTCTCCACTGCTCCTCTCTCTCTCTCTCTCTCTCCCCCCCCCTCTCTCTCTCCATTCGAGTGTATTGTGTCTTCTTCTACTTGGTGTGGGGAGGGCACGGCCGCCCACTAGTAGCCGCTCTTCGCGGCTGACTGTGTGGTGCGCTCGTGCTCCCAGCGGGGGCCAGTGGGGAGCACGGGGGGGGGGGGGGGGGGTGTGGTGTGGAGATGGAGGTCAGCAGTGCGGAGGGGAAAAAAAGGTTGTGAGGTTCTGGCCTTCACTTTAGGGCGATCTTTTGTCTTCCTCCTTTTCCCAACCTTAGGTCACGCCACAGCACCAGGTCATACTCATTCGATGTCCCCACGGCCACGGCGATCAATGCGAGCGGGCGCCACCATGGAGGACCATCAAGCGCGGAAGATCCAGGCCCCGGAGTTGATGTGTCGTTATCTTGTGTGGCTCCTTCCTGACGCGTTCACGTGCAGCACCACGGCAACCCACGGCTCCTCTTCAATGGCTTCTTACCTTCAGATTTCACGGTGTCACCTCTGCCGGACACCATAGCCTGTCAGGTGCTGTATGACAGCTTTTCCTGCGCCGAGGTAGGCCTCCTCTCTTCCCCCTCCTCCTGCTCCCCTTTCTGTCTCGCCGACTGGAAGATGCCGGAAGATAGCAGCCGAACAGACAATGAAATCTGCAGAAACTCACTCGAAAATGTCGCCGGAAGACGCTGCCGAAGATCCGCCGCCTCGTTCTCCATCGGCGCCCTCCTTTTTCTCATTCCTCGCTCTTCGCCTCCGGCGACTGGCCTGCGCTGTTCAACGCAAGTCGAGTCCTCATAGACGACCACGGAGTCACTTTCTTTCCCGCCAGACTATGCGAAACCGCAAACCGAAGTGGGGCCAATGAAAGATCGCCACGTGGCTGGTCGGAGCTCCATGTGGGGCCCCATTTGGTTTTATGAATGACCTTTCCCGAACTGGAATAGTTTTTCCCGCAGCCGTTTCCCAAAAATTTGGCGCGCAAGTCGGACGGAGGAAATTCAAAAGAGATTTCGGCCTCTCCCCGCCTTCATTTCTCTCACTGTCCCCTTCTCTAGGTGGCGTGGGGCTAGGGTTTCAGTTACGTCACTCCTGCGGTGGCCTGCCGGTTTCAGAGCTGCGGCGGAGGTAACGGAACTCCGATCGGCAATCCTTTGGTGGATGTTTCATTCGGTTTTCTTCGTAGGTTTCAATTTCTGCAGTTGCTAGCTTCTTCCTATCTAAGTGGCTACCGTTTCTCAACTTACTTCCTGATGACTTGCTGTGACTGCAGCGTATGTTTGGGGATGTAGGCCGACGTGTTGAATCTCATTGCGTTCTATGGTAAGCTTCGTTATTGATTCAGTTCCTTCCCTCCTGGTACGTTTTCTGGCTGCGAGTAGTTTTTTTCACTGATTTTTCGCAACTGGGATCTCCTCTCTGTTTATTTTTCTCTCTTCGATCTCTCGCGCTTACTCAATGCCGCTCTGCCGATGCACACGGAAACAATCTTTTCGCTTGGAACTTGACAAGCTCCAATGGGCACATGTGTATTTCCATACGTCCTGGAATCTTCTTATATCCAGGATTTATGATGTTAATAAAAATTAGATGTCGATCGCGGGGCAAAAGTTGAGAGACGATGGTTTATTCCAGTTAGCCACGCGATCGTTGTAAGTTGCCGGTCCCCCATTTTCAGTTTTCTTTGGTGGGTTACGTGAAATAGGATTTGTCACGGTCGTATGGACATGGTTTGTTGCCTGGTGTTATGCCTACGCTTTTTTAGATGGTATTGAGATTAGAGTTGTCAATGCCATGATGCCACAATCATGCATCAGCCGCAAAGTAACTGCATATCCTTTCTTTCCTGATAAAAAAACCAATGGCCATTATTAGTCATTCCTCCCTATATGTTACTTTAATTCCACATTCATCCGCGTAGAAAGATGTGATTTTTTTAAATAATTTAATCTGTGTTCGAAGGTGGAGGTATGATCTTTCCCACGCCTAGATATGGCGGCCCAGACAAATCTGCTTTTATCCTCATCGATCAATCCAGATGAATTTCCTTTTTTCTGGACGAAGATCGATGGGGGAATATAGTTGTCAACTCTTTCTAGCCCAATGTTGTGCTTGGCTTAGATTTTCTGACGCCAGAAATACTTCATGGCTCAATTGAATCAATGGCTCTCCTTGGTAATCAAGTTTATACAATATCTGACATTTTAAAGCTTTACTGTCACCCTCTCTTCTTCAATTAGGTTTCAGTCGTATCTTGTTTGGTAAGATGCAACATCTCAAACATTTATTTGACGAGGGTATTAATCATCGGTCTTTCTCTGGTTTACAAATTGTAGACTCTGGTCAGCATCACAGAGATGCAAGATACGACATCGATTGAAAAAAAGCTTCTCGAAACTACCGTGACAGTTCCTTGATGCATGGATTGAATGGCTTTCAAGCAGAAGAAACGTGTGAGGAAAGCCAAAAACAAGTACCTGAAACCTGGCGCGCTTGCCCAGATCCGATATAATAGAGCTGCAACGAAGTCATGCACAGACATAGGCAAGAAAAGGGTCGTGCTGCATTCCAAGGCAGCGAAAATCGGCCTATTACGCCAGACACAGTTTGACATTGATATCACGCCAGTGACGTCGCCCGACAGAAACACTTTCGGAACAGCTATGAGACTGGCGGATGGGAACAGGTCATATAAGTCACCAGTAACACCGAAAACGCCGATGGCTACTGAATGCGATTCAATGTCGAGGCTTGAATCCCTTCCAATGGATTTACTGGTATGTCTTGTAAGCCGGACTTTTAGCCGGTTATTTCATGGACCTCTTCTTTTGTCCTAAGTACTCTCGTTTACCTGCTATTAATGGATCTGTAAATATGTCATTCTAATCTTCTTCCTTTTTTTGGCTTCTTTTTTAAGGTTAAAATTCTATGTCACCTGCACCATGATCAACTCAAAGCTGTCTTCCATGTTTCTCAAAAGATTCGAAAGGCAGTAAGTACTTCTTGTTCAATCGTCCATTTTCTAAACATAGATGTCGATCCTACAGCGATCAAATAAGTGAATGCTCATTCTCCCGCTCCCCGGGCCCTTTGCTTCAAGCAGTTTCCTTTCGTTCTTCTTAAGAACTGTAGAAAACCGAAATGACAAATTGGCCAGCGGAACAATCTTCTGAATTCAGGGAACCATCGCTACTTCTTCGTTTTCGGGAAACTGCGCTTCATCGCTTCACTACCCCGTTGGTTTCCATTTTCATTACGATTTTTGCCCTGGTTATCATAGTCATCTCTCATGGACCAGGTCCTGCTCGCGAGACAATACCATTTCAATTACACAACTCCAGACCGATCCCGTCAGGAGATGCTCAACACAAAGACTCCTCTCCCAACCGAGCACTGGCCTTTCATCAGGTATCTATCCAGTCCAAGAACCTCCTCTCTAACGGCCTGCTGCATTTTCCCCGGTTAGCATACTTCTTCTGTTCACTGTCTCACAAATTTCTTCCCTTTTCAGCAAAGGAGACGGTAATGGCGGCTGGGGGCCTAGCCCTCGAACTCCCAAGGCTCCCCGGCACGGCCCTTGCCCCCCTCGCGTTCACCTGATGGACGTGAGCCAGATCGCCGCCGTCCTCTTCCAGGAGCCCGCCCTTCCTTCCCGGCTGCGTGTGCCGCCTGGCCTGCCGAAGCCCATTTGCAAGTCAGTTGCTTCTACCAGGGTTCTCTTCTACGAGGACGAGCTTTGCCAGGCAGTTGCCCAGAATAAACTCCATTAGCTCCTCTCTTTTTTACTTTTTTACCAAATGTTCCCCTCCCCCCAGGTAAACCCTCCTTGTAAATGTACCTTCACCTTCGTCTGTCATCTAATAGAGATAGAGATAGATAGAGAGAGAGAGAGGGTCAGGCTACTGTGGTTTTGTTTAGGGTCTCCGAATTGTTGTACAGCTGTCGGAGATTCGGCACAGGAGGTATCTCGGCGAGCAACATATGTATAGATCAGGGTTACTTATATTGATGCAAGCTTCTCTTTCCGTATTTATTTAGTATAATGTTTTGTCATATTCTTTCCTTATTTGCTCTCTCTCTCTCTCTCTCTCTCTCTCCCTCTCTCCCTCTCTCTCATGGGTGCTTGAAGAATGGAAGCCTAACTGGAACAACCATTAGAGAGCTTCTGCTTGTCGTCGAGTACCCATTTCTTCAGATTCAGGGGCCTTGGTCCCTATTAGGGTTGACCGGTAGTTCAGGATAATGGGCCATTTGGGCCTGACCTGGACAGACTGTGGACCGAGACTTGTAATTGGCTGCAATCTATTTGGATAATGCAACGTCCCAGCGCCCGTTGGATCACCCGGGCTCCCGCCGAGATTTGAATGGGCTCCGCCCGTTCGATCTCCATCCCACGGCGGAGGGGGCCAGGGACAGGATGGTGATTATAAAGTCTAATCGGGGTACAGACTTCGTCTCCGAACCCTAACACCTGCTGGCGCGGCATCTTCCATCCTCGGCGGCTCCAAGTGGGCAGGCGGCGATCGGAGAGAACCCCTGCTCTGCTGAACTGACGAGGTCGAAGCGGAAGCCGAGGCGAAGGGGAGTCCCAGGGTTTGTGGGAGGAGTAGGGAAGGTCTGCTGAGGTGATTATTGGTATTATATTCTCAATTGCGTGGACGAGGGATTCTTTTTTTGTTTCCTGATTATCTCCTTCGTATTAAGGGAGCTCCCGCGTGTCTGCGGTGAGTTTCTGTGGATAATGGCTTCGTACGGAGGCTCTGATTATCTGTGGTTTGCGCTCAGGAAGGTAGGAGCGAGATGGATCGGTATCAGAGAGTGGAGAAACCAAGGGAGGAAGCTCCCATAAACGAGAACGAGATACGGGTGACCACCCAGGGGAGGATGCGCAACTACATCTCATATGCTATTAGCCTTTTCCAGGTATCATTTCAAAATCCCTTTCGGTGCTCTGCCTGTTCATACCGTAAGGTGTAAGGGAACATTATTCGTTCACTCAAAGGCTCTCGTTGATGGGTTCGCTTATTTCGAGATTTACGCGTCGCCATTCGATGGTACGGTAAAGTGCGACATTAGGGGTCACCTTTCCCATTTTCGCTTGCTGCGGATTAAGAGAACGGATTTTTTACCTCCTATGGGGGGTACGTTCTTATCCTCGGTCTTCTGACACTCCATGTAAATTTACGAAGGAAAAAGGTAGCAATGAGATTGTTCTAAAGGCGATGGGGAGAGCCATCAATAAGTCTGTAATGATTGTGGAACTAATTAAGGTACTGACTCCGAGCTTCTTTGTCGATAAAAAAATCATATTTTATTTTTCTTCCGCTTCTCTGTCAGTTTTTGCACAGCGTAATGTTTTCTGCCATCTTCCTTGAAACTTCCAGAGGAGAATCGCTGGACTTCATCAGATTACAGTTATTGGATCCACTGACATTACCGATACATGGGAACCTTTGGAAGAAGGCCTGCTTCCGTAAGAAAACCTGCTATCTTGTTTTTAAAAAAAGGAAAAGAGAGATGCGTGGTGCGATTATCTGATGCCGCTTTACATCTTTTTTTTCTTTTTCTTTTTTGAACCGACTTTCTTGTGAAGTACTAATTACTTTCCTTTTCTATAGAATTGAAACCACAAGACATGTGTCCTTGATCACAATCACTTTGTCAAAAGAAGCCCTCGATACCTCTTCTGTTGGGTGAGTAGTCGGTTCTTTTCACTCATAATTTTTTATTATCTGGTTTTTGAAGATGCCTGGAATCTGTAGTGAAATGATTGACCGGTGCTCTGTGTGATGTTTATATCTACCGTCTTTGAGTTGACTGTCCTGTATAGCGCCAATCTATGGTGGATAATGGGTTGAATATTGCAGTATAATAGTAATCATATGATGTGCTAGGGTTTTAGCCTTATTGGACGGAAGGTAATATGTGGTCGTTTTATCTTTTCTTCTTTTGTCAGGATGTAGCGTAAGGCACTCTGATGGATGGTTTTTAACATTTTATTTTCTTTTTTTGGAAGTTAGAGGGGGGGGTTGTTTAGACATAAATTTATTGTTTATTTTTCTGTAGCTTTATTGGGTAGTCAAGATAGTGTTCATGTTGGGATTATCATTCTAGTATTCGGCTATACTGAAGTTAAGTGGTAAAAAAAATGAGAAAATATTTCTTGAGATTAACACTATCCCGGAGGGTTTCGCTTGCTTTTTCAATAAGCTGTGTTGAAAAAGACGATCTCTTATTGCGTATTTTTTTATGCTGAGCGCAAGGATCACGGAAATGCATGGCAGCCTTGTAAGGAAGATGAAACATCCATGAAACTGCTGTCGATGATCTGACTAGTCCCTTTTGGACGACATTGCGATTGCTGGCGTTTAGTAGTGCGATTAAAGTCATATAATGAAGAAAAAAGGATGGAGGAGATAGTTCAAATTTTGAAAAATTACAGCATTAAGATATTTGACCCCGTAGATATATTCGTGGTCATCCACAATCCATCTCATCCTCACAGACCCATCAACCTATTTGACTCTCTCAGCCTATTTTTGTCCTAACTAGCCAACAGACGTGTTTCATGAAAATTTGTCAAGTTAATCTCTTTTACTCCGATTTCACGTTTCACACCGCAATAGATTTCGATTCATTTGCAGCTTTTACCTCGCTTCCTCAGTTATTTTTTCTTTAAATAAAAATTATATATGCTTTATCGTTGTGTTAGAGAGGTCTGTATTTCCATGTTCTTTCGGCTGATTGCCGGAGTCTAGTGCTGTATGATTTGGTCCGCGGACTCATTTCTACGAAAACAGTCTGCTGTGATCTGACTTGCACTGAATTTATGATATTTTCTTGCACGGATATCTTCTCATTTGTCAATTTCAAAGCTGATCATAGTTTGCTCTTCATTTATTTTATTCCATGGTCTGTAATCTCCGGGCCAAACGATCACGCCATGACAACAATAATTTTTCCATTCCTCTTTGGGTTCTTCAGAACTTTGTCAATTTATGTGCTCTGCTCAAGAATGCTTGAAAATATCTTTGATGGTTTCTTTGGACAGGTACCAGCCTCCCCTGCCAAGCGATCAAGTGAAGCCGCTGGCTGACTTCGATGATGAAGGAGGTGATCTAGACGACTTATTGTGTCACCCACGTTTCCATCTCTCTGGCTTCTGCTAATGACATGATAAAAATTTCAGAAGATCTACCCTACAGTCGCAACAGGGGCCGTGGCGGCCGAACAAGGGGAAGAGGCAGAGGTCTGTGAATGAGAGCTCCAATTAATTATGTTTCCTATTTTTTCTAATGCTCGGTAAGCAATTCTAAATCGCCTACTTAATCCTCCAGGAAATCCCAATGCGGGCGATGATTATGCCGAGGGAGGTTGGAGCAATGGCGATCATGGATACGGCAGGGGCGGCGGCTATGGGGGCCGCTCCCGGGGCCGCGGCTTCCGCGGCCAGGGCCGAGGCGGCTATGGTGGCCGCGGATACTTCCACCATGAGAACGGCGAGGAACACGAAGCCGCCAACGCTCCTCCACAGGGTCTGGCTGGCTATAAAACCCTGCGTTAAGTTCCAAAGATTTCTGCTTGATGTTCCATTTGAGGTAATCTCCTTTCAATCTTTCATGTTGAAGGCCGAGGCCGTGGAAGGGGGCGGGGCGGCCGGGGAAGGGCGCGTGAGTTCAGGTCAAATGAACCCAGTGGAAATGGCGGCCAGGAGTAGCTTTCCAGGGCGTGGTCAATGATGAACAATCTGTCCAGAGCAGTTGACTTTGGGGATCTATCCAATGCCCGCTTCTTTGCCTAGTTTGACTATTCTAAATTTGGCTAATCCCGGCCGACGTTTAACCAGTCGGCCGCCGCTTTTTTGTTGTAGGATGCCTCTCCCTGCAGTTAATTTATTTCCCTCCCCCCCTTCTCAGTGAAACAGATTGTAGCTCCTCACTGATAGAGCAGTACATTCTTTCATTTGTTTTGCACCTTCAACTGTTCATCGAACCTTACTGTGTTTACTGTCTTTCTGTGCTTCACGCCACTGCCATGTATATCTCTAGAGAGAGAGAGAGAGAGAGAGTAGCCATGGGAAGCTAGCAAGAAAGCTAAAATGGCGAGATGAAAGCCCTGCGGGCTTCTCCGGGATCCTGTCCAGTCTGCCGGAAGAAGATAGAAAAACGGGGGGCTACAGAGGAAGGAGAAGAACTGGACAGGGGACGAACTCCGCCAAGAGGTTACCGTCTACGTGCTTTGAGTGGATCGCCTCCATGCTGAGCACCACCAAGTCCAGGTTCAGGTCGTCCGCCAGCTCTCCGATGATCGCCGTCGGCTTCTTGCTGCCCTCCCCCAGCCGCTCCATCAGCTTGAACTCCTGGAACCCACCTGCGCCACCAGTCCAGTCCGATGAGCCAACCAGAAACCGACGAAGATGAGCTCGATCACAGGAATACGGAATCTGAATGAGCCCATTAGCTTTGCTTAAGAAGGGGGGGCGGGGAGCGTTGACCTTCGGAGAGGTGCCACCGGATGCTGGACAGTTGGGCGTCGTGCTCGGGGATCGATTCCTTCGGCTTATCATCAATAACTGCCGGGAAAAAAAGGGACGTCCGATCACATATTTCAAAATATTTTTGTAAAAAAGGATGATGAGACAGGCTGCTGAAGGCGCTGATGAGCATACCGACGACTGTAATGTCCGCGCCGTACTTCTTCGCCAGAGCAGTGGTGGTTGCCGCCGCCTGCCAGAAGACCGAAGTTAAATCGACAGCTACTAGAGAGAGACGGCTGAGTTGGCGTTGAAGATATATTCTATCTCACCAATTGCCAATGGGAGTAGTGGCGACCAAACTAAACGTAGTATTCGTGCATAATAGCCTCAGGGTAGCTTAAGATGGACGAGATAGAGAGAGATAGAGAGAGTTTTATTAGCATGAGGGTATCTTAAATTGAGGAGAGAGAGAGGGGGGTGGGGGTTATTAAGCTGGGGTAGCTAAAGATTGAACAGAGAGAATTTTTTTACCATTGCTTAATAATGGGGAGGGGAGAGAGAGAGAGAGAGAGAAGCAGAACCTGTCTTGTTCCTTCGGATAGGTAGGGATTCCGGTCAGTAATAGGAAGAAGCACATGCTTGAAGGCCGTATACAAGTCTGCCGTTGGGGCGTTGCCAGTGTCTTGCACCTCTGCCTTTGCGGTCAGGCTTGCTGCAACAGAAGAGGCCAATCAGCTAAATGTATGTAAAGCATTTCATTATTAACTATCAATTGCACGAACAATACGATTGAGAAAATTTGACATAATTATAGACGGCCACACCCCCCGAGTAACCCAAAGCCTCAAAGACTCGGAGTTCAAGTAAATCTGAAGAAACAAGATGAGCACGGTTCATGCTCAAGAACACCCACTTAAGCGAAGGCAAAAAAAAAAAAAAAAAAAAAAAAACGTGTATAGCATATTCATCTATATATGAAAAAAATTACTCATGCAAATATCTAGAGAAGGACCGCAACCAATCGCATAAAAGAGGTAAAAACCTTTTTCAATGCAAGCATATTGTACCAGAGAAAAGACCAGAAGATCCTGGGCAATGCTTGTAGGCACTTCTCTATGTTGAAGGCACTCCCTATGAAAGAATTCTTCAGAAAGCTCTTGACAGGAAACAGAAAGCAATCACATGTTCCATCGCAACAGTGCGAAGCTATATGAGAGTCAACGCGAGAAACCCATTGTATTTTAAAGACTTGTGCTAAAATATAGTTCTCTCGAGAACTCATTGTATGAAAACAACACCATTTCTCAACAACTTCCAGACATGATGCGATTGCTCACAACCTCGAGAAACAGGAAACAGCTCTAAAGATTACATTTTGAGGCAGAAAAGAAATAGGGACACTAGACCGAAATGATATGCCAGGGGATAATCTCCCCTCATTGGTAAAAGAAATCATAGAAAACCTGGCAGATATTAACAGCCAAAAGCGTTTTCCTAGATAAATCGATGGTGAGTATAATTTTCTCTCGAGATCATTCAAATGAAACCCATCTCGTTTCGTTCAGATCTGAACCTCTTTTCCTATAAATTCGATGCCCGCGCCGCGTGGTCTGAACTCATAACTCGCTTTCCTTGAATATAATCAAAATCTTGCAATTATTTATATCTTCCCCAAACATATGACGCACTGACCGAGCCTAAGTAATAATGTTTAACTCTCCTAGATTAGGAGCATAATGTGAAGCAATGCCCGTATCTGGTTTATCGGCCTCCAAATTGACAAGTTCTAGGCGAGTTAGTTCCACACGGCTCTCCACATGTCTCCCCCAAAATAATCCACCGGTCTTTTCCCATGGTTTTCAAAACAAACTGTACACAGTAACATCCATAATGACGAGAATAGGGTGGCGTTTCTCTGATCACCTCCTGCCCCTGTTTCTAATGTTCTCCACTCCCCAACCCCGAGAAACTAGTCCCCATCAAGCCAAGCCCACTGGGGAGGCCTCCTCAAAGCCAACTCGGGTCTGTGTGCGAGGTATGATGGGATGTTTCACCCACCGTTCAAAATCAGCGCACAAAGCCGTATCCATGAGTGAAAAATTTTATGCAACCAGTACTAACACGGTGGGAGGGAACTAGCACCGTTTCCAAACGCCTGGAGCACCAAAAACATTGAATACTACATATAAAAAAACCCCATACATAAGACATCGCCATGAATTTCTCTGCCAATATCTTCAGCCCAGCTTTCTCCCTTGATTAAAACACTGTTTTCTTTCCATTAAGAGGAAGGAATCTGCTCGTCCCCTATCATATCAACTTCTACAACTTCATCAGATTCTGAATTGATGGAGCTCACAACAGTAGATCTTTTCTCGTGGACATTTTATCAGCAAACTCAAGCGCACTTTTTGCATCTCACATGTCGTCCCTGGATCAGGCACTAGTATTTCACATGGTCGCCACGAAGGTGGACTGTAGAAGATTCGTTTAAGCGAAAAATAATGTTTCTAGTAAAACATGCAATATGTGACGGTGAAGGTCGGCATGCCTATCGTGAGAAAACTCGCAAAGTTTTTTTTTTTTTAATGTCTGATCCATGAGTAGCAAGCGTCGCCATTGCCGAGGAAATTATGCCCTCTACGAGCAACTAGATGGAGGCGCGATGATTGTCGTACCAAATGCCATTCTTCACGACTTACACACCGCAAAAAAACCAGCAGACGGCAGGGTATTGTACTTCTACAAGCAAGAATAGATAAGATCATACTATTTCCGGGAAAGAAAATAGAAAGCATGTTCAGCTTTCTTTCGCACTGAAGACCTTTCACTTTAGGGCACTCAGTCGGAAAATCCTTTCAAGACGTACTACATAAAAGGCATTCCGAAAGTATACTGTTCTTCCGACCAGTACTGTGACCTGGACCAGGGCAAGGAAAAATTCAGAGTGATGGCACGAAATTTCACGGGCTTTTTCCCTGGAAGACTCCGCATCAAATGGTCCAAGTCCCTCATCAACTCTCCCTGCTCCAATATAACCCGAGATTTCGCCCCCCAGACTCCCCTCCTCCCCCCCCTGAAACCACCCCTAGCCCATCAGAAACGCCTCTGCCCGACGAAAAATTCCAATTCGAAAAGAGGAATAAGAATCACCTCTGTCCATTCTTGTTCGGAGAGCGGGGAGATCCGCCCTCCTTGCCCGAAAAGGAGAGTGGCAATGAGTTAGAAGATACGCTCCTCCATCACCTCCGCGCACAGGGATCGCCGGTGGAGCCAAGCGAAACGAGCTGCCGACGGAGATGGATAGCAGAGAGTTGGCAATGGCCATCACAGGAGAGAGCAATGTCACCGAGAAGGGCGAGGGGAGAGCACGGCAGTGGCGGGGGGAAGAGAAGGAACACTCGGGATGAACCCAGGAGAGGCGGCGGAGACCGTTGTGGGCTCATTTCCGACAGAAATAGGTGGAAAATCAGAGGCTTCTAGAAGACGAATCACCCGTGGCACCCATTATCTATCTCCTCGTTTCTTTTTAATTTTTTTTTAAGGGAATTTAACCCGTCGCCTGTCAACCTAATTAATAATTCCTTATATTCCCAACTGTTAATTCATTCTACACATCATTAATTATATTTAATACATTTTATTTATGTTCAAAAATATAATTAATTGAGTTTATTAATTATTTTTAAGAAACTCAATTAATGGGGATATTGATGGACATATTATTATGTTTATATAAAATAAAAAAAGGCTGGGTGCATGGTTCTGAGGATCAATTTGCGTTCTCATGTTAAACTTATAAACTATTAAATTTTTAAAAAAATTCATGAAAAATTATAAAGACCTAAAATTGTGACCAAGAGGCGCTTCTAATAAATTAGTTCGTTTGTGGGTAGCTAAAATTAAATAAAATAAAAATTTTAAAAAGCTACTGGACTAATCAATTAATCTGAAATGTTGACTCGGAGTCATACGTTTTCTACAGTAACTGGATGCGTTTAGAATCCGGCCCAGATATGCCTGTTATTCTGGACTTCACGTCAGTCTTTAGCCCGAAATTGGGCCTTCCTTCTCTCTCTCTCTCTCCCTCTAGTTGAAAGGCCCATTTAGAGGGCAAAATCTGGCCCATTAAACCACGGCCCAGATTACATATCGGGGAGGGGTGCAATGACGGCTCGCCGCGACGGCAAAAGAGACGATCGATTATCCCATGGTTCCAGTTTATTTAAACGATGTCCCCCAATGGGACAAAGATCTTACGAGACGGGCTCTTCATGTCCCAAGAGCAGTGCAGCTGAAAATACGGTGGAACACCTTAATTTGAAAAGTCCGCGGTTAAGTATAATCAGCTTCTGTCTTCTCTTTCTTCGGGAAACGGCGGATGGGAAGTCTCCGCCCCGCCCCCACCTGCGTCTTCCTCTAAAACCCTATACTCTCTCTCTCTCTCTCTCTCTCTCTCTCTCTCTCTCTCTCTCTCTGGGAGCTTCCTTTTCCCGATGGCGTTTACGGGTCGATTGCGGGAGCTTATGAAGAAGTATGGGAAGGTGGCGGTGGGGGTGCACTTCTCCGTGTCGGCGGCCTCAATCACCGGGCTGTACGTTGCCATAAAGAACAACGTCGACGTCGCCTCGGTCTTGGAGAGGGTGGGTCTTCCCGGCGTCTCCAAGGAAGGGGATGAAGCAGCTGACGGCGCCCCAGTCCGCATGGATCCAGCGGACAGGACTGCCATCATCCTAGACGATGATGTGGTTCCTCCCACGGTGCCGGTTGATCAGCCGAAGAAGAACAACAGGACGGCAGATCTGGCGGCTTCGAGCGGCGGCGCTCTTGCCCTCGCTGTCCTCTGCAACAAGGCTCTATTCCCGGTACGGGTCCCGATTACGATCGCACTCACTCCACCAATAGCGAGATTTCTTGCTAGGAGGAATATTATAAAAACCGTATGAAATTTTTTGCGGGTCATATCCGCATGTTCCCCTTTCCCTGCAATGCCTTATGCTGTAATTGGAGTGAGTTGAGTTGGACATGGGAATTAAGTCAACGAGGAGTTGGAAGGATTGGAAGACTTTTTGTTTATGGATGCCTCCGCGTTATTCTGGGTTTTTGATTTCTCTTCATCTAAATTTGATAAAATACAACCGGGCATGATTTCTAATTTGATATGATCACGGTGCTCTCAGCTCCCCCTATTTATTTCGAACACAAGCTTCCTGCCTGATCCGTTTCTTTATCCTGTTTCACTTTACTTGCCTTTTGAAAGAAATAACACAATTGAAATGAAGAAACTCTCAACCTGATCAGTTTACTGTGAGATTTTCGCCGTCAATAGTCAACAACGTATGCTCCTGGTACGGTTGAACAGCTCTCGCCCATATTCTGGTCGAAGGAATTTTATAGAAACCGTGCAAACTTTAGATCCAATTGCACGTTCTTCTATCATTTGTGCCCAACGCTGCAGCCGGAATCACCAGATAAAACATTGGAAGAAATGGATGAAGAAGCCTCAAGGACTTGAGAGTTTTTTTCTTAATCTTAACACCTTGATCTCAGGATTTTGATTTTTCAGCGTCCCAATGTCATTGAAAATAAGCAGGCAGTGATCAAAGATCGAAAGCACGATGCTAACTAGTGGCAATTTTTTTCTGCGTGAGGCCGTCCTTTTTGGCATCAGTGCGCCTGATTCAATCATATCTTGCGTAGAATATTTATAGTTCTTCACTTGAACGAGTTTATCTGCCCTGGAAATAACATTTTTATGTTTTTTGTGGAGTCATTTAGCGTCTCTGCCCACAGATGTGGGGTTTCAGGGTCTTGCAATCTACAGATCAAAATGCATCATCCAATGTAAACACGACAGATTGAGAAATAAAAAGGGTAGTAGAACGGTGAAACCAAGACTGGAGGATGATGATCTCAGTTTAGATAATGGTGGCATCACCCATCAAAAATAGAATCCGACGGAAGTTGTTTTATTTTTTTAAAAGTATAGTTTTATGCTCATAATATTTTTTTTAAGATCATCCGTCGTGGGAAAATTTTGGATCGCCTTGAGGGCGTGGCCAGAGCAGCTTCATGTTCCTTGGAGCATTGTCTATTTTGTATACTTTTTTATCTGATGGGTTTCATCAGATAAACAAAAAAAATGTAGTCATGGCTCGATAATATAAGTTTCTCTCCAGATAGACATTCTGAAATATCGTGAAAAAAATGTGCGGGTACACAACTTTAACAGTTCAATCTCAGATGCAATCATAGGAGAATTTTGAACGACAAATTTATGTTCAGACCCACTGTAAATCATCTATATAGCACGCTTATGGGCATGAAGCCTGTCTCCTTGATGGGAGGCTCACAAAAAAATATCTAGATAATTGAAAATTAGTTTTAGATATGTTTGATCGGTTATTTATGTAATATATTTTATGTTGATTTCCGGAAAATCAGGGACTCCATCATAGGAATTTTTGGTTTGCTCGTGAATGTATTTCTAATGTTTCATTACCTCACATTCAGAGTATAAATCTCACTTCCTGTTTTAATTAGAATTTCTATTTTTAGGTTTAAAAATAAAACAGGACGAAATTATCAATCCATCTTAATTTTATATATAAATGAACCATGTTAATTAGACGTATCAGGAACGGAGACAAAGCGGCTCTGGGTACTCGGTTTCCTATTTCCTTGTTCGAATTATCATTTTTCTCCTCCTTGTTCTTCCCAACAAGAATGCTCCTCCAGATCGGCTCGGTTTCATAATTTCTGCAGTATAATATCATCAATTGCCCAAAAGGGAAACAAAAAAGGTAAATAAAATATGCAAAACTTCCCCCCATCACCCGCCTTCCATATGGGCAAGATTTGCATTCCCTCCAATCAAGTGGATCAAAAAATTGCAGGATCAAGATCCTACCCCCCCCCGGAAGAACATTAGGCAGATGCAGAGATGGGGATGAATCAACAGAGCCCTTCTTTCTATGCAACAAAAAATGGAAGCAGAAGATCAGCGGGAGGTTCGAGCCCTTCAGATCCTCTTGAGGTGTTCATATTCCTGGCAGCCCGCGGCTCCGGCCTCGCAAAGCGCCGCAAATAGCTTCGGCGTGATCTTCTCTAGAATCAGCTTGAAGCCGGTGGAGCACCGGCCATCGCCGCTCGCCGTCTCCTCGGCGTCGTCAGCTAGAGACCCGACTGCGCAGCCTTTCATGTACGCGTCGCAGGCTTTCAGAATATAACGCCCGCGTGTCCTGAAATGGTGCTCGACGAAAGCCTCGAAGTTCTGTGCATGTGAAGGAGAGGTCAGCCTCATGGAGGAGAATTCTCACACTGCAAAAGACTCAGGTTTTTTGAGTTCAACGAGGGCATCGATGGAGTGCTTTTTTTGGGTGGAAAACGCATGGAAGAGCTGAAACTAGTTAGCGTGAAGATCCAGGAAACAAAGCAAACCGGGTGGTAGGAATCCTAGCCAAGAAACAACCTTGAAGACGTTAAAAACAGGGTGTTCAAGTTTTGGGAATTCCTAGGAGAAAATCTAGTGAGAGGATCGGATGGTCAATGTGCTCGGACAATTGTGGGAGCCCTTGACATCCATCTGGCGTGATCACGTTGAAAAAACCCTTTTAATGATTTCTGATAAGTTCCCTTAAAAGGAAAAAAAAAATGTGTTGAATCACAGGAGCGTAGAGGCTTTGCAAATTACTCCAAGAAAATCTAGTGAGATGAATGTTTGAAAAGTAAAGGTGGGATTCTGTAATAACATGAAGAATGGAACCGCGTTGATTAAACCATTCAATAATTCAAGTCAACGGGGGGTGGTTCTCTTACCCTGGGAGGCCTCCGCAGAAGATACAACATCGATCTCAGATTCAGTATATAGGTATTCTCATTGTATGATAGAGAATTCTTCTCTCCCTCAGCAGTCCCGACTTGCTTGTCATATCCAGCTTCATTGAAATATGGCCTAGAATTCAGCACCAAACCCTGAATCGAGACCAGGACCTGAAGTATGCTGGATGAATTCTGGTCCCAGACTTCGTTTCCTCTGCCTGCCCATGTATTTAATATGCTAAGGCATACCTTTCCTTCCTCGTATAGATTGGGGTTTATGCGCAAACCTCCTGAGTGATAGTATACCGACTGAAAACCATATGAAACAGGTTCTGAGTCTGAGAAAAATGAGAGAAAAAAATATATATATGTTTGTAAGACTCAAACTTTTGGATGCATGGCAATCACATGAGAAACATACAGGTGGTACTTGAGGGTAGTCAGGCAGGAGGTGAAAGTCGAAGAAGAAAAGGCCGTCTTGGTAAGGTGTACCACACGCTCCAACTATCACGGCCCTTAAGAGATCCATGCGATCCTCAAAAACTCTAACAAATATAGCATCTGAAAAAAAAAGGTAAAATTCGAAGAGCTCAGTTTGAAAGCTTCAGGAACATCACCGAAACACTAAATATTTATCTAAATAACAACCCTCATGAAATGGAACTACTCTTTAGGCATAGATTTTCGTCCTCTTGGTGGATGACCTTTCTTTGTATATGGCGACCAAGGTTATTTCATCCTCTGGGAGGAGGACCTTTCTTTCTATATGGCGAGAAAGGTTTATTTTCTGGTATAGTGCAGGCAACGAAAGGCTTTTTTTTCACCCCAAATAATTGATTTGAAAAACTTAATCGCGCAAAGAACTTCCATGAAAAAACTGCACAGACGGGAACCTTATTTCGGCAGAAATAATGCAAAAATGCTTGTAAATTTTTTAACTACACTTTTAAGTTTCTTTGTTGAAGTGAACTATGTAAAAGCGTCGTTAATTTCCTCTTAAGTGTCTAAATGACTTTTCTTTCACCATTGTGAAAGTTGACAGAATTTGTGAAGCTTATTAGAGGCAATTTGCGAAGTTTCATCAAACAGGAAGAGAAAATGCTGGCACTATTACAGGTGGTTTCACGAGGACTGACAAATTTGCATCTGATAGATCCAAATGCCTTGTTGGACACCTATTTTTGAAAACATTTTTATAATGTTAAATCATTTATGTCTATCAATCTAAGAGATCGCAATTATATGGTTTCCAGGTGAGTGGGGAGCGATTCTCGTGTTCAAAGGGAGCCTTTGATGCACACCTGGAAGATTTTTCTCGAGGATGTTCCATTCCTTTTGAACCTTCTTGATCCATTTCCTACCCCCCGTATTCTGCAGGCCATTTCCAATGAACAATTTTTTATTCGTCAGCATCTGATTAACAAAGAAAGATGAGATATAATTTGCACTGAGAATTCTGGCTATCACCTGTCCCGTCACATCGAGGAATTTATGATCCGACGGATCTTTTGCAACATCAAACTGTTTAAAGCTATAAGAACCATCTTCCTCGTATCCTCTTTGAAAACTGATGGTAGTGTCCACCTCCACTGACGCAGGGCTGTGCAGCATGTCCACTTTCACTTCAGTATCGTCCATGGGCACAGAGCTGCCTGTCTCTGAAGCTTCTCCATTTGCTGGTGCACCATGATCATCCGAGACATCATAGTTTGGGGAGCCAAGTCCACCAGCGTCTTTATCTTTGGCAGATGTCTGCTGGATGTTATGAGATTGATCTGCGCTTCTGTTGCCTTCATCTGTACTTAACAAATCCAATTTCTCCCTTCCCTGTGTAAAAAATCCAGTGACTAACCTCGTAAAAAAACCAAATGCCGAGAGAGAAAACGACAGGGGTCCATGTCTGGTAGAATCGTCGTCTTCACTGGGAGGAGAAGAGAAATTTTCCTTCTCAACGTCGCCATCAGTAGGAAATAGTGAACCATCTTCCTAAAAATCAAAGACAAGATAATCAAAAAAAAAACTTAGAAAAATAGATTGGATTATTGTAAAATATTGAGGATATAGAATCACCGCGTCGACAGCATCGAGGTCGGCCATTTCGTTTTCTTCAACTGTTTCCCAACTAGCATTATCATCACTCAATTCACTTTCAGACACAAATGATCCCCCGTCATCTTCTCCACTGACCACATAAATTGCCTGGGGACCCACCTGGGACGAATGCGAAGTACAAGCAAAACATCCAAACATGACATAAATTGAACTATCAGTCAGAGTTGGTTGACAAACTGAAATGAATGGTATTATTCTAGCCTTTTGCCTTGGTTAAAAGATAAAGTATTTTATTAAATAATTTCAGAGTCATAAAATCAAATGATAGTTGCTTAGGATAAGCCTTCAAATACCTTTGAAGTTTCTCCATCAGCCCATGTAACTTCGATGCTGCCGTCCTGCAGACCAGTTATATGCCCAACCCAATCCAAATTCTTATCAGACTCGCCCTTTGCCGGTTGAGTCACATTCGATCCTGACCTTGCTTGTCTCTTCTCATCATTTTCGTGCGGCCAAGAAGTATCGTATTCCTGTTCACTAGGATCACCAGAAATGGGAGCATCAGCAGAAACTGATAATGAGGACAAACGAACAACAAGATCTCCATAGCAATAGTCATAGTCTGGATGTTGAACAAGTTCATATGCACTGACGACTTCTTCGTTATCAAATTCCCACGAGCCTTCTGGCCTTGGATAAGGTTTAAACCACCTCACACAGACAGTTCGCTCTTCAGCATTCACACTTCTAACCACTCCTACGCGTTTCACCTCAGATAACTCATCATTTTCATCGGATGCCTTCTCCATCACGTACTGTTCAGGAAAGAAATCATAATCTCCTGGGCGCTGTACCGGAATCAAAGATGTCGAAGTCACACCGAATTCTCTAGTTCCATCCTGCCAAGCTACGTCAACTTTTGTCAAAGTACTAGCAACAGAAAAGGCTGTCTCAGATGGCAAAGGCACCCTTTTATGGCTCCTCTCGCTCTTGAATACCATTTTTCGGAACTTTCTACGGTAAGCAGGCCAGCCTGACAGAAGACGTTGATTTGTTGGAGAAACAGATGAATTATTCAAAGAGTCAGATTCTGTCACTTCGTTTTTCGTGTCAGCTTCTCGCGTCATACCACTGTTACTGGTTCTATCAGGACATATCAAAGGTCCATCTTCACATGATGAGAAACTTTCGTTTGAGGTCTCTGTAATCGTGGAATGTGCACTGAATTCGTCTTCCGAGTGTCCCGAAGCTAAATGATCAGGCGAATCAGCAGGATTCAGGAGGCGCGACTTGCATCCCTCAGACTGCATTGCCTCATCTGGATAAGGTTGGTCGGATGATTGCTCATCTCTACAGCTTCCATCAGAACCATGGCACCGTGGCTCAGAGCTTTCTGAACTGTCGCTTAAATACGAGTTCTTATCGTCACCAACATGTAAGCTGGAACTATTCAAGTTAGAGTTACATCCAGGGATAGAAACTTCAGCATCTTTTGCTTCTGAAGTACTACCTGATGAAAAGAGACAACGATCACCAAGTCGCCAATTTGCATGGGAAAGACAAGATAATAAGGTCAAATTCTTTGGTTTTTGCTCTTCAGCAGGGGCAGATGCTGAACCATCACTTGATCCAGAGCTAGCAGAAGCAATCCAGTAGACGAAAACTGATGCTGCCTGAACTTCAATGACAGTACCTTCGACATGGTTAGCTCTCCACAACCCATAGAGCCACCGAGAAGTCTTGAAAACAGATGAAGAAACAGCCCTCACACGCTGACCTGGGTAGTAAGGAAACCCGGCGTCAGTGACCATTCTTTTTGAAATGGGCTTAAGCCTCGAGGGATCAGCCTTCATCACTTTACAGACAGATCCATCATCGAACACGATAGTCACATTATCCACCACCTCATCAACCCGACCCAGCCAAGGTCCAGATACTACATAATCCCCTGCAGTGAAGTCTCGTACACGTTTCAACTTCTTGGAGGATATGTCTCTAAGAGTTTGCCCAGAGAAAGCATCTAGGTCTACTGAAATACTAACATCCACTACACGACCAAGTTGTCCTGTTGGATCTGAAATGGAAGCAACCATATCTCCATGCACGAATTCCCTATCCACAACCTCAAGATCACCGATCGGGTTTATCGTCTCAGAACCATCAGCCCACAATATTTTCACCTGACCCTCTGCAAGTGAACCACCCCCATCTCTATACTCACCAGCGCCACCATTATCATCATCGCCACCCCTACCATTTATATTGCTGTACTCATCGTAGCTCTCTGCATCACTCTCATCAGTAAAACTACTCTCTGAATCTGAAGCACCGGCGACCTCCATCACAGCTCCAAGCATAGCTCCATAACCGCTGCATCTGACAATGTCTTGAGAGTAGATGTACGTCTCCTGGAGGAGGTTTTCTTCAAACTGAGGGCTCTTTAAGTTGCGTTCGTTTCCATTGCTTTCCTGGAATACAACACTCGACTTATATCCTGGTTTACGTTCTGTTGGAGAGAGCATAACTTTTCACTGCGGAGTATGATGACGGCAAGCTCCCACCACTAGAAGGAAGTCACCTTCCCTCTAGAAATATGAACGCGGTCAGTAAAACGTTCCTTTTGTTTCCATGTGACCATAAAATGTAAGCAGTACTTTCACTCGTATTCTACTCACGGCGTCCATATTGCTCTATAAAAAGTAAAAAAGAATTTTAAACATGAGGACAAAAAATGAAATACTTTCTTCCGGAAATATGTTAAAAAAAAGAGAGATATCCCCAGTAAAAAAAATAAAATTGATGTTTAATAGAAAATTTAATCGTTAACAGGAGTCACACCATCCCAACCAATATGTCTAACAATTGAATTTAAGTTGGCAAGGAGGTACAAGATATCAACCGTCGAATCTGTGCACTGATCAGCGGAAGTAAGCCCACAACCAACAGCAACACATTATGTCGGCTGGATGGAAGGTACAACTAGGTGCATAAGTGATTCTAGCTGAACCATCTCATTATGAAGTCAGTCCCACCGTTGATGATCCCTTTTGTTTTTTGAGAGTGCATAGTACCACCCGAACATTAAACATGGAATGGGCACTTAGGACACTCTCAATGCAATATTTACTTGGGCCCGCACAAGGACATTGTCAACCATTCTAGGACCCCCCGAGCGCCTCAAGATCGAGCAGAAGTTCCTCATCATTAAATAAACTTGAGGTCAACTCATCATGGAATTCCCTTGGGAAGGGAATATAGAATCAAATTAATGCATTCGAGTGGGAAAAAGCTTTTGAAATATATTTAAGAGACAGAATGCCTCGAGTCATGAATCTTTCATCATGATCTGCGATGAGAGAGATGAAAATCCTCGTATCACTTATGAAGTGGGAAAAGAAAACGAAAATTGCTCAGGGCATCTAATGCCAATAAGTTGTGTGGTTTAATAAACCACCTATGAATTAATATACATTTCCTAACACATACTTGAATGACTTTTTCTGAAAGGGGTTAAGTGGATTAGGGCTAATGGAGGATTCGGGGTACCTCTGGATTGTCTAATAGATGAGTCAGTACTCGAAGTTCATGCCATCCACCTCGTCTTTCCATACCCCCACCCCCCACCTTCAAACTTATGCACGATACACCTCAAAAAATGCAGAATAGAATAAATGAAATGGAACTAAGATCTTTAATGTTCAGTAATGGACGTTAGTAAGTTTTATTTACACACTACAGACGTGGCTTTACGGCCAAATATTCGAAATTCCGACCACTCTGCACAGCTAATTTTCAATTACCTGGAAGTTTAAGTAATAAAGAGAAGCGAAAATTACATGATTAAAATAGATTACATTATCGATGAGTCGGAAAATTTTTCAGCTTCTGGCTGTCAGAGGAGATCTACAGATTTATTTATTCATTAATTGAGACTTTCGCCCAAAACACAACATACAGAAGCTTACCAAAAGTGGCGCTATATCCCTACTACTGGTTCGAGACGAAAAGCAGGTTCCATTTGTTTTTAAAGTCAACCAGAACTTCCTCGTCAGGTTTGTCCAGGGTCTCTCTAAGAAAGGAGTCACATGATAGCAATGAACTACATACGTATCGATGGCAAATTTGCAGGTGATCACATCAAAAGAAAAAGCCGCAGCTCGTACTCGAGGTTCCTCAACCCCGTCCAGCACTAGGCGAATAGATTGGGTCGAACAAGAATCTCCGAATAAGAAAATTGAAGAGAAGAATCCGTCGACGCATAAGATTTTCCTCACAGTTTGAAAAATTGGCGACATTGACTACAAAAGGTAAACCAGGCTCACCTCCCAATCCCTTGCGATGAGGGAACAGGACGTTTTCGAGAGCGTCTGAACCTGAGACGATGTGCGAAAAAGTTCACCGATCGATCAACAGACTCGTTGCTGCGAGTCTAATCTCGTTTAAAGTCGCTCATCGAGGGATTTGTGGAAAGAGGGGGAAGAGCGATAACAAACGGCGAGATAGCTGGAAGCCGAAGTGAGCGGGCAGAGAGAGAGAGAGAGAGAGAGACCTCTCGTACGACTTTCGTATTTTTTTATATAAACTACAGGAAAATTATCCAAAAACCCTTTTCGATATACAGCACGTTGTGAACATTTTATATTATATTTACAGCATATGTTTATATTAATAATTACTTATCGTGAACTACTACAATATTCGAGAGTTATTTGTTTTAAGTCTTATAAATATTAACTAATCTGTATATGTCATATTTTCCAAATTTATTGATATTTCCCAAACATATAATGAAATAGCTAAAACTACATAATATTTATATTTTATTAATAACGACTAAACCTCCGGCACCACTTTTTTCTCTCCTTCTCTCTCTCAGCATGTCAACCCTTCCTTCAAAACCTTCTCTCTCTCTCTCTCTTCATCTATCACGTGTTCTTCACTACTTAGATGTCCATAATAGTAATTATTTGTTTCACCAAAGAAAGGAAAACAGTTTATGACGGCTGCTCGTGAAATCGAACAAAATTCACATATAGATTTTAATATATTTATTATTGATTTTATAATTATTTAGCATATTCTTTAATTATATGTAGATTTCCTAATAATCCTACATGGGCATAGACTAAGTTATTTTTAATTTTTTTTATTCTTGAAAAATAATTTATAGAATGGAAACTCAATGTCACGAGTCCTTCAGCTGGATACAAGGCTTAAATAGAATTAAATTTATCTACAGGGCATAATTCTTCCAACTCGATTTTATTATGAATTTCGGTATAAATATGCAGAAATGCAGGGTTTAATGTCCGCCATGTTACCATGATCCAGTAGATGCCTCGGCTATCCTTAATGGGCCTATCTACGGCCGCGGCCCGAAAACATATCGGGTTGTGAAATGGGCCTCATGACCGACAAACACCATCTGGCCCAAATATTGCCCACCGAGAAAAAGGCAACTGACGGTAGGCCCCGCTTTGTCCTGGAGCCTTCACTGAGCAAAGTGCTGACCGAGTCAGCCACATCCCTTCCCCGCCCTCCCATCAGCCCCCATTTCCATCGTCACCGGAGCATCTCCCTCTGGACCAGAGATAGATGGATAGCGAGAGAGAGAGAGAGAGAGGGAGGGAGGGAGAGGGAGAGGAAAGTGGAGGACTTGAGTAGCATAGGATTCCCATCTAGCAAAGGAGCGGAGCTAGGATCTGCCATGGCGCCGTACGATGCCATTGGACGGAGACAAAGGGGGTGGCCGAGGGGAAGGAAGAAGGCATCAATCTAATGGCGGGGCTTCACGTGAAAAAGGAGGTGGGGAAGGAGAGGAGAGTTGCAGGTTTTTCTTAGCTTCTTCTTCCTCGTGGGGGAGAAGGTCACGTCACCCAGCCGTCGACGCCGCGGGCGAGGGTGAGATCAGCTCGGCAACGACCGGCCGCCGGCGTCCTCCACAGCGATCCTTTTAATGGAATCCCTCCTGACGTTGGCCGGAAGGATTGACGTGACGCAAAAAGCCGGAACCATGGCTGGTCGCAGTCCCTGTTAGCCTTTCCATCTGAAACTAACTGGTTCTCTCTCGCTCTCTCTCTCTCTCTCTCTATCTCTCTCTCTCTCTCCCTCTCTCTCTCTCCCTCTCTCTCTCTCTCCATCTCTCTCTCTCTCTCTCTCTCTCTCTCTCTCTCTCTATCTCTCTCTCTCTCCCTCTCTCTCTCTCTCTCCATCTCTCTCTCTCTCTCTCTCTCTCTCTCTCTTATGCACAGCGGTCTGTTCGGGGTCGGCGAGTCCAGGAGTCCGGGGGCTTCGCCGGAGAGAGAGAGAGAGGATAAGGGGACTATGCATGGCGGAAAGCTGCTGCCTTGTTATGGGGGCGCTGGAAGGGAGAGGGAGAAAGAAGAAGGCAGAGATAAGCAGAAAATGATGCGGCCGGTCGGCTCGGGAAAACAGAAGCTCGGACAAGTCTCTCTCTATTGGGTTGGCGGCGCCGCCGGAGACCGTCACTGTGCAAGTCCGCCCCAGCGGACGGAGACCGCCTCACGATACAAATCCCCATCTGGGCACCCTCTCTCCAGTGCCCACTTATAGAAACGATGGTTTACCGAGGATGCATTAGAGAGAGAGAGAGAGAGAGAGAGCAAAAATACACTAGCAGACGCTCCCGTGTGGTCGCCCTCCTCCATGCAGCACTCGTTTGGTTCGCCATTCATTCATTCTGGTTTAGAACGGAGCCGTTGAGCTTCGCTGGAGAGCCCTCTTGGTGGAGAGCTGGGCAGCCATCTTCGCTCTGAGCTGTTACAAACGGCGGATAATATCAGGGACGTTATCGAGAGAAAAGATGGAAACTTGGCGGCTGTTGACGCCGGATACCTCCTCGTGCTGTCTCCTCAGCCTTTCGTTCTCCTCCGTCAGGTGGTTGACTTCCAGCTCCAGCTCATTCGTGTAGGCCTGCACTCCGCCGATAATAGAGGTTCAATCTTCAAGAGAGAGAGAGAGAGAGAGAGAGGCGAAATTGCGGGAGATGGGGACGGAGTTGCCTGCTTTCTGGCCCTGGATCGGGCAGCTGACTCCCGGTTCTTGATCATTCGCTTATTGCGGCTGTCGCCGCCGGCGCCGGAGCCGTTGCCGGCGTCTGCCTGTAGCTGCTGCGGGGCTCGCTTCTTGCTGTTGCAGAAGACGAAGAGGCCGGGGGAGGGAGAGTCGGAGAAAGCGGCGGCGGTTAAGGAGGAGGAAGAGGAGGAAGAAGAGTGGTGGTGGCGGCCGGCGGGGCATTGCCCCGGAATCATCGCCTCCATGTACTGGAAATCGACGCCGGAGTTGAGGCTGAGGACGGTGGGCGGAGTCGACCCAGGCGGCGGCTGCAACGAACGAGACGACCCCTCCGCCGCCGGTTGCACCGGGACGGCGGCCGCGGCGGCGGTGGCGGCCGTCAAGGGTCTGGAGAGGAAGTCCCGGAAATGAGAGAGGTGAACGCCAGCGATGGAGCCATGGACGGTGGCGCCTTGGTTGTGGAAGTACGCCGGGTTGGCGGCGCTATTCTCCCCAATGGGGGAGGCCGTGCTGGGGGCGATATCCTTCCAGACCTCCTCCATGGTCCTCCTGGGAGTCTGCGGGATGCCGGGGAAGGAGGAAGAAGATGAAGAGGAAGAAGAAGAGGAGGAAGAAGAAGAGCAAGGGAGGAGGAGGGCGGCCTTCGCCTGGCCGGGGAAGTCGATCTGCTGCTGCTGCTGCTGGTTCCTCATGATCAAATGTCGCAGTTGTAGGTGGGGTGAAGGTGGGAGAAGATGGGGGCCGTGAGTCTGAGGGCGAGTGAGATTTATGGGCCCCGCGATTTGATTTTATTTTTATTTTTCTGCCCTTGTTTTTTATGCCGGGGAGATTTATATCCAATTTCCACGGAAAGTCCATTTTTTTATAAAAAAATCGAAATCAACCCGCAGTCAGTGCGAGTACGTATAGTATTCCAAAAGTAATGTCTTCCATTCCAGGATAATTTATGACTCGAAATGGCCCAGAAAATCGTGTCCTACAGTCCTCAAAGGCCTCGTTGTCCTCGCCGTCGAATCCGGACCGTTCAGCGGGATATCTAACGGTCTCGCCTCCGTCTCCGTCATCCTCCTGCTCCAGACAGCAGGCCCCCCCTTGCCGCTGTTGAGGGACGCAGTGCAGGCCCCTGCTCCCCCCCCCAACCCTCTCTCTCTCTCTTCCTGGTCGTCTTCCCCGAATATAACCCAACAGCGTACCCGCCCCCTTCCTCCTCCTCCCCTCCTCCTACCGCCGGAGGAAGCTGGCGGCGCCGCCACCGCCGCCTCCCCACCCTCCGCCCGCCACCACAATCCTTTCTTTCTTCCTTTCTTCTACCGCACGTACAGATATTCTTTTGTGCCCTCTTTGAGGAAAGCGAACATGGAATTTAGAGAATCTTGCACGAGAAAGAGGCGGGGGTTTCCTCTCTCTGGGATTTCCTCAACCAAGACCGAGCGGCCGGCGCTGTTGATCCTCTCGGACTGTACGACGTTCCATCCAAATCATCAAGGCCTCCCCTATCCCCTTGTCGCGGCAGCGTCTTGTCCGCTGCCGCCCTCTCCACGGTGACCTCTCATCTTCCCCATCTCCATCTCCATCTCCAGCTCAAGCTCCCCCCCGTACAGTCGTACTTGCAGGTTATATAATATCGGGTAGTAAATGCATGGACGGGAGTTGTGGACACATCCCATCGGCGCCACCGTCCCTCGCCGGTCATTCCTTCATCTTCCTTCGTCTTCGTCTTCCCCCGGCCTGGGCGGGCGCCGAGAGGGAGGCAGGCATCAGTCGGAGTTATTATTGACAGGCCGGACGGGGGCGTACGCCACTGGCGGGGGGATTTTTGAGAAGGGAGAAAGAACAGATTCCGGTCTGCTTTCTGCCGGCGGGGGGAGTCTCTTCCCTCCTCCGGCTTGCTCGGGAACGGCGCCCCCCCGGCCCTCTACGTAATTAATAGCCATGGTTTTCTTTTCGGACAAAGGTAGAGGAAAACAGGTTCTTCGTACTCCGTCGACAAGAAGCAGATTAGATGGAGAAAAATAGGTCCGTAAAAGTAAATACCCGGACCATATGTCGACTCGACGACGGCAAATAAAAGCACGGCCAATTCGAGAAATTTTCACCCTATTAATAAAAGGGTGATTAGTGATTGTATCTAAACAAGAAGAATATTAGAGGGGGAGAAATAATACAAGTAAATACCAAATGATTCGCTGATTCGACGACGGCAAAATAATCGTACCATTTTCTTTTCTGTTGGCCGGGGTACATAGTTATGTTGAAAATGATTGCAAAATGGTGCTGCCCAGGCTCGAACTGGGGACCTTCAGTGCGTAAGACTGACGTGATAACCGACTACACCACAGCACCTTGTATTACCAAAAAATAATAAATTATATATACACTTTGCAAGAAACCTCGCGATCATCCAGCACGACGGCAGGCATCATCGAATAATAGAAAGTTGAACGAGACAGCGATGACGAATCCGGAGGACGCGTAATTCATTTGCGGGGGGAAATCAAAGATAGATCCAGGAACACTATCCTTCAACAGTACTGATAACCTCGCGATCTGTCGACGAATCCGGAGGACGGCAGTCATCATCGAATAATAGAAAGTTGGAGGAGACAGCGATGACGAATCCGGAGGACGCGTAATTCATTTGCGGGGGGAAATCAAAGATAGATCCAGGAACACTATCCTTCAACAGTACTGATAACCTCGCGATCTGTCGACGAATCCGGAGGACGGCAGGCATCATCAACTGATCGAAAGTTGGAGGGAAAAGCAAGAGTGAAGAGGAGATTCAAGGCGGCGGCAGCAGCAAAAGCAGCGATTAGAGCTTCCAGAATAGCAGACAAATCGACGGGGCGCCGTAGATCGACCTGCGTCGATCTCGGCCTCTTCTTCTCAAGGACTGCAGCCGATCCTAGGCAAAATCAATCCGCGCACCGCTCCGCAATCTAACAGTCCGCATGCAAATGAAGAGAAGAACAGTTCGATCGGACTCGATGCCCCAGGTTTTATAGTAATCGCCGGAGGGGGAGGGGCCCGCGGTAGATACTTCCCCAGCCAGACCGGTCGGTTCAACTGCCGGATCACAGGGAGCCGTCCGATCGGAAATCTAACGGTCAATTGGATAACAATCACCGCCCCTCTATTCACAAGTTTGGATGCACAGGACTATATAATACCAACGAGGTATAAATGGCTATTTTTTTGGCACAGGTACTTTTAATTATTTTTTATCCCTTGTTTGCATGGAAAATGGGAATTTTGTATAAATAGAATTTCATTAGGACCATTTTATAAATGCATTACATTAATTACTTTATTCTTTTGGTTGTTCATCCGAAGGAGAAAATTAACGTTGACCTGAACTGAGTAGTGCCCTTTGTAGAAGAGTCAAAGTGTAATCCGAACGGCTGACCATGAGGATCCGAGAATGGATGTTGGGAGTGAGTTTCTGGCTTGGCTTTTCCCGAAGGAACCACGTGGAAAGTTTTTATTGGGCCACCGGTGATGGACCGAAGTGCCACGACACAAATAGAAAATGACGAATGGGCCCTGGCTCTCCCTTCTCGGGGAAGCTTCGACGGATTTCCGACGTCTCCCCATTTCTCCTGTCTTTCTCTACTGCTCCCTCTCACGTTGGCTCTCTGGTGCGTTCGAATTCGAGGTTCTAGCCGTTCAGGGGACTCGGAGGTTCTTGCAATGACGACGTTCGAAGGTTGAAAGGCGCCTTCCTCGCCCAGTTCTTGGCCGCCGGTGGGATTCGTGAGCTAGTCCATGCGGGGACGGTACTTTGCTTGCAATGGGGAAGGGTCAGGTGGTCTTGGTTTCCTCTTCCGAGGGGGAGGGGGATGGGGGCGGAGAGATGGATGCCTGGACAGCTGTTCGGCTCCGTCGCGGCCCCAAAAGGTCCACGTCGAGGTCTCGGGACTCGCCGGCGGCTAGTAAGAGGAGGAGAAGCCTGCGGAAGGGTGGTGGCCGCCCTGTGCTGGGAGAATCCCACTGTTCTGAACAGGCGAGCACCGTTTTCTCTGCCCATAACGCATCGTATTATCTACAAGCGTGTTCCTGAGTCGCCTTACTGTTGTTGTTTTCTTTCTCGTTTATACACTGGAACTGCCATGAGTTGACTCTGCGTACGAACTGTTCTGTTGTAGTTTTATCATTTTGTATGCATGACCATTATCATCATCGGGGTCGGATGATGTCCTGTCCATAAACTTCATCAAATGGTATGATTACGTCCGGCACGTATCATTTTGGATGAACTTAAAACGATTGCCTGTTTCTCTGAGCATAGTTTGGCCTTTGTCAACTGTCTTCCTGATTTGAAGTTTGTCAACTGTTCATAACGCAGGCCAACTTTGACTCACTCTCTGAAGATTTTCTTGAGTGCACCCACGGATCCAATGACATCCATGGTATGCTATGAGTAATCTAGTGATTGTGTATAAAGATGGGATTTACAAGCGTATTATAATTCTTGAAATTCTGTGCATGTTCTTTTTTCTCTCTTTTTTTTTAAAGTTGCCTTTTATGACAATGATTCCTTAGTTCGTCACCAGTTCCACACAGGACATATTAATTTTATTCTCCTTTAAGAGCTACTTTGAAATTATCGGACATTCTGGGAAAATTTGGAAGTGGTTATCAGATAGTACTGATTTTTTCCTTACCCTTTATTATTTTAAGTTTTTTCCCCAAAATTTGACTTAAAGAGCATCCAACTTTTATTTTCTGAACATATGTCTTGTTGAAATGATTGTGTTAATCTTTTCAGTCTTTTGTCTCTGTGGGGAGCGTGCTTTTCCTGTTTTGCTACATGAATTTTATTTTTTTTTCATTTGTTATCTTTGAAAATCCCTCATGCCAAAAGTAGTTGTGATGCACCTACATTAAATTTTCACCTAGGATGAACATATATCTCAAACCAAGAGGAGAACAGTACTATATATTCATTTTCAAAAGATTTTAAATATAAAAAAAAATTAGTCACTGCAACTGTCGCAGAGGTTCTAGTGTGCTACTGAAAACAATGAAATAAGATTCACCACATGATGAAAAAGGAGACATTAAGCGTATCCATCTTGGTTTCGTATCTTTGATTAAGCAAAGTGTACCCTACATTTCTGCCTCAAATCTGACAAATGAGATTTTATAAAATTATTCTGTACTCGCTAGTATCACACTTCATTGATGAGGTAGATATTATGCCCTGGCAGAGATTTTCTAAAGGAAGTTGCACGCAACACCAATGCATTCTGCTTGAAAATACCGTGAGAATCTTTTTAAAAAAAAATCTGAACACGTGTGCTCATTGGCTTGCCTAAACTAGAACTGCCTTTCTCTTCCGGTGATTCTCAATGTGAAAAAAACCTCACAGAGTGAGTGTTAACAAAGTGATGCCCGGAAAATCAACATTGTGAGGAACCAGGTATGTAAGTAGGCTGTTTCCCTTTGATGCGTTTTTTTATCAACTATTCCATCAATAAAATTTGTTTCAAAAGATTTCGTTTTGAGAACCATTAGCATGGAAAAAAACAGCAAAAAGTTGGTATAACGAATATAGGGATATGTGGAATCTTCAGCTTGGCTCATCTTCTTGTTCTGTGGATTTTTTTTTTAACTTTGGTTTGCCGGATTATTATTTCTAACCACAAATCCTGAGTTTCTTCTGGGATTTCATTATGATGCTCAATTGTTTCCTGTGTCCTACGATCATGATTGTGTAGCTGCTCTACTCCCATTCTATGCCCTGGGAAATGTACGAAAATGTAAATCAGCTACTGATTGTGCAGGTATGAAAGAGCAGTGGGTTGACAAGCATAGACCGTGTTCCATTGCTGAGCTTGCTGTACATAAAAAGAAGGTTATTTGTCTTTTAAGTTGCATTGCCTTTCTCGTTTGGTATCCTATGTAGTATTTACCCAGGATCGCACGAATCATTAAAATTATTTTCTGCTTTTGTGAGCCGAACCGGGAAAGTCTGAACCTTTTTGTTTGTCTGCATGCATTTTTGTGGTGTTATGATTGATCAGTTTCCTAGGTGAATCGGTCTCCTTGATTATGGATAATCACAGACATACATATTCTTTTATCTATTTCGATGCATTGTGCACCGGGATTATCGAGTTACGCATAAAAGTTTTCCAAAATTATTTTTCATGTATATAAAGAGTGAATCGTTGATCGGACCAAGCATTTGTGCTATTAAGCTGCTTATGTTTAACAGTGAGCCCTGAATGCCAACATTGGTTATCCACACTGGACCTGCACAGTAAATGTCTACTTATATTCTCTTGCATAAAGTTGCATTTTCGTTTACATGCTTTATGTGCATGCCTTAATTGTAGTTGTATTTTTTTCTAATTTGTGCCATTTGTTTTGTATCCCAGGTCGAGGAAGTGCGAGTCTGGTTGGAAGAGAGAATAAACGCACCAAAGGTGATTTTGTCTGGTTGATTGAAAAATTCATTTCTTCTAGAAAAATATTCATAATAGTAATCGCATTGTTTTTGAGACCGTATAGAGCCTTGGAAGTACGATCTTATTTGCCAAACCTGAATGATAAATTCCTCAAAATCTTTTATCTCCACTGGGATTGCTTGGGATTTTTTCCCCTTTCCTCTGAACTGATGCTTCTACCATAGTTTTGTGTATATTTTTAACGGATATACGTTAAATTAATATGTTTTCGTGTAATGTTTTATAAAATTATTCGTTACTTTTGGTAACCAATGTTGTAATGTTTTTGAAATATTTCTTTGGAGTTAACTTTTGAACCTTGATATAAATTATCCTATTACTTGTTTTTGTTCCTTTTTCTCTGGGTCCATATTATTGTTGATCATGTTTCCATTGGTCGTCAGCTTCTGGCGAGGACATGGGAATATTAACACTCTGGTATCTAGTCATCACTGTATTTTATCCACATAAGTTATGATGAACTTTTCGATGATGTTGAAGGTCGAACACTGTAAACTATCAAAACATGTGATGAACACAATGGCTCTTCTGGGAACCGTTAACTTATAAGCAATGTTTAACCAAAACTGATGGACACAATTTCTCCCTATGTTTCTAGATGTTAGATTGGCTGCGAAGTACACGTTTTTTTGTTATTTTGTCTGAGAAACTCTTTCTTGGTTCCTATATATCACAATTTCCTATAGTTTTCTCCTAGTTGTCTTTTTTTACAATATCCGAATAAAGGCCCGTCAAGTTTCTTGTAGGTCGTATGCTTAACCAAAGCTTGTACTTTATTTCCAGGAAGGTATGCGCAATTATACTCTTCTCATTACTGGACAAGCTGGAGTTGGGAAATCGGTATGTTTTGTTTAGACATTGTGGCAATTTATTTCTTTAATAATATTTCCTTTGTATCATAACTTGTGTGTTGGTTGTTCGATGTGTTTTCAACAATTTCCTTTGATATGTAAATAATTTTTTGTAAATGCTTGTTCACTGTTAGTGTATGAGTTTTACTAATTGCTGTAGTTTTGAAGATTCGTCATTTTTTTGGTGCATGTGATATCATCTGATAGTTAAATGTTGGATAACGTCATCTTTTTAAATCTTTAAATCTCTATTGTATTTGTGATGAATTAAACTTGAGTACTTTTTCAGAATGGTTGCTTGAGAGTATTTCCAAATCTCTGTTTTCTTCATATCACCCTAATCATTTTATGCATTAAGTTAGGATGATGTAAGGAGTTTTGTGGAAGAAGTTTTCTCTCTGCTTTGTATTATAGACCTGTCGGTGATTGACCATTGACTGTGTTGATGGACCATGATATTTTGGGAAGGTATAGCTTGCACATGTAAGAATAGTTCAGATCATTCATTTTCTATTCATGAAAGTTCTTGCATCCATCGCAGGCTGTCATCCATGCCATTAGTTCACAGCTTGAAGCTGAACTGTGTGAATGGAAGACCCCCACACCAACTCTCTGGAAGGAGCATATGCACAACTCTAATTCAGGTTTAGTTTCTTTTTCGGTCATTCCTCCTACGATCATCTGGCAAACTGGCCTAAGCTCTGTGACTATTTTCAGATCATGTGATTTTTTGTGTTGAATGCTTTTGTGTGAATAGGTGTGAGCTACATGTCAAAACTGGACGAGTTTGAGACATTTGTGAATACCGTGAGGAAGTATCCTGTGCTTCCATCAACTCACGTAAATGGATTGAGAAAGCCTATTATCATGTTAATTGATGATCTTCCTGTGACGAGTGGGAAAGTTGCTCATGGAAGATTATGTGAATGCTTACGTGCTCTGGCCTGTTCAACTCAAGTTCCAACTGTTATTTTGGTAACAGAATATTCTAAGGATGATTCTAATGACGTCAGAGGAGGTTATATGGAGGAGCTAGTATCATCCCTAGAGAGATCTGGAGCATATAAGGTAATATTATTCTAAATAAGTATATCCCAGATGCTGAACTTTATTGTAACTTACTTGCATTGTTCTGTCTCGCAGGTGTGTTTCAATCCTCTTACTGCTAATTCGATAAAAAAAACTCTTTCCCTTATATGCCGAAAAGAGGAGTACAATGTGCCTGAAGAAGTCTTGAATCAGATTGCGAGACTAAGTCAGGGCGACATCCGGCATGCAATAACGTCACTGCAATACTTTTGTCTCAGTCCTGAATCAAAGGAATCTGCTACCCATCCTGAAGGAAATTCAGATCTTGCTGCCTTGTCATCTTTAGTAATTGACGTGGATAATTTTCCAAGTGGAAGAGTTACCATACCATTTGGTAGAGACGAGACGCTCACTTTGTTTCATGCCTTGGGAAAATTTCTACACAACAAGAGGGTGAATGGAGATCCATCTTCCCTGGGTATATTCTGATCCATTTGCTAACTTATTTGGCATCTGTATTGACGCAAAGTTTGCATCCTTTGCTAGTTGCACTATCCGTTGCTCTCTCCAGTCTATGATGCATGGATGGCTTACAACTTCTACAGGTCCAAGACCAACTTTATTAAAATTCTGAGATTCACCTCAGGAACATTGGACTCCATAGGGTCATTTAATCCCTAGCGAGATGTTGGAGAAGATGCAGATGCCCTGAGAGATGATTTTGGGAATCAGAAAAAGACAGAATAGGCAGAAGGGCAAGATGAAGAAATATGGCTTTAGGGATATAGGAAGATAGTATGATTGTGTACATAAAAGAAGGAGATAGTATCAGGAATGACATATTATGACCAAAATAAGCTAAGAAGCCTAGGAGATGGGCTGAAAGGAAAAATACAGGTCGTAATTACCCTGAAAGGAGCTTGACCTTGATCAACTTCTCTGATCCTTGAAAGTTTTATGGTGGGAACATAAATTCAGGGCCAAGTAGCCTCTCACTCATGTTGGTGGTTTGTGGTTTAATTTAACTAGCAAAGATCCTTTAGGAGAACTGCCCTATGACTGCCCGAGGCCCGTAATTACATAATCGGTGCCTATCGCTAGAAGGTTGCAGTTTCTTGTTAGTAATTTTTTTTTGTCTCCTCTCTGGGCATCGGATGGCACAGAACGTGAATAAAAATAAAAACGCAGAAAATTACTCATCCAGCTGTGAACAAGCATGAACTGTGACTCTCCTTCTATACTTTGCCATTATATTTCCTCTTCACACTTTTATGCTGTGTGAGATGGGCTTTTTTTAGGAATATTTTCGGTGAATGACAATGTTGTAATATGATCCAGGAATGCAAAAGGGCGCCCTGAGCGAGAGGCTTATGAGGCTTCCACTTAAAATGGATGCTCCAGAAGATGTCCTTTGCCAAGCTCATGCTCAAGCGAGGCCAGTCGTCGATTTTCTCCATGAGAATGGTAATCATACTATCATCGCCTTGGGTTTCTGTTTCTGCTATGCATGGAGCAGTATTTTCCTTGATGCTCGATCTCAACTAGAGATATGGTCCCTGTGTCCGGTGGCATAACCTAAATAATGCAAAACATAAACGAAGAAGACTCTTATGAATGCGTTCCTCCCTTGTCCACAATGTTGCAATTTCTTTCAAGAACTCGGTGATTTGTAAAGTTTGTACGAGTTTCCGATCAAACATTGGCAAACGAGCATGAAGCCAATCAAAATTGGATTTTTTTAAAACTAATTGGGATTTTTTTTAATCGCCAACCTTGGAAGCACCGTTTTCCCCCCCTTGGGAAACGGTGCTTCCAATCTTCTCCCCTTTTCTCCGATCTGAATTGAGCGAATTTCATCACAGTTCCGCTGGTCCGATTATAATCTCTGCGACTTTATGATATGAGATTGAGCTGGATGGATTCAAGCCTAAGCTGTTTCCGATCCGGCTAATATTCTTAACCAGGTTATGTGTGATCCAACCTGCTTCCCCCATGCATTCCAGTTGTGGTAGCTGGATCAATCTAACTCAGAACCAACAACTGGGTTCTCCCTCCCCATCCTCCCTGAGCACTAAACCAGACTACCCGGTCTGTATGATCCTCCTCTCCTTCAACATGGTCCCTCTAGTCAAACAAGTGCTTCAAATCATCTAGTCACGCTTCATCATCATTCCACGCTCATGAAAAACCTAATACTGGCTTATATTCTGGGACTGATCAGGCTTGTCTACTACTCTCAGTGCTTGATTTCTTGAGCGATGAAGCGGTGGACGATGCCTGGATCATAGCCTCCTACCTCAGCGACGCCGACCATCTCCTCTCCGCCTCTTTCTCCCCAACGCGGGTACAGATGGTGAAGGGAAGCCATGGGCCTGAAACCCTCTTGCAGTCTGCTGCTGCCTGTGTTTCCGTCCGGGGGGTCTTATTCGGGAACTCACAGCCTTCAACGTCCAGGTTCAGTCTCCTCTCCCTCCCCGCTGATTCAAGTTTCTCTGGTAATAATTTTGTCCCCCTTCGTCTAGGTGGCATTCGATTCGACGCCCCAAGCTTTGGGAAGTCGAGCAGTCGTCCAGACGCAACAAGGTGGTTCCACCCGTCTTCTTCTCCTTCGGAAAACCCTAGATTTGGACTGTAATTACTTATTCATCTAGTGTGGAGCTCGCAGGCTCTCATGGCGTCGGAGAGGTTTGAGCTTCAAGCCCACTGCGGCTTGCAGGCCCTGGCCAGTATAGCAGAGCTGGCTTCTGAACACAAGCCCATGGCGAGATGGCCGGGGCTGGTGCGGCCAGATGGCCAAGATGGAGGCCTCGTTTTGCAGGATAACGAGGAGGACGAGGATGACATCCAAGAATGGTAATGCCTTCCAAACCAGGGTTTTTTTTCCCCGTTTTTTGTTCATGGGGTGTGTGATTTGATGCTCCTCATCCAAATCCTCATCCTCCCTGTATAGTCTGAGCTTCCCCTTCTTGCGGCGGGTGTAAATCTTTTTAAGCCAGTGTGGTGGTGCTGATTATGGGAATGTACATGTTCTTCCTAGTAGAGTAGATTAGAGAGAGAGAGAGAGAGAGAGAGAGGGGGGTTATTCCCAGTTTTCAGCGCACGAGTCGTCTTTTCTTGCTGGTTTCATCTAACGATGAGACCTCTCGACGCTCTCCCTGCGAACAAAGCGATCCTTTTCTTTTCTTGCGCCCTCCTACCTGCTGGTGGGGTTTTCATATAAAGAGATGGAGCCCGAGCTGGGGAGGTCCCCGCTCCCCCCACCACCCCCCCTCTCTCTCTCTCTCTCTCTCTCTCTCTCTCTCCTTCCCTCCCTTGCGGTCCAATGGCGAAGCCAGTGGTGGATGGGGAGTACCGCAAAGAGATCGAGAAGGCCCGGAGGGAGCTCCGTGCTCTCATCTCCAGGGAGAAGTGTGCTCCGCTCATGCTTCGCCTCGCGTGAGTCTCTCTCTCTCTCTCTCTCTCTCTCTCTCTCTCTGTGTATTCCGGCCGCTGCTGCCTGCATATCCGCGGCTGCTCCTCTCGCAGATGGCACGACGCCGGCACCTACGACTCCAAAACGGGCACCGGCGGCCCCAACGGCTCCATTAGAAACGAGGCTGAGCTCCGGCACGCCGCCAACTCCGGCCTGAAGACAGCCGTTGACTTCTGCTGTGAGCTTCACCCCCCCCTCCCCTCCTCTTGAGCCCTCCTCCCTCCACATGAAGTAGCTTTTCCATGTGCTGGATTCCTAACTCCCTTCCATCTCCCCTGTTCTTTCCCAGTGTCGGTGAAGGTCAAGTGCCCAAGAATGTCCCATGCAGACCTCTTCCAGGTTATCCATCCCAACAAGGTCTTCTGCATCTGCTACAGATAAATTTTTTAATGCTATTTTTAGGATTTTTATATGAAAGTATTTAATGAAGTAGAAGGAAACTAGTTCGATCCAGTCTTTGATTAAAAGACTGTCTCAGACTGATCCGGTCTTCCTTGTCAGCTCGCCGGCGTTGTTGCAGTCGAGATCACCGGGGGACCCACCGTTGACTTTGTCCCCGGCAGACCGGTGACGACTCCGCTCATCCGCAGTTGACTTTTTCTGCAATGGGTCGTGAAAAAAAACCCTTCTTTGACAGCGGCTTCCACCATCCACCCCTCTTCTCTCAGGACTCGTTGAACTCCCCTGAAGAAGGAAGACTCCCCGATGCTAAGCAAGGTTTATTTACCTGCATTTGCTCTGAGGAAATTTATGAATTTACGATAATATAATTTCTCTCTCATCGCTTCGCGTCGTCGGGGACCCTGGGAACACGTCGGCCCATCACGTTATTGGGCTGCATCCGGTCACATTATTTCAGGTGCAGCCCACTTGAGGGTGGTCTTCGGTCGCATGGGTCTCTCCGACAAGGACATCGTGGCGCTCTCCGGCGGGCACACGCTGGTGATAACATAATATCTAATTAAATTGAGGGTTTTTTTTCATAAATTTACGTAACAATTTCCCAAAATTGGAAGCATATTTTGAAGACGAGCCTCTCCCTGCGTGAACTTGTCTAACAGGGGCGGGCGCACGCAGAGAGGTCGGGCTTTGACGGCCAGTGGACGCAGGACCCGCTCAGATTTGACAACTCCTACTTCATGTGAGCTCATCCAAAGTCAACTCCATCTTCCTCCCTCGCCTCTCTCTCATCATAAGTCAACGCTGACTCTCTGGGCTCTTCTAGAAACCTGTTGGCCAGTGAAAACGAGGGACTGCTGAAGCTGCCCACCGACAGAGCCCTGGTTGACGACCCCGCACTCCGGCGCTATGTTGAGCTCTATTCCAAGGTATTAACCGCCATCGATCATAAGAAAGAACGGCCGAATTTTCTCTTATTGGTTTGACCCTGAGGCCCAGAAAAGGCCGGGTTTTAGCTATCTCCTGGTCCGTTGACATCGCTAGGACAGGAGTCAACTTTTTCCGCCCTCTTTTTTGTAGCTTTTAGATATATTGTAGTTGACTTATCGCCACTTGGGTCTGGCAGGACGAGGAAGCGTTCTTCAGGGACTACGCCGAGTCGCACAAGAAGCTCTCCGAGCTGGGTTTCACTCCACCAAGCGCGGCCCGCTGGTTATGCGTTCAGGGTGCTCTTGGTGCCACCATTGCCGCCGCCATGGCTCTGAGCTTCTGCCTTGTCTTTTACAGGAGAGCCAAGTAGATCTACCCTCCTCAATGGCTAATGAAATCAGCTCTTCTCTCCCCAATAAACCCGGGAGCCTGATGGTGTTGGTTCCTGGACGGTGTGGCCTTGTTCTTGGAGGGACCCAGAGTCCCATTCGAAGCTCAAGGTTGGCTACTTACGGTGCTGAGCCTGAAAGTCAAACCCCCATTTAAACTGAAACCCCCTCCTCGCACAGCCGGACGTCCATCAAGGCGACGTGATCATGGTAAACCCATTTATCCAAGGGCCTGACAACCAGGCAGTGATTCTCAAAAGACCCAACTATGACTCAGCAACCGCCCAATCAGATCCGAAGCATGCGGGCGGCAGGTTTCTATAAGACTCCCTCACTGCCCCCAAAAGTCAACGCCCCAATAAGTTCCAAATACAGAACCACTAAGCCCAGAACTGGTAATTGGGTTGTAGAGCCAGCTGGGCAAGAGGGGAGTTTTATCTGATAGTTGACCCACGTAGAAAACGGTAATGTTAAGACAGAACATCAAGAACTAGTCGTCCTTCTCACCTCAGTTCTAACTTAAAGTGGGGGGCAGAGGAGGTATCACAGAGGCAGCTCCCCGCTGTCGGCGATCACCACCTTGCTCTTCGGCGTCCCACTCTGCCGCCCCTCGGCCTCGACCTTGTACACCACGTCCATCCCGGACAGCACCTTGCCGAAGACGACGTGCCGGCCATCCAACCTGCAGGAGATCACGTCACGAGGATGCCCACAAGGGAAAACAGAGGCGGGCAACAGGGGGCCGGCCATTACCAGCTGGTTGTGACAGTCGTGATAAAGAACTGCGATCCGTTGGTGTCCGGGCCGGCATTGGCCATCGAGAGAACGCCTGTTCCAAAAAAAAAAGCTCCCCAGATATTCATATTTTCTCGCAGAAAGAGGGAAGTTTGATGGATGGATCACTGCTTGACGGGCAGCGAGAGAGAGAGAGAGAGAGAGAAAGAGAGAGAGAGAGAGAGAGAGAGAGAGAGAGAGAGAGAGAGAGAGAGAGAGAGAGAGAGAGAGAGAGAGAGGTTTGATTGGTAGATTACCAGGGCCTTTGTGCTTGATTTTGAAGTTCTCGTCAGCGAATTTGATGCCGTAGATAGATTCTCCGCCAGTTCCATCCCCACGAGTGAAGTCACCCCCTTGGATCATGAAGCTGGGGATGATCCTGTGGAATGAGCTGCCCTTGAAATGCAGGGCTTTCCCACTCTTGCCAACACCCTTCTCACCTGCAGGAGTTACAATACTTTAAAAGGAATGGACGAAGGCTTACCGGCTCAAGGAAGGAATCACACCATCTTCTTATGGTGTGTATCATGGAAGGAGTAGTGAATCATCCAAGGGAACGAGATGATAGGAAATGCAGGATACAATAATTATATGAATGACGTAATTTTTTTAAAAATAAAATCGACGATAGAAGTCTGCGAAAGGGAAACCAGAATTGGAAGTCCCAAGTTATGGCGGAAATTTTCAGGATAGACATCCAAATTTAACGAAATTAGTAATCAATAAGACGGTGAATCTCAGTGCAGACGTAATTGGAGGACATAGCTCAGGCCCAATAAAGATGAGCCGAACCTACCAATTGGATGAACGCAGGCAGTACAAAATTGGGTGGAGAGAAAGGGGGCTGGTTAGACTGAAAGTTGGTTGATTTTGCCCAGATTTTTTTAAAAAATGCCACTTCCCGTACAGGACTCCATCTCCATCACCATTGATGCAGTCAATTACACTTCTCTTCCCTTCATCCTTCTTCCCAGGGTGCCACAACGGTTACAGAGAATATGGGAATGAGATCAAGACTGGTGGTTTTTTCCGGAAGAAGTCCATGCCTTGTAGTCTTAGCCCCTTTTATTAGATTTTTTCTATTTTTTCCTTTCTTTTCTTGAGAACAACAATGAACTTATCCCTTTGGCTAACTTGATCCCATCTTGATCAATATTGCACCTGTCTAATTCTGTGCAGTTTTGGATACTACAATCCATGTAGTTGGGCAATCTTCTGCCATAACAAGAAAAAATGTACCGGCAGTTGTATAAATAAGGTGGTCACCACACAGCAGTACAGAAAGACTTTAGATATACCTGTACATAAGGCTCGGAAATTCTCTGCGAAATGAAAATAAGCACAGGGATTAGAACAAGAAGAAATTAAAACTATTGCCAAGAGTTTTTTTATGGCAAGGAACGTTTTATGGGAGGGAACTTTTGTGTACCTGCTGTTTTCGGAACAGTTTTTCCGAAGAGACCCATGGTAATGCGACCTAAAATCAATCAGATTATCTAGTTCAGTCATAACTGCAGTTTATTCATAATCGAACACAACTCTACTTCAAAAAAAACGCTCATAAGGTGAATTGAAAGAATCCAAAACCTACTGAGGATTTAGACGAAATTTAACAGTCTAGTTACAACCAAAAAAATAAAGTCAGGTTAAGATGTAGTAAGAATCATAAATAAGGTTGTTTTTTCTTTAGTACCTATGAAACATAACGAACTTCTTTTTTAATAATTATAACAAATAATGATGCGACGGTATATGATACCTTTTGTTTCAACCCATTAAAAACCATATTAAACTGTTGATTCACGACTCTGGTCATCAAATGCGCGCCCATAAATCCGATAATAGGGGAAATGAAGATGAATGAATGTATTCTCGAGGGGGAAGCGGTGACATCATCACCAGATCTTTTCGCCAATTTCCATTAAATATTGGGATAGTTAACTCTATTTATGCTCCACAAGAGTGGTTTAGTGAAGCAAGTATATAACTCTTAATTATAATAAAAAAGAGCAACAGTTCAAATAGGTTTCGTGGGCCCCGTCCATATTTCGTTTTCAAACAGAATGAAAACACACGAACGCCCGGGCATAGATATTAAATTAAACCAGATCGCATCAATGGCATCCAAAGAGCATCTGCATTATAAGGAACATGCAAAAATTAACCCTGGCAAGATAAATTTTTTTAAAATGAGGGTACTGTAAAAGGAGGATAAAAAAGAGATGTATAAAAGTTCAAATCTAATAAAAATCAACCCTGGCCACAAGAATTTTGTCTGAAATTTAGGGTTTCAGTTTAAACTTTTCGGATGACAATCACCAAGCTTGTAAGTGCTGTCGACCATGGTTTGCTTAAAATAAAAAATAAAAAAACTTTGAATGCACGCGCATACCAGCAGGCTTTCCATCAATCTCTATGTCGAAATAAACTTTATGAGTTACTTCACTCAACTTCTCCTTTTCCTTTGCCTGAAATACATGTCACGTTGAGATGCAACCAGGCATAGAAACAGCAGAGCATTTATCTTGCAAAAGACAGGACGCAGCAATGAAACGGGCAGAACAAAATAACATCAACGGATCATGTTTACTGACATTACATTTTTAATAAATCCCGATGAAAGCTCCAAGATTAATAGACTAAAGGCTCTGGGAAAAAAAGGACAAAGATGTTTGAGAATGCTTTCTTGAACGCGGGAAACAAGTAGCTACTCCATAGGAAAGACCAAAAAACATATGCCTCAAAGCAGAACCCATAGAATAGGTCAGCTATCAATGGAATGGCTACAAGATGGCTAAATTTTATTTTCTATAATGTTTATTGTGGTTTTATTTCAGATCCATCCTAAGATTCAGATTTCATTTGAATTAGCATTATTAATCTTTTAAAAGTAAAAGAAAAACATCAAGAGAACGCATAAAGATATGTAAAAACTTGTTTCTTGCGCAGTGAGACTGGTTGCCTTCAATGGTAATAATACAATCATCTTTGACCAGAGATTTCCTCAGTAAGCACAGAAAATAAAACTTTCCTTTCAATAGTCAGATCGTTTTCTTCATCAACATCAGAATGTGGTTCGTTAGTCTAATGTTCATGCAAAATACTGGTTAAACCAATGACATTCCCACATCATAACTTGGGACTGATCCATGCTAGTTGCAGACAAAAACTAGTCACGTTGAAACGTATCCATGTCAAAAACTTCTTTTCAGGTTTCTGGGCACACCATTTTATAAGAATTCCAAGAGTGTTAAATATTTGAAATATCTAGAAGCAAGATTTTAAACAGTTGGGATTTCAAAAACCATCTCTACATCTCTACTTGATGGCATGCTGCAATGCTGGCACCAGACTTTCCTTCCAAGCATATCCTTTTTAATCAAGAAAACAAATCTTTTTAGGTTGTAGACTATGCCAACAAAAGGTTATTATGGAGCTCGGTGTATGTGAGAGATAAAATGTGACAAAAGCTAGTGCCCCACTGTTTCTGTCACGAGATGCTTGATAACTACCTAACGTGTGAAAAACAGAAAATTTACATGAAGTTATCCTCCATTACACGGCTGATTTTTGTGGAAGGCACTGAAATATGTTTCAAGAATGGACAGAAATATCAGTCACTTGAAGCCTACCTAAAATATTTGAAGCAAAAATACATGAGCATCGAAATGTACGTTTCTATTGCTTTAGCGGTTCCACAGCATAAAAAAGGGTACGAGTTCCACAGAGCAAACCGAAAAGTGAGAAATTTGAAAAAAATTCTTTGTGAATCAGTAAAACAAGGCTCACATTAGGAAATTAAGAAAAAAAGAGAAACATGGGAGATAAGTGGATATCAAATATGTTAATCACAAACGAAGTATCACAAAGTCCGTATCAATACACAGAGGCTTCGGAGAAAAGATGATGACGACACCATCAAGAAGATGAAGAACTCACGGAGTGAGTATAGTAAGAAAAACGATTCCATTTAACCGGGATACGATTGTCGCTTTCAGCCGATCCGTAGCCTCACCTGATCGTCTTCTAAATCCACGGAAACTTCAGTCTTGGTTGATGAAATACCGGCGTCTCCCCGCCAATTCTTGAAGTGGACATGCGAATCACACACAAGGAAACGGACAAAAGCTCGCAGGGTGAAGCACAGGGGGCAGGCGATGAGGAAAGCAGCGGATCAAATGACCCAAATGGGGAGACCATGATCGAAAGTAGATGGGAGACACAGGATGGACAGGGGGGAACCAAGATCCGAAGAGAACCCATAACGCATAACCGTCGATCCATCCAGAACAAAACTGACACAGAAAATATACGGCCCATTCTGGTGACAACACAGCGTAACATGACACGCCAGATAAACCGCAAGGAAGGGGATGTAGGAGAAGCGTGCTTCTATTGGCATCTACCTGGATCTGGGTGACAGCGGCAAAAATCACCAGGAACCACAGGGCCACCATCGCCACGGAAACCACCCTATTCATCGCCATCCCTCTCTCTCTTCTTCTTCTCCGCCTGCTCCCTCACTGACTCTCTCTCCCTTCGACTCAGTGTTAAATAGCCCTCAGTCAGAGAAAACGTAGCGCTCTTCATAACCGTTGGATCTAAATACTGCGACTGAATCCTGTATCGTATTTCTATATAAGTCCCTATCTTTATAAATTGTTTATATATAACTCATATATAACTTATTTTCTTATATGCTTTTAAAAAATGAGGCCCCCTCGTTGAAAATTATCATCAGGCCCCTCCTCTCTTCCGCGAGGATCTGAGATCCGGCCTTATATAAGGCCTTCCCGTCCCTCTTTCCCGTTCCCTCCGGTGGCGATCAACCGACTTCTCCCTGCCCCCCAATTTGGGGAATCGCCTTCTTCCTCGTGCTCGCAGCTGTCTTCCTTGTCGATGCCTTCCTCCCCTTCTGCACTTTCTCTGGTCTTCCTGCGCAAGAGTGTGATCTCGGATTTGCGGACTGTGGGGGGGCAGGAGCGGCGGATCTGCGGGGACACGGCCTTGTTCTGGTGAAAGGAAGAAGAGGTCATGTTGGTGGTGCAGGAGATGCCCTCTGGTGCGTGCGACGGCTGTGTTTCTGATCTTGTTGCGGCAGCCGCTTCCTGTGGGGAGGAGGCTGAGGAAAAAGGCGCGCAGGCTTTGGCTGGGCACGCTTTGGACGGTGCACTTTCAAGTAAGTGACCGGCGGCAACGAACCTGGTAGGGGTGACTGGGAGTGCAGAGAGACGGAGAAAATAGGTGATCAGGGATGGGAGCGGCCGGTTGGAAAGGGAATTTGCTGTGTGGAACGGAGGACTGAACTGGCAGATTCGTTTCTAAACGTTCGTCAAGGCATTATTGTGAAAGTGTAGCTTTATTTCTTTCCCATACTTCATTTATCAATACCCACTCTGGTTTTTCGAGTGTTACGTGCGTGCCTCACCACGCCGGTTCAGACTGCCACTGAGCGTGTCGTGGAACCCTGCACTGTGAAGATTCAAGATGTATATTGCGTATGGATGGCCGCAGGCAATCCCATTGTTGGAATCGCAGGATGCCTTCTCTTCGTCTTCCTCTCTCTCCTTTGCCGGAGTGGTGTACATAAAAGTGGCCGGCCACATCCTGCTTGTCGTTACTCCCGGGCATATGGAGCTTTGGAGTTCTTCCCAGGTATGCATGTACTTGAACACGTCCTGAGGCACCTATGTCGTGCTCTTGGACACCAGGGACTACAGAGCGATTAATTGGTGCCGTGGATTCCATGGATTCCACTTCCATTGCGTACATTTGTAATTCCTTTCCATGAATCTGGTGCGTTTTGGATCTGATTTTCTCTTGGATGATACGGCAGCACAGGATTAGACTTGGAATGTACACAAGGGATGCGGATTCCATCAAGGTGGAGGGGGAGAATCAGCACGCCATATGGAGCTCTGATACTAAAACTGTTTGTATCTTTGTAAGTGGACGCCCACTCTGCCTCGGACGTGCTTTTGTGTTCACTGTCCAAACCTCAACCCTGCTTACATGCTGGTGGCTTACGCAGAATACATCACTTCTTTCTTTTCTTTAATACTGCTCGATCCTCTTGTTGTGTTTTAATCAACTCTGTTATGTGTATACTATGAATGCAAGATCTCTTATCCCTGTCAGTAGAATCGGATTCTCACATTCTATCTATGCACTTGCAGACTTCTTCGCAGTATCTCCACATTTATAAAGTTCGGTTCTCTGGAAAGAAACTGATATTTGGTGGAAAACAACTCAGTGGCCTTTCCCTGGCTAGCATAGCTCTTGTTCACAGCGAGAAGACACCTTTTTCTGACGGGAACAGGGTGACGTAGGAACTCACACACCCTCTGTCTCCCTTTCTCTTCCTAACAGTGTCTGTATTCTGATTTGAATAGTGTGAATATAATTTGGCTTTCTAGAAATCAAAATAATTCTCTTCCCTGTGTTTTTTGTCTTCAGGAGCAATTTTGCATGTGACAGTAAAAACGTAATTTTTGGTCTTGCTAATGGATCTCTAAATCTTGTCTCGTGGAAAGGAGAGGTACTGTAGAATATGAGAAAAGGATGTATGATTTTTTTTTTCATAGTCTTTGTTAGAAATTTCTTCTCATAAACCTATTTTAAAGGCGTGCTTGCAATGATATTTCTCTCATTTTTTATGTTCTTTAATCCAGTTCAGTGAGAGCTTTGAAGTTGGTCGCTATCCTCAAGCCACTTATGAAGACCGTGATCTCCCAAACTCTGCAGACGCTGCGCATTTTTCTGGAAGAGATTCGGGTGCCACTGTGGATGACCATGATTGCGTCAGAAGTGCCATTATCCAGATTGATCTGTCACTGCCATTACGATTGCTTAGTGTTTTACATTCTGATGGTCGTATTGCACTGTGCACCGTCAGTAAAAAGGGAATGAAGCAGCCTGACTCAATAAAAGTAGAAAGATGGATGACTATTGATGACGCTGTGTGTGTCTCCATTGCGTCCGAGCAACAGGTTCTGGCTGTCGGTTGTAGAAGAGGAGCTGTGGAACTCTATGACTTATCAGAGAGTGCTTCTCACCTTCGAACATTGTCTTTATACGACTGGGGGTGAGACCCACGAAATCTGTTGAAGTCCAACTGGCTTGTTGATTTTGCTCTTTAGTCACACGTTTTCTTTTTTGTCATCAATAGTGATTACTGTTGAGCTGCTACGGAAAAATGTATTTGATACAAAATAATGGTTGTGCAATATCATCAGAACACATTGTGCGGGGAATGTAATTGCTTTTTAGGATCTATTTATCTCAGCAATGTATGACCACTTAAGGGTTCATTTATACTCAAATTTGATCTTGAAACCCTAAAGACTTGAGGGAACTCATATGACCATACTTGTAATTGACAATTTTAGCCTACAATACAGCAATTCTCCGCGCCTTTATGGAACTTCAGTTGGTTGTTTGGTGGTTTGTGTAATTTAGCAGTTGTCTGTCAATCTTTCATTGATTAAAGTCACAAGGGTGGCCGTAGTGATGTACTTCTCTTTGAAGGGGTCTGAAATCTTAGTAAGTCATGTTCTTGATAGTCCATTAATTTGTGCGGATCTGGAATCGACATCCTTTCATGTCGTCACTGCTTAACGTCCTGGTCGTAGGTCCATATCTTATTTAGGGTTTTATTGTTTATGACCTCAGATGTTATCGTAGTGATTTACTTTGGTTAATCTTTGTTCGTCCAACTAAATTGTTGCGCTCTATCAAACCTTAGGATGTGTGAAATAGTGAAGAAAATAAGTTTTCTGTTTAGGTCTCTAGAAAGACTTGTGGTCCTTTCCAAGTTCTGTCTCCTGTTAGGTCGTTGTGCTTTGTATCCTCACCTATGTTAATCATATTTCCGAATGCTATCATGTTCCCCTCAAGTGGTCAAGTCAGTCCTGACTTTTTCCCCCAGGATGTTGGATTGAGAACACATCTGCCGCTTCATTTCTATTGGCACCAACCAGTGTTTTTTTCTAGCCAAGGTGGTGTGCCTCACAATTTTCTGTCTCTTAGAATGAACTGAAGAAGTAAAGCATGTGTATATCTCATTTGAAGAAATTATTTGCTGACACTTCATAATTATCTGTTTTTGACCTATAATTTAGTAAGCTATGATGTGTCAACACATGCACTGTTTTTTTCGGATAAATTCAAATATATTGACTTAAATAGCTTGACTTTGGTCAGTTTTTGTCATCAATGGTTTTTCTCTGCCTATTTGTTTCTTTGTTTATTGAATGCATTGTAAAATATTTATTGATTTGTTGATACTGAATTCAGGTACTCAGTGGAGGATACTGGTCCAGTTAGTTGTATTGCCTGGACACCTGACAATTATGCTTTTGCAGTGGGATGGAAATGTAGAGGACTTGCTGTGTGGTCTATTTCTGGTTGTCGCTTAATGTGTACGATTCGTCAGATTGGAATGAGTTCCATTTCCTCACCTGTGGTGAAACCTAACCATGATCTGAAATGTGAGCCTCTTCTAGCTGGTACATCATTAGTACAATGGGACGAATATGGATACAGACTCTATGCTGTTGAGGAGAACTCCTGTGAAAGGATTCTTTCATTTTCTTTTGGCAAGTGCTGTGTTAGCAGAGGTCTGTCTGGTGCAACCTATGTTCGTCAAGTAATTTATGGCGAAGATAGAATTCTAGTTGTGCAGTCTGATGAATCAGATGATCTGAAATTTTTACACCTTAATCTTCCGGTAAGACATCTATTTTCTATTGCTTTTGGTCCCTGTGCTTTTATGTGTTGTGCTCGGTTTATTACTAGTATGTCAACCTTTATGTCGCAGGTATCCTATATTTCACAAAATTGGCCAATATTACATGTAGTCGCAAGCAGAGATGGGACCTACTTGGCAATTGCAGGTGTTCGTGGACTAATCCTGTACGATTTGCACTCTAAAAAATGGCGGGTGTTTGGAGACGTTACACAAGAACAACAGATTGCATGCAAAGGCCTGCTGTGGTTGGGAAAAATTGTTGTCGTCTGCAACTATGTTGAATCATCGAATTCGTAAGAAATCTTACCTTGCACATTGTGTTATTTGTGTTAATCTCGGCATTTATATACTCACGATTTATATCTCTGCTTTACGGTGAATTCCCATTTGCTCCTTCCTGCTTTCTTCAAGGTAAAAAAATCACTGATACGCCAAATTAGAAAATAATATGAAATGTGGATGAAGTTCCTATTTTATCTATTAGCATTCACTAAAATTACATTAAGAGGGTACGCAGAGCTGCGGTCTTAAAGATATATCTGTTATCCTAGAAAATTAAGGCTTCGATTCAGATTCTTAGAAAAAGAGCGATCCCTTTGAATCTCCCAGGTTGGTCGTAGTTCAAGTCGTGTCTTCCCTCCTCTATTGCTGGACCTCAATAAAGGTTTCTTTTTCAACAAATAGTGTGAACGCCCACGCCCAATGCTGTTGATGGTCTCTACGTCTTGTTTCTTCTCTTGATTGGTTGTGTTATTTTGCCCGGTATTCTTCTATCAGATGTTTCAAACCTTGGATCTAGGATGATGTAGAAAAGCATTATATGCTTCTAACCAAGCAGAGGGTTCTAAAGTATTTTATTGGCTTTTAACTTGTGCTGAATTTTGTGGGGATTTATGTGATCAAATTTAAGACTTTCCTGATACAGGTATGAGTTACTATTCTTCCCAAGATATCATCTTGATCAAAGCTCCTTGCTTTTTCGGAAACTGCTGGTTGGCAAACCCATGGTCATGGATGTCTTTGAGGATTACCTTCTTGTGACTTATCGCCCATTTGACATCCATATTTTCCAGGCCAAAGTGTTTGGTGATCTGTCACCTTCAAGTACTCCAGTTTTACAGGTAAAGGGAAAATCTCTGATAGATTAACTTTTGATGAAAGTCGGATATGCATGTTTTAGGTTCATTCCTTTTTTTATTATCAATGCTATTTTTTAGAGTGAATCTTACTGCATGTACATTAACCATTGAAATAAAGTGGATTAATCATTGTATATCATGTTAAAAGACTTGGGATGTTTCTTTTGGCATTCATACTTTTAAATGCTGTCTTTCATTTTGAGAGCAATAGGTTTTGTATGCGCCCTTTTTAAGTACTCAAATGACAAACAGCTTTCTACAGTACGTGAGCTTTCAATCATGACTGCAAAGAGCCATCCTGCGGCCATGCGTTTCATCCCTGATATTACTCCAAAAGAAGAGATCTCGAAAAAGGGTAGTTCCCAATCGTCAGACTTTTTACTCAGGCAGCCTTCTAGGTATCCTTGTCCCTCTGAATTTTTCATGCAGCTTTCAGCTCGTTTTGGCAGCAAACTGACTTCACATTAACGCCAGATGTCTAATATTACGTTCAAATGGAGAACTTTCATTGCTTGACTTGGATGATGGGCATGAACGAGGGCTAGCAGATTTCGTTGAACTGTTCTGGGTGACCTGTGGGCAATCAGATGAGAAGACAAATCTTATTGAGGAAGTTTCTTGGTTAGACTATGGTTGTCGGGGTATGCAGGTGAGGATTATTTTAGGAACTAAATACATCCCCCGTCTATCAGTATGTCTTTGGATTTGGAGAAGTTTCTGTTTTTACGTTCAACTTTTATTATAGTTTTGTGGTGATCATGCAGGTGTGGTATCCTTCTCCTGGAGCTGATCCTTTCAAGCAGGAAGATTTCTTACAGGTAAGTTTTGTTGTGTGAGTCGGCTTTATGAAGCATGTTATGATTTTGGTCTTCGGTTTTGATTCTGCAATGGCTCTAAAAGATCCGCCAATAATTACTCTCTTTTATCAGTTGATGAAATATTACAGTTCCACATATTGAGCTGAAGGGTACAAAAGCAGTGGCGAGAACCATTGAATTTCTTCTATACACAACTCTGCCTAATGCATGCTAATATTTATGTTGAACTTGGGGTTGAGATTTAACTAAACTAGATGGAGTGATGGCATATGTTGCCCCTTTCAATGTCCATGGCGTTGACTTTTTATCTCTTGGACTATCCTATAGTTTGGAACACAAACCATGTAGTTGATTGGAGCCTGGTGCAGTCTTTCAGGTTGTCGCAAGCATCCCTTGTGTTGCAACGTGCTTGAAGATATTCAAGCGGAGTAGGGATGGACGAATGATGTTGAAATGTAGACGTAGATCTAGTAGCTGGAATTGGTGACGTCACCAGAAGAGGATGTGGATCTAATAAGAGTTGGATAAACAGAGGGAGATGTCTAAGAGGTACAGAGAGCAAACCATTAAAACCGGATGGTGTTGATCATCTACTCGACCTTATCCTGACCCGTGTTACAATTGGTCTATTATCTCTGATAACATAGATGAATAATCGTGTAAAGGATGCAGCTAAGAAAATAAATCTGCTTCAGGAATGTGCCAGCATCAATAATGTGAAGGGGATTGAATAGTGTTGCAAGTGATTCCAAATGCTGTCATATCTTGTGGAAATGCTATACCTTAACCAGGATCGGTGCAGGTAGGAACGGAATATCATATGTTGTCTTTCAACTAGGGATTTTAATCCCTCTTGTATCAGGTCGGGTAGAGTTGCTTCTAATTGAGATTGGTCAGTTCCGATTACGAAGACTAGAAGAAGAACATGATGTGGGGAACTTTTTCGTCCAAGAAAAATGACGCCTTGGCCTTTTGGCAATAATCAATTGGAAAATAATTCCTTGTATTTTCGTTTCCAGATTTCAAACAAGGGAATGATTTGGAGATTGGATTTCAGTAAGGGTTTTTGTTTGTCTATTCCTTTTCGGAAAAAAAAAAACTCGTTATCCACACCCAAACAGGAAACTGTTGTAACAAGGCTTCAGAAATGTAAATGATGCTCTATGAATTGTACAGAAGAACTTTTTGAGAATATGTATCAGCAATTTGAAATATTTAGTTTAAAGCTGCGCTTGAGAAATGAAGATGGGAACCTGGTGAACATATTTGCAATTGAATCTCCTTTCAAAGGTCCTGGTAACTGGTGAGGATGTATATCGACATACATAGTACGCAGGAGGGGTTCAGCAAGCGAAATCAGCACAGTTTTAAGCAATCGACCCAGGACAAGAATTTTTTTTGATCAGGAATAAAGAGCAAGTCGTACTTCCGTGGTCTATTTTCAGCTTACCTGAGCATCTCTTCTCTATCGGATTATAGCATCATCTTGAACGGCCATTCTCGGCGTGTTAGAATTGAAGTAGGATCAAGCAAACAAGATATTGCAACTCCTTATAGAATGAAGCAAGCTTTTTTCAAGGATCATATACATAACTTGAAAAACTCCTTTTCTCTAGTGTCAAATATGTGTTATGGAGATGGGCGTTCAGAATCTTGGTAGAGAGGACTGTGGTAGTGCAAGATCCGGAACATGCCTCAGAAGGTCAGCTAGAAAAAGGTGCTAACTCGCGTGAGGAAACAAATGCCTGCTCTTACTCTCTTCTATCTCCTCAGGTGGGATGTGTTGGGGAAGCGCTAACTATGATTCTCCATGTCCATGTGGAAATGAATGCTCAGTTGCAAAATAGCCTTTCATCCTTGTACAAGATGAGGGAAAGAATAACACAAATTATTTCAATTTTAAAAATTATAAAACAAAAAGTGAGTCAACGGAGCTGGTTTTTACCCGAAAATTGGACTGGCATCTTGTTATCTGAAGATACGCACATAGCGTGCGGTCACAGAAAGGGGTGACGTATTGCCACAATCACCTTTAAATTGTTGCTGGATTTCATGCTTTTGACGTGTGGTCTCATTTTAACATTTTAAACTATTCCCATTGGTTTGTTGCCCATTTACCATGAAACTAATGCGTTGTTTCTTCTGTTGGAATTAAACATGATTTGAAAGCGTTGAGGTTGTGTCATTTTTGCAGTTGGATCCTGAGCTTGAATTTGATCGTGAAGTTTATCCTTCGGGGCTCCTTCCAAATGCTGGGGTTATTGTTGGTGTCTCACAGAGAACATCGTTCTCAAGCTGTACAGAATTTCCGTACTTTGAGCCCCTTCCTCAGGCTCAGACAATATTGCATTGTCTGCTGCGTCATCTTCTTCAGGTATGACTTCATGATCCTGTCTTAGACTTATTGATTGTATTCGATGTCAATTTGATAAGTTCTGGGATTTGTCAGTTGAAGTACTAGCTGGTCTATCTCTCTGGCCACTAGATAAATAAGAATTATCTGAGAATAGTTGCTGGTAGACATAGAACTACTATCATGTTTCGTTAATAGCTTGAAGCCCTGATATGGGTACGGTACATCAGCTAATATTATCATATATTACTGCATAATGAAATTTTGATGAAATATGAACGTCGGTCTTCAATACTTATTTTAAGGATAAATCTTTTAGACGCTCCTGTATTCCAGCTTTCATGATTTCATCTCTTTGAAGTTGTTGAGTCACTGAAATGCCACAACTGAAGTCTGATACATTCTTATAGGGAGGCTATTCCATGTATTCGCTTAGAATAATGTAAACGAATGTTCGTAGTAGATAATGGCCAGAAGGGATTAACGTTAACCTCAGATTACAAGAGTAAGCTCCATGGATGGGATGTTATGATGCGGCTGCTTACTAGAAGGGGAAAATATCCTGTAGCCTTTGTTCCATTTTTCTGTTAGAACTCATGCTGAGAAAAATGCGTTCCTAAAAAAAAATGAACCTGATGATTTCAATTGAGATAGAAATCTGTTGAGATCTAGGTATTGTTTTTCATGAATGCGGGATTTATCACCTGTTCATTTCGACGAATTTAAACATGTTAAGGATGAACTATCTGCAACTCCACCACCACCATAATGACTGCCACCACTCAATGCATCATACCCACTATTACGATGACAACCGTCATCACTGCCTCCTTGCCTTCATTATTCTCTCTACCATGTGCATTTTTCTAGTCGTGTTATTGCAATACAGACATAATGTACAAAGAAGCATATATATCCTGAGGATTCCCAAATGAAATCTATATAATTGTGGTTTTCTTTATAAAAGTATGTCAATTTCATCATCCCTCACCCCCATGATACAATACACCAGGGATGCCAGCACCTGTATGCTGTGTAAACGAAGCAGAGTGGATCACAAAAGATAGAGGATGGAGATATATATGTGACTTATTAGATATTCTCTGTTTCCTTGGAAACGTTAAAGTTTGTGTTGGCACTATGGGGTTTATTGTCTACTGGTATAAATTAAGGAACTTTTTGAGAACCTCTTTGGGACGACTCTTTGCACATTTTTTAACCTGTTGAGCCTTGTAATGACGCATAAATGAAATCTTTCTCTTGCTAGGATTATTGTTTGCATATTTTGGGTTGTTTGCACATACACAACACCTATGTCTCTCTACAAGTAATAAATTCTTGTCGTTTTGATTTGTAGAGAGACAAATTTGAGGAAGCTTTACGGTTGGCGTGCTTATCTGCTGAAAAGCCTCATTTCTCTCACTGTTTGGAGTGGCTACTTTTCACTGTGTTCGATGCTGAGATATCAAGGTATGATATAATTCAATCGCATCATGATTGTATGCTATCCACTTTCCAAAAAAAAGGTCAGCACGATTGAAATTCTATTATACGTCAAATATTTGTTGTCTTATGCTTGTGAAGACAATAGTAATAATATTTGGAGCTGAGATTCATTATGATGACTGTCTGCAAAACAAAAATTTACTGAAAGGGATAGCAATTTTTTGGCTATCATGGATTTAAATTTTCTTTATATCGTGCTTGTAAAATTTGCGAACAAGTTGTGTGCATGAAAGGAACCATTATTCCAAAGCCTATCTTTTGTTCCCTCTTGCAACCTCTTATTGGAAAGAAACTAGACCGGAGAGTTGATGGATGTTGCATAGGGAGTAGATAATAAGTTTTCTGACATTTTGAAATCTTTCCTTGTCAAAAGTTGAATCTCAGTTGTGCAGGGTAACTACTCGTGCTTTAGTACTTAATCTGTCAGCTCATAAAACATTTTTAGGAGGTTGACTGATCTATTATTAATTGATGAATTATGACTGATTAAGTGACCAGCCGATTATCAACAGGGATCAGCCAATCCATATTTGTTTCTGGATCGTCAACCTGAAGCTGATCTCTTGTCTTGTGGCATTGGATTAGATTAGGTCGTCTCATCTTTTAGAGGAATCTAAGTTGTGGTGTTTGTCGCTGTTAAAATTCCTCACAGAGTGTTTAGGATTGAGCAGTGGAAATGCTCCGGAGGGAGGATTGTAATAAAATGACCTTTACACTTTGTCGGAGATGGCTAGCTTTAGCTTTCTTGTGCTATGTATGTATTTTTTTTTACTTTTTGTATAGCTTTCAGTGCCCGAGTCATTTTAAGAATTTTATTGACAAACTATACTTTGTACATTTTTTTTGCATGATCTAGCTCTAACTGTTAACTAAATACCCTCCTAATAGTTTCTACGTCCATCTATTATGAAACAACAAGCCCCTGGCTGACATTTACCACCCAATAATGCTCAATTAGATGCATTCAATAATCCAATAGTAATCACAAGAGCGGGTGGAAAAGAAGGATTCTATCTCTTTAGAGTCAACCGATGAAACTGGAACAATACAGCAGCATGGGCCTGGACAAGAATGATGCACACAAATCGAGAAATGGGAAAGAAGAATGCTTGCAATCAATCCCGGTGAACTGGATGAATGAACCTCAAGTGATAGCACTCAATTTATGGAGCACGGGGGATGCTTTTAATCAATTCTGCTTTTACATTGCAATGACTGAGGAAACGCCAAGTGGGCAACGATTTGCTAACGCATGAGCAGGTAAAAAAGCATGCGTCATGGAGGAAGCAGCAAGCCTAGGGTTGGGTTCTACCTTCATACTAGCTGGGTTGACAGGTGCTCAGCAAATGATTGGCATCTGGGCATAATCCAGTCACGAAATCAACTTTCAACTTCTCTCTACTGGATTGTATCGCCTTGATCAGTATTGACGCTTAGATCCGTAGCCTGAAGTAAGAGGCTCATACTATTGGTCAGCTTTGTTTTTGTCACTACTCCCGTCCTCATCCGTGAAATTCTTCAGTCTTGTCCCTGGAACTTGCTCTTCCAGAGCTCTGATTGAAGTTGGACACCCCATTCCTCAGTTCATTCTCCTTCACTCTCCACCACATCTTGGTCCTCTTCTAAAGCAGGGAGAGGGAAAGGATATGCGTCAGGTGTGAGCAGTAATTGGGGGAAATTAAAAATCCATGAGCTGGGATGCCTCGGGTTAATATGGAATCACAACCGTCCGAACCCGAGTCATCCATACCTACACATTTACTCTCGTCTCTTATAGGTTCTTTCGAGGTTCCCATTTTAAATACTTGTGAAGTAATATCGTTTATCTACTGACTGGTTTCATTTTGTATTTTTTTTTTGTGAAAATCATTATGTAACTGTGATTCGTCATTATTTGCAGCCAAAGCGCGAGTAAGAACCAGTCATCTGCTTCTCAGAGGCCATCAAAGCACAGCCTTTTGGAGAAGACCTGTAACCTGATCCAAAATTTTCCGGAATACCTGGATGTGGTCGTTAGTGTTGCTAGGAAAACAGATGGGAGACACTGGGCCGATTTGTTCTCCGCTGCTGGAAGATCAACAGAGTATGTTGCCGCAAAATCGTTGTAGACCTCAGCCGTGAAATTTTAAATTTCATTTACGAATCCGGTTCCTACGGTTTGAAATGTTGAAATATCTTGTCTATTGAATAATTAGGGCGGCCTCTTGAATTACTGGGTAGTATGTTTGGCCTCTGTAATTATAAAATCAATCATGTTTTTCACGGTCTCTCTGAGATTCTAGCCGTTGTACGATGAATGTCGTACACTCAGCTGGAAGTTTTAGCCTAAAAAAAATGTAGCATGAGCCATCCATAGCTTCTGGTAATTCTCAACAGGCCTTTAGGTGTGCCCTCCCATACTTTTGTCTATGACTAAGATTTTGTTCTGCAGGCGCTGCATCTGAAGTTTTTATTGTATTGCTCTAGTTTATGATGCTATTTCTTAATTTCTTAAACAGCTGTGTATCATTGTCATTGGATTATGGACGTTTTAAATGAGAGAACTTGGTACTTGTTGAATTAACACGCGGGTCATAAATTTACTCCCAAATGTCTTCTGTATGAGATCCACTGTCTACTCTCCATGAGATGGATCCTCCTACTTTCTTTTTTCCAATATTCTGATTTTTTTCTTCTTCATTCAATGTTCATACAGTCATTTTTTCCTCAGCATGCAATAATTGCTCTTCTTTCAGGCTGTTTGAAGATTGTTTCCAACGAAGATGGTACAGAACTGCTGCCTGCTATATACTGGTATGGTTTTAGCGACACCCTACAGATCCTTTAGGTTCAGAGCCAGAAATAAAATCATATGATCTGTGATCTGTATCATATTTTCGCAAGATAGGTTTTGCACATGCCAAGGAATTAGTTAAAATACAAGTAAAAGAGGAACACTGTAGATTCCTTAGTTTTTTTTAAAGGGGGGAGGGGGGTGGATTTAGGGATCATATGCTTGCCAAAAATGGACTTATGGAATTTTTGCAGTGATGAAAGGAATTAAAACTTAAAATTATGTTTTGAAAAAACACAGGTAATTGCAAAGCTGGAAGGCCCTCCCGTGAGTCAGTACTGTGCTATGCGTTTGCTACAGGTAAGAACCGGTCGAAAATTTTCTATTAGCCATTTTTTCTTATTATCACCAATGCGATGTTCTCTTCTGCAGGCAACGCTGGCTGAGTCATTGTATGAACTGGCAGGAGAGTTGGTATGCTTTGCCACGAGTTTGCCTAATTCTGCAGTTGCATCGCCGCTGATCTCAATAAGATGACTGTGCTCGTTTCTTTCTCAGGTAAGGTTCCTATTACGATCTGGGAGAGAGTACGACAACGCCACCCCCGAGTCTGACAAGCTGTCTCCCAGATTCCTGGGGTTTTTCCTCTTCCCCTCCATCAGGAAGCAGCCATTCGACAGTAAGAGGTACCCATGCAGAATTATTACTAGAAACTTGTGAAATGGTTACATCACACACACCCTATCTTCTTTATTTTCAGTCTTCTTAGAAGATCCTTGGTCCTCATGCCGCATGATGATTGATTTCTTCATACTGTTTTTTTTTCTTCTTTTCTTTTTTCTTTTCCCTGTGGGTCAGTTCATCGTTAAAGGAGATGAGCCCACATATTGCTTCAGTGAAGAACGTACTGGAAAACCACGCTAGCTATCTTATGTCCGAGAAGGAGCTCTCTAAGTTGGTTGCGTTTGTAAAAGGAACACAGTTTGACCTCGTGGTGAGTCCTGCAAATATTTTCTTGTTTATATTTCCGTTTAAATCAGCGAGTCAGATGGCAAGCCCGACTTGGTGCAGGAATATCTCCAAAGAGAGAGACTGGGATCTGCCCGTCTGGAGAACTTCGCTTCAGGGCTCGAACTGATTGGACAAAAGGTAGGAAAACATAGATATAAGCCTGTCTTTGACTTGTCAATCACCTGCAATCGATTCGACATACAGACGTTGACCAAAATAATGACACAAGGAGCATGCGGGTTTAACATGCTCGATCATGTTTCTCATTAACCACTAATTAATTACGAATTAATGCCTTCTCTCTGTGTACCAGCTCCAGATGGGTTCCCTCCAGAGCCGATTGGATGCGGAATTCCTTCTGGCCCACATGTGCTCGGTCAAATTCAAGGAATGGATCGTCGTCCTCGCTACCCTTTTGAGGCGCGTGGAGGTAAAATCTTACCGTCTCAAACTTGCCGAAATTAAACAAAAATTGAAATGATCGTAAATAAATTTCGACTGCGCAGTGTTACACAGGCATAAAACGTACCTTCGATCGATTTCTTCGTAGTGTGTGTATGTTCGTGAGATTCACATGACTCGATTATGGCTAACTGTAGGTGCTGTTTGACCTCTTCCGCCACGATATGCGGCTGTGGAAGGCATACAGAACAACTCTTCAGGTACATGCCCTGCCGTCACCTCCTCTCTCTCTCTCTCTCTCTCTCTATCTCTTCTGAGCCGGATGCCCGCCTTGCTCATTTTCAGTCGCAGCCGGCCTTCGAGGAGTACTGGGACCTCCTTGGAGCTCTGGAAGAGCAGCTCTCGTCCGTCACAGATGCTGACGAGAATTGAAAGAAGGCGCTATGAGTCCTCTAGACCTATCAGCGGCTGGACCTTCCCAGGGAGATTGGAGGATGCTCGATCCGTCCCGGTTGGATCCTGTGGGCCAGGTGGTTGCCAGCAGTCGCGTTGGAGTTTTAGATCATATTCTGAGGAGGGCGGGATGTTTATAGATCTTCAACTCTCAGATACTTATGGATGAGTATTTCCCTGATGCGCCAATGGGCGAATTGGGGTTCAATCTGGGTCAGATTTTTTCTCTAAATGTTCCAGTCGTGGTCTGTTTTAGAGAGAGAGAGAGAGAGAGAGAGAGAGAGAGAGAGAGAGAGAGAGAGGATTTGAGATATCTTTCTAATAATCTCTCCCTCCACTCTCTACAAGCTTTAGATCATATTATGAGGGGGATGTTTATATACTTTCAGGAGATACTGATGAGTATTTCCTTAATGCGCTAATGGGCGAATTAAGACAATCTAGGTCAGTTTTCTCCCAAAAGTTTTAGTCTTGAGAGATAATGGGATTTGAGTTTATTTTTATTAAAAAAATTGATGACATAAATTTTACAAATGCTAAGAAAAAGAAAAGTACAGTCAGCATGTATGATGTTTATGATAATTTAATAAACAAGAAGATTGGACATATCGAAGATTGTGAAAGACTTTACTATCTTGGGGGATTAGGTCATATTCAAATTGTAAAATCAGAATCTTCATTAGAATGTAGATATCTCAATTTTGATACACATTTTTTTTTATTGTACCATTATCATCTTAGTCAACCATCTTTCAAAATATTAAAAAATATATTTTAAAACTTATTTTCTAAGATGAACGCTAAAGATTTAAATGCGATGTGCGTGAATTGATTAATTATAAACAAACATGTTTATAGAAAATGAGGTTTTAATATGTTTTAATTCATTCATAATGATGTTTAGTGACCTTCATTTACTACAATTTCTTAGAAGTAAAATGGCTTGTAACTTTCAAAAATGATTATTTACACAGTATATTGATCTACTTACTAGATCGTAATTCAAAAGTTAGTAAATTACTTCAGTAAATTTACTCATTAATTAAAAATAAATTTCACACAATTTTTTTTTAAAATAATTCAAATAAGATTATATATTATTTTATTCAAACAACGATTAAAAATATTAAAATTGGAAAACTATTCCCAAATCCTCATGTATTAACACTCCACAAGTAAATTAGATGATGAAGAGGAAAAATGACAACAATTAGAAATGACAAGAATAATTTAACTTTAAAATACTGTACCAAAATATTTTTGAGGAGACCTAGCAACTATTCATCTCTTAAATCCACTTATCAACTTAAGTCTTTGGATTTAAGAGTCTATTAGAGCTTTTGTCATCCCATTACCCACATATTTAATTAAATATTAAGTTGATTCATACAATTTTAGATATGTGGCCTACATCTATAATCAAAATTAAGTCTAAGGGAAGCTTGATTTACAAACAATTAAATGTGTCTTCATTGGATACTTGAATACTAAAAATAAGTATAAATGTTATCACTCTTTATCAAAAAACTATTTTGATATAAATTGATATAATTTTTACTGAATATGAACCTTGTTTTAGCATTCAGAATATTTCCTTTGAGGAGGAAATATTTAAAGGGATGATGGTGTAGAACAAGAAGCTAGAAACTTCTTGTTACTAATCCCGTCTTAAAGAGAATATCTAATAAAACTCAATTAATCCTTTATATTAGATAAAATTTAAAATTATTTAACTAAAGCTCTCATGAAAATAAAAAAAACTACTTTAAGAATCCTAGGTATATCATTTTTCAATTTATAACATTTAAACATATATCCCGTTTGTATAGATCATTTCTTGGTTCTCTTAATATTGTATAACTCTCATCAAGTATTTTTGAAACATCATCTGATTAAGAAAGAAAAAAAATGACAAACAAAAGATGAAAACATTAGAAAAAATAATAGAGAAAAATATCATGATGACATAATAGTGATAAAACAATGAGAGAGAGAGAGAGAATAATATTAATTAATTATTAAAATTGAATATTAAGGTGTTGAAAATGTTAACATATTTCCTTGGCATCAAAGTGACTCACTTGAAATAATTTTTTTTCAAAAAAAGTAAGTTATTGAATTTTTAAAGGATGCTAAGTAAACTCATTCATACCAAATGTATAAAATTAGAAACTCAACAATATAGAAGAAACTAATCTTATTGATAAATTGATATCTCAACTTCTTGTGGAAAAGTGAATTTTACATTTTTCATACTAGACTGAACATCATATACTCAGTGATTATTCTTATTAAAATGGAATTTATCTCTTAATAACTCAAACAGTTTTTATTAGGAAAAACGATTTTATTTTAAAAATAATAATGTGAATGTAGAAATTGATGTTGATTATTCAGTCCGATTTTCTATTGATGGTTAACCCCTAGCTAATGTACATTATTTGAAAACAACCTTATCCCATGAAGAAGAAGTAAGTAACAAAAGGTGGTTAATTTGGTACATAATTATAATTTTGACCCATATCCTAAGATGTGAGAGGTCTTGTGTGTGAATACATTTTAGAAGAACTCAAAATCAAATAGTAAAATCTGAACTAGTCATGTAATGTGACAATAAATATATTATAAATATTGATACAACTCAATAAAACATCACCAGACCAAATAAATTGAAACTGATTAGTAATTCATCGATAAAAACTTGATAACGACATTATTCATGTGCCATATGTCCCAACTCACAAGCAATTGATACATATATTCTCAACAAAGGATTATATTTAAGCTGGGACTAGATGACATTTACTCTCCAACTCAAAGAAGAATGTCAATTAGTGAGATATGACAATTATATAATAGTTGTATTGTAATTACATTTGTCTTATTTTTTAAATTTTAATACTTCTTCATTTACATGTGTATTAGATTTAATTCAGTACAAGTGAAACCTAATCAATGAGACCGATCAAGCGATTCAATATAAATCTTTGTGTATATTTTCTCATGAAATAATATCTTTTATTTCATATTTACGTTTCTCTCTCCTCTCTCACGAACCAACGGCTGTCTAACACCCGACGACGACCCAGGAGGCAGCGATTCTATCTGTCTGAAAACCAACACAAGGCTACGAAAGATCGTGAAGATGGGTGACGCAAGAGACAGGAGTGGGCGTTAGATCGTGGGCATGAGAATGTGGGGCAGGTGGAAAAGTCTCAAGAGCGACGTGAGTCAATCAGTATTATAAAGGCTCGTCGACGTCTGAACACGTGGGGCAGGAGAAGTCTCGAGAGCGAGGGGCCACCCGAAGCGCTTGCGGTATCCCTACCTTGCCTCTCTCTACCTCTCTGTCCGTCTCTGGTCTTCCATTCCCGCTCGCCGAGTCAACTGGTTTCCCTCCTCGCGCTGGCCCTGAGACGAGAAGGAAACCCGTTGACTCTACGAGCGGGAATGGAGCCGCGATTGGATGCCCACTTCTGCCGCGTTCGTCTCCCATCTTCACGATCTTTCGTAGCGTTCCGATGCCAGTTAGGGGTCTAACATCGTTCGAGAATCATATGCATGTACACAGAGACTCTGCCGCACCCTTCTCATCCGGCTGATGCCGTTCTTACCGTGGATAGCTGGCCCACGCGCGGGGCGCTGTTGAAAGCAATCGACGGGCCTCTTACAGAGCATGGTCAAGATTCTCCCACGATGTACGACTCCCAGGCTCCACCTTAAGTAAGAAAGGTCAGGCGGCGGGAGGCTGGCACTCAATCATCAGAATCGGTGACGCCGCCGCCGACAGCTCCGCCCATGGATCAGCCGCAGCAGCACTTCCTAGTCGTGTCCTTCCCGGTGCAGGGCCACATCAACCCCTCCCTGCAGCTGGCCAAGCGCCTCGCCCGCCTGGGCGTCCGGGTCACCTTCTCCACCGCTGCGGAAGTCCACCGCCGCATGCCGCTGGAAAAGCTTCCCCCCCTGCTTGCCTGCTCCCCCTACTCCGTCGGGAAGTACGACGAGGGCATCGCCTGGGACAGGATCGACGGAAAGGACTTCTTCCAGGAGCTGAATTCCGTCGGTAGCCGGACCCTCGCCGAGCTCGCCCGCGATCTCGCCGCCGCCGGTCGCCCGGTGACCTGCGTCGTCTACAACTTCCTGGTCCCCTGGGCGGCTGCCGTGGCGTGTGACCTCGGCGTCCCCTCCACTCTCTATTGGATTCAGTGCGCCGCCGTCTACGCCATCTACCACCTCTACTTTCGCGGCCACGCCGGTCTCATCAAAGCTAAAAGCCAGGAGTCCCTCTCCCCGGTGGATCTACCTTGCCTGCCGGCTCTCTGCGTTCGCGACCTCCCCTCCCTGCTCCTCTCCAGGACCCCGGAAGACAACCTGCTCTCCCCACTTGTGGAGGAGCTCTTCCGGACCATGGACACCAAGACCAGAGTTCTGGTCAACACTTTCGAGGCCCTGGAGCTGGATTCTCTGCAGGCGGCGGAGCCGGTGGAGCTCCTCCCCATTGGGCCGATCCTGCCGTCGGCTTACGCCGACGGCCACGACGAGGCGGAGACCTCCTTCGGCGTCGACCTCACCCAGCCGGCGCCCAGGGAGAGCTACATGGCGTGGCTGGACGCCCAGCTGGACCGGTCCGTGGTGTACGTCTCCTTCGGGAGCTACACTTTGCTGCCGGTGCGGCAGCGGGAGGAGATCTCCCGCGCGCTGGAGGACAGCCAACGGCCGTACCTGTGGGTGGCGCGGGGGGCTCGGGAGGGGGTGAAGGAGAGCTCTCAGGGGATGGTGGTGGATTGGTGCTCGCAGATGGAGGTGCTCTCCCACCGCGCGGTGGGCTGCTTCGTGACGCACTGCGGGTGGAACTCCACGCTGGAAAGCCTAGCCTGTGGGGTGCCCATTGTGGGACTGCCGGGGGGGAGGGACCAGCCTGTCAACGCCCACTTGGTGGAGGTGGCGTGGGAGGTCGGCGTACGCGCCGAGCCGAGCGCCGAGGGCCTGCCGGACCCCGCTGAGCTGCTGCGATGCATCGACCTAGTCATGGACGAGGGGCGGCGCGGGGAGGATGTGCGCCGGAGCGCCGAGGCCTGGGGAAGGAAGGCCCGCGATGCGGTGAAGGAAGGCGGCTCGTCCGATCGGAATCTGAGGGCCTTCGTCCATCAGCAACTCACCCATTGACGCTCCGTCTTTGGATTGATTTGAGTTACTTTTGGTAGTAAATGTATGGCAGCGGATAAGAATTCTTTGAGTACCAAGATTAAAGATTTGTATTATGAGTTTTGATGAATGTTCTTCTATACTTCTATTATATTTATTGGAGCTTTTCATCATTGTTTGTGAATGTAGGAGGCCAACCTTTAAACCATATAAATTCTTATGTCTCTAATTGTGAGTTGTTTATTTTATTTATGTCTCATAACTTCCGTCCTAAGTCCATAATGAACTTTATCTCTAACAATTTTCTTTAGTATATTAGGTGTTCTACCATTTGTGCCATTATAATGTTACCACTTTTCACAAAGCTTCTTGCTAGCTCATGTGTACTCGTAGATGTATCAATAATAAATATTCTCTCTTTCACCAATATATTTCTCTTATGTTCTTGTCATGTTAGTGTGCATTAATTCTTTTGGTTTGGTCATTTAAATTAAATTGATTTTGACAGTTTTGGCACACAAATATTTTCCAAAGTTCACTAAACAAATAATTATGCTGCCTTGTTGATCTGAGTCATCCTCACTATGTTGCTTTGTGCCAGTCTAGTAAGCACATTTGGTGTTTATTTTTAGGTACGCTTTTAACTGTAATTCTAAATTTGGCCGGCCCAATGCTCTAGATGATGAATGAACAATAAAAGTTTGTGTTCTTCGCCATACTGGGCAAGCTGCTGAAGTCTCTAAATAATTTTTTTTAAAATGGCCCGCCATTGAAGTTTTTCTCTTGCTCAAAGTAAACTTTCTTGGGGTCTACGTGGCATAAAATTTAAGTGGCAATTTTGTGTATGACCTTCAATAGGTGTAGTGATGGCAATGCTTAAGGTTTCTAATATCCTCTTGAATTATAGTACGAGATAGACTAAGAAAATGTAATTGATGATGATATAGTGGTGTGGTGATAGAATTCTTCAAACAGCTCTTACATCATCTTGCCTTAGAGCTGTACAAAAAAATATTACAACAAGATTATTCCTTGAAATGATCCAATGCTTTCAGTTAGGCAGGATTTTGTATCACTTATGATAGCATTAAAGGGAATTGTTTCCAAGATATTTGATAAAAATTGATGGAATAAGAAAATGAATAGAACCTGATTTGGGTTGGTGAGTTTAGAAATAACATTTTATTTTAAATAAATTGTTCCATATCCATTAAGATTTAAAGAGGCTGGTTTACGATCAATCAACTAAGATTCTACTTGTTTGGTCCCCATCTCATTTGTTTTCTTCTAAATCAGACTACTTCAATAAACTTCAAAATACAAGATCAAATATTTTACAAGTTGTCTAAATGTCTGTAGGATTTGTAGTCTAAGTGATGGTTTGGATGAGGTTTTATAAAGGTGAATTGGTCATCCTTCTCTTTTAGTGCGAATGTGGGTCATATCTCACCTTTTGGGCTTTCACTTATGACTATTTTCTATCTAGAAAATAATACAGTTCCCTTTCTATAATCTACATGTAAACAAAGCTAGAGAAGAGAAAAAGTGTGAGAGGAATAGAGAGCAATCTAGGGCACAAGAAACCATTTTCCTTTTTGGCAACTGAACATAATTCTAACTCTACCTCTTTTCTCTCTCCATTGGTGACTGATATTATTAATTCATTAATTGTATCTATATTATTTCATGTTATTAAGACTTTAGATATTTCTCCTTCATTGTTTGTATATTGGTTGTGAGGTGTGCTTATCCTCTTTAGACAACAATAATAAAAAACCAACTTTATTATGGCTTATTTTAAATTCTCTTCATCATTTATTTCCTAGAACACTTGTTGCACTTGTGATCTCTATATTATGCTATGTTGACATGCCATTTTTTAGTCCCAAAGTTCTTATTTCACGTCGAATTTCTCAACATATTGGTATTAGAGTTGTTAGAGTCTTATTTCAACACATAAAGAGATATAAAATGTCTACTAAGTTTGATATTGAGAAGCTCGACTGAAGCATCAACTGTAGAATATGACAAGTCAAGATGAAAGCCCTCTTGACCCACCAAGGCTACATAAAATATTATTAATAAAGGAGAAAATGTCAAGTACTATGTCTATAGAAGAAAAATAAGAATTAGATAAGAAAGCTTTTAGCAAACTTATGATTGAAATTGGAGTCATTCTTTTTGAAGCAACGTCTATTTATGTTCATGATGACATAAAGTATATTAATCAAAGCTCATCTTGATGAGTTCAATTTCATTTTATTATATTTAAAGAATATTGATGAGAGAGTAAAGGAAAAAGACTATGTAATATTTTTGTTTTGTTTCTTACCACCTAACACTTCTAAGAAACTTTATTATATGGTAGAGATGTTGAGTTCTAAGCCACCAAGGATCAAGAAAGGGGGCTGAATTGATTTATCATTTTTTTTTTAGTGAGTGATTTCTTTCAACATATTCTTCTCACTGTCCTAATGGGCTAACCCTAATAGGCTATGGATATGGATGCACTATTTAATAGTGGTTCAACATTGGCCTATATCCACTCTCTAATAACACTATGTGTCCTTAAATTATACTATATGATGATCTCAATCATAATTATCGATTTCCACGAGTTCAATTCTCTAAAATTTCACTTACGGGTCTAGGAAGCCAACACTATTATTTAACATGATAGCTTTGACATATGATTAATTACATAATCATGATTTAACTCACAAATAAATATAGTAATATCACCGCGATATATCTAGAAGATAGACATTGATAGCTCTAGACTTCTACAACAATAAAAGATAAGGGTGTAGATGTTTTATTATTTATTTTTTTGATGTTTTATCTACAAGCATTGCAACTTAAAGGCTTATTATGAAGCTTAGCTTAAAGATAGATTATAGCTTAAATGCACTCCTTGAGTTAATGTCTTTTCATTCAATGAATAGTTAGTAGAGTAATCTTCTCTTTTCTCTTTAATGCATATGTGAAAAATACTTGGATAAATGAAAAATATTGGAAATAATGAATGTGATCATTTATGATTAATTCTTTTTATTAGAGATCAATCATATTTGTACATAAATCATGTAAAATATTCTTATAGATTTTTTAAGATTTTTAATACTTAGATGTACTTAAAATATGATTAAATTCAAAGTTTACATGAATTTAATGTAACATATCTTTTTATTATTTAAGATATCTTCTAAGGAAACCAAAATGTGAATTCTTTTCTATTTAACATTTTTATCTAATAAGAGTTGTTTCATAAAAATCTAATAAGAATTTAATAATATATGTTATGAACCTAATATTACATGTCTCATAGAAATAGTGATTTTTCATTCAAATCTAGTGAGAGCACACACCATAATGCCACTAACAACAACCATGACACTACCTTTAGAGACCATGTCACCACTTTCAAACACCATGATGCCACCTTTGGAGGAAGTGACATTGACTTAGCCACTCCTCATCACCTATGCCAAAATTGTGCCCAGGACCTACATTTCTCTTGTTATTAGGAGTTATGTTTGGAATGACTTTTCAATTTCCTTTATTTTTTTGTAACTTTTTCTCTTTCCTCTTGGGGCATACAAATAGGCCTAGGGTTCCTTTGTGAAGACTTAGCTTATCTCTTGTTGAAAATTTTCCTCTAGAAGATAGCAAGCACAAGGGATCCATGTCATCATTGTTGTCTCTAGCCATTGTTGTCATGCACGTTACACCTTAGCATACTATCATTCTCTCTCTCTCTCTCTCTCTCTCTCTCTCTCTCTCTCTCTCTCTCTCTCTCTCTCTCTCTCTCTCTCTCTCTCTCTTATTACTTGCGATTATCTCTATAGGTGCCATTGTACACTAGACAACAAGCTGACTAACACTCCTCAAAATGTCGCTAATGTGTGACATGTGCCTTTTGACAAATGCTTGAGTGTCTCATGTGCCTCATCCTACGTGCCAACCACTCGCCTTGTGATATTTGGTGATTATATGTTTTGATTTTATATTATTGTCCCTCGTGTGTGTTTCCACTACCATTGAATTTAACCACATAGGTTTGTGACCAGCCGTGTGAGTTGTCATTTCATTATTTGGGGTACGATTAAGATTTTGAAAGGTGGAGTTTTGTTTATCATGGTGACTTGAAATAGTCCTCTCGCCCTCAATAAAGGAATGGAATACTTTTTCACAATGTCTTAGTTGAACTTAAAGGTTTGTATCCAATTGTGTGTGATTTCTTTTGTGGCATGTTATTTGTCATTAGGGTTCCCTAGATGTTTCACTCATGTCAAACCTAATTATTCCACATAAAAATCTCATCCAAATTTAGTTAAAAAATGTGAGATGTAATTACTTTTTAAATCACAATCTCAATATTTAAAATCACATCATCTATGTTGGTAATGATTTATATAATTTATAATATATATTTAATATTATTTAGAAAATCTTATGTAATGAAATCAATACTTGATTGATTCGATGGTAAAATCGTTCGATCATCTTGAAATAAAATCATAGGAACATAGGTAACTAGGTAAGCTTTTATACTCATATTTTACTTCATTGAAATTTTTTGATTTGCACATTTAAATCAATATTTCTTTGGTTTTTATGATTTTTGTAAATAATAATATTTTGTACGACAACATATAAGATGAGGTATACTCATGATATTATGATTTAACTATTCAAGTTAAATCATGAAGATTTTATACATTAGTTATATTTTCATTTGTATGTCTGAAATCATGACTTATATGCTTCATATATATCATCTTACATATATGTATGATGTAGTTATTTACATTCATATGTGTAAGTATATTCTTGAAGCATAATTCATTCATTTGATTATTCTTAATTGATCTTTGATAGTTTTGTCAATATCAAAAGATATTGTCTTTCCGACTCCAATAATAGCAAACATATCTATCGAATATGTTAAATTTTTTTATTTTTGAAAGAGTTAATTCATAGAGATATTAATATTATTTTGGAAGGATATTAACCCAAAGTTCTTATTAATAGAGGTAGATAAGGAGAAAAGCCATTGAAGAAGCAATTATGAGTTAAGTTATAAATCAAAATTTGGAAACAAATTATGTAATTAATGTCGCAAAAAGGGACATGTGAAGGCTAACTATTATAAAGCCCATGAGAAGGTAGCAAGAAGATTGTAAGGAGTCTAATCGTGTTGAAAGTTCAACACGTGGCACTAATGACAAAACTTATGATTTTGTTCGTTTTGTTCTTACCATCAGATTCTTGGATATAGGTTGTTCATATCATATGACTCGTCATAGAGAGTATTTTTTCACATATGAAGATATATCAATGGTGAAAATTTCTTATTAGTGAATGATGCCTCATGTAAGACAATTGGTATGATTCAATTAGTATTAAAAGAATACTATCTAATATTAGGTATGTTCTTAACTTGAAGAAAATCTCATTTCTTTGGTTACTCTTAAAGTTAATGATTGCAAACATCATATCTCGTGAGGATGTTGACAAATGACTAGTTGTTATAAATGAAGACATTGAATCTCTCCATAAAAATCAGTCTTGAGAGCTAATTGAGACTTTTTAAAGATAGAAAGCCATTAGTTGTAAATGGATCTTCAAGAAGAAAGGAGTCACTCTAAAATATGATGATGTTAGATACAAGGCACAATTATCGTCAAATGTTATAGTCATGTTGTAGGTATTGATTACAATGATATATTTTCTCTTATTATTAAGCATAGCTTTATGTATGTTTTGTTATCTATTAATGCATCATATAATTTAGAGTTAGAATAGATAGATGTTAAAATAGTCATTTTTTATGATAATCTTGAAGAATATATCTATATGTAACAACCTGAAGGTTTTGTTGTTGAAGAAAAAAAATAATGTTTATTTGCTCGAGAAATCTCTATATGACCTTAAACAATCTCCGTGATAGTGGTATAATTGATTTGATGTCTTTATGACACAATATGAATTCTTCCACAATAATTTGATAATTGTGTTTACTTTAAAATGTTGTCAAATGATTTCTTCATTTATCTATTTATGTTGACAACATGTTGATCACAGTAAAAGATATACCTAAAATCAACAAATTAAAAGCTTTGCTCAATAATGAATTTGAGATAAAAGATTTAGGAGCCACCAAAAAAATTCATAAAATGATGATCTCTAGAAATCAGAGTGAAGGTAAGTTATATTTGTCTCAAGCTAAGTACATTGAGAAAGTACTTAAGAATTTTAACATGTGGGATGTTAAGCCTATTCATACTATATTTGCTACTCATTTCAAGTGTTCAAATTTATCACCATAGTGCCCAACAAATAAAAATTTTATGTCACATGTTTTGTACTCTAGTGTAGTATATAGAATGATGTATGTCATGATATAAACTCATCTTGATATATCACATGCAGTCAATGCTGTTAGCTATTATATGACTAATTCTAGTAAAGCACATTGACATGTTGTTGAGTGAGTAATCAGGTACTTGAGGAATACTATTGATACATGTTTACAGTTTGAAATAACAAGTGATACTTCAATTAAATTTGTTGATTCATATTTTACTTGAGATCTTGATAAACAGAGGTCACTAATTGATTATATATTTTTAGTTAATAGATGTGTTGTTAGTTGGAAAGCTTTTTTACAACCTACTATTACACTATCTATTATAAAGGCCGAACTTGTGACACTTATAAAGACATTCAAGGAAGCTATATGGTTGAGAGGTTTATTATGTGAATTATGTTTATGTCAAACTTCTATTATTATCTATTGTGATAGTTAAAGTGTCATTCATTTGGCTAAAGATCATATGTATCACAAAAAGACATCATATTGATGTTCAATATCATTTCACCCATGATATAATTTTCAAAGGTGAAATTAATGTGTACAAGATTTGTATTGAAGACAATCAGGTTGACATGTTAACAAAGCATCTTCTTATTTCTAAGTTTCAACATTATTTGAACATGATCAGAGTTCACAACACCTATAATTAACCACTCATTTTTGTAAGAATGTAACTTTATTCCCTTTGTTGGAGTTATGCAGAGTTGATATAATTTTTAATATGAAGCTTTGAAGATCATTGTGATGTCCAAGTCAAGGTGAAGATTCGTCAAAGTGACTTGGTCATTCTTCTCTTGTAATGACTATGTGGGCCATATCTCACCTTTTTGGCTTTCACTTATGATTTTTTGTATCTAGAAAATAGTCTAACCTCATTTCTTTAATATGTATTTAAAGGAAACTCAAGAAGAGAGAAAGATTGAGAAGAATAGAGACAAATTTAGGACATGGGAAATCCTTTTGCTTTTTGGCCGCAACAACATGATTTCAACTCCACCTCTTGTCTCTCCTCACTAGTGGCTAGTATTATTGCTTCATTAATTGTATCTATGCTTATACCATGTTACTCACACAATTGATATTTATCATTCTCTATTTGTTTACTAGTCGTGAGGTGTATTCATCCTCCTTAAATCACAATAAAAAAGTCCTACTATATTATAGCCTATTTTACATTCTCTTCATCATTTATTACTTAGAACATTTGCTGCACCTATGTTCTCTATATATTATTTTGCATTGACATGACCTTTCTAGGCCCATTTCGATCTTATTCCATGCTCCATTTTTCAATAGGGTTTAGTTTTAGGAGTCAATAATAATGTTAATATTTAGAGTGTTAAGGATATTAATATATGATATTCTTGTTGCAATGATGCATGCAAAATTATATTGAGTGATAAATGGTACATTTGCTTACTATAAGATTATGAGGGAGTTTCTATCATGATTTTGTTAGGCCCACTATAACCTCAATATAGAGTTGAATGTAGTATAAAAAGAAGGCCAAATAACAAGAGGGTTAGCTGTTGATTTGTCAAGGGGTTGTAAGAACTTTAAGGATCCTAATTATTTTCAGACCTTTTTTAGTAAATTTAAATATGGTGAGTTGAGGATGTTCTTGAATCAACTCTCATAGTGATGCTAGGGTTTTCAACAAAAACCTTCCCCTTTTTCCCTATTATCATGTGATATTTTTTATTTTTCTTTTTATTCCAAGTATTTTCTCTAATGATTTCTCTCTTTCTCCCCATTTCTTTGGATCAGATCTCTATCGATTTAGTATCAAAGTCATGACACTTAGAAATAGTGAATGAGGCACAAGAATCTAGAGAATGATGTTGAAAAAATAAAGGAGAGCCTTCATTGAGTTTCAATGCTAAGGGTGAAGTTATAGAAAATTGCAATGTTAGAGAATAAAATTAAAGAGCTGACACAATGGTATAACTCACACATCAATACAACAACACTCAGTCACAAGATGAGGTGAGAGATATAATAATATGATCACAAGTCAATAATGATTACTTGCAATTAGAAAACTTGTCGATTGGAGATGTCACTCATCAGTAAAATAAAAGGATACTCATATAGTCACATTTTTAGATACAAGGAATCAACAAACATGATCTGTTGAAGACGTGTAGGTTTAATTTGAATGACATGACATTGGTATGGGAATCATCATCCAAAAATTTCAACCTTAATGATTTTCTCTGATTCCACAAGTATGCAACTTGTTATGTTCATGGAACTAATATGTGGCTCCAACCTACCTGAAATTTTGTTCACAAATTATTATCACCCTTTTCTTCAAAATATTACTCAATACAATAAGGTGTCTGCAAAGGGGACTAAGCCATGCATATCATGCCAAAGATAAGCTATTTAATCATTCAACTTGGTAATCACAAGGATAGGGAATATTAGATATAATTATTGTATGAGTTTGTCAAGTCTTAGTTAATGGGATTGCCATATCTTGGTCTATGACTTTTCCTTAGGTTGGGTCACTTTTATGGGCTAGCCCTATTTAGTCCTTGTTATTTTATGTCCTTGCAACATTATATAAGGGCGATTCTAGGCTTCACTATATGATCCATCTGAGGCTATATACCTCTCTCTACAAGCTTAAGATCATATTCTGATGAGATGGGATAGCTATATATCTTCAGCGGATACTAATATATATCATTAATGCGCCAATGGCGAATTGAGGTTTCTCCCCAAAAGCTCCAAGTCTCTCTCTCTCTCTCTCTCTCTCTCTCTCTCTCTCTCTCTGTGTACAATTAGCCGGGTGGGTATTTCTCAGAGGCATTATTCACTGGAAAACAGCCACCCCACCGTCCCATCCGCAAGCGGCGACGACGCCGTCAACGGCGGGATGGAAGGCCACGTCGACGCAGGCGTCCCCGAAGGCGTCCATCTTCCTGAGGAGCTCCGAGGAGCGGAAGCTGTAGAGGTAGACGGCGCCGTCCGCCGAGCCGGAGCCCAGAACGTTTCCGTCGGCACTGAAGTCGCACTTGACTGGAAATCCCGAGACCCAGTGCCCTTCGAACCTCCTGTACCTATCTAGCTTGAAGGGCGCCTTCCCCGAGAATATCGCCACGTAGTTACCGTTCGACTGCGCCACGAAGCATGACTCCCATGGATGGTACCTCACGCATGGGCAAGTATAAGCCTCCACATAAACCTGAAATAAAAATAGCCATATATATTAACATGATTGGCAGAAAGTAAATAATTGGTCATAGAAAACGCCGGGTCCATAGCTCAGTGGTAGAGCATTTGACTGCAGATCAAGAGGTCACCGGTTCGAACCCGGTTGGGCCCTAAAACTGCACTTTTTAGTTTAATGGAATTTTAAAGCAGGATTAAATAATACCTGGAAAATAGGATTTATTTAATGAGGTGAGTGGGCAATAGCCACGATGCTAATTTCCCTTCTGGTAAGGGTGAACTCCTTTCCTCTCCACAAAAAAACTAGCATTTTAGTTTTTTTACCATTAAAAAAGAAAATAGAAGAAAAAAACGTAAACTACCATGAACCTAGATAAAAATATTATCAAGTATCTCAAGTAGGATCCATAAATTTGTGGGAGTTGGGCGGCAGAGGTGATGACAATTTCATGCAATCTATTCTATAATAACAGTGGACTTTTTTTTTGGCGTTCGTATCAGTTTATGTAGGATGATAAAAAAAGTCAACTCCTGAACTAATTTCTTGAATGATGCAACTGTACACACTGAGGAAACAAAGATAGATTTCATTTTTTTTCTTGGAGAAGGACAGAGCAGCTCTACACCACCAGCAATAGATTACAGTTTTAAATCCGTCACTCACAATCCAGAAAAAGATCATCCAAGCAACCAACGCTTGGACCAGGTGAACACTTCAGCGATTTGAAACCAATTACACAAGGTCAAACCAATCACCACATAGAAATTATGTTTTATTTTCAGTTCAAGTTTCTTGAAGAAAATGAAAAACGGAGAGCACCATCAGATGACAAGAATCAATATCCACTGAAATTTCTGTTAGACAACAAGGTTTCTGGGAGATGGCAATTATGGAAAGAAGTGTTTAGAAGTTTCTAAGAGTGGATATAACCAGAAAAGAGAAAAAAAGGATTCTTCGCATCTAGCCCCAAAAAGAAAGAAGCCCAACAAAAAAAAACGAGAAAAGTAAGAGAAGAAGAACACTATATATTAAACTATGCGATATTAGAATATATATATATATATATTAAATGAGACGGGTGGGCAGTGGACACAATGTCAATTCCATGTCGTTTGATGAATTATATTTCCTTCATAGAGAAACCTGGGTTTCAGTTTTCTCTTACTCTAAGAAAACGCAAAAGAGAAGAATACAAATATATGTGAAGTTCCGCAAAGCTAGGCAAAAATACTTAGAGCCATCAGCAAGAAAGACAATAAACGACAGAATTCTAGACGAAGTCGATTACCTGATTTGATAATGGAACTTGTCTCGACACATCCCACACAATGATTGAGTTCTCGCTGGCATTTCTTTGGGAGACGTCACTGGAGGAAATGAAGTGCCTGCCATCAGAGCTGAAGTCAACGTCAAGTATAGGGCCAAGGGGTTTAATATACTCCTGGGCTACATTCCCGGTCCTTATATCCCAGAGCCGGAGGGAGCCCTTGAAGCCACCTGAAAGAAAGAGATTGGGGTTATCCGGGTGGAACTTGATGACGTCCACTACTTGATCCTCCTTGAAAACCTGTTCTTCCACCCCCCTGTTGACGTCAACCATCCGAGAACAGCAGTCATACCCACATGAAAGCAAGGACAACCCTCTTGGAGACCATCTCACATCCTTCACTGCAGCAGTGTGATGGGTAAGGACGCGTGCCCTCTGATTCTCTTGACTCCATACGTTCCACACACAGACAGTCTGATCCATGCCAGCAGAAGCAAGGAGATGGGCTGCAGCCATTTTCATCACACATCATGTTAGAAATGGAAAGTGAGCAGATCCCACAACAATATATAATGAAAAAGAGAGCATTAATAAGCGCGAGTTAGGAATGTTTTGCAACACAAGATATCCAGCCACTCCCTGGTCTTGTCTCATGTGCCCCCCCATTGAACCTCGGTAGTCGAGGAACTTTCCTTCTGAAGAAAACTTTCTTGTCTCTCCGTCCAGACCGCCCAGAGGGGGTTCCACGAGGGATAGGAAACAAAATCCTATGATCAACTTTCCATAATAGAAAAAAATATGGCATCTAACAAGCAACTACCCACCTCCTTATTAACAATCCTCAACATTTTCAGTCTTAAGGGAAAGAAAAATGTCGTTCCATGATTTTACTAATCCCCTATTGGAGATCGATATTCCAGACAGCTAGAATGTGAAATATCCGAGTGGTTGGTAGATTGCAAGCTATGCCACTAATAGATCATCAGTAATGAAACCAACAAAATGCTCTCTTGAAAGGTTCACCCACAAGCATCTAACAGATAGTTGACCCTGACAAAAACAGGCTTATTATAGCTATGTCGCCATAGTTCATTTTGCCTAAGTGACCGGACACTGTTATGCTTTGAATTGCAGAACATCGCAAGCTGGCAAGAACTTCAATTCTCTATCTACAAAAATGGAATATTGAACCGTACATTGAGAATTAAAGCAATGTCCTTCACAGTAATGAACTATCTTTAATAAAGTCACGTGCAAAGAAACACAATTTTCAGGCACCAAGACAAACACTTTATTCAAGAACCATTATCATCAGTGGCATCAGAGTCATTATTGTCAAGTCTCGTCCATTTAATTTAAGGCTATCAATAATTTGGTGTCTAAGACCCGAAAAAATAACAGGGCACCAGAATTCATAGCTATAGAAAATAGAAAGTTGGGGAAAGAAACTTCATAATTAAGGCAATTCAGAATCACTTGAATTGTCGAGATAATAGAAAGTCAAATAATAGAAGATCTAGAATGAACATATATGCACAAACACGAGGAATCGAGCACAAAAAAATGGAAAAAGGACTAAATTAAAGCAACCAGTAACAGAAATAAAATAACGTAATATTGTGAAATATTTAATAAAGATGATCAATTAATCATAAGCATTATCCAGTGTCCACCACATTTGATGTCAGACATGTCAACAACCCAGAAATTGCTAGCAGAAAAAGAGAGATACGCTCAACCTGAAGGAATCCTATAAAGTATACAAATGACACAAGCGGGCAAGTAATACCATTATTATACTTTAATAAAAAAATTCGTTCGCCCAATCGATAAAATTCCGTACAAATATTAATATCATGAAAAAAAACACAAATCAGCTAGATAGACAAAAACTATGAGGAACAACGACAATTGATATTCGAGTAGTTAAGGGATTCAGCGAGAAAAGAAAAACAATATCATTTCAAAATAAAAAATCAAAGAAAAAGTAATATGAGACGACATAAAAAAATTTACTAACCATGACTACGGGACCACTGTACAGCATTGACCGCCTTTTTGTGGCCACTTAGTGCAATAGTGGGTTTCCTGGATTCTTTGTCGTATCTCACATTTTCCTTCACTTGATCCCTCAATATTGGTAACGCATTATGTGGTACGTCTAAATCCGAGATGCTTCTAACCTCTGGAGCCAGTGGAAAAAGGTATCAGCAGGACATATGGAAAATATAGGAATAAAAGAAAAACAAGATATATTAAAAAAATATATCAGTAATATCGCAAGTTAGTGAAATTACAAATGGGGAAAGTAAAAGAGGAAACATATAGTACATTCCCATCAAAAAGAAAGTAGTACGTCCCGCAAAAAATCGGATTCAGCATAATATGACATATAGAACATAACAGAGAAAGCAACCTAAATCTAGTCCAAAGTAAGATGGGCATGAGTCATCAAAACATGCACGAAAAAATGATTCTACACATGGGCATAATGAAAAATAAATGATTCCTTCGCCTTGGTTCAATAGAATTGAGGACTGGATGTGCATTTTTATCTTTTTGTCATTCTTATGAATGAATGGATTGTATTTATTCTGCATAAGAATATATTTACTATTTTCAGGCAAAGTCTATGAGAAAAACAACGCAAACAAGATAAAAGAGTACAATTAGATAAGCACGAAGACAAGAAAATACAGTATAATACATAAATTTCTGGGCAATGAAAGAACTAGAATAAAACTAAGGACAGCGTATTACATAAATTTCTGTGCAATGATAGAACTAGAAAAAAATTAAGGACATCAAATCTATGGAAGAGGTTTAAGACAGTCGTAACACGTGGAGAAGACCCACGAAAGTACGAATCCGGGAGCAAATGGCACATATTAAGAGACCTGGTAACCATTCTTGTGAAACTCTAAAGGAAGAGAACAAAGATAATATTGGATAAAGGCAGAGAGTAAAAATATGAACCGAGATCCATGTTCCATAGCCCCAATAAATTAGAATGTTTTCGATGATAACGACGAACAACAGGACAGGTCAAGCATGAAGCAGTTAAGTGGATAGTAAAATGTCTGTGCTTGAAATTTTCTCCACTAAGAGTACCTGAACAATAAAAACTTCAAAAAAATTGTTCGTCGGAAAGCCTTTGATAGAATTCACAGTCTACTAAGAAAGATGTGAAACTTACGCTCCTGGTTCTAAAATCAAACTAGGACATGTCAAACAAATGAGGGCAATACAAAAAAGACGATAACAAAACAGAGGAGAGTAAGGAGAGAAGCCAGAAAACCAGGGGTCATGACCGACGTGCTAACTGGAGTATTGAGCTCGGTGACTCCAGAAGAAGACGATGCCTCTGCCGCCAGGCGCGCCCTCTCCCTCTTAGAAACGTACCTACCCTCCGCCGAGACAAGCCCACTAGGAGCACAGGCGCCGCCAAATTCCCGACGGTGTACCGCCGAAGGAGGCAACACTGGCTGAGGATAGCCTTCCGACCGGACCCGCTTCGCAGCCGGACCAACGGTCGTGCCCTCGTCCTCTTCGTCGGACGGAGCCCCGTAAGCCCCGCGGAGGAGATCCATGGCAGCAGAGGACCTTCTGGGGCTCGTATGTCAAAAGGTCCGGCTCTTACCGACTATCCGAGACAAGTCGGTTCGGTTCCGTTACGGAAGCTGAGAAGAAAAAACTAGCCGTTAGACCCGTTAATTTCGGATCCCCTGACTCTCTACGCGGCCCAATAATAATTTGGGCCGTTACCTTTTAGTGGAATAGCACCCGATAACGTGGGCCAAAAATGCGACTTGCCCGAGCCCTTGGTTTTCGGCCCGTTATTCATCTGGTTTGGTGGCCCACTTGGACGAAATCTGGGCTGGCTAGGAGTCACCGACCGAGCTCGGGCTCTGCCAGCAGATGAAAAAGGTCAACCCCCACTACTTTTCCTCTTTCGTCCACTGTTGAATGCACACGTCAACCGCCGTCTCCGGGTAGAAGAAAGGCGGACTCCTGGGTAGGTGCCCATCATTGCACCCTCCTCGGTCAACCGTTGCATTTTTTTTCTTTTTATTTTCCGATAATGCTTATCGCACTTTTATTTATTTATTTATATTAATTAATGATAATTGCCATTATAATATAGGATCCGAGCCGTCGGAGTCAAAGAGAGCACGATGGCACCTCAGCTCGGTTGAGACGTCGCCTCGGGGGCGCGGGCCCGTCCACGTGGAGGGATTCCCTCGGTTTTTGGCCGTTCGACTGAGTTATTACGCGGAATCGAGCGGGCCGATTTGGAGAAAAAAATATTATAATATTTAATTAAACAGATATGATCGGGAAAATTCTGTTTGGGATAAGAAAAAGGCGTACGGAAGCGATTTTTTCGGTTTTTAATTATTTAATTTATATTTTAAAGCTTTAAAAATATCTCACTCGGCGACCGCTCTTATTTTTTTTGTCTTCTTCCCGGCGACCGGATTCACGTTGATCGCCGACGAACCAGGGACGGAAACGTGATTGGCGTCCTGTGCGTGGGCGGGGACCACGTGCGTGCCGTCAAGGGCCGTTCGGAGGTCGTTCTCATTGGCTGCCTTTTAAACGCTGGCCATGTGACTTGACGGCCACCGTCTCGTGGCCGTTAAATTAGGGAGAGAAATGACCATATTAGACGTCGGTGGCGTTGATCTTTCTTACCCTCTAAGCGCTTCCCAGGTGGCAGATGCCTCGAAGGAGATCGCTCACCTTCTCTCCTAACTTATCCCCCGCCGGCGCCGGCGCCGCCGCCACTGTTCTAAAAATAAATGGTATAAATACTTATTTTGGAATGGAGATATTACAATAAAGTAAAAGGAGAAAAAAAAGTTGCTCAGACGTCAACTCCTCTCTTTCTCTCTCTATCTGTGTATCTACAGGTGCGCTGGTCATGACGCGAGCCGGGCTTTCGCGGGGGGTGTCTGGCGGCGCTGCTCCGCCGTGGTCTTCGACTCCAGCGAGAAGATCCCTCCAGCGAGCTGGCGGCGGGAAGGATCCATGGAGATCGGAGGGCGGAGAGCCGGTTCAGAGAAGCGGGAGCAGCAGCTGGGACAGGGAGAGGAGGGACAGAGAAGCGATGGCCAGGGGCGTCGCCGCCGCTTCCCGGCCGGCGGCGCCGCCGTTAAACAAGAATCCCCCCTGGTAGATAATCGGGTCGTTGCCTGCGCTGCCCCCAACTGGCGCCGCCTGCTGGTTCATCCCCGCCGATTTCTGGCTGCCGAGCAGAAGAACAAACACCAAGAGATGAACAGAGAGGAACAGTCAGTAGTGATTAAATGCCCCCATTTATAACAGCCATCGGAACTTGAACGGCTTCAATGGCGGCAGAGGCACCAGCATTTCAGACCAGCCAGCAGTAGCCTCCTCCTCCTCCGGCAAAGCCCGGCTCAATGGCCAATGAATGAGGGAGAGATCGGCGGCTGAGGCATCACTGTCAACCATCGCCATCGCCATCGCCCCACTCACAGACAAGATTAGAAGCTACTCTACTGGTTGGTTAATGGCGGAGATTATTAGAGTCAGAAGAAGGGTCTCACCTGGCGGTGGTGGGGCAGAAGGTGATGAGATAGCTGGTGCCGCCGGGGCAGGTGAAGGTGCTGGTGCCGTCGTCGTAGGCGTAGCTGTAGGCTCGGGGGCAGGCGTTCTTGAAAAATTGGGAGTAGGAGGAGGGGCGGCAGGTGTTGGGGTTGGCGAAGGAGCCGCTGCAGCAGTACTCGGGCTTGCCGAAGGCCTCGCAGGCGCTGCGGCAGGCCACGCCTTCGCCGCTGGCCTGAACCTTCAGCTCCGACGGGCACGCGCCGTTGAGGTCCACGACGCAGCCGGTGGCGCTGCAGCTGTTGTTCCCCCCGCCACCGGTGGAGACCCCCTGGGGCGCCACCAGCACCGGCAGGTTGTACCCGTCGACGAGGCTCACGTCGAAGAAGTCCCTGCCGCCGCCCCCGGTAAGAGTGAACTCCGCCAGTGTGGCCGGCGGCGAGGCGCCGCTGCCGGAGCACTCCACCTTGCCCGTGCCGCAGTCGGCAGTTGCGCAGGAGAACTTGCCGGATGTGGGCTCGGAGGTGCAGAGAGTGCGGGCCCAGAAACGGCCGGACCAGCCTGTCGGCGCCGGGAGGGACCTAGACTCGCCATTGTTGAGGGAAAACCCCGTCGTGGGCAGCGGCGGGGAGCCGGCGCCGGAGAGGATCCCCGGCCAGACCGTCTGCTCGCAGTTGTTGGTGAAGGTGAATGTCGCCGGCAGAACTCCTGTGGAAAACCCAGAAAGAAAAATGTGTGCAGAGAGATTCAGAGGCCGTCCGTCTCGCCATTAGCGACCGACTTGGCTGCTGTATGTACATTTTACTCCTCCATCCTTACCTGATGCGAGGAGAAGAAGGAACAGGACGACCAACGCCGCCGCCGCCGATCCTCCCCCCATTTGAAGAAGACGACCCTCAGCCGGCGGCAGAGGACCCTCCGCACCACCAGTGGCGGCAAGATCGAGGTGCGGCGGGGGAACAGGGAGGATTCGAGCCGAGAGTGGTTTATAGAAAGAGAAAGAGGGCAAGGTAACGACAGAGGAAGATGATGGCTGTGGACCCCCTCCCCCTAAACTGATCACAAACAACTAGAACGACCCTCTCCTCCTTTCGATTCATCCACCGCCATTAAAGCGCAAGGAAGAACTGTACAAAACGCTAAATCATGAAAGAATTCTTTTTTAAGCGGCATTTAATTTGGAAGATCTGGCATGCTCTGACAAAATTCGATACTTTTCTTTAATTTTACACATAAAAGATATATTTTCAAAACAATAATATCTCCGACCCGAAGTTCGAAAGTATGATTAGATTTCGCAAACTCGATCAACCCACCAAACAATTACACGTCTCCTTTGAGGAAAACCGATCGACGAATCACGTGGAGATGGAGATGGACTCTCCGACGTAGATGGCCGTGCCGAAATGCCGTGGTTGTCCGCCGCCGGCAGCTGTCGGCCGAACGCAGCACGTGGCCTGTCGATTTCCCCGCGGCGCCGCCTCTGCCGCTCCGAGGAGGAAGGAGAGGAGGGCGGTTCACCGGTCCTCGGCGTTGGCCAGCGGTCCAGAACCGGTCCATCATGTTGATGTGCTTTTCACCCAGTTGAGCTAGTGGACCGGCCCATTTGGCGTTCCCAGTCGGATCAGACGGTCCAACTAGACGATTTCCGATCAGACTGACGACGCATTTGGTCAATGATTCGCAATGTTAGCCCAAATTGGGTTTAAGATGCCGTCTTAGTGTGATAATTTTTCTGAGTTTGAAGTTTCGAAGTTAATTAAATAAAAAAATCAACTGGACTAAAAATAATTTTAAATATAGTCTCAAAAAAATGAAACAGAGATCATTTATTTAGGTTCCCCTATAAAGTAAAAGTTCAAATAGTAATTATCATGTCTTTTTTTGCTAGATATCCAAAAAGGTTGTAATAGAATTTTAAGTTGATAAAATAAAAGTGACAAATTGTGACCCAATTTATGTAATTATATCTGATTTTATCAATTAAAAATAATTTATAACTTTGACCATCTAACTAATTTTTTTTAAATATGACATAGATAGAAGAATTGTCTAATGAAAAATTGAAAACCACATCAAAATTAAAAATACTAAAATAATTATGATTTCAATAAGTTTTATGATTATTTTTTATATTTTTTAAGATATATGTGTTGAGGCATTAACTACAATTAACCACCCTAGAGGCAAGCGGGACTTGAGAAGGCACAACGTCAATAATGACCATATTGGTCTAGTGACATACTTTACCAAAATGACTTAAAGATATGATGGGGGGGGGAGGTGGAAAAAGAGGATGGTACACCAACTAAAGAGACCAAGACAACAAAGGATACCCTACCAAATTCACAAGTAAGGCCCATGTTAACCTCATTGTCCACTTAGACATCCCCGATTGATTGGAAGGCAACAAGTAGAGGGGATGACAATGGGTTTTATAAATCAACCCTTGAACCATTGATGAAGGGAGGAAAAAGTAAATGGAGAATAACACTCTAGAATCAGCCAACCCCACTGAATAGCTCATGATTGGGCTGTCCTTGTGTCCCCCCTTTCTCTTTCTATGTGTTATCCCCATCACTCACATCTTAGCATCTTTGTACTCTAGGCCCCTAAATTTAGCAAGAAACATCTCTCCCACCTTTAGTCAAAGGGCTAGTATAAATATCCGAGTTCATATTAAAGTGAAATAAGTGCCACTCTAATCCTCGATCATTTTCATAGGTTCCAAATTACTTGAAGCAAAAGTTGACTATATTGAGAAAGATATAATTGACCTAAAGACTTAGGTCACCAAAGATTTGGCCATATACTTTGATGTCTTATAAGAACTCGAGGCCAACCAAGCCTTATTACAATAGTAGTTGGTTATCACAAATCACCTCCTCAGGACCTCCACCACTTAACCTTACTTTTTGACGAATTGGAGACAGCACCAGCTACATCAACATCAGACAACAATTAGACTATCTTGGCATCTAGTCACCTAGATTTACATTACAGTGACTTGGGTGCCCAATACGTAAGATCCTAATTAGACAATTGAACTAGATAGTACATTGACCCACCTCTCTTCTTCGAGGATAACTCTAAAGGTGAAGATATTAAATTGAGCTAAAAAAAATGATAGCCGCCATCCTTCTAGTCAAAGCAAAGCTAAACACTCTAGTGCAATTGAGATCTTCTAGCAAATGCTAGCCGTAGAACTCTAATCAATAGTGAACCCCACCCCCATATCAATCTCTTGTGAATGAATCAAAGCCCCTTAGCCTTATCCAACCACCATCATGCCAACTCCCTAACCTTATAAGATCAACAGTATTACTTAAAATTCGTCACATAGATCCTAGAGTGTTACAAGAATGACATCTACTTCTCTTACAATAATAATTTTTTCTTAGGCCACTAATATTGTCGTGAGATCTAATAATGACACTCCCAAACCTACAAAGTCATAAGTTTTTATCATTTGTAAGTGTCTCTCAACTTCTTAATAGACCATTCTTTGACGTATGCCTTCAAGTTCTAAGGAAGCATTGTGGGTAACCCCATCTTCTCTTGTAGGCCAACACAAGTATCACACACAACTTCATCATCCAATGACTCTTTCAACATTTCTAATTCTCAATTGTCACTACCCTCACATATTACATGATCACTAGAACTAGAGAAAAAGTTAAAACTTTAACATTGGTAAGAGAATCACAATAAAGATATAGTCTACCACCATCTAAGATAACTTCATTGTCATTCCTCTAGCCAATGTTGATGTTGTTCTCGAGTTGTGGTAATTTATTCCATAGAAGAAGATCAACATCGACTTAGAAGATTTAATCATATCGATTGTCAAAGGTATAAAGAGGGTAACACTTTAGGATGAGCCCCTAGAGCTATATAAATTTTATGGCCTTTAAGCCCTAATGGGTAACATGAAGACTAAAGATTTACGCTTTGAAATTCACCAAGTCATAACGACTAACAAACTAATGATTATGCATCACTTGAAGAGAAGCTTCAACATACATCCTTAGAACCATTCTCTGACCCCACTGACCTTCTGCTACCATTATCAATTGATCGCCACATTTCACTATAATCAAGAGTTCAATTAGTTCATAATTGAGCCTTTCATATATCCCTATTATTAAAAAAAAATTGAATACTTAGTGTAAAAGATATTATAGACATGAGTACTTCAACACTAAACTAATCCTCTCTCGAGCCCAACACTACAACCTATAAGGACATGTTGTGATGTTTCTATATTGACTCCTAAGCTCTCAACTATTTCACAATCTTGGATTAGTTTTCACTTCTCATCATAAAAAAACTCTTATATGAGTTATATGAAACTCAAATCTTCTCCAAGTTAAATCTTTAGTTTGAGCACCGCCAAATCTATGCTCACGTCGATGACATTTTGAAGACTACTTTGTAAATGCATGAAAGGCATTATAAGTTTCTATCAAAAAATGTCATGGGTATTTTTTATCTTTTACATGTAAGGGTTAGTCTTTATATAAGTGATGATGTACCTTAAAGGTCAGTTCTTATATAAGTGATAATGTACCTTATAGTTTAGTAAATTTGTAAGAGCTTGTGATCGATGATCGGCTTTAATCTAATAGTTTGTTGTGCTCCCCATCTCCCATTTGTGAGAGGTTTTCTCTCTATCTTTTGACATATCTATTTACTTCATTGTATTAGAGATAGAATATCAATTCTTTTCCTTTGTTCCACCTCATCTAGAGGAGTAGAGGAGAAATTTCCCTCTCTATTTTGTGTTCTCCTTCCCCATTGATGTTACATAGTGAGGTGTTTCCAATTTTATGTTGATTTGCCTATTTTATCATATATCCATACCCTTGATCCATTATTGATCTACCTATTTTTCTGACATGGTATCAGAGACAAGTTCTTAATTGAAACCTACATTATAGTTTTGTTCAAGATATTGTTTCCATCCTTTAATTATTAGTTGTAATAGTCACCAACGTCACCTCTAAGGTTCCTTTTAAACCTTAGGGTTTGTCCTCTATCTAATAAAGCATAACATTAAGAACTCGTGTTTATCTAGGGTTTCATTTTGTTTAGTTTTGTCATAATTTCAAGCGAGTTAATAGTCTAAACATTATCACTATTTTAGCCACCTAGGGCTTTGAGGAGCTTGACTCTAAAAGTCTCAAGTTGTCTGAGGTGAAGCGTAAAGATCCTAAAGCTTCTATAGTGACATGATAGTAACCACAATAGAGCTTGAGCAAAACAAATGTATTGATGGGGTAGTCATTATTTGCGATAATAATGAGTCTACAAGAACGTGGTCAAGTATTTTTTATGGCTTATAACTTAATACATTAATACTTGAGATAATGACATGACAATGAAATTATAAAATATTTGTCGAATGACATAAAAGATGCTTATTTTTTATGGCACCTCTTCATATGTCGAGATTAATATATGAGTTAGTCTTAGAACTTAACTTCTACCCATTGTTGATGTAGCAAGAGTCACATCAACCTTCAAGGTTTAGCACACTCAATAGGTATTTTGTAAACTTTTATTTTCTTTTGTGAGATTGTTTAGTTATGGAGCTAGAGAGCTCCGATTAGCAACCAAAAAAAGAATTGTCATGAAGGTTGTAGAAACAAGAGTGTGTTGAATGTTCAAGGAGGTAGAAAAAGCATTGAAAGGAACAAAGACTACATATATTTAGGCATTGAAGTCAAAAGGAAGAAAAAAAAAACTTATAAGAGTCTATTAAGATCTAATAGTTTGATTCTTCATAAAAGATTATAGATTTTGATTTAAATGACTAATACTTCTAATGAAGATTAGAGATCTAAAAGGCAAGACATTAAAGGTGCAACATAAATAGTTTGAAGAGTCAAATAAAAGTAGTAGTCCATTTGAAGTGACATGCTTAACTATGTTATCTAAGGTTTTTTAATCTTTATTTATTGCTTGATGAAGTAGTGCCTGAGTGACGTACTACTAGGGTCAACTAGGATTTAATCCCTATTTATTACATGGAGCAATAGTGTTTGAGTGACATGAGTTAGTGTTAGTGAAGAGGCTAACCAAGCTTTGCTACAATAGAGAGTCATATTTTACTTCTTTTGATGAACATTTATTTTAGAACTTGAAGGTTACATATTTATTCAAAATGAAATTTTCTTGAAGTTCATCTTACAAGTGATGTCAAAAAATGTCAAAGATATGTTTTATCTTTTACATGTAAGGGGCAGTTTGTGACCTTATGGTTTAGTGAGTTTATGAGAGTTCATGACCTAAGGTTGACTATGGTTCGACCATCTGTTATGCTCCCCTCTCTTCCCTTTAGAGGAGGTTTTCTCTCTATCTTATGTTGTATCTTTGTTATCTTTGTGTTTTCTCTATTATATTAAAGATGGCTTGTCAATTTTTTTCTTATGTTTTACTTCATCTAAAGGAGTAAATGACAAATTTCCTCTTTATTTTGTGTTTTCTTTCCCCATAGATGTGTCATGGTGATGTATTCTTAACCTCATGTTGATATAATTATTTTATTATATGTCATATCTTTGATCCACTATTAGTATATAGTCACGATTTTATTTAACAATTCCTGTTTATGTCAATTGGCTTATCCAACACATTAGTCACATTTTAGTAGTTAATGAACCAACTTTTTTATCAATTCCTCTACCACTTTGTTCTTTTTTTTTGACATAATTACTTACACTATAGTCTTTAAGAGCATGAAGATCATATGTTTCCTGTGTTATCCATTTTCTAGGTGAATTATATTTATGTCCACCCAAAAAAATACTTGTAGGGTCTTTTAAATCACTTACCTTGACCATTGAGTCTACACATAAAGTGTGCCCATAGACCACAAGAAGGTTGAAGTCATGTTAAATTAGCTCATTTGAGTTAACTTGCAAGTACTAAGGGGCTTCTTTAACCTCACTAGATATTACTAATATTTCATCTATAACATATACTCAAGCCAGATAAATACATGAACTAATAAACATTGACATGACATCTAATTTTAGCTTGATGACCTCATCTTACTCTACTTGTGGCCCTACTAGTAAAACTTGTTTGCATGACGGCCATGCAAGAACTCATTCTTTGGGCCAATTAATGTCTTGGAAAGAATTGGGTTAGTGGCCTACAAGTTAGATGTACTACTGTTGTCTAACATCTACTTAGTGTTTCATATTTTGCAATTGAAATGTGTTATAACACAATTATCACCACCACCTCAAGCTTATTATAACTAAATGAGGACTTGTCTGGGTCATTCTATTGGTGATTGTGCAGATCGTCTATCATAGGACATCTAGGCCCAAGGTTCTCATTGAGTGGAAAGACATACCTATATCATAAGCCATGTGAAAATCTATATGTAATATTTTCCTCTAGTTTGTAGATTTTCATTTTACAAATAGGGTGACTCTTCTAAGAGTGAGTATTGTTGAGACATTAGTTTCAATTATCCACCTACAAAGTAAGTGAGACCCTCCAAGGTATGATGTCAATAATGACCACATTAGTCTAACAACATAGTTTACCAAAATGACTCGTGGATATGATGGGGGTAAAAGAGGATGGCTCACCAACCAAGGAGACTATGGTAATGAAGGATAGTCTTTTGAATTAATATGTAAGGCTCGTTTTGACACCAATGCTCATTCATGTGACATTGACCAATTAAAAGGTGACATGTAGAGGGGATAATAACATGTTCTATAAATCAACTCTTAAATCATTGAAGGAGGGGGAGGAGAAGTAGATGGAGATTGTCATTCTAGAATTAGCTAATCCTACTAAATAGCTCACAAGTAGGTCGTCCTTGTATCCCTCCCCCCCTTTCTCTCTTAATGTGTCATCCCCATCACCCACCTCTCGACATCTCGATATTTCTAGTCTTTAAATTCAACAAGAAGCATTTCTCTCACCTCTAGTCGAAGCGCTAGTTTGTTACTTGGGTTTCAATCAATGTGTTAATTCCTACATAGTATGAATCATTAAACTCAAAAAAGCTAAAAATAGGTGATTCAACCTTATCATAAAAAGAGATATTTTCTAAATTAGGATAAAAAATTAAAAAAATCATACTATAGTGGCTACTTTAAATAGAAAATTTTTCCCCACCTCTTCTCAAAATTTTTAAGATCTAATTGATTCAAGCAACACATGCACTTCATCATACTAACTCTTCTCAAATCATTCAACTTATGTCACATCAAATAACAAATTGAAGATGTTAGTAACCTTGTTCTAGTTTGATTGCCTAGTTTTATCATAATTATTATATGTAAACATTGATTATCATGTGTATAATAAGAATGTAATCATATGGGTCATTGAGGCACACATAACATATATGTACTATGAAGATTTAGGACTATTAGGGCTCTATGTGGGTTGGTCACATACTTGTAGAGCTTTGTCATGTAAATGATTTTTGATCTAAATAAAATCAAATATATTCTGATAAAATAGTGAAAAATAAGGTAGTTTCCTTAGAAGTGAATGTAACCTAAAAGATTTTGATTGAGTCACTCAAAAAAATTTGTGACTATATTATTATTATTTATTTATATTTTATATATTAACTTTAAAATATAATTATCAGATTAATATAAAAATATTCAAACTTAATTACAATAAAAATTATAAATCAATTAACCTATTATCTTGATTTATTTAGGCCTCTAGGGATAACAATGAAGATTTATAAATACTTAACTAAAAATGTTTATTAAATAGTCATGAAAACATGTATAAAAAATTAGAGTAGGAATACATTAGTTGCATGTGACACAAAATTGGCACCCTTACTGACGATTGAATGCTTAGATCTAAGAACTAAGATGTCTTATTGGTGGTTGTCAATAGATTTAGTAAATAGTTTTATTTTTAATCCCATGCACGTCTACCACTAAGGAGGTTGTAGGAACATTTACTCAATAAGTTGTAACTTTAGTTGATTCTAAAATTAATTGTAACTAATTTATATAATTTTTCTTTGTTATTTTTGGTATGAAATTTTCAAATTGCAAAGAACAACCTTAAAACATAGTACAATGTCACTCAAAAATAAATAAACAAATCGAGGTGGTGAATTATTATTTGAAAACTTGCCCACAATGTTTTCCATTTGACATAGCAAAGAAATAGAGTCATTAACTTCCATGGATAGAATTTTAATAAAACACATTTCATGTTTAAACTAACACCACCCCCTTTTAGGATTGTCTATGATATTGATCTTCTAACCTTGACTTGTTTTAGTATTCTTACTATCAAAGTAGTGCTCAAGTGATTGTTGCATAGAATAAATAAAATCTGATATGAGTTAAGATAATAATTAATTCAAACAATAAAGGATGAAGTCACAAGTAGACAAAAAATGTGAAAAATATATAATGAAGCAGATGCTCTAGTTTATAGAAAATTGAAGTCATACATGATATGTTCATTGGCTCATAGGGTTAATGAGAAATTTTCTATGTTAGTCATTAACTCTTATTCCATCTTCAAATAGATCAGGTAAATTATTTGTATATTAGATCATCTAGAAATTGCAAAAATGCGCCCAATAATTTAAACTTCATAACTAAAGAGAATATTGAGATGAACTAATTGTAGTTATCTACTTTCTTTAGCCCTAAACTTAGAGCTAAATTAGATAGTCAAGTTTCGTTCAATACTTTACATACAATTCTCTCTGAAAGCATCAAAAGTGCTAACTCTACAAGTTCTACACTCATTCATAGTCTTAAGAATTTACAACCACGATCCAACAATAACGTATTAAATTCTACATTGAGGAGAAGGTGGATCATGGAGGGAGGGTGATATTAAGCTCACAATATATGTAATGTACTCTAAGAGGAGTAAGAAGTTAGGAATGTTATGTAAGACTTAAGTTGGGGATAACTGAATAAATGACTAAGAGGGAAGGAGTAATTTTAGGGTTGGAGTAAGGAAGAGGGGGAGAGGACTGTTTTTGGGTTTTTTAGGTGACATCATTGCAAGGGAGAGTTAGACCTATTTGATAGTTGATATGGTGACATGTATTATAAGGTCTATCTTTATCCTCCATAAGGAATCGATTTGGATTTTAATATAGCAAGGTTTTATTTTATATCTTGTATTTCGAAGTGCAATCAATAATTTATTGTACACCTTTTACATAAGACTCCAAGATATAAAATTAATATTTTATAGGTTAATAAATACTTTTTAAAAGTAAGGTGATTTGATTTTATCAGTAAAATAACACTAAAATAACACAACTCAAGAGCAATCAGTTTCCTATAATTATGAGAAAAAAATATTAATGTCTGTTGAAGCATAACTCATACCAAAAAGAAAAAGATAATGAACTTTAAAAGTGCTTAAAATACACTGTGTCATAAAAATATGACTTTACAATAATTGAATATGAGATAATTATGGCTTCCAAACCCAAAATACATCAAAGAGATCTCCTTTGGACTCTTAAGTACAATCACCAGTGTTAAATGGGGAGCCCTTGCATCTCATCCCAAGGTATCATCTTACTATGGTGGTTATACTACTTTGTTTCAATTTTTATTTCAAACATTTTGGTTCCAGGCCCGTACACACTAGGCCAATGACTAAGACCCCATGAGCCCTTCATTTTGTAGCCCCTTGGGTTGAATCCATGAGATATTGTCCAAAATACGTACTCAATCCTCAGAATGTCGTCTAAACATAATAAAAAGAGCAGTACCCTTATTTTAATGGATATATATTCAAAAATCATATTTTTATTACTACATAGCGAGGGGTATTCCAAAGGCTAGAAACTTGAATTGCAAGGTAAAATCAAGGCTAGCAGCAACAGCACTATTACCAGCAAGAAAGAAACGAAGGGGCAAAGAGCTCCATCGCCACGGTATGGCTACGCGGTCGTGAGTCAGAGGGAAAAGAGAGGAGCTGTGACGGCTCTCCTCCCCTCCGTCGGCCTCGTCCACAAGCCGCCGGCGAGGATGGTGACGGCGGCGGCTGAGGGAGACGGGGGCGCCGCAGGCGGCCGCGGAAAGATTGAGTGGCCGGCAGCGGAGGAGGAGAAGATAGATATCGGGGAGCGCATTGGTCCGCCGGATTCGGTGCTCAGCGCCGTCCAGACGATGGAAGCGTCCCCGTCGGTCAACCGCGGGGGGTTGAAATATCTCCGCTCCCCGCCCGCGTTCGTGGAGTCTCCGTTGACCTTGGATGGTGCAGCCACCGGGGCTGGCTGGCGCCGTTCATGAAACCAGTTGCCGACATAGCGTTCGACAACGATAACTGTTCAGGCATTTATAGCCCGTCGGTCTGGCGACAACACCGCACCTGCGGCTATCTATCGGCAAAAACAAACTTGAGAGAAGCAATTAATAGCTAATTAAAAATTTTAGTTTAGGGATTATAATATATTTTCAGGTACCCCGTTCATAGATTTTAATACCTAAAACTTTCGTCATACACAGAAAATTCTTGACGAGAGCGCGATTTTTCACCAGGATTATTTATATCAGGAAAACATTAAATTTCCAGAATTTTTTACCGGTTGGTTCTCTGAAAATCAGTTTTTGACGCGGCCATTTAATTTTACGTATTTTATTCTGAGATCGCTGAGCGAGAGGTTGCGACCGATTCTGGTGGGATCTGTCGGCCGCGGTCCCAAGAAAAAAAGAGATCCCGTAGAAAATAAATGAATGCGAAGAACAGAATGAATTTTTTGGTTTATTTTACGGAAAAATATTGTACAAGAGTTGGGACCCTTGGATCGAAGAAAGATGGTGGAGTTCGATCACAGGCCCCGAAACAATGGGAATTTTCCTGTGCATTTCTTCTTCCCGCCAGCGGCGATCTGGGGCCGGCCGGGAGGTCGTTACGTCGGTTGCCTCGGCCATGTCCGGCGTCCCCCTCCTCCGGCCGTGAGACCTCTCCACCGACCGCCGTGGATAGACCACCGCCGGGGGAATATCTCCCGATCTGTCGTCTTGGAGTAGATCCCATTCCACGGCGAAGGAGCTCGCTCATGCCGCCTGACAAGGTGAGGGGGACAATTTTCCTGCTGGAGGCATCCATATCCATATCCATATCCGCATCCATGTTCCTTCATCTGGACCTTCGTTATCGGCACCTGATCCGGCCGCTCCTACCAGCACTGGTCTGTCTCCCACGATCGCGTCGTGAATCTGAAGGAAGAAGGGGATCTCGAAGAAGCCGAAGGAGGGGGACGGCTGTAGAACGGAGGGGAGGACGGCGAAAACTGCCGCGGCGGTGCAGCGACCATGAGGCGGTCGTACTCGGCGCGCTTGTCGGGGTCGGAGAGCGTGGCGTAGGCGGCGTGGATCTTCATGAACTCGTCTGCCGACGCGCCCTTCCGATCCGCCGCCACTACGTCCGGGTGGCACGCCCGCGCTAACCTGCGGTACGCCGCCTTGATCTCCTCCGCCGTGGCCCCCGCCTTCACGCCGAGCATCTCATACAAAGATCCCGCCGGCGCCGCCGCGAAGCCGCCGCCGGCGCCGTATCCCTTGGAATAGTAGTACCGGCTGCCGCCGAACCCCTCGCGCTCCCTCTCCGTGGCCGAAGCGCAGGAACCTGAGACTCTGAAGCTCGATAGAGATCCAACCTTCCTCACCGGAACACCGAAGGGGGAGCGTCGGAAGACCCGCCCGCAGGCGAGGGAAGAGGAGGCAGACGAAGACAGAGAGCTCGCGGCGTTCATGACGAGGCAGAGGAAGGACCCGTTCTGTTTCAGTCCGTCGAGGAGGACGACTTTAGAAGGGCCCTTAACCAACCCTAGTTAAGGCTCCGCCCCCCCCTGTCTGGAATGGCCCACAGTGGGCCCAATCTTGGGAGTGCTTATCCACTTCTGGCCGACGCTGAGTCATCCGCTGCCAGACGAGGATGACATGGCGGCAATTCTGTTCCAGACGCTCGAACCGGGTCCGGACCGGGCCGGCCAGATTTACTGGCTCCGACGTGTAGATGTCATCTCATCGCAAGCCGCACGTGATGGTCGCGCCCCCTCGTGAGTTGTTCGTTGGCGACAGTTGGCAGCCAACGCGCTAGCGACGTCGGTCGCATGCAATTAAATAATAAAGTACGCAGAAAAACTCGGTTTTTTTAGTGTTTCCTGTTAAGATCGCGACACGTGTCAGGGAATAAATAATATATTGTTGTGATCCAGAAAATAAATAAAATAATATCATGGTAGTTTTTCGTTAGGGCCCACAAAGAGAAACCGGCGGCCGCTAACTCCCCGACTCTGGGGTGGATCTGGTGAATCGGAGGGGGGGGGACTCGTCCGAGTCAATGACTCGGACCGCCCAGAGATGGCTCAGATGAGGTGGCAACTCCCTTCTTCGTCTTCTTCTTCTTCTTCTTCCTCTCCCGCGCAGAGTGTGCTCGAAGACCCCAAATGCCCCAACCTGATCGCAGGCCCCAACGCCGCCCCCCTTGTTTGGTTCAGAGCTTCCGCCGCCTCTGCGCCGAGGGCCGCCTCGAGCAGGCCGTCGGCTCGCTGCCCGTTCTCGCTCGGCGCGGAATCCGGCTCGACGCGCAGGCCCTCGCCGTTCTCCTCCAGCAATGTCTCCGCTCCCGCGCCGTCGCGCTGGCCCGCCGCGTCAATCTCCACCTCAAGCTCACCGGATTCAAGAGCGTCCTCCCTAGCAAAACCTTCCTGGCGAACCAGGTCCTCAGTCTGCACTTCGAACGCCGCCGGCCCGAGAATGCGCAGGATCTGTTCGATAGAATGTCGAAGAGGAATGTGTTCACGTACAACGCCATGCTCGCCGGTTACGCGAAGCTCGGCATGGTCCGCTCTGCCCTCCAGATCTTCGAAAAGATGCGCCATGGCGACCGCGATGTCGTCTCGTGGAACACCATGATCGCAGCGCTCGCCCGGGAGGGATCTTGCCGCGAGGCCGTCGAGTTCTATGCCCGGATGCGCCGATCGTCGGGGAGTTTTCTGAATCATTACAGCTTCTCTGGGCTGTTGGCTGCGTGTGTGCGGCTGGAGCAGACAGATCTTGCCCAGCAGACCCACTGCCAAGTCATAGTGTTCGGATACCTGTCGAATCTGATCATCTCCAGCTCCATTGTTGACGCCTACGCGAAATGTGGGCGCATCAGCGATGCCAAGAAGGTGTTCTCGGAAATGCCTGCTAGGGATGTGCTCACCTGGACCACCTTGGTCTCCGGATACGCAAAGTGCGGCGATCTTGAATCTGCACGGAGGCTGTTCGACGAGATGCCTGAGAGGAATAACTTCTCTTGGACGGCCATGATCCGAGGGTATGCTCGAAATGGTCTGTCGCATGAGGCGCTAGATCTCTTTGCTGGGATGCTGAAGGAAGGAGTGAGCCCAGACCAGTTCTCAATCAGCAGCGCCCTGTGTGCCTGCGCGAATATATCTTCCCTAAATCTTGGCAGGCAGATTCATGCGCTTCTGACGAGGACCCTCTCCAATCCCAATGCAGTGGTCATCGGCGCTCTCCTTGATATGTACTGTAAATGTGGGGCTTTGGAGGAATCCCAGAGGATTTTTGACCATACGACTTACAGAAAAAGAGACACTGTGCTCTGAGAACACCATGTTCCTCTGTTTTGGTCAGCATGGCTCACGGCAACAAGTAAATTAATGCAGTTTCTTGAGAAATTGTTCAGTGTAGCGGCTACTTTTCTTCACTTTTCTCTCTTCTTGCTGTTGTTAGATCTTGTTGCAGCAGGCATTCAGATTTGGTGGAGCTGTTGATCGGGGCTAGTTGGATGGATTCCAAGTAGAGTGTGTCGTTCAGGGAAAAAGGATTCCAAGTAGATCCGGTGTTCTGCTTTGGAATGCACCGTGATCTTGGGAGATGAAGCAGCTGAGCGCTGCTTTCATAGATTTATTTATTCAGTTATTTATGTGTATACGTGTTTGTATATAAATGGTGGTTTGAAAGGGGTAGGATTTCTCACGGAAGAGAGAGAAATTTACAAAGATCGAGGCTCAAGTTGGTGTGGTATGCTGAAAGTCAAAGGTGAACAACCCTTACACTTTGAGACGCTTCTCCCATGGAACTCCAGGATGAAACCAGATTCCTTCACTCATTAGGGAACTGAAGCAGCCGCCGCCTGTTGCAGATCCCCCCCCCCTATAATTTGGGAGGGTGGGTTTCTCTCTCTAGACCGGCTGAGATCTTCCATGGACGAGAGAGAGAGAGGGGCAGAGAGCAAGGCCAATGTTTGAATGAAGTCGAGGCCGTGCTTATAACATGCTGACTTTTTACCCGGTAGAATCACCCAGCCATTGAAGCCTAAACATAGGTTTTGCTATTTTTGGTTCTATATATTACTTTTCAGGCCGTCATAATGGACGAGAAGGTCATTCTAATTTTAGAATCCTTCACGATCTCTGTTCTTCATCAGAGACATCCTCTGCATGGCGTCACATGGAGCTCATCACCTGTGGACTGACGAAAGAACAGGTTTTTCTTGCCTTAAATAACCACAGAGACTGCCTCCTCAAAATCCAGTGGTTGGGCTTCAGCAGCCCTTGAGCTGAGGAGCCCATTTCCGCTGCCACATCCCCCACAAACCCACAGTGGTTACCATCAAGAAATCTGTATATATGAATGAAATTGGTATTTTTGCAGCACTTTTTTTTCTTGTTAGCATACGCTTTGGAGAATAAAATAATTTCAAGATACGTGAAATCAGGTTTATGTCCATGTTAATCTTTACAACGTCTCCGATTTTTTTTCTTAATCATAACCATAGCCATACTTAAAGTAGACATTAAATGAACAGCTGGTATCTAGGGCTCCAACTGCGTCTGATGGTACCCGTAATCACTACCGGGACCAACTCAGTCTCTTCCTCCCTCTCTTCTCCCCCCACCCCTCCTCCGACGGCGAGGATACAAGAATCGGGCCGGGGTTACTTCAACCAGACCCGGGGAGATGCCCGGGTGCGGGGGAGGAACTTGGGGGGGAGCTGGTGTCGGCTGGTTTTTGATGCAACGAGCGGCGCGGTCAGTGCGGTGAAGCTCGAGGGAGCTTCGGCGACGGGGTGAAGGTGATGAAGATCGTGACGTACAACGTGAACGGGCTGAGGCAGCGGGTGGCGCAGCATGGGTCCCTCCTCAGGCTCCTCAACGCCCTCGACGCCGACATCATCTGCTTGCAGGTTGTTTTTTCGTGCTAACTTCGGATGATATCATTACGTTCGCCCCTCAGAGGACGGCCACCGTAGACGATATCCCTTCAACGATTTGCTAGATGATTAGTAAAAAGGGATTCGGCGCGTGGAAAATGATTTATAGGCGCCCAACCGTAAGGTAACTTGGAGTAGGAGATCACACCTGGATAATGGTGATTATTTCTTCGGATTGCTTCCTAGGGTCCAGAAATTATGCTGTCCTTCGTACGCTCGTCCCAGCTACAGCGAACGCGTATGCGGATTGTTTCCTAATCAGAATTGAGCGTCCTCTGTAGCGTGGTGGAGATGTTCTGATACGTTTCAATTTGGGAAGCTGAAATGCTGTTCATCGTTAATTCAACGGCATTTTCATTCCCCTTCAAATTCTTGATTTCTTTGCTATGAGGCAGCTGAGAAAAATCCTAAGATGCTTCATTTTAGACCTTGTGGTGCTCAACCAAAGCTTCTATTTTGCTGTGCGACCTTTTGTCTGTTCTACAAAGACAGCAGCGAATGCTCACTGGTTTGGGAGAAAAGGGTTCTGAAATTTCCTGGCCAAGGATCCATTTCTATTGTAAATAACTAAATGTGTGCTGACTTCATTATTTCTTTTTCTTTCGCGCATGGTTCACATTTCTCTGGATACGCGGATACTCGATCAGAGGCATCAGAGATGATAATTTTAGCCATTTGATCCCTCACAATGCCACTAGTGGCTGAATTAGTCTAGCATCATGCTTGGTGCTTTTACTCTCCATTGAAGGTGCATCAATCGGCATGTCCTTTTTAGGGACAGCTTGGCCACCTTCGTAATCCGAGTGTTCATTTTAGAGAACATGATACCGTTGCATGGTTCATTTTTTCAGCTCATACTTCTTTTCCATTAATTTTATGCTTAAAATGTCCTTTTATTGGGGTGTGTTATACATGTGAATTTTTTTATTTTTTCTCGTTCTGAATTTTTTTCAATAAATTTCAGGAGACAAAATTATCTAGACAGGATCTATCTGCGGATTTAACTATGCCTCAGGGCTATGAGGCTTTTGTTTCTTGTACTCGTACTACTGAAAAAGGAAGGACTTGCTATTCTGGTACACTGCTCAATGTCTCGCTGAAGTTTGTTAGGCATAAATTTCATCTGTTCCATAGACTGACTTTTTTATGTTTTTTTTCGTTTTTCTACGGACATCATAATTAACTTTCTGCAATGATTGTGTTTCTTTTTGTGCATCATGCTCACAAATTGCAGTTATGATAGTCTCTGCCAATCTCAATATTCATTTTCTCGTTTATGTGGTTAATGCATTGTGTTTTTGTATCTCTTTTGTGTATTTTAGCGTACATATAGGGACACAGATGACTTTAAAGCCTTTTTATTATTTTTTCGATAGTGAACCAGTTACTCCAATCTTCTATGTACAACTCAGCATTGGGTGAAAATAAAAAAATATATATTCTTAATAAACTTTGACCTCAATGAGAATATCATCCATGTGAAAGTAATTGAAGGCAACAATAAAAAATGAAAAGGGCTGCTTCCTATGTTTTTAGTTCCTGACTTGATTTCGAGTTGTCTTTCCATGTCTACGCTGCTAAATGTTATTTTCTTTGAAACTTTGTGACGTAATGCCTCACAATCCAGCAAGACCATCTTGACGGCTCTAAGTTGACACTTTCTTTGTCAGTTGGCTTATTTAATTTGAATTACTGTAGTTTCTTCATGTTCGCAGAGTTGTAAGGACAGTTGTACAGAGTATTTAAGTAGTTGCACTGGTGAGAAGGTTCCCTGGACATCTTAGGTGTGTGAGCTGTCTAGGCGAGTGTGATCAACACTTGCTTCACAGCTGCAAAGTGTGTCATTTATGCCAAGTTTCTACCTTGCTTTATGTCGTTTACACAAGATTTCAATATGATTTTATCTTCTAAGATATCTTGCAAACAGAAATTAGTTTTGGTAGAAGAACATGAGCTTGTGATGTTGATTAAATGGGATTCAAAACATTGGTACCTGAAGTGAGTCTCATAAGAGTTCAATCTAATCCAACTTTCATCCATTGGAGTTTTTCCCCAACGAACTGAATATCATTTAGAAACGCATCAATACTGAGGAAAAAAGAGGAAACACGCAGAGTAATGAAAAGTGAAATGAAATTGCGGCCAGAAAATGGAATGCTCGTGGAACTGCATGAATCATCCATGAAGTTCACAGGACACTGTATGCTTTACTTGAGGGGAAATATGAAGGAAAAAGGGACGAATATTGATACTATGAGCTTTTATTGGGTCATGGGAGTTTCTGACATACGATGGTCTGTATTTTTCATCCCCCTCCCGCCCTCTTCTAGTGTAAGAGATATCTTGTCTGTACTATGTCCTTTATGCAGTTCAATATAAAAACGTAAGTATATTTTTTTCAGAGAAGGATGAGGCTAAGATCCTGCCTATGATAAATGGATTATTGATTTGCATTTTTGTTTTGCCTTTTGGGTTTTCTTGACCTCTATTAATTTTCAGATGTTTCATTCACCGAATAGTTGTACTCAAATATTTTTGTGCACTTATATGTCTCTGTTTTTACATTAACTTAGGTGTTGCAACATTCTGCCGGGTAACCTCGGCATTTTACAGCAAAGAAGTGTCATTACCTTTGGCCGCTGAAGAGGGGTTTACAGGCCTTCTTGGGCAGTCTGGCAAAAGGGAGAATATGAAAATGGATTTCTCGCTTGAAGGTCTAGAAGATGTAAAAAGTAAAGATCTGTTCAAGGTAGATAGTGAGGGGCGTTGTATCATTACGGATCATGGCCACTTTGGTGAGTCAATCTTTTGTTTTTTAATATTCATGCATACAAGTGACATCGTATTGTACAGATGGCAGAAATTGTGGAGGGCACTCTTGTGAGTTATACATTAAAGTAAATTATGCACTGAACGAGGAAATCTAATTTCCATTTATGATGTTTGGTGTAGAGTTTTGCTGATCTTATCGATCAACATGCTTATTTTTTCTCTATCTATTGGTACATCCTTGTGCTTGTTGGAGGCTTGGAGCTAATAAATTATGTGCTGCAGTTCTTATCAATATATACGGCCCTCGAGCTGATGATGACGATAAGGAAAGGGTCCAGTTTAAGCATTTGTTTTTCAAGATATTACAGGTGAACAAAGTTTTGATATCATAGATCATATTATAAACTTTATTTGTAAATTACATGAATTTCATGGTTATACGGTCGCTTCTCTACTATTAACTATTTTTTTTAAAAATGCCCTATTGTTGTGGAATTATTATTGTATTTGTTGGTTTTGTGTATGTTTTTATAGATTGCAAAGAACATGCTTTACCAAGCCTATCCGACTAAGGCCTGCTTGTCTGACCCTGCTCCTTTTTTGACTTAGTCAGGGTGCACATACGGATTCGCTGGCCTGACTATGTGACAAGTTAGAAATTCGATCGCTAGGAAATCTGGTTGATTGGATGGGCCCTTGTCGTTGACAATCGATGGCCCACCCATCCCTTCATTCTCCCCCCATGGTTCTAGTCATCACTTCCCCTTACCCCGCCTGCTGCCTTCATTGGTAACGAATGGGAAAGGAATCTGGAATCAGGGAAATTTGAAATGATTTATGTAACGATAAGTATTGGAAATTTGTATTTTAAAGTTCTACTATCTCCGCACAACCTTGTATTAGAAATATTATAAAATATATCCTTATTGCTTTCCACATTCTTATTACTGTAAATCAAACGTGTGATGATTTTTCCTTTTGTGAATAACGGTTTTTTATAACTTTAGAATCATACTCAAGCTTTTTCTTTAAACATTTTTTTTACTGTTTTGTAACCCTTTTTTGTAGAGAAGATGGGAGTCTCTCTTAAGTCAGGGCAGGAGAGTTTGTGTAGTTGGTGATTTCAACATTTCCCCAGCTGCAATTGATTGTTGTGACGCCAGACCTGGTTTTGAGGAAAATCCGTGAGCCTCTGTTCTCTCTCTTGCATCAATTTTGGTTAATTCTTGCCATTTTTTCACAGTTACAACTGCTGTGCTTCGTAAAAGTCTGGGTGTTGGTATCCTCTATGAAAGTTTGACATTTTTTCCCTATATTTCAGGTTTAGGAAGTGGCTAAATTCTTTACTGAAAGAATCTGGTGGTGCCTTCTTTGATGCCTTTAGAGCTAAACATCCAAAAAGGTGCTTCAAAATTCCGCATCCTTAAGATGTTTACAATTTTAAGAAAAAGTAGTGCCGCTTATCAGATTTTTCACAATCTTACTCTTTTGCGGTTCATGACAATGAGCCATCGTTGGTATGCAACTGTGCAGTTCGCTTTGTATTCTTGTTATTCATGATTTTCATCCATGATGTGAACTTCAGAGAAGGTGCATACACATGCTGGCCTCAGAATGTTGGAGGGGAAGATTTCAATTATGGGATGAGGATCGATCACATATTTATTGCTGGACCATGCTTGCATCAAAATTGTGACGGAGAAGGGCACAGTTTTTTCTCTTGTCATGTAAGTGAATGTGACATACTGGTGCAATTTAAGCGGGGGAAGGACAACATGTCCAGGTAAATCATGCTGTTAATCTATTGTTACACAATATTTTTTTCTAAGAATCTAATATCTTGTCTACTTCAGATGGAATGGAGGGAGGTGCATCAAACTGGAAGGCTCTGATCATGCACCTGTCTATGTATCGTTAGCTGATCTGCCTGATCTTCCAATACACAGCACCCCGACCTTAGCTGCAAGATATGTTCCAGAGGTTCGTGGATGGCAACAGACTATTGGTGAGGAAGGCGTCTTTTGATTGCTTTCTTTCGATCTTATTGAAAACATTTTTCTTGGTATTTTATTGTTTTTTATGCCGCCTGAAAACCTTTTGTTTACATTGTGGATCCTGCCTCTTTATTCACAATTTATCTCGTCTGACTTTAATGTATACATGACGTGCGTAGATGATTGTTGCTGTTGTGTACATGAAAGGATACATGTGTCATGGAAGTTCTTATTGAGTTCGATGTGTATATATTCAGATTTATGCATTTATATGATTTAATGTATTTTATAAATTTAAATGACCTTGCGCAGTCTAATATGATTGGGGCATGATGCGGGCTTCATCAAAATTTCCATTTTTTGTCATCCTGGTATGATTCTCACATGCGTTTTTAAATTTTGATGTCGCATTGACTAAAGGAATGTATTTCAGCAAGAAACGGTGGATAAAGACATAATTAATAAACACACTTGTCGAAGAAATACATAAAAAATGGACTTTTGAAATCATTTTTTTTTAAATTAATTCACGGTACTGTTTACTCTGAAGCAGAATGTCCAGAAAAACTTTTGCGCAGTGGTGAATTGTGCCCGTAAGTTTGATACATCTTGGTAAAAGCTGAAGCAGCATTCAATCAGGCACTACTAGTCACAGTTTTCAGAAATAACTATCATACTGCCAATTATGAATAATAACTCAGATATTTGAAGATTTAGGTAATGCTTTGATGATTTCGCTTTGTTCTTCGTACGAAGGTGTTAAAGACAAACTTAGTTGGTAAGAACTTAATGGTATGTCAAATTGGAGAACTCAGCTGTCTTGTCATTTGGAGTGGGGTGTGCGCTTGTTGATTCAGATGTCTCTTCTTTTCGAGCTCTTATGCGTAACCCAATTGGCTCTTGCCAACAGATTGGAGAGACTCCTGTTTGATATGGCTCCGATATGGGACGTGTAGTGATACTCTAACTACGGAACTACCAAACTGCCTACTCTGTTATCTGCATCATCATTGGCTAGTATGTAGTGTCGAAATAGAGTCACCACTTCTTTTGATGTCAATATCAATCATTTCATGTTTTTTTATCTTTCATAGTACGGTGAGGCACTGAAATGTGAAAGAAATCGAAGATATGACGCAAATATTGTGTAATTGTGAGTAACTGGGGCGTTGTTCGTCTTTCGGGTGTTCATTTTGTTATTCTTCTTTTATACCTTCTATTACTCATAAAATCTTCAAGTGCTCACCAGTTATTTATAGTTTCATCTTTTATCGCCATTCTTACAGTTGTTTCTGCTACAATCTCTTAGAATTTCTAAATATTCCTCTGATTATCTGCTTACATTCTGTGCTTCTGTATTGTATCCAGTACCCTTGCTACTGAAAAGTCAGGTCCCTATTGACTTTAATAAACAGGAAGCAAATGCTTCATCAACTGAGAACTCCGCTGGAAGAGAGGGTAATGAAGCTGCAGAGCTGAGTCTAAATTGTATGGTGTCAGAGCATGAAAGTGAACCTTCCATGGAGCAGTGTCATTTTCAGAGTGTGAGCCAGCATTTTGGTAGGTCTGTTGACGTGACCGGCAAGTCCTTGATCGCTGTTAGAGCTATGAAAGGAAAACTGGGAACAGGAAGCACCATGATTGGAAAGAAAAAGGAAAGGGGCAAGCATTCTCAACGAACAATACGGTCCTTTTTTCAGAGATGCGAGAGCATTTCGAGTCTTAGAGTGGGAGATTCAGGTAGTGATGTTTTACACCCTCATGTTCATGTTTCAGATAAGAGAGGCCAGTTATCTGCCCTGCCGAAGGGCCTAGATTCATCTTGTACAGCTCCCGAGGAAGCAGACAATGGCAGGGGCTGTGGAAGTAAAGAGTTGGATGAGGTCTCTGTAGCCATATCCGATTCTCCTGAGCATGAGAAAAACAACTACGCACTGCTGGAATGGCAGAGGATTCAACACAGGATGCAGACTAGTTTACCTCTTTGCAGGGGTCACAATGAACCCTGTGTTGCAAGATTTGTAAAGAAGTCAGGCCCGAATATAGGCCGTGGTTTTTACGTCTGTGCTCGCGCCAAGGTACGCAGGTTCATTTCATTGAACAACAAATCTTTTCTCTCCACCTTGTTGATCACTTCCCTAGAAATCTAGGGCAGCACTAGAAATCTCAAAGCGACTTGTAGAACCGTTCTTAACATAGTTTTTTTTTGTGTTTATTATTGTTTCGTATTAATTCAGGGACCCGCATCTAATCCTGAGGCTAATTGTGGGTACTTCCAGTGGGCATCCGGGAAGGTTAGGCAGAAGAAGACGTGAATACCTCTTGCTGCGATGAGTTATGCCTTTCTTCACCACTCAACGGCATGGAAGTTCCAGGAGTAATCTCAGATTTATAAGAATATGTACGTTGATAAACCACATTGGGCGGAAAAACTTAACAGAGAGGGGAAGAAGCTTTGGATGGAAGGGATCAATTTGAAATGGCACGGCTCCACTCTACTGTCACAGCGTCTGTCTGGGGAAAGAAGAGATCCGATGTATGAAGCAAGTGAGCAGATTACCCATTAAGAGGTGCGCGCCAATCCATTGACATGACCTCTTATTCTTATTGTGAATGAGACCGAACAGCATGAGATTTCACTCAAATTTACTTGATCTTTATCATTTGATTAGATTATTCTGCACATCTTCACATTTAGCAGCATGTGTACACGGAAACAATATTGGGGTGTAAAAAACAAATGAACAACAATGGAGGGAAGCTAGAGATAGAAGGGATCAATAGGGAAGGGTGGGTCAACTCTATGCAGCCCATCAATCACATCCAAAACCCTTGTTCTGTCAACGTGAATATCAAAGGCATAGCTGAACTCTTTATTTGGAGAATTGCCATAGCTCCGATTGCGCTTCCTCCTTCCTTTTCTCACCTTCTCATCTATACAGCCGTGGCTTTTGCTCCTTCTTAGGACCGTCTTCCTGGGGCCCAAGCCTTCCAATATCCTTCTGTCCTCCTCGGATAGTGGAGAAAGAGTGGGGATTTTATCATGGGGAGCCAAAGGCAAGCCATTCTTTGTCTCTAAGGATGAGGATATGTACTTCTGGCTATGATGTTGGACAGAACTCAGGATCTTGGACCCAAATCCCCTAGTCTTCATCTGCATTGCCAAATGGTGAAGCCATACTGCTAGTTGAAGGATGAACTCATCAGTCTTCTCCTTGTCGGCATGGTGAAGTGTCAGGATGCGGATCATTTTAGGTTGCTGAGCTGAGTTCTTGTTAAATTCAATGCTGAAGAACAGAAATTTTAAATTTAACCTCAAAATCCGTAGACAAGAAATATACATCTATAATTAAAAATGTGGAAATTCAAGCCTTTATTTAGCCGGTCAGGGCCTAAAAATTAAGCTCAGAAATAAAAAATAGGCTTTGATGAAGCCCCACCTTAGGCCCAGATCAAAGTCTGTGATCGTAGACTGGAAAAAAAGGGGGGGAGTGAAATAATAGAAACTGGAAAGGACAAGTGGACCTGACCTCATGTTTGCCCATTCTCCGACCCACCCAAATCCTTGATGTGCTCTGTAAAATAAGATTGAAAAGACGCACATGAGTCTAGGAGCACGGAGGAGAGAGGTATCTTGAACATGAAGTAAAGTTCGCACTTAGTTGTATTATCAGCCATGGGAACAAGCCATTGGAGTATCTTCTGCATCAAAGCTTTGATCTGAACAACAGATAACTACAAAAATACAAATTAGCGGTACGGATGATTGCAAGATTCATAAAGAAAATGTACTGGGTGGCTTTCAAGGACAGTAGGAACGACTTTTGCAATAATGAAAATGTATGTGTAATATTGTCATGAACAGTTTCAATCATTTCCAATTTGTCAATGGGAAAATGATCATGAGATCTGGAATACCTCCTCTTTGACGTGAAAAGATTGCAAACGAGGACGTAAGGCTGCCTTTACTGACGCTGGCAAACCTTGATATATAGCATCCCTTGTAGTAGCGGGGAGAGACATTGGCCGAGAAACCTATGTGCACAGATTTTTACTGAATCAAGAAACAGTGGAAATTACTACGTAGTCATTCACAAGATATGTAATATTCATCCTCAAGTTTCTGATACCCATGGCTGTCCAACCATTATTCCCATGTGGAACAATTATGACAACCATGTAGGTAAAAGTAATAAAAACAAGGGATGTGGATCCTGACCATCGAGAATACTTCAAGAATGACAAAAAAATGTTGTTCTATTAGGTGTCCAAGGAAATGGCATCAATATGATCTCATGCATTCTACTGTGTTTCTGATTGAAGAAATGTAAAGGAGGAAAAACATTTATCTTCAGCAAGGTCCACTATGCTGAAGATGGAATAAATGGGGGGAACATTCAAGGGTTTCCCTGGGCCAGCACTCATTACTTTCTGTCAATTAAAAGTGTGAACGTGAAAGCCTTTTATTGCTCTAGCACTGTTGTTTTTAGTTATTTCATGCTCCTGTGCATAGCTCTTGTTAAATGATGCGTGTCCTGCATACGGAAAAAATGTTGCCTTCTCCGAGAATTTTCTTGAGTCCTATGTACAAAGAAGCGTGTGCCTTACCCAAATAATTAAAGGAAAAAAATTCGGAGAATCAAAACAGAGAAGGTCCTATTTTTAATTGAAGATATTTGGACGAAGAGTCATGTTTTTCTTCCTTATTACAGGAAGAAACATGCTCTTTCTTTTAGTTTCTTTTTTTTGGTTGAGTAAATAAGTATTTTAACTGCAAGAAGAGTGGCATGTAAAAAAAAAAATTGGACGCTACTCAAGCTTACTGCGTTATCTATCAGGTTGATGATATTGGCATAATGCAAAGAGAGTCCCAAAACACCCAGTCCTTTAGGGACATGATCTGGCTTTCCTTTGATGGCGTTGATACCTGCGATAATGAATAAGATAGTCAATGAAATCTGTATTATGTTGCGACTCAGGAACTAGCTTCGTATAGGATTCAATTTCTTGCTAAATTTATAAAACCCTGTGATTTGGGCCATCATTGTGAATGCGAGAGGTAATGGCAATTTCCCAAAAATGCACATTTTGGGCGAGATATGACCTTTAACGATGAAAAAAGCAAGGTTCTCATGTATGAATGAGTAAAGTTCTCATTCAGGAGTGCTTATGAGATTTTTGAAGATTGTGGAAAACTATTAGTGATATTTAGGGAAACGTTTCCATGAGAAATCTTTTTACTCGTCTTTTCTTCTTGCCACGCAGCCTGAAAGCAGAGCCTCTTTTTGAGATTCAGAAATAGAAAAATATATATATAATTTTTTCATGTTGCATTTGGCTCCAGGACACTTAATTTCGAAAAGACAGCTGCCTTTCAAACCTGGGGACCGCATAGGAACACATCGGATCAGATGTACCTTTCCTCAAAGATCACAGAGGGAAAAAAAAATTAGATGGAGTTTTTCTTTGGGAAGTCGAATAAAAGCAAGTATACTACCTACGTTGTGAAAAAAGCAAAGAATTTTCACCATATTTTGTAAGACCAAAACATTTTAAGGAAACAAGTTCGAGCTACAATAGCAGATGACATGAAAAGAAGCCCATTATTTTGTCTTAGGTACCGGTATGACCAAATGCCTCCAAAAACTCTTTATAGAGGGAAGTGATGATGTCAACAAGTTTCTCCACCACCTACAAAAACCAGCAAAGCCAAAAGCTGTTGAAAAATATAATACAAAAAATGACTATGATAGGGAACCACTACGAAAAAATATTCATTAAATCCTAGCATGATCAAAAGTATTTGGAAACCAATTCCACTGTTCTGAAAAGAAAAAAAAAAGTGGGGGTCTTTTTTGCTTTCATGAGCTCCAAATTTATTTCGTGATTTTCTTAGTGGTCCTAATTTTCCAATTTTCTCCAAAATAAGCTTAGTAAACAGGCAAAATTGAGCTTCTTCGGTAATGTTCAGAGTCAGTGCCGTTGAAAATGGCAAGGAAATGTTACCTCTTCCAAATTCCTAGACCATAGTGTTTTCTTCTTCAAACTCTCTACAAGCTTTCGTTGCTGTTTCATCTCACCATGCAGGTACATGAGATGCTCTCCTGAGCAGCAGACAAAAATATGTTATTTATGACCTGGGAAGAAAGACCTTCCACAATCTGAAACTAAAAGCCATTTCATTCGCAATTCTTTTCTTGGTATCATCCATGAAGCACGACAGGTTCTTCCTTAGGTTCTTAGACTATTCTAAACTGATGATCAATCATACCAGCTCTATGCTCAAAACAGAAACTAGAGTAGAGGGATGGTGTGTATGATCTCCACACGCCATGAACCGAGAAAGAACAAATAGCTCACACAGCAAGAAGACAATTCGAATGATTTACCTCGTCGACTTGTAGGCAGTGACTCTTCTTCCTTAACCTTTCGCCGATAATCCAGCTCAAGTCTGTCTAACGCATTTAATTCATGGTACAGTTCCTAGAAGTAAGAAAACAGATTAAAGGTTTGGGCTTGAAGATTCGATCAACCACCGTATTTTATTGAATCCCAATAGAGATCTCTCAATAAGATGACGACACGAAGACAACAGATGCTATCAGCAGATGATTGGTCTTTTTTTTATATATATACGAAAGCCAGTAGCATTCATGGATTCAACTAGTCTTTCGATTTTCATTCATAGATCACTTACAAAAGAATCTTAATATAAAGCCAGCATCATATAAAGTGCCTAAAAAAGGCAAAATGGTAGCAAGTCTCAGGAAGCATGCAATTGGAGATGTTAATGAAGATTTTATGTAACTAGTTGCCGAAGATTGGCGACTGTCTTTCACTGAAAGTATACATACGGCTGTATTATTTGCCAAAGTCACAAGGTGCTGCATGGTCGCCTCTGCCTCTTCCTTGAGCTCCGGTTGGGGCGTAGTATCCAAGTCCAATCTACATTTAGCAATCTACTCAGAATGGATATTTTAAGCTAATATCTGGGATTCAACCGCTAAACCCCTGCAGTTTCTACCTTACTTTTCAAAATACCGGCTGAGGTTGTGCCATTGGGGGTTTTTGCACAGGTTCCCAAATCGGACCACCTCTTTGCAGAATACATCGAGCTCCTCCCTGCCAAGAACATGACGGCGGATGAATCAGGACTGCCCACTGGCAATGCTCAGCAACCCATGGTGGTTTATGAACCTTTTATCGGCAGCGGCGATGCTCAGCAGCTCATCAGCGTTGGTAGAGACCAGATGCTTCACGCCATCAGAGCTCAGAATCTCCTCCTCCATCAGCTGAACATTCTCCCGCTTGAGAGACTCCATCAGGGCAGCGCCCTTGGTGATTGTGTTGGCCACTTCAAAGGCCAGGATGGAGATCTTGCTCCCTCGATGCAGCATTCCTGACAGAAACCCACTTCCAGCGTTCATATTTGACATGCTGCTTCCGAGCGTGTCCAGCACTTCAACAGCCTTCTCTAGACCGAGGACGCCGGCTCTTCCCAAAATGGAGCTCATCTCTGGGACCTGGGTGAAACAACCAACGGAGGTCAGAGGGCGCAGAGCAGGTGTAATATTGGCCTCACAGCCGAGTCCACTGAAGAAGAAATGCTTCTATACTGGTGGGTTTCACATATATTCTCACGGTGAGAATACTAATTTGCATCTTACTCCTTTCCATTGTGCAAGTCATCATCATCATCATCATCATCACCCTTTTTCGAAAACCGGAAGCATGGAGACCATCAGAAGCATTACCCTCCGCAAAAAATGGGAAAAAAAAAACTGGGCTGTTTTCTTTTATAAAAAAAAAAATCTTCTAACTCTATGCTGATTCCGTGATTAGCATCAATTACGACGATTTATCAGTTAGTTTGAATATTTTTAACCCTATGGTTCGGATGCTCATGACCAGCCGATCTTGACAGGATCGACCAACTGGGAGGTCTGGACACAGCTGATCCTGTCGAGTATCGATCGGCAAAAATCTCAGGCGGACCAGGTTTTTGGCGTCACTTGGGCTCGAAAAACTCTCGAGACCCAGGCATCCAATATTTTACCCTCCATCAAGGCCTAATTCGCCACGGTTCATTGTACACGAAGGTGGCACGAAGCAGGAGAGCCCATGCGCAGCCGATGAACTGACTTCCAGACGCACTGGATAAACCCGAATTCGCATGCGCGCTTCGGGGAGTCGCCCGATTCCTCCCATGACTGTCAATCGAGCAAGGAGATGGAGGAGAGATACACGGAGGCAAGCCTACTGACCTTGCCCGCAACGGCCCTTCCCGGCGACATCCCAATCTCTTCAGCGACGAAGTAGGAAGCCTTGCCTACCTTCCTGTCGGGGGCTGAAGAAAATCCTGAACCATCGGCGGCGACGACCAAGTGGGCGAACGAGGGAGCCTCGTCCCTCTCCACACCCGCTCGCCGGCTCGAGTAGACGCAGCCCATCCCCGCCGCCCTCCCCCACCGAATTCCTGCGTAGCAAAACACCGAACAGAATCCCGACCCTCCTCGAGCTCGCCTCCGCTCTTATCTCGAGCTCGATCAGTAACACACTCAAGCAAACCGCCGTCTCCGGCGGAGAAGACGGGGGAGATTGGATGGCCGGGCGGCGGGCCTCCTGCCCTCGCTGCAGATATGGTTGAATAGTTCGAGACCAGCCCCAGGAGAGACGGAGGGGGGGATTGGGGGGGAGATCACGCCTTCAGGGCCTCCCGTCTTCTTCCACCCGCAGTCGATGTCACTCATTTCTCGCCGTCGTCCTCAGGCGTCCATCCGCAAGCGGGTATGAACACGATCCGTCGTCAGCGGCGGGGCGCGGGCTAATACCAACCCTCCAAGTCTTCTTTTTTTTCCCCTTTTTTTCTTCAAATCCTCCCCCGCCGCCCACGGTCGTCGACCCGACCTTTTCCGGCGCTTCAGTGCCAGGGTTGCCATTTTTGAACATCCATAGATACCCAGCCAATCTGTACATATTTTAGAGAGAGAGAGAGAGATACGGTGGCGGAGGGGGGCAGTCGGAGTACAGTGGGTCCGGCGAGGGGAGGGAAAAGGGGGGCGGGGTAGGTGAGGGAAAATGACGCCATTAAAGGATGGGGGGCGGGAAGTCAGCGCCGAGGGTCAAAGCGTGAGATAAGACCTCTCCCCCCTCCATCCTTCCGACGGCAGCGGGTCAAACCCTCCCTCCCACCCCCCCCATGCCTCCGACCAGTTCAACGCCTTGAGAAATTACAGAGAAGAAGACAATATAAAATATAATCCCTACGAAAGAACAATTTTTCAACGACGGCGACACGTCCCCACACGCTTATCGCATTCATTCAGGTACGAACCCTAAATGATAATCCAATCTCGTAGAGCAGACGATGCCTTGGGCTCTGCAAGGTTCCTCCCCCACTCCCTCCTCCTCCAGAGTACATCGAGGACGGCGGCCAATCGAAACAACGGCAAAACTGACGGAAACAAACCGGACGCGACGAAGACCGAAAACCCACCAAAACTGTCAATCAGCAGCCACAAAGCTCGAGCTATCAAAACTCTCCCAGCCTTCCGAGGTCGGCCCGCAGAAGAGGCTTCAGCTGTCCTCCGCCGCCGTTTCCTCGCCGCTCTCGTCTCTGCAATCGATGGACAGGGGTTTCACCGTCAGCGGCCGACAGATGGCAGCGAAAGGTCGTAGAAGCTCGAGGTCAACGTCATAGGAAACCGGGGATTTCCGGCGGCCGGTCGTCTCCGAGCATCCAAAAAAAAAAAAACTAGGGTACCATGATCACATGTTTAAAAATTTCAACACTATATGATACTGCTACCAAGATCATTCCGTCGGCCAGGGCAATATGTTTTTTAGTGCCCAGTAAACAACAAATCCCAAAAAAAATATCTTTGCCACGTCACCCCACTGTTGAACCTCTGAGTCAACGACTTCGAGTACTTGCTTGGAACTCGGAAAGTTTTGAAGTTTCGGGAAGCCTTGCATCTCCATAAACTAGCTCATGCAACATGACTTTAACACGCACATTTCAATGTTTGCACATATGATTGTGATTAAACTGTTCTAGGCATAATTAGCAACCCATTCTACAATTCTTCTCATTTGCCTTGAGGAAAATGATCTAACAAAACAAAGGAATTGTACAGCACGAAATAACATAAAAAGAGACTAATTCTAAAACAGATTGGAGTATTAAAACTTAAAACAAAGCAAATCAATGGAAATAAAAAAACTCAACAGATATCTACAACTAAGGGATATAGGCATTATGAATTGCATGGAAGATGATACAGAAGAAAAACAATCGGCCTGAAAAAGCTGACTCGTGGTCCCTATTTTTTTTTCACTTGAAGAAGCTTTCTTTAAGCTTTTCTTTGAATAGGCAAGACGGTCCGGGACTCTAATTAGATGAACAGTTGATTTTTTTCCATTGATCTGGGGAGAAATGAATGAAGACCAGCTTGAACCATGGATGGAAGGGCACCCACAACGCAATCCTAGACAAGCTTAAAACACACCAACAGCTCCCTACGGTAAGTAATCATTGGGTGGTGCCACCTAAACCTAACTCACGAGCAGCACTCAATTCATAGAATCAATCGAGAAGAAGGCGTCCAGCTCTGAAATTTAGAACGAAGAAATTCCGGGAAAACGAGGAACTATCCCATGATTCTACGTTTATCTTTCAAACAAATTCGGCTGTGAACAAACTGCAAACCTTTGTTCAGAAGTAGGAGATTCCACAGGGTCCATTTTCCTCCAAGTCTTCTCCGTTTTATCACCTGGTTGGCTTCCAGGTGCAACCCCTAATCCAAACCCTTTCTTCGAGAAAGGTTGCCCCTCACCTCCAAGAGAAGCAACCTCCCGGATTTTCATAGACTCAAGTCGCTCATCAATCTCCTTCCAGTCTTGTCCTTTCTCTGCCAGCACCTCCTCCCTAGGGCGAGCAGCACCAAACGGGTTCAGCCCCTTGCTTCTGGGCACTGGCTTCACCTCTTCACGGTGGTCTCCATTGTCATTCGATACGTTCTGCCCCTTCTCCGAAAGAACTTCCTCCCGTGGGCGAGCAGCTCCAAATGGACTATTCGCGCTGCTTTTAGAACCCTGAACCTGTTCCCCATCGCCATTTGCCAGAGGCAATGTTCGTGGTTGCAGCCTTAGCCTAGGCCTCTCTCCACCTGCATCCTCTTTTTTCCTTCCCCAAGATTCGGAGTCTGGGTCCCCGCTACCGTTCGGCGCGGGCGCGTCCCTGGTGAACATATCGAAACCTCTCCTCTCCCTGAATCCATCACCCGTCCTGCGGCTATCAGGCAACGGCGGGGGCGCACTCTTGTTGGAGACCCAGCTATCAAGATCGTCCGCCCGAGACTGAGATTCAAAGAATCCTCCGGTCCTCTCTCTCCTATCCGCAGGAGGTGCTACGGACCTCTTGTTTGCGCCCCAGTCATCAATCTCATCGGCACGCGAAGGCGCCAGATCTCTGTTCGAACCTGGGCCTCCACTGCCAAAGCCGTTCCTGCGACCTTCGTCCGAAACCCTAGAGGAATCCCAACGTGAAACCGAATCCTCGCCGTTCATTCTGGAGCGCCCGCCGCCATAAGAGTTGAATCCGCGGGAATTTCCGAGCTCTAGCTCCTCCGCGGTGCGCTCGCGAGGAGCAGTAGGAAGCATCAGGCGCTCGTCATGAGTCAGGCCCTTGGAAGGCACGAGCGGGGACCCGGACGCGGCCAACGAACGAACCTGGAACTTGGCGGATCCGTGGGTCACAGGCACACCGCCATTGTTGAACTCGGCGAGGGAGATCGTCTGCCCCTTCTTCTTCTTTGGTATCTTGGTCGCCGCCGCTGCAGCCAGGGAAGGAAAATCGGCAGACGGCTCCGCCGGGGGGGCAGCCGCTACCTCCTGCTGCCGAAGAACCTCCATAGCTTCGTGCTCCTCCGACTCCAGCGCCCATGCTCCAGGTTTCCCCCACGCCGACACCGTCGTCGCCATCTTCTCCTCGCTCGAACGCCCTCTCCTCTTCCCCTTCTGGACGCCCTTTCTCTGCAATTCTGCGGCCTCCGTGGGGCGGAAGCGGATGAATAAATAGGTGGGCAGAATAATTACGGAAAGCCTCGAAAAATCCCCTTTTTATTCTGGTTAAAATCGGGCGTCCTGGGGGGACAATCCCAGCCGTCCGATGGAGGGCGTTCCACCTTGGCCTCCCAAGCCCATTGGAATCGCTACCCGCCTCCCCGCCACGCAGCACGTGTCCCGCGCACGCGGGCCCGCTCCTCTCGCCACGTGCCCAAACTAATGGGCCCCCAAACATGTAAATAACCTAATTAAATGTATATATATAATATTTTGTTATTTTTGTATTATTTCGCGATTATAGCGGCGTATTGTCGGAGAATAAAGGAATTAGTCAATTAATATAAAATAAAGTCGGACGTTCGGAACGGCCGGCGAGTCTAACGCGAGCTGCCGTATCGGAACAGAGGAACTGTGAGAAGTGAAGAGGAAGGGGGGGGAGCTGGGGAGCTCAATCACAAGCTCAGATTTGGAGGCGAGGCGGCGGCGGTGGCGCCGCCGCCCCCGCCCCTCGCCGGTGGCAGGCTGCGCCTTAGCTCCGTGACGGCGGCATGCAGGTGAGAGAGCTCCTCCGCTCCGAGCCCGTCGATGGGGGCCTCCCACCGACGAGAGCCGGTCGTTCTGCGGACGGGGCCGCCGAGTGGGGGCGGCGGCGGCGCCGAGGCGGGAAGGCGGAGGAAGCGGTCGAGGAGGAGGTCCACGGAGGGGTGGCCGAAGGCGAATGGCTTGCCGCCGGGGGAGAAGACGACGGCGGCGGCCTGCGCGCCGCAGAGGACGCAGAGCTCCGCCGCCTTCTTGAAGAGGCCCGAGCGGCGCTTCGAGAAGGTCACCTGGCGGGCGTCGTTACTCTCGATCTTCCTTATCTCGATCTTACGGCGGCCCTTCCCCCCTCGCCTGCCGGCCTCCATCGGCTGCGGAGGAAGACGATGGAAGAAGGAGCGAGGCGGCGGCGGAGGAAGGCGTCGAAAGAAGGGAGCGGGGGAGGGACGAGGAGCTTAAAGAAGTAGGCCCTCAGATCCTCGTCATGTTTTAGGAAGGTCCGCCTGCCGGCGGGAATCACGGCGCGGATGAATGGAAGCTAGAAAATCTCTGCGAGTATCTCCAATCTCCAATCTCTGCTGGAGATTTTTACCTCAAATACCATATATTCGAGATGCTCATCTCCAGAACTTCTTTCTATAATACAAAAGAAATGCTTCAGTCAGTGGGAGTCATTTTTTTTCTAATTCAAAACTCGGAGTAAAATTTAGAAGGGTAAGTATCAAGGTAGAAATGAGGTTTGTGTTCAGATAACTAAATATTGTTTCAAATTTTAAACGCTAGTTGAAAGAGTCTCCGAGTTACTGTGTGAGAGGCCAAGGCCACGTAAAAGTTCTATAATTTGAAATGAAATAATGTTAGTATTTGGTCAACTCCAAGTTCACAGAGATCATTAGACAACAGCCACTGGATGATTACATTTACCTTGTCTTGGTTGACCAACTCGTTTTGTGTTGATGCTCAATAACTCAAGTGAGTAATTTTTTATCGTCAGAAAAATTATTTATTAGTATCAACATGGAGATGATGATAGTAAAAACTGTGACATATGCTGTGTTCATCGTGCTAATGTGAATTAGAAACGAGAATGTGATAAAAAAATCATCAATTGTTGAAATAATGTCAAAGTGTATGTTACATGTAATTTTAGATGTCTTTCTTCTATATTTTGATTTGGTAATATCTAAGTATCAGATCAAGTTTTAAAAATAACATCTCATTATGCAGCTTATTCAAAAACTCTTTGATGATTATCCACCTTGCTCAGTGTGCAATTATCCATGTGGAACCTTCAAATATTATCCCTTCCAAATGAACAGGGTGAGAGTGTTGGATGATTCCTACACCAAAATTTTCTTGACTAGTCTCTTAATATATGTCTTGGATACCTTAATAGTTAGATGTTAATGAGTTTTGATTTTAAAATCTAAATTGATGATGCAATCCACCTGTTAGACCAATGGTAGTCAAATATTAGCTTTGAATACCTCTATAAATTGGAAGACTCCCACATGAATTCAAATGACTCATACAACAACTTTAGTCTCATTTTCTAACTTTTGATAGGACATCAAGAGGAATAACAATCTTTTGATATAAGATGTCAACTCAAAGAGTAAACTATCCCAACACCAATATGAGAGAAATAGTTCAATTCTCAAAGTCTAACTTTAATTTTTTTGCAATGCTCATCCACTCAATTCCAAAACAACATCACTATCATAGGAGGTAGGATCAAGAGGTCTTCTTTCACTATGAGAAATTAGAGCTCCAAGGTGATGTTGTGATATATGTTCATGTTGAACAGCTTGTCATACTCCTCTAAGAACTTGGAAAGGGGTGAGTTGTGGGAGGCTCTTGTGTCAAAGAGTACAATGATCTGTTTTTCATCAAATTTTCCACCAAATTTGAGGGGTTCTCCTCCATAAATAAATTTAACAACACTTTGAGGTTGGAGAAAAATTCTTCCTAAATAGGAGTATCTCTGATTTCCTCTAGGACAACTTTGAGAGGATTGTCTTCATGGATAAATACTATTTGTACTTTCTTTCGACAGGGATGCCCGAAGGAATACCTCTTGTTGTACAAGACTCATAAGTCTTGTAAATGCCACACTTAGATTGTTATATATGTGAGCTGAATTTTCTTACTTCTTCTAATTGGTAGGGCTTTTGTGGTGCCTATTGGATTGCCTCAGATGTTGCCCCATTATGCAAGAGATAAGTATGGGCCAACCCATCAAATGTAAATTATAATCTTGCACATTTACTTCATTTCATTGGAGGGAGAGAATTTCTTTGAACTTTCAAAACATTTTATGTACTTCATTTTCACCTATATATCATCACTTAGACCTTTGAGAAATTTTTTCTTGAATATATACTCAAAGAAGACTACCAACGACTAAAGTCATAAGTCCAAAATGATCTCAATACATTACCATATTTCTTGATCTCTAAAAATTTATAGTAAAGAGGGTATGTTTAGTTGTAGCTAAAGAAGCCCAAGAACTATTATGTGTCTGTTCACTTGTACCATATAAGTGATTTCCTTCCAAAACTTAGGGTGGCAGTTGTTAGTTCCTAGACTAACCAGAGTTTGTACATAGAGATTAAAATGTTCTACACATAAACCCATCTCTCTATATCATGTTCATTGGATATGGGCATTTTGAGCATCAAATTATTCTACTGCAACTCCGTGTGAGGATGTGTGGAGTGGACTGTAGTTCGCCTTCTTCTATGTGGCTCACAATGAAAAGTGCTGGGTTAGTTGTTTAGCCATCAGACCCCAATCTCTCTCTGGAGATGAATGGGTCCCCCTGGACTTTTGACTCATCATGGGCCTAGTCATCTAGGTGATCTTCGTGAATGTCTGAATGCGTTCAACATAACCATGGCCTACAGAGACACTCAACTAGCAATGCGGATCTTCGAGCATGTGTATCATATTTTCTAGTTAATTTCCTTCACGAATAAAGTTACCATAACTTGAAAGAAAATTTTATTCTTAATCATGCACATCAACCACAGATTTTGAATTTCAGGTTGTTGCCAAAAATAATTGGGTGACCAGCATTTTTTATTGTTGCTCTCTCATGACTATATAACTGTAGAATCAACGTAATCCAGCTTTATTGAATGATTATGTGGACGTCTAAGTTGCAACCGAGAATATTTTAAAAAACCCATTCAATCATGTAAGAAACAGGCGAGCATATGGGTGAGAAGATCATGCATCTGGTTGTTGGCGTATTAAATGATCATCCTGTTGCCTTAGATAATATTATTCGCAATTATACTGTAAGCTTATTCTACTTCTCTTGGATCCCCCACAGCAGATGAGTAATTCCTTCGTCGTAATCGGCATTTGTTACCCTGGTAAGCGAGTTACCGAGAAGAAATGTGCAGTTTAGATGATCCTTTTCGGGAAATGTTCTTGCGCTTGGACGAGCAAACGACTCCGTTGCCGCCGACGAACGGAGATGCGGACTGGCATCTCGTCGTCACGCCGTCTGGACCGTCCCGAAAGAAAGCAGGCATAGAAGAGGACGCACACAATAGGAGAGTGTCACGGGGTTCCGCCCAAGCCCACGCGAGGGTGGTTGCCACACAGAGTCCTCGGCATTCGGATGCCTCCCGCGTCGTCCTCGTCGCCTGGAGCGGAGGCTGCGGCGTCGGCCGTGGGGCGGGAGAAAGGGCACGCCGCCGAGTGGGAACTCGCGCATCTGCAGGGAGCCATTGCGGAGGTGAAGCCTTGCTCAAGACTGGTGAGCATGGAGAGAACCAGTTTCTCAGATTGATCTTGTGATTTTTATTCTTCCCCTTCTTTTCTTTCCCGGGAGGGGCCTTGCTGATGATGTGGCGGTGGGATTTGCAGCTCGGAAAGCGCTTAGTTCCACCTGTTGGTGCTTATTCTTCTGCAGGAGTTGGAGTTGAGTTCGCTCTCGTCTGTCTGCCGAGGTGGTCACATGCACATCCGGAGGCTCTCGATCCGCGCTTCCCACTCGGCGGCGTTCCCTTTCTCCGTCTCTCGGGCGACGCCATGAACTCGTTCCTGCTAGTCGATCGTCTTGGTGCTCGAAGAAGATCTGGCGCGATGGAGGTGAGTATCGACGGCGCTGAAGCGCACCGGTGACTTTCTCTAGGTCTTCGTCTTCGTCCTCTCCTACGCTCAGCCCGCCGCCATCGCCTTCAGCTCTCAGCGGCAGGTGCAACGTCTTCGGAGATCCTCCGTGGACGGGGTCGTGGACCGAGTCCTCTGCCCAGGCAACTCCCCGGTTCCTCCTCGCCGCCTGATGGCACCGGCGGCGAGTTCCGCAGGAACGAGTCCATGCCGTCGTCAAGCGGCAAGGAGGAAGCGAGGAGTTCCATGATCCCGTCCACGTACAGAGAGAGAAGACGGCGCAGAGTTCGCAGCTCTACATAGGGGAGAGAGAGAGAGAGAGAGAGAGAGAGAGAGAGAGAGAGGGAGAGGGCGTGTGAAGTAATAACGATTCCGCTCTGATAGTCATTCTCGTTGCCCGACAAATCCTAGCCGTTCGACACATACATAAGTGGATGTATGGAAAGTAGTCATTGACGGCTGAGATTAGACTGGCTTTCTATTGCCACAATCAAGGAGTAAGGCTTGATATTCTCATTCTCACGTGCCTAATGCACGCTTAAAGTCCACCTCCCCAATTAAATAATCTTGATTTCCCATTTTCCGCTCGCACTTGGGCGATCGTCTTGGTGTTCGAAGAATTCCAGTTTAATCTCAGCCGTCAAAGTCTTTCCCTTCCTCCGCTTCTGTGAGGGTCGAACGGGTAGGATTTGTCGAGCGGAATCGGTGTGCTTTCACACGCCCTCTCACTGCTCCGTCTCTCTCTCTCTAGGGTTTATGTGCCGCTCTCATTGGGCGATTGGGCGCGCGAAATGGAGGACGGGGACGGGAGAGAGAGAAAGGGAGGGGCGAGGCCATCCTGACGCGACACGTGGCATTAGAGCTTATTATTATTTTTGCCGAGGATCGACCCTTCCCCTCTCTGCTCCCCTCCATCTCTTCGCGTCTCAACACCCTCCTCTCTCTCTCTCTCCCCCTTCCCAAATCTATCCCCCTATGTAGAGCTGCGAACTCTGCGCCGTCGTCTCTCTCTCTCACTCATCCTCCTTCAGTCCACCTTATCGATAAACCCTATCTGAGGGCGTCGTCCTGCCTCCAGCGTCGTCCGCCGACACCATGGAGGGGGAGAGCGCTGCGCAGGAACAGGAGGTGGCCGGAATACTAGTCAAGCTCCGGCGGTTGATTTGGGAGGCGGATCGAGGGACTCCCTGCACCCACAGCCTCCGGTGGGGCGCCCGGAGGAGGAGATCTGCCGGCGGCGACGACCCCCACGCTTCCCGGCAGGCTCCATCTCCTCCGGCGGCTCCTCCTCTTCCTTGTCATCCCGAGTCACTCAGTAAGCGACGACGGAGAGATGCCTCGAAGACCTGGGCCGCCGGAGATTCGGAATCTCCGGCAAAGCCTCCGCCCCTCTGTGTGCTTCCTCCGGCGGCCTCCAGTCGGAAACCGCCGCCCGCAACCGCGCCGGAGACCTCGAGCCCGGAGACGCCGCTGGACTTCTACCCCAGCGGGGAGGAGCAGCCCGAGGCCAAGGCAAAGACCCGCCCCCCCGCCGCCGCCGCAGCCGGCGGAGCCCCCCGCCTGAAGAAGCCGAGGATGAAGCACGGGGAGGTAGCCGTCAGATTCGGCGCCCACAACCTTCTCTCCTTCCTCCACCCGATCATCTGATGGAGTTCCCCTTCTTCCTTCCTTTTTTCTTTCCAGTTGCTCTCCAACCAGGTGGAGGAGCTGAGCCGCACCAGGAGAGAGCTCGAGAAGGTGGGCTCTTCTCTTTCTTTTTCCTTTTTCCCCCCCCCCCCCCCATATTCTTGGGATTTTCCTCTTGCTTTCTCGGATTCGTCTTCTCCGCTGATTTCCGGCCGGAAAATCTGTTTTCCTTATTTTTCTGATCTTCTTCCTCCGCCAAACCAGGAGGCCGCAGAGGCGAGGAGCCGGCTGGAGGCCCTGAAAGAGAGGAATTCCATGTTAAAGAAGCTGGGATTAAAGGTGCATTGCCTGCTTTCATGAGTAATCATGTGGGGAGGGGTGTTACTGTTGCGATCTGCTCTATTCTCCGCCATTAATGCGCTCCTTCAATGTCCTTCCCCCTCGCGGAGCTTATTATTTCCTTGTTTCTCGTTCCATCCTTTGATCGATTCGATTCTGTTTCTCCATCTGTTGATTGATTCGAGCAGTTGGAGAAGGAGTCCAGCCAACAGCGGCAGAGATCGCCGGAGCAGGAGCGTCAGGAGAGCTGCTTGGATCTGCTTCCGGCTGCCCCCATTCTCTCCGCCGAAGCGGCGGCGGCCCCGCCCGCCGAGGACGACGTCCAGGCCCAAGCTCCGCTCCCGCCGCCGCAGCGGCCTCAGGTGTATCAGCAGCCGTGGCCCCAGCACTGGGTGAACAACCACGTCGTCCTCCACCGATCGGCGGCGGGCGGCCACCATTGGAGCTGGATGGCCTCCCCGATGTGGAGATTGGACGGCGACAAAGAGGCTCCCCCTGCGAGCAATTTGCCGGACCTGAACTCCGTCGCCGACAAGGATTCCGGCGAGGAGTTCCCTCCTCAACAGCCGCCGGAGAACTACCACCATCACCATCACCACCACCATCATCAGCAGAAGCAGCACCAGGAGCATCACCAGCAGGGGCAGAGGAGGGGCTCCCCGGAGGAGCAGAGGGCGGCGAGGAGGAAGCGGATCGAGATGATCCACACGAGGAGGAGGATTGCCGCCATGAGATGACACCTCCTCAAGGATCCCCCCTCCTCCTCCCTGATTACTCTCACACATACTACCTCTGCTGCTACCACACTAGTTAGGGTTTTTGGCTGTAACATACCTTCCTCCTCCTCGCCGGCGACGGAGACGAACAAGCTAGGAGAATCCGGTGGCCAATCCTCACCCGCCGGCGGGAGGAAGGACTCCTACGCTTGAGATTGCTTGCTCACTCGGCTCCTTGTTCTTCTTCTTCTTCAATATTTATTCTATCAATAAAAGGTTTATTATTATTTTTACGACGGAATGGGCCAGGAAAAATGGTCCAGATGGATTTAGTTACCAATCAGCCCGTTAAGCAGAGTTCCTCATCAGCCAAAATCCAGCCTCACCGGACCCGGGCCTGAGCCCGTCGACCATTGTACGGCCCGCGGGCCGAAGCTGAGCCTCATATGCTTATTTTTCAGAGGGGGGGGGAGGGGGATGGATTATTGTGGGCCCTACCTTCTCAAGGAGCGGGGCTGAGACCCAGGGCCCACCACCGGAGACCCCTAGTAGACAAGGCTGGTGTCTAGCCTGCAACAGTGCCACGTCAGAAAACATTCATGGTCAACGATCGGTGAAGAATGGAATGTCTACTACCCTTTGTGCGAGTCAGCCGGGGTGGTTCTCTCCTTGTTTTCTAGATAGAGAAAAAATAAGATAAAATAAAATAAATTCGAAACAAAGATGAGTATGGGTTCGGATTTGTATTCTGATGCATAGGCATGAACTAAAATAAACAGGGAGCTGGAGTCCATGCATTTGAGAGGACATATATGATTAGCAATCTTATAAAAGTAAGTTCTTTTATCATTAAAGGCACAGAAGAGGACCAGAAGTCGGTCGGACTGCCTGTAAAAGCACTTCTTAAAGAACTTACTTTGGCAACGTTATGTATCTGTCCGTATCCCCCGCAATCTGAAAAGCCCAAAAAGAGTAACTCCAAAGGTAAGAAGGAAAATAGATTCGACATTGAGAAAGCCAGCTGCTTGTACCTCTTCAATAGGGCCGTTGTAGAATATTCCCTCAGATGGCGGCTTGGAGCCCATAGAAGTGCCATGTCAAGATGCATTGGATGTGATAGAAGAAACCCAAGTTTATAGTATCCTGACATGACATCTACTCTGCGAAATTTTTTTTCTTCTTATAGAAAAGTTGTACGGGTATGATGCCTGTGCAGAGGAAGGAACAGCAGCATGGGCAAATTCCTGAGCTTCGAGATGACATAAGGTTAATAAAATCAGGCCTCGAAGACAGAAATAACGTAGAAATGATGAAAAAAATATCAATATCTAGAGTTGAAAGGCATTTCCAAAATCTCAGTAGGCACGTGTTTTATATGATCAAGATGGCTGATCTTTCAACATTTCTGCGTATTATACCATTGTCTGATAAAGTTGAATAGCCATTTCGGCACCCTGTAGGTTAGGATACAGCAAGCTACGTAAAACGGACACGCAAAATTAGCAAATGATTAACTTTTTCCTCAGAGGCAGAAAAATGAAGGCATATGAAATTCAACAAGCAACCTCAGATTCAAATTTACAACTTTAATTGAGGATAAATGGTAGCGAATTGATCGGCAATGATGTCAGGAGAAGCAGTTTCCGGATGGCAAATATATTTTTTGAAATGCATACAGGGCAATAGCAATCATATAAATCAAGGGCCGGAGTATTTCCAAACGGAAAATAATGGCTGCGAAGTATCTTGGGATATCTTGCAGGGAATCCACAAGAATAAGCTACACGAACAAACCCAATTTCAGAATAAATAAGTTTTTACCATTTACACCACTAAAATCATGACCTACGTGCACAGAGAAATTTTGGACGAGCGTGTGATGGTCAAAAGGATAACGAAGGGCAGTCCTTGCTGCAACCACCTTCAAAGTTGCTTCACCTGCACAGACAAACAAAAGTACTTCAGAGATAGATGGATAGATAGAGAGCGAAAAAGTGTGTGTGTGTGTGTGTGTGTGTGTGTGTGTGTGTGTGTGTGTGAGAGAGAGAGAGAGAGAGAGAGAGAGCTTGCATTAAAATCTGTCATATATGGTTTAAAGGCAGAATGCAGTACTTTCCTCTCAAAGAGAGCTTCGGACGATCTGAGATGGGAGAGGATACGGTTACGACAGATCGATTCAATGCGTGAACTACAAATTCATTATTCACTCCAAGTACAAATTCTGTTTCTTCTCATGCTATGGCCACTGCAATGATAAAATATTAATATCCTATCCACAACTGAACCTAAAAAGAAAATGACCTTTTATTTCTATGAATAAATTAAATTTACAGCGAGCAGCTTTTTTTGGAGAAACACAAGCGGTATCCACCTACCGAGCAGGACCAGCAAATGCAACATCATTGATTGGACATTTTCACCTACAGTGAGGATATCCCCTCCCATGACGTCAGTTACATCTCTGGTATCCGACTGGCATCTAGCAACTGAACAGTACAAAAAAAAATTCTAAGATCAATATTCAAGAAATTAATGTTCGAGAACTATATAAACATGTGGTGAAGGATGTGAATATGAAACTTCAAAGACTATATGGAAACATGTCACCAGATAAACCGTAAAAAAACAATTTTGAAAAACCATAAATACTACCATGCCAATCAACTACGCCGTGAGTTCCTAGAGAAAGCAGGCCACCTAATCATCAAAGCAAAAGAGCGAAACGGAAGCGCTCTGCTCAAAAATGGACAGGAAATCATCAATGATGCAGAAATTCTACTTGGGTCTACGCCATACATTGTATGGAAAAGAGTCATCCAATTCATTATATTTATAAGTTAATCCCCGACTTGAAAATACATTATTTTAGGGAAAAAAAAGGTTGATATAGTAGAACCTTGACAAAACACAGCGCGGACAGGAAGCAGTCCTTGGATGCCATTATTTAATAACACGATGCATCATCATCTAGAGATATTCAAAACATACTCCGGGGGAGCGAGAAAATTAACTACAATTACGAGGGGAAGGGGAGTAAAATTACGGGGTCAATGTCTGTCGCCCATTTTAAGCAAATTAATTTCTTATGCTAGCAAGGATTTGACATGTTGTAAATTTTGTTATTCATGTTTAGATTCCAATGATGGGGGCGAATCGCCTCATACCTTTAAAACTGCAAACGCAGACGCTTGTTGAAGGGACTGATTAAAGATTTCAGAGATGATCCCGAATTATGGCTTTTCAATGGACTACTGAAATCTTTTGGCTTTCTTTCCCGCAGTATCATCAAAAGCTATGTAGCTCCTTAGTATCGTCCACTATTACCTAGCGTTCCATCACGATCCAGCCATTACTTACATTGACTGCCTTACGATGGCACAAATACACCAATTTAAGAAGGCAGTTGAATGGAAGAAAGCTAAATATCATCACACAGAACTTCCTCCCAGTTCCATCTTTTTCTTCTCTCCAAAATGAGATGCCATTTCGTTGCTCCAAAGTATCAACAATTTTTTTTTCTCCATGAACGTCTATAGTATGGAGCCCCCAGGGCGAAGCTAGTGGGATAAATACATGACAGCCCATCGGGGAGAGTGAAGATTCCGTGTTAAGACTGAATAAGGAAGTGTTGATCTGTTGATGATCAACACTTTCAGACTGACTAAGCGGCGTTCTGTCTTTCTTACAGACTGAATAGACGCTCGATCAGTTGATGATCGTTGATATGATTTGAGTCGAGATTCCGGGATCGCAGATGACTTTCTCGAGAGGAATTTTCAAGCTAAATAACTCGATCAAGACTGAACAAGATAATAAAACGAAAACAACAATCAATACAGATATTAAATCCTCGAAGTGATTTTCTTTTGCGCACAATAAAATTCCTTGGATCTTCAGGAATCATGGATTAGAGAAGCAAAAGGACGAGAGGGAGAGAACGATGTACGATGAGAGAGAATGAGAGTGAGGAAAGAGCCAGGAAGATGGAGAAGGTTACCTTAAAGTACTCATCATACCCATGGGTATGAACGGAGATTAAGCAAACAAGCTGAGCTGTTACGTTCAGATACTGGAGGGTACGAGAGCGGTTCTTCTCGCACACCGGAGACTTTTTCTAAACCCCAGACGACAGGCATGCGGCGAAATCCGATGGCCAAATGTACGTCAGAAAACAGGGAAAAGGACAAAGATGGATCGCCGCGGCAGGAAGGAAAACAACCGAACAACTCGAAAAATCCCTAAATCGACACTGAACGAAGATCACAAAATAAAAACGACGGATCAGTTACCTTCAGAGATCGAAGCCCCCCGAAGAGCTGTTCGTCTTATAGACGAGGCAAATTCTTCGAGATCCTAACGGTGTCGCCGACCACAGCGGCGGAACGGAGGCGTAATGCACCTCGGGAGCCGGGGGAGGAAGGCGAAGAGCAGCGCCGGCGAGATGATGAAGAAGAAGCAGAGAAGCCTCGGTCGCCATGGACATCCGTCAACCCTCCAAAAGAGCAACCGACTTTCGCGCGTAGTCACATGCAACGTAATCGGGTCACAGACTTAATAAGCACACTCTTTTTATTATTATACTATATATACCCCTCTACTTATATAGATACGACCAAATTTCCATAATATTAAATTTCCCTAAAAGAGTATACATGTCGCTAAAAATAATTTTTTTTGAAAACATGATTAATATTATCAAGTTTTGCATTTTTAAATGTCGCGAAATTAACACCGGGTGATTTTTTAAATCTCGATAAAAATATATTTTCAATGTATATATTAATATATATATTTAGAAAAGTCAAAAGACAAATGTCATGGCTGCGACGTAAATCTCGTGACAAGGAAAATCGGGCCCACTCGTGCTGAAACGTCGCACGTGCGAAAGAAAAAGACGCAACGGCGTAACGGCGGGTCCTTGTCGGAAGACCGGCGCCGGTCGGTTTTTTCCGTAAAAGGGGGGAAAAGTGGACATTTTGTATTTATGTCCTCGTTAAGGTGAAAATTTGGTGGGGCCAGGAGGTTCATCGGTCAAATACGTCGTGGATGTACCCCTGTAGGCACTGGACACGCGTCGGCAGATGACGACCGTTAATTGCCTCTTTTTTAATTTTTAATTTCAGAATTGCTGAAAAAAGTTGGTAGGGGGGCGGGGGCGTCCAACGGGTACATATCCACTGGTCTACCATCGATTGGCGGCCCGTTCTCGGGTTATCGTCGCAAGCAGCGGAAGGTTGGGGAAGGGGGCAGGAGTAGAGAGAGAGAGAGCTGAGGGAGAGAAATGGCCGCCTCGGCGTCAACCTCTCTGGCATCGCAGCTCTCGGGCGCAGGGTCCTTGGCTTGCCCCCAGTACTCTGGTTTGCGCCATGCTTTCCTCAAGCAGGAGCAGCGATCCCTCTCCGATGCCCACTTCAGCCAGCTCCACAGGCAGCTCCGCGTCGCGTCTCCCCCAGGAGGGAAGGCTTGCCGCGCCGTCGTCGCCATGGCTGGCACTGGAAAGGTGAGATGTCGAAAAACATATGTTATTGTGGTTTAAAGAAGAAAACCCTTGACTTTGGTCACTTTCTTTGTGAAGTGGGATTTGCGGTGCAATGCGGGGTTTTCTTGACTTCTCACGCTCTTTTGTTTGCTTTTTTTTTCCTGCGTATTTATCGCATGGGATGGCCCTCTCGATTGTGCTTGAACTTGAGCTGTTGAGGAGAAGTTCATGCAGTGGATCCATGTTAGATACTGATCTGACCAGCCTAAAATTGTCACTAGGTTGGGCCTGTGTAAGGTGAATTTGATTCGAGCAAGTGAGTGTCGTAGACAGGAATATGATGTCTTTTAGGTGGGCCATGGCTGACCGGCAGTGAATCTGAAACTCTCGTTATTCATTATATTTTTTTTATTATTTTTACATGAAAAATTTAAGGTCTAGAGATTTAACGGTGAAAGTAAGTTCATGGGACGTCTATCAATTTCATTTGCCGACTTCTGTCTCTTTCCTATTGTCATTACTGGTTTCGAAATAATAAAATGTAATCCTCCGTGCAAGGATGAAGAATCCAAATAAGTCTTTCTTAGTGTGAAGAAGGGTGGTTCAATGAAAACTTCACATATGCCCTTGGGTTATGTAAAATTTACACACAGCATTGATATGCTTGTTCCAGTTGATTATCTGTAAGCGACTCCTTTTTTTTCCTATTTACATGGGATGTCTGAACAAGTGAAATCTTTTTGTTAGTTTCTAGGGAGAGTATGGCAAGGATATTTTCATTTTATTTTTAATCACAAACAGAACCTGCCTAATGATATTTCTTTCGGTGGGAGAATAGCTCTGGCATGAAGTTTATTAAATTTTTTTTTATCCATGGTAAGTGCTCTAGGGTTTAATTCCATACATTCAGTTAGGTAGTAATAGTCTCAGCATTCAAATCCCCTTTTTATAACAGCGCGTTGTTTGTCACTTTTTAATCGGTTTTAATATTAATTTCCCTTGCAATGTGATTGAGGTTCTGTCATTGCATATCACTATTCTATGATGTATTTGATCTCTACGTATCTAACCTTTTATCTTTTTTTTTCTTGTGTTGACAGTTTTTTGTTGGAGGTAACTGGAAATGTGTAAGCACGAATTCCTCATCATTTTACCCTGTATTTTGGTTAAAATTTATAATGAACCTGCTACTTTTTTATCTCTCTGATATTTTTTAAAACCAAGTTCATTCTTGAACTTCAGTCAATTGACGTGGTTTTCTTTTTTTCTAATTTTCTCATAAACTTATGATACATGTATATGTTATGGCGGCATGCTTGTTATTCAGTATGTGCTGAAAGCTCCTACCGGTTGCAAGAAAATTTTATTTATGTTTTTTTTGCGTGCGGAAAACGTTTGGAGAAAGATATTTTTAAATTGGTGAATGGTGAATGGTATATTAATATAGACGAACTATTTTACGAAACGGAATGCTACTATTATCTTTCTTGTCACTGCAATCCCTAGATTGGGCATGTACTCGATGACTATAATTTATTCTTCCATGAAGATGTTTTTCATGGACTTTGTTGGCTCCCTAAAGCATATGAACGACGAGAAAAGGTGAGTACACATTTGTGCAATATTGTATATTAGTTGTAGTAGGGAATTGAATCCATAATAACTCAATTTCTTGAAGTTTTGTCTTCATTTGATTGGAGACTAATACTTATTGCTGATACACGTGACCTCACATTGAGTCCTGTTGCCTTTGAATAATATATACTCGGGTGTGATTTATATTTTTCTGCCCACCATCAACATTCATCCAATAAAGCTGCTGTAAGAGAATCCTATTGAACGGGAAAGCAATTGGCAATGTGAAGTAGGCTCGAATATTCAGTAACATGAATTAATTTTCTATTCTGACTGGGACTATCATGACACATCCCTTGCATGGATGCCAACTTTTGGGTTCTGCCTCAAGGAAAATGCAAATGGGATATTGAACCCGAAATGTAAGGGGTGTCGGGCTGTCCTGTCCATCCCAAAAAGAGACTGTGTATGAGTTGAGTGGACCTATTTACTTTTAATTATAGGATTCAAATCGTCCATAGTACTACTCTAGCATATGCTGTGGTGTGTTCGCTGAAAATTTCCGGAAGTTCTTGGATGATGATGCTATTTCAAGCTCTTATTGTAGTCATTTTGAATTATGTCGTGAGTTTCTCTCTCTGTTATGATTCGTAGGTTTTTACTTTCCTTGTTTTCTTTGGTTCAATATTATCGCTGAGCTTTGTCTAGCGTCAGCCATCATGGTTTATTTTTTTCAAATAGAATGGGACGAAGGACTCCATCAGTACGCTTGTCTCGGACTTGAATAGTGCAAATATTGAGTCTGATGTTGGTAAGTAATTACTCCTGGTTATCACTTTCGTTGATCTACTTGTTTTCTGTTCATGTCATATCCGTGTTTCTTGTTTCCTTTTATGTTTATATCTTTTTTAATGTTAGTTGTTGACAAATGGTAGGATTGGAGACTATATTAGACATTTCACTTGTGATATGGCTATTCATTTTCGTAAGACTGGTGTTTTTCTCTAATGGTACCGTGAATTAGGTGTCTTGTGCTACACTACTGTTTATCCCAGTTCAATAGATGAAAAATAGTCATCCCTGAATGTTCCAAGTTTGTCTCATACGTTGGTATAAGGTGATGAGCTGATGGTTCTTGGTGCTTTCTACGTACATCTGCCAATTATCTTTGTTTTTTATGATGGTTTTGAAAGTGTTAATTTTTTTTCATAAGTACTAGTTCGCAATGTGGTAATTTGTTACGGTAGAGGAAATTTCTGTATATAGTTTAGAGGATAATTCTGAAAGTTGAGACCAGCCATGACAATTTATGCTCATGTAGGACAGACATGAAACTTCCTGATCGATGTTAGAAGAGTTTTGAAAGCGAAAAGCTCGCCATAATGTTGAAAATTTGATTAGATCAGTATATTTTTTTGTGAAATATTGAGATCTATCTCTATCAATATCGAATTCTTTTAAATATATTATCTTGTGCACAATTAGAGGCATGCATATATGTTCCTCGGGAAAGACCATTCCACCCCGGGGGGGAGAGACTAGGCAACTTTCTCCCTCAGGGATGGCTACCCTTGGGGAGGCCACCTCTATTTTGGACTCATCTATTCTATGCTACTTCTTGAAATTGGCAAAAAAATATCTTCACAACTAGGTGGATGCTCTCACTCCCTTTGGGTCTGTGGAGCGTGTTTCTGAAGAGTTGCCACTAGTGAGTTTTCCATTTAATGGACTTAGATGAGGAGGAGAATGGTATGCAAGATCAGAGCTAGGCAAGGGTATTAGCTACTTCTGATCCCTATCCTGATCTACATCAGATTCAATCTCTCAGATTCGATTTGGTGGGGTGTCTGGGTCATGTCAGATTGATCTATGTTGGTTCTGCTATCCAATTCCTGAATGTCTAATGTAATTGTCCATTTTATTATTTATGATTTATTATTTTTATTGTTGGTGGACTTCTCTCCTGGCCTTTCTACACATACAATTTTTCTGCCTGCATTTATGTCAGACTCTTAGAGGGGTAGGGTGCCCAGAGTTGACAGTGGGGGTGTCTTTGTCTGAGTTGTTTTAACTACGGATTCTTTTCGTTGGGATTACAGATGTTGTGGTATCTCCTCCATACCTATACATTGACCAAGTCAAGACCTCGCTGACTGACCGTATTGAGATATCTGCTCAGAATTGTTGGGTGGGAAAAGGTGGAGCTTACACAGGAGAGATCAGGTTTTTTTTTCTTCAAGAAGTTTTTTTATGTTTCTACCTTTCTGGTCTCATCTTTTTCAGTTGATGCTCTTATAAATGGTTGTTTCGTTTTGTGTTTACTGGGTTAAGTTTATTCACCATTTTGATATTTGGTCAGCGATGTAGTGAGTCAAGGGGCAGCCCCTTTGATTCACATTCATGATAGAAAGACTGCTTTTAGGAAGAATTTTTGTCTTGTACTTGCTGCTTGAGAATCAAACTGCGCATCAATCAATGTTAGGCAGATGCTTATGCCGTTTGGTGTGGATTTTTATAATAAAAACACTGTACTCAACTTCTTAAAGAAAAATCTTCTCTGGTAACCTGTGTTTAGTTTGATTTAAGAAATGCCTTTAAATTCGGAGTTTGAATAATAGGAGACAGCAAGCTGCTCTTTCCGAGGATCTTGTTTCAACTTCTACTTGTATATTCCATATTCATTTTTTTTTAACAATGGAGGAGACAGTTCTTATATTTATTTTAAATGGCAGCTTTTGTGGAGTTATTTTCTTTTAAAAAATCTCATACATGCTTAAAATTGACTGGATGTTTCGTATAAAATCATCCTGGAAAAAGATGGCACTTCGACCCTAAAATCACCGCTTTGGTGGTCTGTTGATATTTATATAACCTTTTAAATGGATTTCACACATTTGCATAATACTGTTACTTGCTATTTGCTGATCCGTGATTTAATTTCTAGTGCTGAACAATTGAAAGACATCGGCTGCAAATGGGTGATTCTTGGGCATTCTGAGCGGCGGCACGTTATTGGTGAAAATGATGAGGTACTACCACAACCACAGCGTCCAATGATTTTCAACTTGGCCCGGAACTCAAATTATAAATATCTCACTCGACATAACCACAGACCCCCCCATCTATAACCAAAACACAAGCATTCATTTACGGGCAGAGCTGTTGGTGGCATCAAGACTTGAAAAAACTTAATGGGAAGCCTGATTAGCGCAATTTTTCCTTCAGTTCATTGGGAAGAAAGCTGCCTATGCCTTGAACCAGGACATCAAAGTGATCGCCTGCATAGGGGAGCTGTTGGAGGAACGCGAATCAGGGAAGACTTTTGACGTGTGTTTCAGGCAGTTGAAAGCCTTCTCTGGTAAGCTTTCAGCGGCAGCGGAGCCCTTTTGGGTGCCGGACAGAAGGCGAATGGGTGTCAATAACGGCTATATTCTTGGCACAGATTCGGTTCCTAGCTGGGAGAACATCGTCATTGCCTATGAGCCCGTGTGGGCCATTGGCACAGGGAAGGTGGCCACTCCTGAGCAAGCTCAAGAAGTGCACTCTGCTGTTCGCGATTGGCTGAAGAATAATGTCTCAGCTGAAGTTGCGTCCAGTGTCCGCATCATATACGGAGGTACTCCCATTTTATTTCTGCAAATATCTTAGTCCCTATCTCGATGATGCCTCTATTTATTTATTTATTTATTTTACCAAGAAAGGGCCTGTCTCTGTCATGGGCCCATTTTGACCTTGCCCTGATGGAGCTTCAAGGAAAATCTGCTGCAATTTTCCTATTTTTGGCCACATTACACGGAACCCCTGTTGCAGGATCCGTGAATGGCAGCAATTGCGATGAGCTGGCGAAGCAGGAAGACATTGATGGCTTTCTTGTCGGCGGTGCTTCTTTGAAGGTGAGCACGTGCATCAGGGGACATGAATTTCATGCTATTATTCCCTTTTTTTTATTGGGCAAGAAAGTGGGTGATTTTAATTAAAGCCATCATCGATTGGGTTGATTAGATTTCTTCATGACCGCTGCCTGGTTTCCTTGGTGCCATTGCAGGGCCCGGAGTTTGCCAAGATCATCAACTCAGTGACCGCCAAGAAGGTGGCTGCCTGATTGGGTGGGGGGGGCTTGGGGTTTTAGCCCCAGAGACAGGTGAATAATGAGTGGTAATCAAGAGACGGTTCTCTCACAGCGAGCTGTGTGGGTCAGATATTTCAGTCTACTGGTGAGAAAAAAAAAATTCCTTTCATTTTTGGTATTCTGTACTAGAATATAATAAGTAGTTGTGTCGCAGACTCTTACAATTATAGAAAGCTGCATCACAGGCAATTATTGCCTTTGCATTCCAAGCGCCAAGTTTATGAACTCCAACCCTCCCCTCCCCTCCCCTCCCCTCCCCTCTCTCTCTCTCTCTCTCTCACTCACTCTCTCTCTCAACCCCCTCTCTCTCTCCCTCTCTCTTTCCTCATCTGTCTCCCTCCCTCTGTCTCCCTCTGTCTCCCTCTGTCTCTCTCTCTCCTCTTTCCCCATCTCTCTCTTTCCCTCTGTCTCCCTCTGTCTCTCTCTCTCTCTCCCTCTCTCTTTCCACATCTCTCTCCCTCCCTCTGTCTCCCTCTGTCTCTCTCTCTCTCTCCCTCTCTCTTTCCCCATCTCTCTCCCTCCCTCTGTCTCCCTCTGTCTCTCTCTCTCTCCCTCTCCCTCTCCCTCTCCCTCTCTCTCCTGTGTCTCTCACTGGCACTGAAGGAATCCATGTAAGAGACTCCTGTGCCCGCGTGCCCATGGTCACTGTGTTCTCCCAAGAGTTTGCCTGTGCCTAGCTGGGCCGTTCTGGGATCTAAGAGAGTTCAAGAAACATTAATCTGATGTGGGGTTTGATCTGACCTGCAATGCCGCAATTGTCCTGTTCTCAAGGTGATCATCCGTGATGCCCAGTATCCATCATCTTCTGGGTTACATCGATCCGAAAATATATTAAATAAATTGACGAACAAAAAGAATAATAACAGATCTGAGTTGGGGATTTATTTTTTTCCTGAGCTTTTCTATGACTTCGGACCACATAAAAACAGATTGCATTCACCACAAAAAAGAGGATGCTAAATAATTATTGGACGAAGCCAAGCAGCGTTACCATGTTAATAACCACATTAGAAAAAGCCTGCCGTCAACCCTTTCTTCTACAGAGGGAAAGAAATAGAAGAAAAGGGAGAAGATCCTCATCAGAGCAAAGGAAAAACTCTCTACGGCAAAATCCCCCATGCCCAAGGGTCCAGCCAATGGGGCAAGATCCCCTCTAATGTAGTAAGACCTTCGGCCAAAATGCCCACTTTGTGGTGGCCAAGTTTGGGGGCTTATTTTTTCAAGCAAAAAGTCCCAAAAAATGGGATAGAACCCGGGGTGATGGTCAACCTCACGGGCCAGATCAAGCTGCCGCCGATTGTTTGGTATCATGGTCGTTGAGGTTCAGAGCGTGTAGCAGCTTGGGCCATGATTCCGGGATCCCCCCTGGCAAATCGAATTCAAGTAATTTTTCCCGCTTGCGGTAGAACTCCTCCACGGGTTGACTCTGAGGAAACATACCACCAGAAAGGTAAGAAAAACTTTGCTTGAGGTCTTCTGTGATCCAAGCAGATGAATAAAATTCCTCTCTTTTTGAGATTTTATTTTATTGCTGGTGGATTCTGGTGCCTCTCTTGTGAACTCAAGAGAAACTTTTTGATCTTGTGGACTCAAAATTGTCAATTTGTGGATTCAAGAGTCGAAAATTCCCAATTCTGTGAATTCAGAACATGGATTATTCACAGAAATTTCGTTTCTTGTCAATTCAAATACAAGATTTTATCTCTACGCTTCTCAAGATGCATCAACTGGTATCAGAGAAAGACTTTACAGTCTAGACTGGTCTCAAAAGATGTCACAAGGTAAAGGGTTACAGATTAACGAGGACGAAAATTGTGAGGTATGCCCCCATATCTTGGATGGAATTTCATGGATTTCAAAAGCATACTAATTATAAGTTTAAAGATATTAATGATATTTTGAAGCAAGTATATGTCATATGTTTGCCCCAAAATTTCATTAACGAGCACAAAATATTCAGATGTGCTTCTTAGATGAATATATCAAATGACATTTAGTTCAAAAAATAAATCTAAAGATGATGACAATCTATATTTACTTTTTGAACTTGCGATCATTTTCACGTTTCCCTTACTTCAATCGGTATGTGACTTTTTTATGATCTTGAAAAGCCATGCTATAAGGGTGGCTCACCCATAGACGATCTAGATCCTTGTGATGCACAATGGTTTTTGACCAGGGCCATGAACACATTCGGATTTGGATCTTGACATGTCGGCCGTTTTTAACCATAGGGATCTCACCAGGAAGTTGCTGACCTCATCATGAATTAGGTCTTGGCGGCTGGTGGTTTTGGGATCCCGTAGAAAATGCTTCTAAGACTATGGGTGAGGGCTTGTTAATGGTTGGATAAACTTTATTCAGTTGGACACACGATTTTTAAAGCATGCTACTGAGGAGTAACGTGTGTATAATATGCCTAAAGATGGCTCAGCGCTAAGATAATTTTTATGAAACAAATAATTTATTGAAAAATAAAGAAAAGCATAATCATACCATATCATTGTATATCCGGAGCCTCTCTTTTACGACCTCTTCAGTATCATCAGCTCTGGTGATGAGCTTTGATGCACATCCTGATGGAGGGAGGAGTGGAGCCATGTATATTCCAGGGCTTCCATTTTCTCCTTTGATATCAATTGAGGCAACATTGAAATTCCCTCCGCACTGGCTGCATATCCGTCTTCCCAGGCACTTCTCCACTAATATGTCCTCTCGGAGCTTTAAGTTTATCACCAAGTCTATATCAGTAACTCCTTCTAGTATTTCCTGCAAGTTAAAATAAAAAGACAGTTTAATCAGTTCCATGTGAACTCCAGTGGGCAATCATCTTATCAAGATGCCGACATTGATCTGGTTTTCCTTGGCATGAAAAAGTTAAAATAAAGGGAGAAACAATATCAATGCCTGATGGGTCACAACCGACACAGAATATTTTTTTAAAGACAACCTCAATCAAGAAGTGCATTTTAGAAGCAGGCAACCTCAGATGCATCAAACCAAGTGACAGATAAACAAAAATCATGTATGGTTTCAGATTACCATCCATCTAAACGAATGGCATGGGTGTGCCCCAATATCTGTTGAGCATCAGCATTAGGTGAATCGTATCAGCATCAGGATTTAGTGGCTAGTTTTTGACTTTATGCCTCACTTTGACGCGGGGATGAGATAGGGAGAAGGATAAGGACGTATACCAAAAACTTGTGGACATTGACAGTAAACAGACATCCCCATATGGGGTAATATATAGGGCACAAAAATAGGCCTCTATCACTCCAACTCAGACAAGTAGTGTGCATCAGACTGTCACAATTGAAGAAGAATTATAATCTAGTTCAGATAAATATCGCAGGTTAAAAGGCTACTTCATTTATGACTGTATAATTCGACATTATGATCACACACTGGAATGCTCAGGTAGAACGTGTTTATGCTTGGTAGTAATCCCTTTATACCATGACAAAGATCAAAATAGAAGCCACAGTCGAATTGGATCCATGATCTAGGTTTTGTATTTTGAGAATAGGAAAGCTTAGTCCTGTTTTCGATCTTTAAAAAAATGCATCAGCTGCTCACCGCTTGTCTTATGGTTCGTGGAAATCCATCAAGAATGAATCCAGATTCACCCTTAGCTTCTCCTTCTTCGAGTCTCTTAGATAGTATGTTGATTATGATCTCATCTGAAACCAATTTTCCTTGGTTGACAATTCCTCTGAGCTGAAGAAAGAAAAATAAATCAATGATCATAAACAAACTGGCAACAAATCTCCATTAAAGAACTTCAAACAAAGACAAGAATCGAATGAACTTTGTAGAAAAATAATAGCCTGGAATTGACCTACAGACGCATGTAGGGTCAGCATTACCCATATAATAAGCTGGGTTAACAATCGTTATGAAACATGAGTCGTTTACATACGAAAAACCAGCATGGTGTCCTAAGATGGAGCACATCACATTAGGATACTTTGTTGGGAAGAAAAACAATATAATTAAGCCGCTCTAACTCATCTCATCACACAATCGGCTACCCAGTGGTCCTTGCACCACTTGATTTTCTCTACTCGATGCTCCAAATTTTATTTCACCACTCTAGATGACGTAAAAGTTGAATCTTTTTTTTGGGAAGGAACAACTGCTAGAGCTCTAGAGAAGCTTTGCAAATCGAGAAGAATCCAAACTACTTTTCTTTCGTACAACGTGCATTGCAATCTCGACAGGCAGAGCGCAAGATATACATTATGGCGTGGCTAATTTTGTCGATCCCCATCAACCAGAGAATATAACAAGATGTGGACGTGCATACGCATCGATCGGGTTAAAATAGCGAAAAATTTCGAACCTAAACTACGAAAATTGGTAAATACTTCAGTCTCTAAGGGGATCTCCAGCGTAGGGAGGGAAAGCAGATCTCTCGAAACTGAAAGGATAAATAAAAAGGGAACCAAGGCCGCACCTGCTCGGCAAGAGGGCCAGAGGAGTTGAGCTCCTCTCGAACAAGATCTCCGGTGGCGATATGAGGAACTCCAAGCAGCTGAGACAGGCGGCTGGCGTAGGTGCCCTTCCCCACGCCAGGACATCCCAGGAACACCCATTGGATGCTTCTCTCCTTCGGATCCCTTCGGACCGGAGGCGGGCTGCGATGAAGCAACGATGGAAACCGCAATTCTGCCTCCGAGGCCAGTGAAGAAAACAGCCTCCTCTCTGCTGTGCACTGAGAATAGTAATGAATCGGAGCCGAAGCCCTCAACAGGCGTCTCAGCGCCGCCATGAGAGGCGGAGGCCGGAGCAAGCACGGCGGCAAACCCCGGCGACCGGAGCTCAGCAACGGCGGACTCGCAGCAAAAAGGACCTCCTATGTAGGCGACCATCGAACTTTATAGGGCGAGGCGGCCACCGACATGCCACGTGAGCGTTTAAAAGATCGACGGTCACGATTTTCTAAAACATTTCTGACGATAGCTCTAACAATTCATAAATGGGCTTTATTTCCGTTTGAGCCCAATAAAATGGGAAGAAAGGGCCCATTATATAACATGGACCAATTAAATGCCACCACGAGGTTTTATAGGGCGAGACGGCTGACCAACATGCCACGTGTGAGTTTAACAGATCGACGGTCACGATTTTCTAAAAAGTTTTGGGCCAATGATCCAAACAATTTATAATTGGGCTCCCTCTCCGTTTGGGCCCAATAAAATGGGTTGCACGGCCCAGTTTATAAACCGTGGCCTCTCTATTGGAAAGGCAGGCAAAGGGCGGTACGCCACCGGCGGGTTACCGTACCATCTGCGACAGAGAGAACTGACGGCCTCCACCGCTTCACGGGGACCCAAAATCGGGCTATGAGGCCTTCAGAATCGGGCAATGTGCGTCATTTTTGCCCGCCGGTTAGCATCACCGAAGCGGTGACGGGATTCGTCTGCGTGAGCAGCAGCGCCCTCCCCCACCTCCCTCCTCCGGGGAGGATTGGTTCGACGATCGGATGATAGGCTTGCATAGGGAGAGGAGCACAGCAGGGGAGCGAGATTCCTGATCCTCGGTTTCTTCTTCCCTCATCCGCCTTCCGACGAGGGAATGGTGTTGTAGGGTTGGACAGGAGGGGCTGCGACGATGCAGTAGAAGGCTGGTCGGAAGGAAGGAGATTCGATGCTCATCCATCTCCGGTGGGGCAGTTGGGGAATTGCTCTTCGTGGATTCTGTCTCTAGATTGTTGAATTTGCCACCGGAGTTTGGACTTGGGGGCGGAGGAAGTCCCGATTTCGGGGGACGCGAGGAGAAGAAGGAATTTTCGGATTGCATGTCGAAATAAATGTTGTCAGAGAATCGAAATAGGAAAGGCATAAAGAAAACAAGTGAATCGCGATTCTCGGAGTTTTCTGGCGTCTGAATCGGAGTGGCGTCCAGGAGAAAGAAGAAGGCAGTTTCGTTTTCCTCGGTACAAGGTCAGTAGCGCTGGGGGCGAATCAGAGCCGTCAAAGCCCGGTCGAGGCGGGCTTGGGGCTCCTCTTCTTCTTCCGGAACCCTAATGCTCGCCGGTCGTACTACCTCGATCGTTTGCCACCTCTACCCATGGATTTCGTGAGCCGCCACGCCACCGCACCCTCTGCCACCACCACCACTGCTGATCCACAAACATCCCCCAGCGAGCCCACCCCGCCGGCCGCACCGTCTCCACCAGTTGCTACCGCAGAGGAGCCCGAATATCTCTCTAGGTACCTGGTAGTGAAGCATTCATGGCGGGGAAGGTACAAGAGGATCCTCTGTATCTCTCACTCTGTGATCGTCACTTTGGACCCGTCCACGCTTGCTGTGACCAACTCCTACAATGTGGGTGGCGATTACGAAGGCTCCGCGCCTGTTCTGGGTCGTGATGATAATTCTCAGGAATTCACGATCAGTGTGCGCACGGACAGCCGCGGCAAGTTCAAAGGAATGAAGTTCTCGTCGCGTTTCAGAGCAAGCATTCTGACGGAGCTGCACCGCCTGCGCTGGCCTGGAGGATCACCAATCTCAGAGTTCTCTGTGCTGCATCTACGCCGAAGGACATCAGAATGGCTTCCCTTTGTAAGTTTCTCTTTTTGCCAACAGCATCACCAATTTGATTAAAGAATTGTCAGATCGGGGTTATCAAGCTCTTGTTTTACTGCAGAAAATGAAAGTCACTGCTGTTGGAGTTGAAATTCTTGAATCCCCATCAGGAGATCTACGCTGGTGCTTGGATTTCAGAGACATGGCTTCTCCCGCTATTGTTCTCCTTGCCGACAGTTACGGGAAGAAAAACTCAGACAACATAGCTTTTGTTCTGTGCCCTCTCTATGGAAGGAAATCTAAAGCTTTTCTCGCATCTCCTGGAACTTCGACTGCTGCAATTATATCAAGTTTGGTGAGGCTTTTTCTTTCTCGAGTTTTAAGTTTTTCATTCTCAATGTTTGAGCACAGCTGCTTCTGGAAGCTTTTCTTAAACCAATACGCTGTGGATTTTGTTAATTAGTTTGAACAAGGAATTATATTTAATCAAATTCTTTAACATTTTATGCAGACGAAGACTGCAAAGTCGACAGTTGGTTTGTCTTTAACTGTCGACAGTTCTCAGCCAATGACAACAATGGAGTATATTAATCAAAGAGGTAAGCACATCAAAACATACATGGTGGTGTTTATGTTGTGTGTGGTTTCCTTGATCCGTTATTAACTGACCTGCAGGATCCGGATCAGTTTTTCAGGATTCCAGTTATAGAGGGGCTCTATTTCTATTTAAAAGTGTTTTATAGAGGAAATTGTTTGAATTGGAGTTGAGTTTATTTTTCTTCTTGCCGACCCCATATAATGTGAGTGATTGTTGTATGGTGAAGTGCAACGATAAAAAGTTCTGAAACCGTAGGGTGTTATTTAACTAATTGGTTCTCAACATATCAGAATTTTAATTCCCCAAGGTCCTATATTCCAGCCTCGATAACACATGCAACAGTCTTAAAAGGTCGAACGTGACCATCTACAGATTTGTATGAACCTTTCTCCTATTTCAGAGACGCTTTAAATTTATAATTCTTTAACAAAAATGGTAGATCACAACTAAAATTGGTTTCTCTTGTTTAGTGTTAGCTTATCAAAGATTAATTTTTGATATTTTGCGGATAGAAAGCGTGCTAAATAATCCAAGTTGGAGAAACCAAAAATAGGAGGCCATTGTGTTCTCTGACCTATTTCGTTTGATTCCTCTGAGAGTGATCTTCTTTTTTGGAGGAATCTGATAATATTACTTGGTCGTCTTTCATGGATCATCACTTGTAAGTGCACAATACACATTTTGGAAGGAGGAGCATTTGGAACGAGTTAATTGTGCACATGTCCAAAAGACAGTAAAAATAAATAAATAAATTTCAGTCACTTTATCAGAACGATCTCATAAATTTCTCTATTTAGATCCAGATAGTGAATAGTCTTAAAACATCCTTCTTGTTGCCTCGAGGATAGTTTTAAATTGCTTCTGTGCTGCCATGAATATAATTTCTTGCCCTAAAACTGCTCAGTTGTTTTTATTTTATTTTAGTTGCATGTTATCACTAGTTGTAAGAATGTTGAGCAATTCTTGCCGCGAAACAAACTGAACGATAGCATGTGAGGTCACTGCTTCAGACTATTATTTCCATTAAATATCTCGTTCAATAGCAAAAGCTGCAGAGTCACTGAACAAGGAAGCTTTTACAAAGTTGGCCGTTCTGTGTTCTTTCTGTAACTGTCCAGGGCAGTCACAAAATTAATGTACAGAAACAAGTCTACATAGTTCAGATTGTAAATTTAGGAGACTCTTCAGCCACTAATGCAATGGAAGTATCTTATAAAGTGTTCTTTTATTGGAAACAAAATGGTTTGAACAGTGCAAAATATGACCAAGAACGAGAGATATAAATAATGTTATTGGGCATAGTTACCCTTCAACATTTTTTCCACGGCTGCATCGTATGCACTCTAAACGTGCTACGAATAATGCAGCCTCCCACTGCAACTTTTGCACGAACTATTGAATCCCCCTCTCCACAGAAGTCCTTCAACTGTTAGAAGATGTCTATCTCTGAGACCAGGCGCTAGCTTCCGTGCAGTCATCAACTATCTGGTTTGTGGGATCTGTTGCATCTTAGTTCCTTTCTTTTTCGAACGAATTTTCGTGTTGGATGTTGGGTACTATGACTTCCCTTTTATATCCCAACTTCTTTTTCTCACAGACCCAAACTTTCCCTGGTGATCTGACTGTGCTGCAGTCATTTAATTGACCGGAACTGAAGGTCCATCATTCATTTAAGCTGACTGAGAATCCATGACTCTTATGATCCGGAATCTCATCAAAATATAAGTAATTTAATTCAGCGACATATCTAGTAGTTTAACTAGCTAATCGAGTTAAATTTGTTTATGCCTTGTCAGATATTTAGTTGTATGATTTCATTTTGGCCCGTGGATACAAGGTGATACTGGTACACTATGAACAATGGTTTCTGTTCAAGTATTTTGGGAAATTTGAAAATAATGTCATTTTATATTATATGACGTGGGATTGAAAGCCACGTCATATAACACAGGCCTTGGAAATCCACGTCATACAGTGAGTACTTCTCGCCGTTTGAAAGATCTGAAAAACACTGGCCTACAGCACTTTCACTTGATTCGTATAATTTATGTATGAAAACAGGACTTTGGAACTTCTAACCTGTCCATAGTAGTATCCTCCTAATTAAAATATTGCACATGCGAGCATACACTCTTCTCATCTTTACAATTTCTATAAAAACAAATGAGCTTGGTTGATGCACTTCCCTTTTAGATGTAGATCATTTCTAAAAGTTAATCAGTCCTGATGTTTTTCTTTGAAATCGGTATAATTTTTCTGTTATTTGATATAACTGCAATTAAGTTGTTACCAACAATTTTGTATGTTCACATTTCAACTCGTTCATTTGGTATGCCATAATTTTGTAAATCATGTTCTTTTGCCATGATCTTGTGAGCCATTGTTTCAATAGCTTTTGTTACTTCTCAGCAAGGGAGGCTGTTGGAGCAGAGGAGACACCATATGGAGGGTGGTTGGTGACTAGACTGCGGTCTGGAGCTCATGGAACTGGTAATGTCTCAGGACTGAGCGTGGTAGTTGGCCCTAAAGGGGGACTCGGTGAGCATGGTGATTCTGTACCTCGACAGCTTATCCTCACAAAAGTTTCACTTGTTGAAAGGCGACCAGAGAACTATGAGGTAGATAATTTCATGTCTGAGATCTTTCAAGTCCTTTCTTTCTCTGCCTGTATGCATTATTTCCTTTTCACTACTAGAGATACCGTTTTCTGTGACCTCTTGAGGTCTATCAAATACTGTGGAATTACATCAGCTCTGCCCAGGGAGGTGTGGTTTTTTTGGAAACATGCAGTTTTGACTTATCTTTTCTCCTGCCATACTGTACAATTTGCCTTTTCTTTTTTTTTCATTGTTTTTCTGTTGTACTGTCTTTTCTGTATGCTGGTATGCTTTTATGGCAAGTTGTGATAAAGGAACTGGAAAGACCACACAATGCATGACATTGATGTTTTTATCCAGGTTGTCATTGTTCGTCCTTTATCAGCTGTTAGTTCTCTTGTACGGTTTGCTGAAGAGCCACAGATGTTCGCTATTGAATTCAATGATGGTTGCCCCACCCATGTAAGAGTCAGATGCCTATAACTAATATCAATAAGGTTGAACCTTCTGAGAAAATGGGAAAAATGTCTCTAAACTGTCGGTGTTTCCATTTCAGGTCTACACAAGTACCTCCCGTGACAGCTTGTTAGCTGCGGTTCAAGACGTGTTGCAAACAGAAGTAGGTAGATGTATTCCTCTCCATATGGATGAGTCGTTAAATTATGATGCTCTCTTATCTTTCAATATTCTCTATTTGTCTGCTTGCTAGTCATGTTTCCACTTCCTACCCCATGCATGTCTCACTTCCTACCCCATGCAAGTCTGAAAAACTGTATCATGTTAATTCACTTTAGTAAGATTACTCTAACTTGTGTTGATTCGATCAAGAGTCATGCTCATTATCGAGAAAAAAATGTTTTAGATTTATGTAGATGGATGAAATTCTTGCAGAAGATTATCTTAATCAACTTTTGGGAATGGAGACTTAACTGAGTTGGCCTTTTCATGTTAGCTGACTGTGTTCCAAATTTAGCAAATTCAGCCAATGAAGGTTTACATTCCTTTGAATTTAATTAATACAGGGGCAATGTCCTATTCCTGTGTTGCCAAGATTGACAATGCCTGGTCACCGTTTGGATCCCCCCTCTGGGAGGGCATATTTTCAGTCTCAGCAGCGTCCTGTTGCTGATGTTGAGAGCACGTCTATGCATTTGAAGCACCTATCTGCTGCTGCCAAAGATGCTGTAGCTGAGGGGGGCTCAGTCCCTGGATCGAGAGCAAGATTGTGGCGCAGAATAAGGGAATTTAATGCATGTATACCTTACAGCGGTGTGCCTGTCAACATTGAAGTGCCTGAGGTGGTTCTTATGGCTTTAATCACAATGCTCCCAGCAACTCCAAACCTTCCTCCAGATGCTCCTCCCCCTCCTTCACCGTCTCCTAAAGCAGCTGCAACAGTCATTGGTTTTGTGTCATGTTTACGGAGATTGCTTGCATCCAGAAGTGCAGCCTCGCATGTGATGTCATTTCCTGCCGCAGTTGGTAGGATAATGGGTCTACTCAGGAATGGTTCAGAGGGAGTGGCAGCAGAGGCTGCTGGGCTTGTTGCTGTTCTTATTGGTGGAGGTCCTGGTGATACTAATGTGCTGGTGGACTCTAAGGGAGAACGGCATGCAACTTTTATGCACACAAAATCAGTTTTGTTTGCCAACCAAAATTATGTTACTATTCTTGTAAATAGGTTGAAACCCATGTCTGTTTCACCTTTACTTTCGATGTCCTTCGTGGAAGTCCTTGAAGCTATGCTTTGTGAGCCTCATGGTGAAACCACTCAGCATGCTACTTTTGTTGAACTGTTGCGCCAAGTAGCTGGTTTGAGACGTCGATTGTTTGCTCTATTTGGGCATCCTGCTGAAAGTGTTCGGGAAACTGTTGCAGTTATCATGAGAACGATCGCCGAGGAAGATGCAATTGCGGCAGAATCCATGCGTGATGCTGCCCTGAGAGATGGTGCTCTCTTGAGGCATTTGCTGCATGCTTTCTTTCTTCGAAATGGGGAACGACGTGATGTTAGTCGGCAGCTTGTGGCTCTTTGGGCTGATTCTTATCAACCTGCTTTTGATTTGCTCTCAAGAATACTTCCACCTGGGCTTGTTGCTTATTTGCAAACTCGCCCTGATGAAAGCTTGGCCGAAGATTCCCAGAATCAATCTAGTCAAGAAGCACCATTTACGCGAAGGCATAGGCGTATTCTTCACCAGAGAAAGGCCCGGACTGGAAAAGGTGCTGACAATCTAGTGACATCAGTAAGTAGTGTTGAAGTTGGTGATAATGGAAAGATGGCCACTGGTGCATTGAGAGTAGCAGAAAACTATTCAAAACCTCCCGCTGAATCGGCTGTTGGACAGGCGTCAACCTCTATTCCTACTTTTCCTGAAAGAAATTTGACAAATGAACCCATGGAGGGAGGTTTTCTTCGTGCTGACGTTTCTAGAGCTGTTGCTTCTGATGGTGCCCTGCATTCTAGCGTGCTAACTACAGGGCCAGGCAATTCTGATGCCAATGAAGTCGGTTCTTTGCCTTCTGACTTCCCTGCCCCTGCTCAGGTCGTGGTTGAGGACACTCCTGTTGGCTCTGGGAGGCTACTGTGCAACTGGCATGAGTTCTGGAAAGAATTTGGTCTAGACCACAACAGAGCTGATTTGATCTGGAATGAGCGTACGAGACAAGAACTTAGGGAATGTCTACAAGCTGAGGTCCACAAGTTAGATGTTGAAAAAGAGCGCACAGAAGACATCGTCCCTGGATGTGTTACTATGGAGGCATTGGCAAGGTTAGATCATGCACCCCGAATTTCCTGGAACTACACCGAATTTTCAGTGAGCTATTCAAGCTTAGCGAAAGAAGTTTGTGTGGGCCAGTATTACTTGCGATTGCTGCTTGAAAGTGGAAATGGTTGCCGTGCCCAGGATTTTCCATTACGTGATCCTGTTAAATTCTTTAGGGCATTGTACCACCGATTTTTATGTGATGCAGATACAGGACTCACAGTGGATGGTGCTATTCCTGATGAGCTGGGTGCATCTGACGATTGGTGTGATATGGGTCGGCTGGATGGATTTGGTGGTGGAGGAGGCTCTTCTGTCAGAGAGCTTTGTGCAAGAGCTATGACGATTGTGTATGAACAGCATTATAAAGTGATTGGCCCTTTTGATGGTACTGCTCATATTACTGTTCTCTTGGATAGGACTAATGATCGAGCATTGAGACACCGTCTTCTTCTTCTTTTAAAGGTATTCAAGTTAGTTAAGCCATGTATTTCCATGGTTTATATTTTGTTAAATTAGTTGGCTATTTCTTGATAGCAATTCTTTAAGTTCCTCGGGATTGATGATGTGCTTGCATTTAACAATGAATTCTTGGGAAAGCATTGAAAACAGGGATGCTGGATGGCAGTTTTTCTTGCCAGAAATAGTCTGGTTATATAAAAACTATCACCCAATGTTACCTCCAAACCATTGTTTAATGATGAATGCGACGTATTGATATGCTTTTAGTTTTTCCTTAGAAGACAGTAAAAAAAAAGAACAGATTAGGTCAAAAACATGTGTATGCCTCAGTCTGATTCCTCAACATGATGATGGTCATAACCCATATTTTTTATTGTTGTTTCTTATTAATTAAAAAATCCTTGACGAGCTGGGAGTTCCGGGAATTATACCCTCATTTTATTTAATTTTTTTAGGTGGAAGAAATCTTTTGACTCACTCAGATTGTGTAGGCTTGTCTTACTGGTCATATGCTTGTGGAAAATCAGATATCGGGTGGTTAAAAACATTGAAAAATGGCTTCCAACACCCCTGTGGGGATACCTTGTTATTTCTTAATTTTTTCATAATTTCATCTTGCTTTTCGTTTTCTCTTTTCATGCGATTCTTTTTTTTATTTTCATTGGGTGTTATATTGTTTTTTGCGTTTTGATTTTTTTGTTGCTTATTGACTGTACATTATGGTAAATTTCAGGTTCTGATGAAGGATCTTTTGAATATTGAATCTTGTGTCTTGGTTGGCGGGTGTGTTTTGTCTGTTGATCTGTTGACAGTAGCTCATGAAGCTTCAGAAAGAACTTCGATACCTCTACAATCCAATTTGATTGCTGCTACTGCTTTTATGGAGCCACTGAAAGAATGGATGTTTATTGATACGGATGAGGCTCAAATCGGGCCGCTAGAGAAAGATGCTGTTCGGAGGTTCTGGTCAAAAAAGTCCATCAATTGGGCAACCCGATTTTGGGCTTCTGGAATGCTTGATTGGAAAAGATTGCGTGATATCCGTGAATTACGATGGACATTAAGCCGTGGAGTTCCTGTTTTAACCCCAGTTCAGGTACTCGTGTATGTTAATCACTATTTTAAGTTGAACGTACACCGTTGTTGAACTTTAATCCTCTGTAGTTAAATGGTACTCTCCACTTTCAAAATATAATTTGTTAGTGCCCTTTTTGTAGTGCCCTTTTTGTAGGCTGTATGTTTATCAGTATTCAATTGTTTGTTTCTATACTATTGCATCAGCCTCTTTAAGATCCTGTCTCTATCAGTGTCTTTTGGATATTAGGATAAAAGTCCTTGTAAGATGAATACTATATGAGGTTGGAATGGTCTTTGATGTGCAGAGAGACAGATAATTTTTTTCCTGGGTGATTTTTTCAGTTTAGTATAATTATCTGATTTCGTTTGTAAATCTTTCCTAGGTGGGGGAAGCTGCATTGTCTATATTGCATCATATGGTGTCAGCACATTCAGATCTCGATGATGCAGGAGAGATTGTCACCCCCACTCCAAGAGTGAAACGGATTTTGTCAAGTCCACGGTGCCTTCCACATGTTGCACAGGTGATGCTCATTTTGTTCACCATAATTTTCTTCATTTTAGTTATGATATTATAATACCATTGAATCTCCATGGCATTATCTGAGCTCTCTTCAGCCGTTTGGTTTATGCGTTACTGAGCAACAAATTTGGTCTTATTAAAAAATGATGAAAAATAAACCAGGTTCCATTTTAATTAAGGCAATATCTTATTTTGTTTAGTAATATCTAGGTTAGGAGGCTATCCATGACCTCAGTGTCATTCTAAACTTTGGTCCAGTTCAATCATACTTCTGCAAATTATGGCGTATCATGTCCCATCACATTTTGGAAAATTGGAGTTATACTTTTTATATCATGAAAAAATCAGCAGTGCGACATTTGGATTCTGGATTTTTCTATTCGGATTGTTACCCCCTTGGTGAATTAAAACCCTATGTATGTTTTTATCATAATTATATATATTGTGCTGTAAGCCAAGAAAAAAATTGGTGTGGTGCTTATTGTTTTTTATCTTGACAATCTTTGGTGGACAAAGACCATTGATCATTTAGTCACTAAGACATTTATAGGCTGGTTTTCCTCTCGTTCAAGTTTTCATACTTAAATTGTCATCAGAGTTTCCAGAAGAATTTCCCAGAACAGTGTTTTGAATCTACCTTATGCCTTCGTCTTTTGGCTGGAAGTGGCTTCTGCAGATATGAACTGAGGAGCATTGTTAAAATGTCCTATGACCTTGAAATTGACCATTCACGGAGGAAAAGAGGCATGCTTTATTTAAGCATGCCACATTCATGAAAGTTCATTATTGAATGGAATTGTAAAATATTTACCGATGGATAATGTTATTGAAAGTTCACTAGTGGAATAAACGCAATATTTGTGGACTAAATGAAGGAAAATAACAGGAATGCTAAAGAGAGGTCCTCTCTTGATTTTTTTTATGATGGAGTGAGACAGCAATGATCCTTTTATTATGAGAAAAGGCAATGCTCTTTGCTTTGGGAGTGCTGGGCGATTACCATAGTCTTCTCCATCATGGTGTAGACAATAAATTATTTTCAGAGGGATTTTCTCAGAGCAACATGAGACTGTCCACTTGCACTTAGCTTATTAAAACCAAGGGATATGCGATACTGTTTTTACTTAAAATAGAAGAGCACTGTGCAATGTTGTGTGAGTAGTATGAATGGTGGGAAACAATGTGTTTTCTTAAGCTTAGTAGTTGAGTGAAACAATGATGTACTTCTGCATCCTTGGCATTCTCATTATTCACCATTTGTCAACTAGATAAACTTAGGGACATAAATTCCATTGTCTGTCCAGATTTGTATTTCTAATGTTGGTTCAACGTGCATGATTTCGGATTTCCCTTTGCTGCCACCAACCAAATGGCCTTTTATCTTCTTATTCTCTTTTTGATGTCTTCATGAAAATGATGATCACGTGTGCCTTCCGTCTTGGCCCATTTTTTTGTACAAATGCTGCCCAACTCAGATGGTATTTCCTTTTTCTGCTTTCTATTCTTGTGAGTTATACCCATTATCTATAAAGAGTGATTGATCCACCTGGTCTTCATCTCTCCCAGCTGCCCAATGGCCTACACATTCCATTTGAGCTACATTGATTTTGGTCATTTTGCATTTTCCTAGTACATAATACCTCATTCCTTCGGTGCAGTTATAGCCCATCTTCCTTCAGTGCTGTTCTTAATAACGCAACGCTCTACCCCATGAATGGTTAGCCTACTCGTGCTTTCTACAGCAGAGTGATCCATGTCCTTCCCATTTTCACTGAGTATTCTAAGCCCATGGGCTACGTAATATTCGTATTTTCCTGTACTCCAGTGATCAAACTTAGTTGCAGAAAGCGTATCTTAAAAACAAATGTTGACTGTCCAGCTTAACCGCTGTACTTGGCTACACTTCATTTTCCTCTGCTTGTAATCGTTGGGATTTCTATGTACCCTGCACATACTCACAGATTTATCACCTATTTGCTTTCTCTCTCTGTTGTTATTGCATTCTTTTAATACTTTCACTGTCCTATCATTGATCTTCATTTTATTTCTTATCTTTGCTTTCAGTCTCCTGTAATTATTTTTGTATCTTACCCTCCTTAGGCACAGTGTAAATTCTATATAGTATGTCAAGGTATCTAGATATTTTTCATAACCTATTCCTTGACCTATGTTGATTTATCTGTTTTGCCTATTATATTTTGTCCATTGTGCATGCTACAATGATTTTTTATCAAAACAACATCATCATCAATCTCGTACGTTTGAAGCTATTCAATCTTCAAATCCTGTCATTTGATACCAATGACTGATATGAAGTAGTCTTACCTCATATTCTAACCCAAATAATTATTTCTCTTATACATTGTATTTCCAAATCTTTGATGACCCTTGACAGTTTGGTAATGGGATTCAAACGCCTTCAATTTTACTTATTTACCGTAATCTGCAATAGCCCCACTCAGCTCAGCTTGCTTCCCCCTGTGAATTGGTGTCTTTCATCTCGGCTTCAGTTATTGATAAATGTATTTTTCAAATTCTAAAGATTTTTCTACTTTCTCTCTGTTTATTTGTATGCTTCTGAACTTATGTTATCACCTTGTGTTTATGCAACAAGACCTGTCTGAAGAAAAGCTCACTGCGAACACATATAAAATACGTGGACGATTTGTTTTGTGGGGAAAGATATGTTTTTTGAGAAAAAAAAATTCCTTGGGAAATTTCGTTAATTCTGTGCTCATGGTAGCCTGTCCCTCATATCTTTTTGGCTACTGGAGTTTTCCCTGGTTGTTCAGTAATAGTTCTTTTTCAAAAGCAAGAAAATATTATTGAAAGAGATGGAAATTACAAAAAGGATATTTGAGTTGATATATCTCCATTCCCTTATTTAAATTAATGATGTTTTTTAGCTCTCCAAAAATAGAATAAAGTTTTTTCTCTTGATGAATGATCCACTTTGTTAAATTAATTTGCAGTTCTTATTTGTGGTCGATTTAGGAGTTTTGGCCTGCATGCCATTTTTGAAAGAAATGGGTTTCCTGTGAGAGCTGGTTCTTTCTTTCATAGATTTTCTATTTGGGCTTAATTGATGAAGACACTTGATTTGTGCCACTAACCCGCATGTGATGGCTGTGTATGGGGAGTCCTTTTTGGGTTTGGACTGATGCATACACAGTTTTCTCATACATTGTCTATGTCCATCTTCATAGTTTTTTTTCACTTTCCATTGTATATCCTTGATTTTTGGATTTTATCTTTTTTTTGCTGATTAGAAAAATATTCTGTAGGTTTTGCTTACAGGGGAGCCAAGTATTGTTGAGGGTGCTGCTGCATTGCTGAAGGCTGTCGTAACTAGGAATCCAAAAGCAATGATCAGGTTATACAGTACTGGTGCATTTTATTTTGCCCTGGCCTATCCTGGATCCAATCTTCATTCAATTGCACATCTCTTCTATGTGACGCACATGCACCAAGCATTTCATGGTGGTGAAGATGCAGCAGTGTCTTCCTCACTGCCATTAGCAAAGCGTAGTGTTTTGGGTGGACTCCTTCCAGAATCTTTGTTGTATGTGCTCGAGCGTAGTGGGCCAACTGCATTTGCTGCTGCTATGGTTTCTGACTCTGATACACCAGAGATTATTTGGACACATAAGATGAGAGCAGAACATCTGATTTGTCAGGTAAATTCAGTCTCATGATGTATTTGTATACCTGTAGATATAACAGATAACATTTAGAGAAGTAAACGGTTGACCATGATCTTGTTCCATGTCTTTTGTGTGTGTTTCAGGTTTTGCAGCATCTTGGTGATTTTCCACAGAAGTTGTCTCAGCACTGTCATTCACTCTATGAATATGCTCCTATGCCCCCAGTAACATACCCTGAGCTAAGAGATGAAATGTGGTGTCACCGTTATTATCTGAGAAATCTGTGTGATGAAGTGCGTTTTCCAAACTGGCCAATTGTTGAGCATGTGGAGTTTTTACAGTCATTGTTAGCAATGTGGCGTGAAGAATTGACACGGCGACCAATGGATCTTTCTGAGGAAGAAGCATGCAGAATACTTGAGATATCCATGGATGATGTTGAAATGGATCATGGTGCAACTATGAATGAACCATTTGATGGGGATGTGGAAGTTGGTAGTACTAAGAAGAATCACAACATTGATGAGGAAAAACTTAAAAGGCAATATAAAAAGCTTGCGATGAAATATCATCCAGATAAAAACCCTGAAGGCAGAGAGAAATTTGTCGCTGTACAAAAGGCTTATGAGCGTCTTCAGGTGTTTAGTTGCTTATGTTTTTGTCTATTTCTTTTCTTAACGTTTAATTACTTCATTTTTTTTCTTAACACGAGGTATACTTCCATGCTTTATCATTGATTAAATTTCATACTTCTGTCATGATGGTCTTTAATTCCTTCATGCTTCGTCATTTGAATCTATTTTCCTGCTTTTAATTATCTATTTAGTCAGTTATGTCTTGATTATTTAATTTTTATTCGGGTCGTATGCTCTTGTAAGGTATCATGATGCTGCTGGAAATGTTAAACATAAAAAAGTTACTGTACCTTTTGTAGTTCTCTTCTACCATTCGTTAATTGTCAGTAGGAGTGGAATCAAGTTAAATAAATGGGTTGACTTGGAATTTTGGTTATTGGGAAGGATGATGAATACTTTCAAAGCAATGTTTGATTACTCAAGTAATCATTGTTGCATGGTACTTCCAGCTGGTCCTGGATCCTAGTCATAGATAGAACCTGGGGATTTGAACATGGTAGCTTCATTTAAATATCCAATATGGACGTTTTCAAATTTTAATTGTTTTATCCTTCCTAGATAATTGTTGGGATGCGAATTACCTCAGGACCTCAATGATTTTGGATTTGTATCATTCATAATATTCTGGATAATTCCTAGACTGTAATTTGAGTCCAGTTCATCTAGACCGAAATTTATTATTTATGATCATAGGTTTCAAGGTGCTTGAGGCATAATAGGGTTGTTAACGTGGGTAAGTCCAAAAATCTAGCGCAAGGTGCCCTCATTCTCGGCTGGGTTGTTTGAAGCACTCTGTTGACCACCTTCATCGAATCTGTTACTGGATCTGGGCTGTTTGGCAGATCAGGTTAATGACAAGTGGTGTCACCCCCCACCTTTGTAGACATATTTCCCCATTTAAATTTTATTTTCAAAATAATCAAGATTGTGTAACTAGTATGTACCCATGTTGGTGGTGGCTCAACAACAAGGCATGTGATTAAAAAAAGTTGCTTTGCGAATTTCGGAAATGTGCACATGAAAACTTTCAACATAGATATAAAATTATGAAATTTACTGCTCCAAAAATCATAGGCAAGTTTGGCAAGGATAAAGGTATCTGCGTATATCTATGTTGCATTCACCCTTTTTATTTACGATATCCTTTTCGAAGGATAAAGGAATTGTCATCTCCTGTAGGTCTCCCTGTAGAAGCCAGCCCTTAAATGGCATGTCCCCAGGTAACTGAGAAACACCTCAAGTTGCCATTCTGACTTCAGGGCTATAAATATTAAAACTATTTTTATCTATTTGAATTAGATGTCAACGGAAGTGCACAGTGAAAACGTTAGTGGTGCATATAGATGATGCACACCGTACATACAAGTGCCTACATTTTTCACCCACGTGTCGTTACCGTCACAAGCACATGAAGCATTAATCTTTGCCAGATGCGTAATGTTAGAAATATGTGAAGATGATTTACTGTACTGATCTGCTCATATTGTGGCTTTATGTTGGCATAAAGCATGTCAGGAAACAGCATATATTCACCATTATTCATTAGAAAAGAACAATGTTGTAGATTCCAAAATAGGGACACTTTTTATTGCTATTGTTTATTCTGATTCTATCAAATTGGCTTGGTTAATTACTTCGTGTTCTGTAATTTAGGCGACGATGCAAGGATTGCAAGGTCCACAAGTTTGGAGACTGTTGCTTTTATTGAAGGCACAATGTATCTTGTATAGCCGATATGGACACGTCCTGGAACCTTTCAAATATGCTGGCTATCCAATGTTACTCAATGCAGTAACTGTGGACAAGGATGATAACAGTTTTCTTTCATCGGAAAGGGTTTCCCTTCTTGTTGTTGCTTCAGAGCTTATTTGGCTGACGTAAGGAAGCTCGTTCTTTAGAAACTTAGTTTATGCACTTAATCTTAATATAGTTTGAGGAATAAAAATAAAATTTCCTTACCTCAGGTGTGCATCATCTTCTTTGAATGGCGAAGAGCTTGTGAGAGATGGGGGAATACCACTCTTGGCAACACTTCTTGGGCGCTGTATGTGTGTTGTTCAGCCTACCACCCCTGCCAGTGAACCATCCGCTGTTATTGTTACTAATGTAATGCGAACTTTTGCTGTCTTGAGTAAATTTGAAATTGCAAGAGTGGAAATCCTGAGGTTTGGCAGCCTGGTTGAGGACATTGTGCACTGCATGGAGTTGGAGCATGCACCATCTGCTGTTGATGCTGCTCTTCAGACTGCTGCTCATATTTCTGTGTCATTTGGGTTGCAAAATGCATTAATCAGGGCTGGTGCCTTCTGGTATGTACGAATTAAACATTTAAGTAATTGTTTAGCGGAAATTGGAATTTTTTATTTCTTTTAAAATAATCAGTTCGAGCTGTTGACATACCTTTAAAAAGGGGAGCATGTTTTCTGTTCTTAGGTGGCTTCTCTCATGTACGTCGTTTATTCTTGATATCATATGTAAAGCTGTTTTGATGCTGTCTTTATGATCACCCTGGGTGACTTGCTGAATCAATTGGGTTATTACGATGATTTTATGCTTCTTCTTTCCTCTCTAAGGAGCTCTCTCTCTCTCCCCCCCAGGTACCTTTTGCCCTTATTGCTTCAATATGATGCGACGGCAGAAGAAAATGATATGATGGAAGCTCATGGTGTTGGTGCTAGTGTCCAACTGGCCAAAAATCTTCATGCCGTTCGTGCATCTCAAGCTTTGTCGAGGTTAAGTGGTCTTTGTAGTGATGAAGCTTCAACACCTTATAATCATCTCGCAGCTAATGCACTTAGAGCACTCCTTACCCCTAAGCTTGCGAATATGCTCAAGAATCAGTTACCAAAGGATCTTTTGTTAAACCTTACTACAAATTTGGAATCTCCAGAGGTAATATATTGAACTGTTCTTTGAAAAATCTTTTCTTCTTCCTCAAATTAATGCTGATGAATGGTTTAAAAAATTATTTATTGTTAGATTTAATTTTATATTTGATGATGTTGTGAATTCAAAACAGAAAAACACAAGGACAATTGTCGTTTTTTACATGGAAGATAGCTAATATAAATATAATAGACAATAGAAGCTAAGGAAATCATGTTGGCTAGAAGAATAATCTGAGGTGTATCTTAATTAGGCGGGATAAACTAGGCATAGGAGATTACCACAATGTGGGCTTTAATTGTTTTATTATCAATGAAAATGCTGCTACCTACTCAGAAATCATTTCACAGTACATTTAAACTTAGGTTTCACCTGAGCGCTGCTCCTTTCATAAGCAGCAAGGGAGTGAACCATCTCCTTATTCACGTCAGTTATCTTAACTGTGCTAGGTACATTCTTTGTTCGAAAGCCCTGATGAAATTTCCATGAAATTTTTTATTTTACCAAGTAAGAATTGAAAAATATTCATTCTCTCTTCATTTTTATTGCATTTCTTACCGAAGTGTTTATTTAAAAGCGAGGGGAGAGCGGATGCTGGTTCTACAGATTAGAAAGTGGCCTTCTTTGGTTTGGGAGATGCAATTTCTTCCGTCACCAATGGAACTTTTAGGGATTAATTTCATTTCTTGTTTATTCTTGCGCTTATCTACATTTCATTTTTTCTAATTTTCGTCTTTTGTAAATGGAGCAAAGCCTCAGATTCCTTTGAATTGTCATTTACACAAGTTGAAGTGTACATGACGTTAAGGAAGTTTATTAGTATACATGAAGGCCCTGATCATTTAGAATCCACTTTTTTCCATCATTTCTTTTTAAAAATATCGTCTCTACTTACTAATATTGACCATCACTCCATTCTACCTAGTACTAGGTCAGATAAATGTCATCTTACTTCTTTTACTTTAGTTCACAGCGTATAGAATTATAACATCTGATATCTGTTGTCAGATATCTTTTCTCTTGTCCTTTACAAGAAGTTGGATATGGTCTGGATTTGAGATTGTGTTGCAGAATGAAGGTTCCATATCCCAAAGTTGTGTTAAGATAGAAAATATAGCTAAATTGATGATCTTTGTCTGGCACTGTTAACAATCCAAGTATCTTGTGCATTCGAATTTTTATATCCTAGTAGTCATTATTAGAAGGCAACTAGTGTGTCATTTATCTTTCCAGCTTATTCGTTTTATGAGATTTTGCTTCAATTTGACCTATTTGGTTGTCACTTCTTCAATTCTTCTGACTGCTATGGAATTTCCTTCTAGATTATCTGGAATTCTTCAACACGAGCAGAACTACTGAAATTTGTGGATCAGCAGCGTGCCAGCCAAGGTCCTGATGGTTCATACAGCTTGGATGCGTCACAAAGCTTCACATATCAGGCACTGTCTAAAGAGCTCCATGTTGGTAATGTGTATTTGAGAGTCTACAATAACCAACCAGACTTTGAGATAAGTGAACCAGAGGTCTTTTGTATTGCCCTTCTTGAGTTTATATCAGGCCTAGTGAATAGTCTGAGTGCACAAGACTCTGATATCCAGGGTAGAACTATTCAGAATGGATATGTAGGTCAATCTGAACTGCAAAGTGACAATGCTGATGAGCCAGATGGCAGAGAAAATATTGACGATTTGGTGTCAATCTCTTCCAGAGAGGAAACGTGCAAAGGAGATTATGGATTGGTTATAAACCTACAAGTTTCACTAATCTCTCTTCAGGTACAGAATGAAATTTCGAGATTCACTCAATTTGTTTCATCCCTGATATTTTATGTTCTGATATGTGCAGAATTTATTGACGAACAAACCCAGGCTGGCAGCCATTTTTTCTACGAAGGAACAGCTTGTATCTCTTTTTCAATGTTTTACTCTATCGTTCCCATCTGAAAGTAATATTCCACAACATTGTCTAAGAGTGCTTTCCCAATTGACAACATATGCACCTTGTGTCGAGGCAATGGTTGCTGAAAGAACAAGCCTCGTCCTTCTATTTCAATTGCTCCACCGTGCACCAGCATGCAGGGAAGGGGCTCTACATGTCCTCTATGCCTTGGCAGGAACACCTGAGCTTGCTTGGGCTGCGGCAAAACATGGTGGTGTCGTATACATCCTTGAACTTCTTTTACCACTGCAAGGTAAAGTCTTATATTCTCATTTCAACTGTTCTTTCCAAAGTTCTATGCTTCTAAAGAAACTGTATCAGATCACCGAGGTACTCTGTAAGGGTACTTCAAATTTTCAGTTAGCCAATTCAATATCACAGTAATACCATAATTGAGGATAGTGCTAAGGATATCAAGGCAAGCTCTAGTTTGGCACGCTCATTGTCCGCTTGGATGTCTTGTTCCTCCATAATGCATCATTGTATGTCCGTACGGATGTGAACCTGATTTAATTATACCAAAGCAGTAGCTTACCATCTTCCGATTAAGGGTGGTTGTGTTTATTGCTTCTGTATTTAGTTTGTGAACGACATTAATTTGTCTCTAGCCGTTAGTTTACTCTAACTCAACCATTTGTAAAATAAAATAGTAGAATTGATCAAATTTGATCTTCCTGACAAGTTATTTATGCAGAAAAAATTACTTTACAACAAAGAGCAGCAGCGGCATCTTTATTGGGCAAGCTTGTGGGACAGCCAATGCATGGCCCTAGAGTAGCAATAACACTAGGAAGGTTTCTTCCTGATGGTTTGGTCTCTGCTATAAAGGATGGGCCTGGTGAAGCTGTTGTTGCTTCCCTAGAGCAGACAACAGAAACACCAGAACTTGTATGGACGCCAGCGATGGCTGCTTCTCTTTCAGCACAACTCTCAACTATGGCATCTGACCTTTATCGTGAACAGACAAAAGACCATGTTGTTGATTGGGATATTCCTGAGGAGGCATCTGGCCAACAGGAAATGAGAGATGAACCACAGGTAAATATATATATTTGTACATTTTTACAAAGATTCATCCTGATTCGGTCAGAAATTTGATAATTTCGTCATTATCCAGGTCGCTGGCATTTATGTAAGGCTATTCTTAAAGGACCCAAAATTTCCACTTAGAAATCCTAAGAGATTCTTGGAAGGGTTGCTTGATCAGTATGTTACTTCAATAGCTGCTACGCACTTTGATACACATCCTGCTGATTCAGAACTTCCTTTACTCCTCTCCGCTGCATTGGTATCCTTGTTACGTGTCCACCCAGCTCTTGCAGACCATGCTGGTTTTCTTGGATATGTTCCCAAACTTGTTGCAGCAATGGCCTATGAAGGAAGGCGAGAAACAATGTCATCTGGAGACTTGAAAAATGGTAACAATTACCCTTCTAATGATAATGATGAAACAGAGTCTATTTCCAGTGAACAAACTCCTCAAGAACGAGTGCGTCTCAGTTGTCTCCGCATTTTACATCAACTTGCGTCTAGTACTACTTGTGCAGAAGCTATGGCAGCCACTAGTGCAGGCTCTCCACAGGTGAGCTGATTTTCTTGGACTTAATTATGTTAGATATGGTTTGGAACAGTATTTTATTAATCAAACGAATGGCTTGTTTTTAACTGGTTACTTTATGCGTGATTCTTATTTTATGGAAGCGATGATCTGTTGTTTCCTTCCATAGCAGTAAATTGTTAGGTGTCTGGTCGCACCCCTAGCCTGTCTACATCATTATCTCCTTTAAAGATCTCTATTTAAATGGAGATCATCATCAACCCATGTTCTTAAAAGAGGGTACTCTCTCTCTCTCTCTCTCTCTCTCTCTCTCTCTCTCTCTCTCTCTCTCTCGCTCACACACACACACACGCGCGCGCGCAACCAAATATAGGAGAAGCATGGTGGAAATAAACTTTTCCCTCAAAATATTATGATAATTTCTATGTTATAATTGTCGCTATTCTATTAACATTTGCTTCAGGCCTACTGATCAGTAGACCTAAGAAAATGATAATCCTTCACATCATAATGATTTGTGCCTTCTGCGTGTAGCTTGCACATCTCAGCTACACATTTCTTGATCCATTTTACTCCTTTTATTTTCTGAAAATTTACCAAAAGTATTTAAGTTTATGGCATTCTTATGTGTGATTCTTTCACAAGAAAACAAGAAATTTGTGTACTGTTGTATTTTGACGACTTAAATTTTCAATTTATTTTATTTGATTATCAGTGATTTGTGACTATTTAAAAATAGATTTTCCCATCTACTCGCCATACATTTCTTTTAATATTTGATCCACTTTTTTTTAGAGCTACTGTCTTAGAAACAAGGTTCTCCTCCAAACATAAGATCAATGCTAGATATTTTTGTACCACGAGAAACTGTCTTCAATGTGTGAAAATTAGTTAGGTGATATCAGTGAAAATTTTATTACAATTGAAATTTTGAATTGTGTTGACACTTGAGCATCGTATCCCTGTGGCAGAAGAAAGTGTTGTGACACTCCATTTTGTTGTTTTTTAATTTGCATAGTCTGGTTTTCATATATTAATATTTCCAGGTTGTTCCATTGCTCATGAAAGCAATTGGATGGCAAGGTGGGAGTATACTAGCGCTGGAGACATTAAAACGAGTTGTTGTTGCCGGAAATCGAGCTAGGGATGCACTTGTAGCACAGGGTTTGAAGTGAGTATTTTCTCCTTTGAGGTCATGTAGAATTGTTCCACTAGTTTCTCATTGACATTGAATTTTTCATTCGCCAGAGTTGGTGATATTCTTTCATTTTTTTGTGCAGGATTTTTGTTTCAGTCGTTTGAATTTAATGTATTATGTTTCTACTTTAGAGACATCTAAAATCTCACAAAACAGCGCTAAATTCCAGGATGAAATGACTTTATCGTTTTATGATTGTTGTTTGAGTAGTTCCACATTATAAGGAACGAATGAAATCATTTAATTAAACTTATGAGTGATGAAGATTTAGAGAAGCGCCTTTCGGTCCTAAATTAATTTTTAGTTGGTTGCCTTTCGAGTGTTATTTGACAATACTGGGCCAATCATTAACAATCAGACTTGATGATGGTTTTTTTGGGGTTTATTGTGGAGAAACGTCTCTTTTGTAGGGATCTAGGAAGTTTTTGGAAGAAGCATCTGTAAACAACGGAATGGGTTCTCCAGTATCAAGAAATTCAATTATTAGAATGAAATAGAAATTGATTTTCCTATTCTGAGGTTGTCAATCTCTTTAAGTGTTTCAGTGCACCATCTCCCCCAATCCTGGTTACCAGTAATGAGCCTGCTCTCATATTTAGTTTATTTTTGCGTTAGATTGTCTCTCTTTTGTTCAAGTATCATCCTAAGTTGTGTAAGCCATTTGTTATCCACATCTTCTAGCAATTAAACAGTTTCATCCACATGTGAAGTCATGTTAGAATAGCCTTGCATTAAAGAGTCCGGGTTAAGGCAGTTAAATATGTGAAACTAAGTGGGTTTCAATCAATCTTTGCGTGTTCCAATCCTGGATGATACAGTATATGTTGGCACATAATTTATTTTTCTGTTGAAAATGAAGAATGCTTAGAACCTCCACTCTGTCAACAAGGTGTCTGAAAAAAAACAATGTTTTTGGAGTAAAAGAATGGAAAAAAATGCAAAGCCTAATATCTGGATTAGTCTTGACACTTGGTGCATACTACTTTTACTTCAATGGGTACCGTAGAATGTGGAGATGCAGGATAAGATTTTCGGGTGGCTTTAGATTCTCAAGAGAAGTGACCTTGGTTTTCCATAATGTTATTATTTTCTCGAGCTCCCCACAATATGGAAATTCTAAAGAAATAGTTTATGTAAAATGTACTGAATATCAATATCTGCTCGTTTTTTAGTTCATAAAATCTGCTTTAGGTAATTATCCTCGTCCAAGGTGTATGTTTTTAACTGTTTATCATTGAACCTGAACCCCGGTATTGAATTCATTTCAGTGACTCATCTAACGGTTCAAAATTATTGTCTATTCACTGCACCTTCTTTCTTCAACTTCACCCTTATTTGTTGCCATTAATTGGAAGAAAATAAATGTACTATGCAGGATTGGTCTTGTTGAAGTGCTCCTCGGTCTTCTTGATTGGAGAGCTGGAGGAAGGCATGGATTCTGCGCACAGATGAAATGGAATGAATCTGAAGCTTCCATTGGGCGTGTGCTGGCTGTGGAGGTTTGCGATTATCTAATGCAGTCATTTTTGTTGATTTCTCTTTCATATTTTGTTTTTAGTGCATCTACGGAATTTATTTTTATTTCTTATCGTTTTCTATGGATAAATTCGTTCATCACTTATGGTCACATACTACATAAAAACTATGTTATCCTGAGGTCTAAAGGAAATGTTTTCCCCGTTTTCTATGATACTGGTCATTTAAAACATGAGCCTTCTAATCTTTGTAATGTAATACCCTAGACTTCCTGTACTCTATTTTTCACTGTTGCCATGAGATCTTTAGTAGACCTGACGGAAGAGGAAGGTCATTTGATGACTGAAAATATTGCCTTGAATGATTGTGTTCAGGCATCTTGTAAATAATGGGGACTGTTCAATAATGAATATAAACTGCCACTGTAGGCTATCCCAAACTGTTCTTGCTCACACCGACTTAAAATACAATTTTTTTTTTCTGTGTTATATTCTATGATGCATTGGTGTTATGACTTTTGAAAGTTAGACCAAAAGTTTAGCATTTTTTGCCTTCCTACTATGAAGTCATATTACTTTTTTGGCAAGACAATCCTTATTATATATCCATTGGTCAAAATCTCACGCATTAATTAATGTTTCATCCACCCTGTCTAGGTCCTGCATGCATTCGCAACAGATGGAGCGCACTGTATTAAAGTTCGTGAAATTCTGAATGCCTCTGATGTGAGTTTACATTTCTTATCCGTTTAGACTTATATTTTTGCTATTACCATGCACATCAAGAGATTTTTGCTCTTGACCTATAGTTCAATCCATAGAAATTTAATTCAATCAAAGTTTCATTTGTGAGATGAAATGGACAATTATGGGCTTTCCAATTTGTTGTATTTTGGTTAATATTTCTATTAAAAGCTGGGCGGCTAGATATCTTATTCAATATTCGCAAGTGATATCAGATATTCTTTGATCGTGGTTTCAGACAGAAAATAATGTCTTGTAAATTTTCATTTAGTTATGTAGATTACTATTGTTAATCTGATACTGTGAAATTTTCACCAATTCCACAGTATGGAATGTTCATGTTCTGGATGTAGCCTGTCATAATCAAGTTTGCATTGAAGGAAAGTAATTTAGCTCTCTTCGTAGGCAAGGATTGCCTTTGTGTGCAACTTGATGGCTTATGTAGGATGAACTTTTCCTTATTGGGTTCTTCATTCCACGATTCACACATTGAGAGGCAGATTCATTTGGTTTTGTCCCAAGGATCTTTTCAGTTTATTATGGTATCAGGTCCAACCGGAGTAAAACTTTGTTTCCTTATGGATGTGGTACACACCAGAGCTTATAAACCTCCAGTGAAACATGAAGTAATTGTGTTAATATGTCCAGATATTCCTGCAAGAATCTCAATTCTCTATTCAGCTTAAAATTTGTCTGTTCAATCAAGGTGTATGTGCAGTAATGAAAAGGTCTTAAAAAAAATGTCATAAGAATAGCAGAAGACGGTTACATTCTTCTAGTTTTGTTTCTTTAGCTGTTCTGTTGTTTTGAGTTGTTTGTCTTTAGACAGAAAGGACACTGTTTTCTACACAAATCTGGTTGTCAAACTATGAACGCAAGTTGGAATTATTGTTGACATGGGTATATTATGATCTGTAGTCAGCCTAGTTCTTGTATGTCAAGAGCAAGAAAGGGGGAAACCATATGTAATATTTCAATGTAGGTTTATCTAATTGAAATGTATAAATAAAGAAGAAAATAAAGGGCATCATGTGTCCTATTATGCATTAATATGAAACTCAAAGGTTGTCATTTACACATTAGTCGCCTGCTTTTAGAACATTTTGACCTTTTAAAACCTGTATTTTTTGAGCTTAAGCTCGTGCACAAGATCAACACTAGCTGGTATTATAATTGCAATATTGATTCTTATATTTATTTATTTACTTATATTTCAATATAAATGATTCTACATTTAAAATTTAGTGTTATCGTGGTTCACATAAAGTTCGATCTGAACTTGGCAGGTTTGGAGTGCCTACAAAGATCAGAAGCATGATCTTTTTCTTCCTTCAAATGCTCACTCTGCCGCTGCTGGTGTTGCCGGTCTCATTGAGAATAGTTCATCCAGATTCACCTACGCTCTTACTGCTCCAGCACCGCAGCCTTTGCCCTTGAGGCCCCCTTCATCTGCGTCTACATCCTCTGATAGCAATACAGACAAAGGCGCCAGTCCAGAGAGCAGTCAAGATATTATCGAAACAACAAGGCAGCCTCCTTCACACAGTTGATCAGCCCAGAGTCCCAAAGTGTACAGATTTCTCATTTCCACTGCGCTGTGTAAAGATCAGAGAAAAGGATTGGTTTTCTTCCATTGGCTTGTAAAAAAAAAATTATATCTTTCGAGGGTTTTTTTGTTCCATAATTTTATGTATATTGAGGTTACCCATTCCAGCTGTATGAGCTTTCGGCGGTCACACCTTTCAGTGGTGTCGCTGATGTTGTATTATTTACTTCTGCTTATCAAGCTGAGAATCTTCACCTTTCACTAAATAATCAGATTTCCATCTCTTCTTTATGGTGGATCGAAGTCTTTTGTCAATCTCTGACCCATTTCGCAGGCTTTTTCCAGGGTGTTGATGTGATCGTCGCCAGGGCTTCTCCTGTTCCCCAACCAAATAATGAGGCTGCTTCTGCTTATCAAGCTGAGAATTTTCTCCTTCATCAAATGAGCAGCTTCCCATCTCGTCCTCAACCTCTGACCCAATTCCCAGGCCTTTTTTTTCATGGGTTTTGCTATGAATTGTCGCCGGGGATCCTCCTGTTTCAACCATTGAAGAGGCCAGCATGGGGATTCCGTACTCCACATTTTCGTCATTAAACTCCTGCTCTTCTTCTCTTGTTATTCCCGTTTGTAGTGTTTATTCTGTTCGTGGAGTTCTTCTCACCGACGCATAAAACTAAGTACCCAGGTACACTGACAGAAGCTGAAGGCAATCTAAGCAGCAAGTACAAGAACAAAGGCCAGTCAACGCAGGGCCTAACGATCTCGAAAGCCTGCCGGCTTTGTTCCTGCGGATAATGAGGAGCCTTTCCCTACCCAAAGAATTCTTCTGGTACCAAGAGTTCGCTCAGGTTAAAGCTACAGTGATTCCTTGTCTTCCCTCAGAGCCGCCTCCAGCTGTCCCTGTTCAGAGATCCAATCCCCGGTGGGCTTGAATGCCGAAGGGCAAGAGAACCCAGAGATTATTTCTCTGGGAATTGAGGTTTTTTTTTTGTTCATCCGAAACCAGGGGGGACATCGGGGTCCTCCTCGTCAGTGGGAGCTGCCACATGATCGGCCCTCTGAAGATGGGCAAATCCAGGAGGGGCGCCATCGCTTGCTGGTGAAGAACCTGGCGAACTGCGGCGGAGCTCTTCCTCGTGGTGGTCGGGTGCCGGCCCCCCTGCAGGCGGCTCCTCAGGTTCCTCCTTGCCGGGGTTCTCCGCCTGCGCCTGCACAAGCGGAGTGACGAACCCTGGCGGCTCCATTGGTTCATCGTCGGACGAGACGGCTGCTCCGCGCGGAGCGTGAGCTTGTGGAGCGAACCCTGGTGGTTCCAGAGGTTCGTCACCGGGTGGGGCGACTGATACAGAAGGGCCTTCCCCATTGTTGAACGATTGGCGGCTGCTCAGAGTCGGCAAGCCGTCTGCTTCCTCCTGCCGGGGGTTCATCAGCTTATTGTAGACAGACCGGACCGACTCCCTGATTACATCTCGCATTCCATCGCCGGACTTGATGATCTTCCACAGCTCATCAGAGATATGCCCCATGACCTTGTTCCTGGAGGAGATATGAAGGTTGATGTGGAAGAGGAAGATGAGGTCAAACCATACAAACCCTGGAGAGAGAGAATCCAACCTTTATGAAAGCAAAACCAGGCGCATCAAGCAATAATCCACCAGCTTGAACTCACCCAATCTCTTGATGAATGGCGTCTGAAAGCTGCCGGGGTTTCAAGTTTTCAGCTCCTTCACGATTAAGCGCCGCTGACTGTTTCACCTCCAAGATAATCTGGCTGCGCAGGTCCTCCTGTGTTGGACTGCCCATTTCATCAGTTGACTTTTAAGACAAGTACCACTAAATCAGTCACAGATATTCTGTTTGCGCAATGAAATATAATGTGCCCGTAGTTTTTCTTGGTTTGGGCCGATTATTGGAGCCTTTGATCTCAGTCTTCCTACACCATTGTTGGCACTTTTGGACCATTAAATAAAATGAATATCCACCCAAACTGATCTAGAAAATATGCACCGGCGCATCTTTGTCTAGCATTATGAAGTGGGTGATGGCCCATGGAACCGTTTGCATTGTTGCAGGGTAATTTTTTGAAGTGAACAGCAGATTTATACTGATTAAACTTTTCACGGAAGAAGGCAAAAAAATATTTGTTGTCAATCAAAACTCTTTGCATCACGGCGCTATGATCCACACCGAGACAGGAGTGAGTGGATGTGCTTTTTATAAAGGGCAGGATAGGAGTAAGAAATCAGGTGAACTGGCCAGAAAATAGATTATGACCTGTGAAATATCTCAAATTGAATATGGGTCAGGTAGAATTTTTTCCCTCGATTAAAAAAAAAATCGGGCGCTCAGTTAGATCATATGGGATGCTAACTTTACTGATACAACTTATCACAGCGCGAGTATTGTTAACTCCATAAAAATATCACATCAACTACGTCTACAAAGACGCCATTAAGATATGATCATCGAATACAGACTAAAACTTGATGTTGCACTGGAGTAGAATAGGGAGGTCAAGGCCATTTCAAATGCAACTCACCAGTCTGCCTGTACTAGTGTACTTAAAATAGCTATGGGTACAAATGGAGTTACCCTCTTATTACTCGTAATGCACTTCAAAGTTTCACCTCAAACTTCAGTCAGATTTATTCTCTTCACAAAGGGGCCATCATGCAACTCGGCATCCAAATTAAAATCTGTGAACGCATATGCATTTATACAGAAATGAACACAAGAATACACAAAAAACGTAAGGAAATAAAAGGGGGGAAGGGTGCGTACAAAGTCAGAGAAGGAAGAAACAAGAGCTTTTCAAAAGTAGAACACCAGATACCAACCCAGACGTAATGTTTCTGCCATGACAGATATCGAACCAAAATCTGAGAAATTATTTCCTCGATCAGTTTCTTGGGGTTGTCCAAATAAAAACACATCAGTCAGTCAATGGGAGATCGTGGTAAGAGACCATGAAGATTGTCTCAGGGTCCCAATGCGAAGGATAAAATAAAAAAGCGCCGTCCATGGAGTGACACCAGATGCAGAGAACCTATGCAAGAGGAATAAAAATGTGGGGAAAGAGAGAAGCCAGTCGCAGTTAGTCTGTCACATATTGCTACAGAACTTGAGCTGCGCAGAAACTTGAGCTCAATAGTTTGAATTGGCAAACTCCAAGAGTTACAACAGAGACGGATTTGATGCAGAACCAAAGACTGCAAAGAGATGAACTGCTATTTCCATGGGAGCAGACTCGCCCTGGATTCCAATAATTTATCCAGATCAAAGAGATTTTTTTTTTTTTAACAGCTGGTTCCATGGGAGCAGACTCACCCTTCTATTTATGGATTTTTCACCGGATGTTGCAATGGAAATTCCTCGTATCCCTGCCATGTAATTAGTACATCCACGAATAGCAACAAGAACTAATCCACTCTTCTGTGAAGAGTGGCCCAGGTTCCGTAATAGAACCTAAAAGCTTCTGTTAAGAAAAAGTGTAGCGAAAAACAGATGGATTCATCGTACTGTCATAATATCTTCAAACACGCCTCGCACACATTCCGGGAATGGAGAACGATCGGCCTATTTCAAGGTACGACGTGAGAGATGAGAGCGGGACGTAGCATCCCAAAACAGCGATGCATCGGCAGTATCAGTAAAGAAATTTCAATGTCAGACATTGACGGATCTAACAGGACGGGGCTGGAATTGGAGGATTAACAGGCTTACATTTTCCTTGATCTTTCGGACTATCTTGAGGCGGAGGGCATCGAAATCCCCGTCATCTTTGAGCTTCGATATCACGTCTTCTGCCTTCGGACGGTCTCCACCGCCGCCTGATGATTCCATAGCCGTCATCCTTCTGATCTGGTCGAAGGAAGCAAAGCCAGGACGAAAGAGGAAGGCAACCCCCAAGCCTCACCGGCAAGGGGAAGCCGTTCCCGCTCGGAGGCCGCCGCCGGTGCCACGGAACCCAAGGAAGAAAGCGGCGAGAGTAGACGAAGCGCAGAGTGACAGAGGAGACCGAACCTAGTGTTAGGCAGGAAAAAAAACCCAGATTATTTCGCTCTCTCTCTCTCTCTCTCTCTCTCTCTCTCTCTCTCTCTCTCTCTCAAGTGACGTGGCACTGGCCATGTCGACGTGGCAGCCCGCCAACTCCCCTCACCCTATAGCTACCTTCGGACGCACACCCCGATCTCACTAAAAATTAAACAAAATAAAATAGGTCCATCTTTTGTGCGTAAAATCAATTTTTGTATTTACATTTAAAAATAAAAATTCAAACAAATCAAAAGTAGGGGAGTCAACGGTGGGCACGCCAATTTCGCATTTTTATTTATAGACACGCTGACGTGGAAAAATTGGGCGTTTTCACTACTTCAGACCACCACCACCACCACCACCACCCCCTCCTCAGATCACCAAAGTCAATGCTCAGCGTCAGAATTCTGAAGTTCTGCTAGCTGGCGGCGCCGACGGAGGCCGTGGAGGCGGCACTGGCGGCGGTGGATCGTGCTCTCAACCTGCTGCGGGTGACTCTCATGGTTTGCTCCATGGCGGTCTCTTGGGGAGGAGGGTTGAGGTCCTCAGTGGCTGAAGCCATGCCTGCTTCGGCTTGAACTGCTCTGGCTTCGCCGGCGGCGGCGGAGCTGAGCTGGGTCAAGCTTGGCAGGCCCAGAGGCCGCCGGCCTGGAGGACCCGCTGCAACTGGGTTTGCCCCTTCCTTCTTGGAGAGATCAGGCGCCTGGCTGTTGCCGGGGCTCGGTGGATGGGGGGCGCTTGATGGTTGATTCTGCGGGCCTGTAAATGGCGGCGGCCGAGCCGGCGCAGTGGCGCTGGCTGGCAGGTGGGCTGGCGGCTGCTGCTGCTGCTGCTGCCTCTGCTTCACAGAACATCAAGGAAAAACCCACAATGAAGCCGGTATTTACAGAACGATAGATCAATCAGATCAATAAGCTGCAGAAAACATATGGCCGCCAAAAAATAAGGGCCCAAAGCTAAAATCATACGATATTTAGCGAGGGGTCGCCAAGATAAGGCCTGCTCATATTAATATAGTAAGGCCTGCTCATCTTAGCTGGAGTTAAGTGAGCACCTGGACAGGTCGCGGTCTAGGCGTCTCTGACTGAGCAGCCACATACTGCAAGATCTCGAAGAACCTCGCCTGGCCATAGCTCGCAGCATTTTGCCAGTACAAGACGAGAATGTCTCCTGCCCTAGCCCTCAGCTCAAGCAGGCTCCGATCAATCTCTGTCTCATGCTTTGAAACATAAGGCCGAAGAAAGGAATCATAGACATACGTTGTCCCCTGCACAAGATGACCCCAAGGTAATAAGAGGAAGAAGAAAATATATACACAAATTTTATATAATTGACAAATAAAGCAAGTTGATATCTGGTGGGTCGCACCCTTGTTCTGGGGTACCAGAGGTATATAAAGAATGCCAGCTTTGCTTCACTGTACATTGGTAGCCTTCAACGCAGGAAGAGAGAGAAAAAAAAGTCAACGCAGGAAGAGTATTATCAGTGTAATGGCTTAGCCCATCAGCCAGATCAAATACAGAGGTTGACTCTGAGACTGACTGAAGTCAAAACCTGGTGGAGATCAATGTGCGGCAGAGAAAAACATTTTTTCTTTTTGTCCAAAAAAATGGTGCAAAGCAGGATCAGAGGAAGATGAGCCTCTTACCACGAGATGAAAGCATCTCCAACCCTCTCAAAGACGGTCAATACTGTGACTAAGATCCTGGCAAGATAAATGGCAGTCGGCCAATCAGACGGTAGCCCTCGATGGCAGATTGGAGGAGAATCCACAGGAAAGGCAGAAGGATGAAGCTCTCGGTAAAATAAATGCTGACCAATATTGGCACCAGAATCGCAGCTGCTCAATCTCTGGTTTGTTTTTTTCCACAGTTTTATAGCATTCATAAGCCGGATACACGTAGCCAAGAGCCATTCTGTCGAAGAAAAATACACAGCTGAGACATTTCCAACCAGCTGTCTTAATCATCAGTATCCGATTGATCAGAAATGACCATTATTAGTGTGCTTACACCAGGGCTCTTGTGAGAAATGATCCCATCATTCTGGATCCAATTCTATGTACAGCTAATCAATCAAGAGGAGCAGGCTCTCCTGTCCGCAAGCTTTCTGGAATGGGGAAGGGAGCAGAGAAAATGGCGAGGGTAGTTAATGCCTGCGTCTCACAGATGTAAAGGCCGTAAAGCTATGAAAAGCAAGGAAACAAGAAACGCAGCGGCGATCAAGAAGAACGCAATAAAATCACGGAGGAAGATGCTTGGGGGACGCGATGACCTGAATTGAAAGAACTGCACGGGGGGCGCAAAACAGGACTTAATTTTCCCAATCATGAATCAAGCATCTTACGCCATGGTATAAGAACAATAGACAGATGAAGCAATACACAGGACGTCCAGAGACATTTCAGCGAAGAAGGGAAGGTCCGAATGGCATAGATGCAGAGAAACACAAGAAATCCGACATTCAGCCGACAAGAAAACGGCAGAAAACGGCGTCACCCATCATATCAAGCTATTCCGACGCACTAAACAGCAACGCAATGCCTCCACGCAGAGGATGGTCCGTGGACCAATAAAGAAGGAAAATTACAGAACAAGAACAAGAGCAGGCCTCCGGCTGCGATTGCTCTCCCCTCCGCGTCCTCACTGTCCAGAGATTGCGAGCCGACTCCTATCCCTGCCGAGGCTAGAAACCGACTGAGAGATCTGACGCTCCGGAGGGGAAACAGGGCAGCACGGGGAAGCCGTCTCGGCAGACTAACCAGAGGCCGGGAAGCGCCGCCCGCGTACTGCTGGTTCTTCTTAACCGATCACAGCAGCCCGTGGGCTCCGCCGTCGCCGGAAGGTTGCGTGTACATAGAGAGAGAGACAGAGAGAGAGAGAGAGAGAGAGAGAGAGAGAGAGAGAGAGGGGTCCCGAGGTCTTCTTCCTCGGCAGAGCCGTTATAGACGAACGCCAGACGGAGAAGAGTCGATGCGGAGAACGAAGGAAAGATCGACCTCCCGCGGAGCACCAGATCGCGGTGTCGTCTCCACGGGGGGGTGTCCACGTGCCTCCCCCTTCAAACCGGATAGCGTTCGAGATAACTTGACCCGGACCTCCACGCGACGTCAGCAGGAGCGACACGTACCCCCTTCCGGTGGGCACCCGCCGGGTCCCCAACGGTCGTGACGAGTGCAGCCGATCAGACGTCATATATACAAATTGACGTCTCTCATCGGAAAAATCCCGATCGTTTAATTTCAGTTATTTCGCGACGGGTCGCCATCACCGCCATTCGCCTCACGTGATGCCGCCGGAGCACCCGACCGAGGCCGCACGCTCCTACGGCGAACCGAGCGGGCCTGCACGTGCCCATGGCAGGCGCATTACTTCTGCCGCCGGCAAGGTAGCCGCGGAATAAATAAACAATATCCGGCCATGAATACCCTAATATTTAAAAAGAAACCGTCCACGTGGCAGGGGAGAAGGGTCGACGCGGGGGGGGGGGCACAAATAAGGAAAGGACGGGTTGACTAACCGGAGGGGGCGAAGACGAGGGGGACGGAGGAGGTGGTGACGAGGCCGGAGAGGAGGCCGACGAAGACGGCGGAGTTGTAGGTGCTGGGCTCGGTCTGCATCATGTTTTTGCGGAGGTCGATGAAGGAGTCGTTCTTGAAGGGCCCGCCAACGAGGGCCCCCGTGGCCACGTTGGGGTTCGGATCCGGGGAGGAGAACCACTGCCACCCCTTGCAGCCCGTTTCCGCGTCGGCGGGGATGGACGCGCCGCGGTGGTGCACCTGCTGCGGGAACCTGCTGCCGTAGCCCACCAGGTAGCTCATCTTCATCGGGTTGTCCCCCAGGATGTAGTCCACCTGCTCGAAGAAATTCCTCAGAAGATGGACTCAGCGGGGCAGGGGAGTCAATGGAGAGGAAAGAGAGAGAGAGAAGAGAGAGAGAGATGCTGAGGAGAGTGAGAATCGGTCACCTGGGAGACGGCGAATTTGCGGAGGTCTGCCGGCGTGTAGGACTCGTCGCCGCAGTGCACCGACGGCGTGCGGGATGTGAGCATGTAGTCGCTGTACATCAGAGCGAGGAAGGATGCGCCGACCGAGTGTTGCAGGGAGTTCCACTCCTCCACCCATATCAACCCGCCTGCAGGGAGATCGAAAAGGGAGAGAGTTGACCCAAAATGGGGATGGATCGGAGACAGGAGCCAGTGTCTGGAGCTGGAGCAGCGATTAGCTACCGTCTGTTCTACTCGCGGTGGCGCTCGGCGAATCCGGTAGAAGCCCGCATACGACTGCCTCGGCCGTTTTCCTGTAGTTCTGGAGATCTACCTTCTCCGCGCTCGATGCCAGTTTTGGGCTGAAGATGGTTACCCTGGAGAGCAATACCTGCATAAAATCGACGAAACGGCTTCAGAAACTTTCTTCTTTTTGGAACATGATCCAAGGAGGTTCAGAAAAAGTCGTCAACGGGGGCGAGGGCGTTGCCTGTGTTCCAGCGCGTTTGTCATCCCAGCTGAACCAGGTCGGCTTCCCCCAGTCGGCGTAGACCCTCCCGTTCGTCTCCGTCACATAGCTCAGATACGATTGCTCTCCGGTTGCATGGTAGAGCCAGGAAGCTGCCCACAAGAGCTCGTCCAAGTAACCCGTGGAGTTGTAGAACTTCCGAACGCTGGGAATGCTTTCACTGTAGGAGCCCCTGAACTTGTCTGCGAATCTGAATAGCTGCCGGGCATGGCGAAGAAGCAAGTTTGAGTAGGTGGAGTCGACGGATCTGAACACCATGGAGGCTGACGCCAAAGCTGCCGCCGTTTCAGCTGCAATGTCTGACCCTGGAGACGTTTCGTTGACTTGTGTGACTGGTCTATTCTCTGTCATTGACTCTGGCCTCTCCCAGCAGTCGTGATCTATGCCAGGATCTCCCACCTAGAAGACGCGCAAGTATTAGATGGCAGACTGGAAGATAGAACTTTGAATCATCAAAAGAAAGTCACGACCGCATGATTATACACCCATAAATAATGGAGCCTGAAGACTTGTCGAATAGAAGATAAGAAAACAGCAAACGATGAAGGAACAATCGGTGGAGCAGTTTAAGGCTGACTGGGCCCTGAGAGTCCAAATTTTCATCATAAAGAAACGATACTTTCCAGTTGAGTCATAAAAAAAATCATCATATATTTTCTGGATGCGGAATACTAGAATATAACACTTTTTCTTCATAATAAGCACCTTATAGCATGGCATTCTATGAATGATAAAGTGACAGAGTTCTAATTAACCTGGTAAAAGGGCCCTCCTACCCTCTCTCCCTCCCTCGGTATATATGCGTGTATATACATTCATATAGAGAGCGACCAAGAGATCGAGAGAGAGAGAGAGAGAGAGAGAGAGAGAAACCAGTGCCGTGATCACAACAACCATGCAGAAAAAAAAGGGTCTACAGAAGAAAAAACCAGGTTTGGATTGGACTCGTGACCATCGGTCGCCCACAGCATCAACTCCGCATAGTCCATCAGGATGAGGGGAACACTAGACAATCTAAGGTGCAAGTCAAAAGATAGATGCATGGATGCAAGGCGACACCCTTTGTTCGCGGAATGATTTGAGAGGATGAATAGGAATGGAGGCAATAAAAAAGTGGACCAACCCCCCTTCTACCGTTCATGTTTCCGCTTGCAACTACACAGCTCATCACGAGGAACTATTCATGCATGCACTGCATATGCTATCCAAACACAATTCAGCTTGGGCCTTGCTCAAAAAAGTGCACCATGGTATAAACAACAATATGAATCACATTTCTTCTGAGAATTTAGATATTAATCGAGGTGGACCCAATATATCTTATATCTAGCAGTTCAGGGAGACTGGCAATATTTTAATTACATTAGCCTAATATTTTCTTCTACTGTCTTGTGAAATTACACACACAGATTCAAGGAATTCAAAACATTATTGTGTGAATCAAGTCATTTATTCCATATCAACCGAGTTTTTAAAAAATCGGGCTTCAGAACAAAATTTAAATTAATCACAATGGCTGGCCCAGATCCAATTCTCTAGTGATTTCGATTCATTCTAGGTAATTTTTGCATATCTCTCTGTCACACCTGAAAGCGCAATGCTTGAATTGGCTTCTCCCAATTCCTATTCAAACTAACCGCTATCCCTAATAATACGACATTGGTCAGATTGGCTGTTTCAGATTCGACAATGATCTTGCCTGACTCCGGTCAATCTAAGAATTCTAACCAGCACCAAATTTTTTTTGGATCTGCTTCTGCCAATTGTAGTCCAAACTAATCTCTGGGCATCATAAAAGACATGGATCAGATTATCCAATTCAAATACAATTCCCAGTGATCCTGACTGATTCGCACCTCTCACCAACTCGGATTGATACCCTAATTTTTGGATTTTCTTCTGCCGATTCCAATTGAAATCGATCATTATGCATCAATCACGGTTTATCTATTGAACCAGTCTAAGCCTAAAATGTGGATTGTAAGAAATTATAAGAAGGTCAGGGGTGCGCTTGAAAGGAGGACTGATGTGGATTGTGCATGTAACTTCGTATAAATTTTGTGGCATAATTCACGGCAGTCTTGTCATTTTCCGAGAAAAAAGTGCACCACATGGCCAAACCACGATCATCCATCCCTCTACTCCCTTCTCACTTGACATTTCACGATATTTAGGACGGAAGATGGGAACATCTTGGGATGCACAGACATACTTCAAGGAAAGAATCAGATATACTTCATGGAACCATTCACTTCTGACACATCTTCTAAGTATCAATATAAATTTTTTAATCAGGAAGCAAGTAAACCATATATGGAAAGGTATAAGTAGGAAGATAGCTTATAAACTAATCAAGAATCGGGAAGATGCAAGAGAAGCACAGTCGAAGCAGCGTTACAGTAGCCTGGAAGACAAGCTACCCATTTGAAGAGCATCACCACCGAGCAGCATCTGGCGAAACGTAATTTCTGCCATCCCCAGAATGAATACAATTTCACAACTTCACAATGACCCACCAGAAACTGTAGCCCTACGGTAATTGGCTGAAGGAAAACTGGGTCGGAAACAAAATGGCCCAATGGACGAGTTCAGACGGCGGAAATATTACTTAAAGCCAACTGACATTCTTCCCGTATGAAGGTTCTCGTCAAGCAAGGAAAACAGACGGTTTGGCCGGTATACATCTAATGGCGTACGTTATGTGTGTGCAATAGGTGGCAACTGACGAAGAGGGATTTCACCTGTACGAAGAGCACATTTTCCTTGGGGTGAGCATTGACCAGATAATCCGTGATCCACTTGAGCGAGTCCTGAGCTGACTCCAGCTGCTTCACTGCAGCCATCTGATCTCCATACTCAAGAATCGACCAAGCCAGCACCGTCGCAGTAAAAGCCATTGGAAGTCCAAATTTCATGTGATCCCCTGCATCAAATAATCCCTTCGATAGGTCCACATTTACATCTTTTCCATCATTCAGCGCCGAGTCCCCTCTCCAAGGGATCTTATTATTAACCAACTTCCCGGCTGCATCGGAATTCAGCAAACAAGAAAGCATTCAGCTTGAAAGCACTACATGTGTAAAGATAGAAATAATGTGGAAAATGGTAAACGCAACCGAAGAAGACTGTACATTTCTGAACGTCAAAGAATTGGATGGCCACCGAGAGTGCATCGGCGTACTTCTGGGTGATGGCACCCGGTGGCCCTGGAACTGGAGCAGGCTCAGGCTCAGACCCTGAATGGTGCGACTTCTTCTTGATCGCGAAGAAGGCACCAACGACCACAAGTGCGGCGATGCAGAGCACGATAAGCCAGCCGCACCAACCCTTTGTGTACTTGGACAACCCCATCTTTACCTGAGAGCCCTCTCCACTCGAAAGACTAAACCGACTTCCGGAGGGGCAGCAAGGCTTCTCGAGCGACTAAGCTTACAGTAGCAAGCACATTGCGGGATCGATCACCCTCGAGGCTGGCCGCGCAGGTTTCCGCACTCGCAGGGGTCTCCAACTCGCGCTGAGATATCAGATCCCTCGCACCAAACGCCACGTGATCTCCAGTTGGACTCGTAACCCCCCGATGGCCCCCCGTAGCATCAAGCGAAGAAGAGGCTCCCGTCCAGATCTGGCGGAGCCCGGGTTGGTCGTCCACTGCGGTAACTTCCTAAAGTGCGCACAGCCTCGGTAATCCCCCAGAGCCACCGACACCTCCAGGCGACGACAATGGTGAGAGAGAGGATGTCAGCCATTGATGAATCCTGTCAACGGTCAACATAGGAAGGATTCCTCATACCTTGAACTCTGTGAAGATGAATCGCCTGCTTCCGACCTTCAGCTCTGTAGAAGCCGGCTATGGAGGAACTGGAGCTGAGAACCCTCCCCGGTGGCTCGTCTCCCTTCCTCTCCGACAGCAGGCGGCCTCCTGGCGGCGAGATCCGGTCGACGGTGAGCCCTCCTCTTCACCCGAATACACCGCGATCGGACGGGCCGCTGAGGGGGACGGCCGACCGGCCCCGGTGGGGCCCCGCTGTCTGCCATGCCATTTTCCCGCCCCAGGATGGACGGGCGGGGGGATCGTGGCTTCGAGAAAGGCCACGACCGGAGCCACCACTGATGCAAATCATAACGGCCCCTCCATTTCCGGAAATCATCGAGCGATCTCCATAGCCCGAAGAATCCGATTCCTCAGAAATCAAAAATCGGTTAGACCCGCGCGTCTCAACAACGGAGCACCGTTTGGGATGGAAACGCGGCCGTCTCGAATCCGATCTGAGACCGAACACATTTTTCCAAAAAAATAATTTAAAAAAGCGGACTGCAATTGACGAGATATTCGTAATATTATGGCTAATTTTCGGGTTGAACGTCAATAAATTAATATCGTTACCATTTTTATCAGTCGAAATTTTTATTTACAAAAAAATATAGAAAAATGTAATTGCTTAGTTGGTAGCGGGCAAAAGTCAAACTTTAATATCGTAATTTTATATTTATATATCGGAACGAAAAATCCAAACATTAGTTGCACTCTTCTCTGAATCGCTATTAAATAAATAAATAAATAAAATGACTTCGCCTTGTCCAAAAAAAAGATCATTCTTTATTGGCGCGTCAAGAGCGGAGTGCGGAATGGGACGATGCATTTGTTGGACGGCGGCGATCGGTCCATCTGCGCCGCCGCGGCGGGCATTCAAGGCGCTGACAGGCGGCGGGGACAAGTGGCGGCGAGAGAGGAAGCGGGAGGGCGATCGATCGTCCTTTGTGGTCGCCGTAGCTTTCCGAGAGCGCCGTCTTCAGGGCGGTGAAAGCATCCCGCCGCCAAAGCGATCGTCTCCACGCGTCCTTGCAGGGGCGCGGCGCAGTGGGCGGCGGGTGGGCGGCCATGGCCTTTTTCTTCCCTCACGCCTCTCGCCTCGCCCTCTTCTCTCTCCCTCTCTCTTTCTGCTTCGGCCTTCCTGACGTAGACGGCCATGGCCAGTCGCGGAGAAGCACCAGGAGCGGAGAGGAAACAGAGAGTACCAGTCTATTTAAGCTAGTCACAGGTCTCTGTCCTCTCCTTGCTCCTCCACGCTCCCGTCCTTCTCCTTCTTTTTCACTGGGATCGGTTCAAGGGATCCAATCCTACCACGAGTTCTCCGAGGGAAAAGAAGTGGGCGGAAGTGAGAGCCACTCGCCAACCACGAGCTCTCGATCTCTGGTCTAGGTTTCGTCTCTTGTTTCTTTGTCTTTTAAAAGCTTCGGAGATCATGGCGAATGGTAGGGAGGAGGGGCAGGACAGGTGCGGGTCGGACCCTAAGCCGCTGCCGGAGCGCCACAATCGGGTGAGCGTTGTGGACGGGACGGAAATCGCAGAGCTGGTGGAGAACGAGGCCGCTTTCGGCAGCTACGTGGAACACAAGTTCCGGGAGCTTGACCGAGACGGCGACGGCAAGCTCTCAGTCAAGGAGCTCGAGCCCGCCATCGCCGACATTGGCGCTGCCATCGGCCTCCCTGCCCAGGGCTCCTCCCCTGACTCGGACACCATCTACTACGAGGTAATTGAAAAATCATTCATGCCCTGCTATCTCCATCTTTATCACCCCTTTACCTGCTCTGTTCATGTCACAATTGTCGATCGATTTGGTCTGGTGGGCAGTCGAGATCAGCAGATACGGGGAACAAGATTGCGGAAACGCACTGTTCAACTCAATTAACCTTAAACTATGCGCAACTCGTCGATAAAAATCTACAGGAGCGAAGTGAGACAGCTCATCTCTCTGCGGTGATGCTGATGGTGCTCCTGTTCCAACTCGAGCTATATTATGATACTTCACTCCATCATCTCTAGCCATCACCCACGCCATACGCAGAAATAGATAAAGAACTGCCGTGAATTGGAGCTGGGTATATTATGATTCGAGTTTTTCTGTCCCAATCATCATAATCACAATCAATTCATCATTTTCTTCTCAAATGTTTTATTATCTTTACTGCATTCTCCATGGCAAGTGGACGACGATTCCCCTGCAGGAATGGAAGTAGGATGAGCAATTACTTACCTGTAAATGCCCTCACAGATCCAGGAGCGGGGCTCTGGATCTTCTTATGATTCTTCTGAATATGAGTTCTTGCTATGGCCCGAGCTCTTGCAGGTTCTGAATGAATTTACCCACGGGAAACGGGAGGCGGTGACCAAGAGCGATTTCAAGGAAGTGCTGTCTGATATTCTTCTGGGGATGGCCGCCGGGCTGCAGAGAGACCCGGTTGTGATCCTGAGGATCGACGGTGAGGATCTGAGGGAATTTGTGGATGGCCTCAGGTTTGAACCAGAGGCGATCGCCATATTCTCAGAGATAAACCCGGAGAATGTGCCCCTGCGCAAGAGCATCGCGATGGCTTTGGAGCAGCTGGGCGTTGGCCATGGGATGCCTCCTCTGTCTGACTCTTGGGTAATCAGACGAGACCATGGCCGTCTCCTTGTCCATCGTTCCTGTAACCAGCATCCTTCAGTTGACGTCAGCGACTGATGCGCGAGCTCAAAACTCATGCAGGTCTTTGATAGCATCATACAACCAGCGATGGGCCATCTTCCGGTGGAAGACCATGGTGGGGCCGTGTCTCAAGAGACCTTCTTGACGGAGCTGAAGAATGTTCTGGGTAACGTCGCCAGGGGGCTCAAGGATCATCCTGTCATCGTCGCCCACAGTGAAAATAATTTCGATGGGAGCGGCGTCAACAGGCTGCTATCCAACACGTTTGAACTAGAAAAGGTACGACGTCATCGATCGATCATACATCTGCTTCATGCAGGTTCATACAGAGGCACGAACGTGCAGTCCTTCCCGGGGAGTGTTCTTGTAAAAGATAAGACCTTGACGTCAACGGCTTCGGATTTATTGCTTCAGCTACTGGATATGGCGTGGAAGGAGCTTCCCAAGAAGACGGACCACAAGGCATCCAAGGAGTACCTTCGTGTGGCGCTGGACGGAATCGCTTCTTCCGCCGGCCTGCCCCCCTACGGCGCCATAAGCCAGGTGCCCGCCGCCGATAGATGAATAAAGCACTTAATATCGAATGTATGTAGCAAGTTTTTGCCGTATATTTTTTTGTTTATGTGGGCTGGAAATCGGGCAGGTGGACGCGGTGGTCAACGAGGCCCTGAGCACGATGAACGCGGACGACGGGCGGCGCATGCGGGAAGGGGAATTCAAGAAGCTGATGAGGGAGATCCTGGGGACGATCAGGCTGAAGCTTGAGATGAATCCGATCTCCGTCTCTGCAAATTCTGTCGTTCGCGAGCCTCTCACCGCCTCCTCCTCCACCTTGCTCCCTCCGCCGCCCCCCGGCGGGGAGGACGCCTCTCTCTAGACCCCTCTTCCCCCCCCTCATCCTCATGGCCCGGAACTTACGTGTATTTTGCACATATTTATATGGATTGTGTACACGTATGCATGCATGCTTTACGCAAGGGAGAAGATGGTGGAGAAGATGCCTTGCAGAAAGGGAGAAGATGAAGGAGAATCGATACCTTCACCACCATGGCTTGGATGCCCTAAAAAGAGAGTGGCTTTCTTCTAGCAAGCTTCATATCGTCTTCTTCCCTTCCCTTTCCTTCCCTTCCCTTCCCTTCCGTTCCAGAGGAGCTATGGCGGCGCTGTTCTCGACGGAGAGGAGAGGCCCCCGGTGGAAGCAAGGGTGGAGAAGCTCCCTCGCCCTCCCCCCCGCTCCGCTCGTCGCCGTCTTCGCCATCGTCGTCTTCCTCATGACGATCTCGGGGTACGTCGACTACAAGGCGCGGGCGAGGCAGGCGGCGGGCGGCGCTCGGGTGGCGCTCCTCCTCCTGCCGGCGGCGCTGGTGGTCGTCGTAAGGTTCATGCTCGCCGAGGGGAGGTTCGCCCTCCGGCTCCCCCGCGCCGAGCGGAGGACCTTCTACCGCGCGGGGGGCTCGCCGTGGGGCGTGGCGGCGGCCGTGGCGGTGGTTCTACTGATGGTGGCGTACCAGTCCTCCTTCCACTCCCACTGGTTTTCCCCTCTGTGGAGGTCTGACTAAGGAGGAGAGAGGAAGAGGAGGAGGGCTCTTCGTAGTCAGTATCAGTAGTCAATGGTGTTTACTGCTTCGTTGAACAATGAATCGGGGGGTCTTGATTTTCCATTCCTTCTCTACAAATAGACAAATGGTTTGTATACACAGAGATCAAGCTCGGGAGCCATCTCCCGTTTCTCAGGAGCCGCCGAGCTGGGAGACGACGCTGAGGAAGGTGAGCTCGCTGCAAGGGAGCCTGAGGCCGCCAGCGGGCTGGTCCATGCCGAACTCCTCTTCGGCCTGGTGGAGCAGCGCCTGGAACGAGGGTTGCTTCAGGTAAGACACAGGAACGACGAAGCGCTTCTCATCCGGCCCCACGTAGACGGCGAAGTGGCCTCTCCGCAGCTCCGCCGCCGCCGCCGGCCGCTTCGAGCTGGGGCTCCCATGTCCCTTCCCCATCAAAGAAATCCTCCCCATGGCCTCCTCTAAATGAGCTCTTCTTCCGATGGCTTGAGTCTGATGGATGATGCCATTCGCAAGAGCTCCCCAGCATCTATTTATATGCTCTGCCCGGTCACTGTAAGGGTTCCCACTGCCATCGGCTTTCCTCCATGTTAGTCGTTGGTCAGACATCTCAGCAGCTGTGCTGGCAGTGGAGCCCTGCGGTGGCGGCGGCGGCGCCCTGCCCAACCCTCTTCTGCAGCAGGAGCTCGTGCGCCGTTCATGAACGGGGGAGCAGGAGAAGATGAGAATCCCTGAGGGTTCTCCTCCCTCGAACGCGGCGGGAAATCCGGGGAAGGCCCAAAGTGACGGCGGCGCCACCGCGGGCCGGAGTCAACTCCACGAAGGGGATCGATAATTGCATGTTTTGTGTGCGTGTCTGTGCATGGGGAGAGCTCTTTCACGTGACGTCTTCTCTCGGCGGCTCACATGAGATGTCGAGGCGCCGAGGGTCAACGTGGATGTCGTGGGCTGCTAGCGGAGGCGGGAGGAAGTTGTGGCAGTCTGGGAACACAGAGCTAGAGATAGAGAGAGAGAGAGAGAGAGAGAGCGAGCGAGTTATGAACGATGAGGAAGGTCATCGCCCAAGAGAGAGAAAATCGACGCTCCGTTTCGATGGGATACCGGAAAGTAGGTCGTTTACAAGGACGAAGAGTTCCTCGTCGCTCGGACTCCTTTCAGACAGTCAAAAATCAGCCACAGATACAGAGAAAGGGAGAAGGAGAGGACCAGAGGGAGAGAGGGAGAGAGAGACTTCCACGGAAGGGCCTACTAAGTTACTGGATGAAGATGACGGCCGCGACCGGCGCCGTCGTCCTACCGAGAAACGAGGGAAAAAGACAGCCCAGAGATGAGAGAGAGAGGGAGAGTTGAGAACTGATGGCAGCCCTCGATAGGGAAAGAGTCCGGTCGCCATATAATCGCGTCAATCGGTTTCTTCCACGAAACACACGAAGACCAACGGCGGAGCCTGAACCAATGCCGAAGTCCTCGCTCAGTCTCCAATAATACCCCACAACAGCCGTCGCTCCGCCCACCGGCAGTTAATATTCCGGCACATGGCCGTCGTAGATCCTTCTCCGAACTACACCGGCAGGCGGCGGCGGCGCTCTTCCAACTCGCCGCCGGCGGATATTAAAGAAAGCAGATCCCTACGATGTGGGGTCGCCCGCTTTCCGCGTAGCATCCGAGCGCCTTCACTCCGGCACAGGGATTTATTTGTCGCCTGCATGTGGTGGTTTTCGCAACTGGATACGGCTCCGTCGTCTACCCCCATGAAATCCCATCAGCTCACCCACCTGCTATTATTCTGTAGTATAGTTCGAGTGTCGTTCGTCTTCCTCACGCGGCGAGGTGCAGTCGCATACGCCCACTTCATTGAAACATCGAAGAAAAAAAAAGACAAGTGGGGGAGCCAATTGCGCTGGGATTCCGAAGCCCGAGCTCAAAGCTTCAGTCTTTTATCTCCAGATCTGCTGGGTAAGGATCGCTTAATCTTTGCCGCCTCTACGCGCATCCACCCAAGAGACTGGCGGCTGCGGAGAGACGCAGGGAGGGAGGAGAGACCCTGTATTTCACCCCACGGATGTAAAAGCGGCGGTTAGATTCACACGTGATTATCGATGTTTCTATGAATAGATCTTGTGGGGTGGACTTTTGGGTCAACGCCACATGCCTAAAATGTGTTGTATTACCAAGGATAGAGGGGTTATCTTCTATAAGAGTCATTGTAGGAGCTGTGAAGCTGACGAGAGAGAGAGACGGCGAGAGAGGAAGGGAAGGAGACCCGGTAGTCCACGCCACGGATGTAAAAGAGGAGCGGGTTAAGTTCAAACGTGATTGTCGATGTTGCTGTAAATTAATTTTGTGAAGCGAACTTTTGGGTCTCACGGCATTAGACGCGTCATATGCCACATACCTAAAGGTGTTCCTATTTTATTGGCGAGAAGGAGGGAGAAGTTATCTTCGATAAGTGCCATCGTAGAAGCTGAGAAACTGATGAGAGAGAGAGAGAGAGAGAGAGAGAGCAAGCCCGGCATGTGTTCTACCAGGAGCATGCCCAATGGCGCTGAGACGTCCACTCCAGCCAACCCCACCTCGTGCGCCTCTCTCTCTCTCTCTCTCTCTCTCTCTCTCTCTCTCTCCCTCCCTCCCTCCCTCCCTCCCTCCCTCCCTCCCTCTCTCTCTCCCCCTGTCTCTCCTCTCTCTCTCTCTCTCTCTCTCTCTCAGGGCCGTATATTAATTACTGCGCCCCCCTTCACATCCCCCCCTGGGCGCTCGTCCTCTATATATAGGCGCACGCAGAGCCTTCCGGCAGACGGGCAGGAGACAACTGAAGAGAGCTGAAGAGAGCTGAAGAGAGCTGAAGAGAGCTGAAGAGAGAGAGACAGAGGAGGAAATGGCCCTGAGGAAGTCGAGCAAGCTCAGGCAGGAGACGGTGCTGAGGCAGCTGGTGCAGAGGTGCAGCAGCTCGGGGAGGAAGAGGTGCTGCCAGGAGGGCTTACCCATGGACGTCCCCAGGGGCCACTTCGCCGTCTACGTCGGCGACAGCCGGAGCAGGCACATCGTCCCCATCTCCCTCCTCAGCCACCCCCAGTTCCAGCTCCTCCTCCAGCTTGCCGAAGAAGAGTTCGGCTTCGACCACCAGATGGGCATCACCCTCCCATGCGACGAGCTCTTCTTCCTCTCCCTCACCTCCGCCCTCCTCCGTTGACGACGACGAACGGCATCGACAAGGGCTGAGGGCTCTCTGCCCATCCCCACCCACACTCCTCTCTCTCTCTCTCTCTCTCTCTCTCTCTCTCTCTCTCCCCCATGTTGTACATCGCGAGTGGTCATTTTGTAGAGCCTCTCTCTCTCGATTTAGAAGATCAATCGATGTTCATTGCACCAGATGTTCATTGCCCAGAAAACTCAAATACAGTGTACATCGATCACTCAATGATCCGATCCCCCGACTCCGAAACTCAACTATGATGATGATGAAGAATAACAATAATAATAATAATAATAATAATAATAAATAATCAATGATAAATAATAATAATAATAATAATAACAATAGAGGAAAGCTCCAAAGGGGGGTTGGGGAATTAAGGTTCAGAGGGAGTCTTTTCCGTAGGATGGGCCATGATAGTGATACAACACCAGGAGGGCCCATTACCAGAAAGCCCGTCACCTGTCCTGCGCCGTCCTATGGGCCGCTGGTTAACCCTGGACTTCTCCGCCGAACCAGTGAGTGGGCCAGACCTTCCTGCCGACGCTGTTTGCGGTGATCTTTTAGGGCCTGGGCCCAACAACTTGTGCTCCCCACTAGGCGTTATTAGCAAGTGGCACCGCTTGCTCACGTGTGAGCGGATGTCGGTACTTGTCTCATTATTGGGCCCCGGCCCAGCAACTTGTTATGCCACGTGGTGGGCCGGGCCGTCAGACCGGGGAGGCGCCTGGACATGGGATGGTCGACTGCGACAGGGCCCACCGCAGTCTCTGTCGTGGCCCCGGGGGGGTTATACTTTAAAAATAACCTCTTAAATTCGTACATTTAAAAATAGAGCACTAGGAGCCATGCATTTACGAAGGAATCCCAGAAGGGATCTAAATCTAAGGGTTTTAAATAGGCCACTAATTATCCGTATATTTACGAAAGAACCGTGACTATGGGCAATTTAAGATGAGTATTATGATAATGGGCTGGACCAGGAGATTCCTTATCTAAGTTGAGAAAGGTCTTTTTGGGCAGATTGAGCGGCCCATTTATGAGCCGCCCATCCGCTCAAGGTGAGTGGGGGAGGGCGGGGGAGAGAGAGAGAGAGTCATCTTCTTCTACTGTGACGAGGCTTCTCCTCAGCAAGGGCTTCGCCATAGCCTGGAGAAAATAAATGGACTGCGTTAATGGGCCAACCATTTAGGAATTAATAAATCGAGCTAGGAACCCAAAATTCTGGACTTTCTTGGGTGTCTCTCCCACAAGTATAACTGCTCCCCTCTCTCCTAGATAAATCACAAGAAACACCAAACATGTTACTAAAACTGGAAATTCTGTGTAGAGAAAAGAAGAAAAAAATCTTATGGTTTCCACTGAAAATATTTTTTTTTAACTATCAAAAAACGCTAATAATAAGGACAAGGTGAATATTGTGCTCGGGTAGCCCGATCGCCAGGACACATCCAAGACGCCAATCTATGAATCAAGAATAATTTTTCCACTAAGTAGGAAAATTTTGCAGCCATTAATCATTAATCACTGCAGATAATCTATCTAAACAAAGATGTTGGAAGCAAGAAACGAAGAAGCCCAGCCGTTTCCAAGGTGTGAAGATGTTGGAGTAGGATCGCTGGCCCAGTTTTTATTTGGTGGAGTTACTGGGAAGAAGGTTATTTTCCAGGAGAGAAAAAGGAATGTGTGAACACTGACTGTAAAAAATCAAACTGTGATCGTGAGAAAGCCCAATCAGCGCTCAAGCTTCCATATGAGAAGCTTCCAGATTTTTCCACCGTGGGGTCATCTTTTTCTACTGTATGATAATATCAGCGAAACGAAATGGATTTTACATAGACATGGTTTCATAGAATCATTCGGAAAAAACCATTTTTCATTTCAAAGATCTTAAGCGGCACCCATATCCGCAGTCTATATAGTTCAGCTGAGCAATCCCGGCCGTCAACTTTTTCATTCAAGCAGTATCCTACGAGTGCAGATTATAGTTAACAGTGATATCTCAATCCCTGTGAGATATGTATAAATCCGGTTGCGTCCGTGTTTCCTGAAATCTGTCTCAAGCCTCCAGCAATATATTGCCGAGAGTAGACACTGCTAAAAAAAACATCTAAAAAGCAGAATCAAGAAGTAGGATTGGCGCGCTTGGAATGTGGTAAGCATTGGACAGAAGCCTACAGTAGAGCTCATAAATGCCAAATATAACCCATAATGGACTGCAAGAACCTACCTATCTACAAGAAAATTATACGTTTCTCTAAAAAAAAATGAATTATCTCCCATCTCCGTCTGAGTAGATCCTCAATTTTCTTCGAGGAAACGCTTCCATCAATGAGAATTCTGACGGATCGGACAATTACTCCACCATGACATCTTTTCAATGAAACGTTACCATGATAATCTTGCAGAGAAAAAATTAAAGTCAATATCAATGTCCATAGTAAATTTATGCCCCTCAATTCAACCCCTTACGGAAAAATGCGGAGATTAAAGCACACAATCCTGCCGATTTTCCTCCTCAGAAAAGGGATAACAGACGCCGAAACAAGGAAAAATAAGAATGACACAAAATTCTCTACCCCTCCATCTCTAGTAGACACTGCAATGAAAAAATTATCACGGGAAGAGATGCGCAGGAGAAGATCCAGGAAGGTGATGCCCCAGAGAGTTCTCGGAGAAATCATACACAAAAACATGGTAGATTATAGAGGAATAAACGAGTAAAGACGTACAAAGGCGAGGGCGCTGACGCCGGAGTTCTGCCAGACCTGGAGACGCCGCGATCGGAGCACGGCGAACTCCTGGGCCTGGAATACGCTCGATCCCTCACAGAGAACTTCCACGACCAGTAGTGCTTCGCGCAGTCTTGCGGAGAGGTCGGCCGATCGGAATTTATAGTTCGTCCCCACTTTCTCACACGTGCTTTCGCTTTCACACGTACGACAGTCCACCCTGTCCCCAGCCGTTTCCTCCCCCGGCAGCCGTCCCGGTCTTTCACGCGTCCAGATGGCACGTGCTGTCTGGCCCGGTCGTGTTTAGTGGGCTCGCCGAGAGCCGCCGATACATAAAGAGAAGGGGTGAAGGGGTTTTCTTCTTCCTCGGTACCCTCCTCGGGAGATCCGCAGTTCCATCGCCCTGCACGCAGATCTCGAGCTTCGCCGCGCCGGCCGACATTCGCTACCCGGGAGGCGGAGTAGAGCGATGGCCTCCCCCGGCAATGACCACGCCGCCGGAGAGAGCAACGGCGACAACTGCCACGCCGCCGCCGGCGGATCTGAGTCGAACGGCGGAGTCCGCGTCGGATCTGGTGGCCCGACTTCTGCAGCGGCAGATCCGGCGGTGGTGCCGCCGTCGATGTCCCCTCGCCGGCGACTCGCGCTGATCACGGGGATTACGGGGCAGGATGGGTCGTACTTGACGGAGTTCCTGTTGAAGAAGGGCTACGAGGTGCACGGCCTCATCCGCCGGTCCTCCAACTTCAACACGCAGCGGCTCAACCATCTCTATTTCGATCCCCACAATTCCACCAAGGCGCTCATGAAGCTGCACTATGCCGATCTCACCGACGCCTCCTCGCTCCGCCGTTGGATCGACGCCCTCCTTCCTGACGAGGTCTACAACCTCGCCGCACAGTCGCACGTCGCCGTCTCCTTCGAGGTCCCGGACTACACGGCCGATGTCGTCGCCACCGGCGCTCTCCGCCTTCTCGAGGCCGTCCGCTCCCACCTCGCCTCCCACCCAGGCAGATCCGTCCGCTACTACCAGGCCGGCTCCTCGGAGATGTTCGGAGCTACCCCGCCGCCCCAGTCCGAGACCACGCCCTTCCACCCCCGCTCCCCCTACGCCGCCGCCAAGGTGGCCGCCCACTGGTACACCGTCAACTACCGCGAAGCCTACGGCCTCTTCGCTTGCAACGGCATCCTCTTCAACCATGAGTCGCCCCGCCGCGGCGAAAACTTCGTCACTCGGAAGATCACCAGGGCCGTCGGCCGCATCCGAGTCGGCCTCCAGACCAAGCTGTTCCTCGGCAACCTAACCGCCTCGCGGGACTGGGGCTTCGCCGGGGACTACGTGGAGGCCATGTGGCTGATGCTCCAGCAGGACAAGCCCGACGACTACGTGGTCGCCACCGAGGAGTCCCACACCGTGGAGGAGTTCCTCGAGGTCGCATTCGGCTACGCGGGCCTCCAATGGAAGGACCACGTCGTGATCGACAAGCGCTACTTCCGCCCGGCCGAGGTGGACAATCTCAAAGGAGACTCCTCCAAGGCCAGGCGGGAGCTGGGGTGGAAGCCCAAGGTGAGCTTCCAGGAGCTGGTGCGGATGATGGTAGACGAGGACACGGAGCTCGCCAAGAGGGAGAAGGTTCTCGTCGATGCAGGCTACATCGACCCCCAGCAGCAGCCCTGAGCCGAGGAACACCACAGCGCGTATCCATCTACATGGCCCTTCACCCGCCTTATTTTCTTCGTCATCTTCCAGTACCCTTTCTGAGCTCACCCTCTCTGTTTCTCTTCTCTATGGATCCAAGTGCTCACTTCTGAATGAAATCCGGATCTCCGTTCACCACTCCGCGTCCCTGTTCACCAGGTTCGCACTGACGGATTTCACATGTAAGTAACTGCGACTCGATGGTGTCTCCATTCTTCGTTAAAACCGGATCATACGCCTTTATATTCTGCATGAATTATATCAATCAATTCGGAAAATTCAATGTTTTCCAGACTGCTGGCCTTCCCCATCCCCCACAAATAAATACCAATTCCTTGGAGCCGTAGCGCCTCACACCCCACCTCTTCCCGAGAATCAGCCATTCTCAGCTCTGTCATAGGCGTTAGACTTGTGCTTGGGAGCGAAGCTGAACCCGGCAGGGACCTTTCCCAGCAGCATCTCAGAGATGCGAATCTGCAGGCAGTTCCGAGGAGGAAAGGAAATTAGGGGCTCTGCTGTGATTGGGAGGTCCAAGAATGGAGGAGTCATGGTGGTTGCGGGGTGGGTACCCAGTCGGCGGCGGAATCCGAAGCCATCATGGTCTCGAGGTCGTCCCGACCGAAGTAGCTGGGCGGCCGCCAGTTAAGCCGCTGCGGGACGACTTCCAGGAGGCCGACTGGCACGTACCTGTGCGTGTAGCTGAGCCATTCCAGCAGGAAGTGCCTCGTCGTTTCCACGCCTGCCCACAGTGAAACCCCATCACCAAGACGTCTCAGAATCCCCATATACTCTCCATAAACTAGACCGAGATTAGGAGTTCCCACAGGAAACCCATCGAATTATCAAGAGAGAAACAAATCTATTGCTGCAAGTATATGAAAACCAATTAGATTTATCAAGGAAAAATATCCTCTTTTGAGCATGCAAGATACATATCTATAGAGTGGACCTAGATTCAGAAATTATCATAGGAAACCCAATCGAATCATCAAGGAAAAAATACCCCTCTTCTTTAATTAAAACGTAGAATTGACCCTTTTAATGTCTGATCAAATAAAAAAAAAACTCGTAGAACAGATTTTTTTTTTTTTTTTCCTTCCGAAGAGGAGTTGGTACCTTTGTTGTCAGAACCCCAGTGTTCGAGCCCGAAGTTCACAAAATCCTTGAGGATGCCAAGCCTCTCCCCCGAGCTGATGTCCCAATGGCGCTGCTCCTTGATTTCAGTAAATATCCAGGGCTGGGAGATAGAAACAGTATATGGCCATGGAAGACTTTAAGATATTGAATGGAAGAGGGCAGCAAAATTGGACACACATTCTCACGGCACGGACTGCCCGATCAAGTAAAGTTCAGTTTTTTTTTACCCAAATTGGGCTTAAAAACCAAGCCTAGACAGAGAAACAGGCCCGGCCCAGTCTGGCTGGATCCGACCCTTTTTTAGTAAGATCTGGTCCACATGACAGCACAGCTCGCTCAGTTCCTCTCCCTCTCCCTCTCTCCAATAGGTCGGGAAGAGGACTGGTCAACACCTGGCACTCTCCAGGTCTGGTAAGAGTCGCATGGGCCCGAGCTAGGCTCAGTTAAGCCCTACCCCACTGAAACCCCAACTACAGAGCATCCATTTGAAATCACTCAAAAGTGTTCCGAGGATCATCAATACGGCGAGGTCAACGCCCATTTTCAGCTCAGGCTATTAACTACTATAATTACTTAAACTTTTTTTCTTCATAAAAGAGAGGTTAGACCACAGACCTTGATCAGAGCACCTCGGGCGATCATGCAGCTGGAAAGCTGAGGGCAATCGGCTGTGTGCTTGTTCCAGTCAACGTATGAAAATATATCGCCATTTCCCAGGACCTGCAAGTTACTAGGAGCCTTACTCGCACACTGGTAAATGTAGTCCCAATCAGCAAGCTTGCTGTAGCGCTGCTGTCGTGATCGCCCGTGTATTGTGAGCGCGCATGGCCCCCACTGACCCATATCAGCGATCAAAGAGTCTATACGATTTCTTCCCTCAAAGTAACCGGTTCGGACCTGTCCAAGGACATGGGATGAAGAATGACGGGGACCGTAGATGATTAACGTAATAAAGTCAGCGCGCACATGATGATCCAAACTTACTGCGGTGGGTAGAGAATTTACCTTCAAAGTCAGCGGTATATCACTTGTGCCACATGCAGCTCGGGCAATGTTCTTCATCCTCATGGGCTTCGTTAGGAGAGAAGACCCAGCCCCCTTGTTGACAACAACGTCAATGGGGCAACCCATATTGATGTCGATGAAGTCAACCGTACACTCACGTTCGATAAGCTCAACTGTTCGAGCAATGGTATCAGGGTATGATCCACATATCTGCACCCCGAACGTGTCCTCTGATCGGTGCCTCCTCAGCAAGGCCCATTCCGAAGCCTGCCCCTGATTTCATCGTGCCCCAGCATTAAGAAAAAGAACAGTCAAATTATGCTTTTGCAATCGGATGATGACCATATGTTTGAAAATATCATATAAAAGTAGCCTCCTGCTACCGCCACAGCAGTAAAAAAGTGAAAACAATATATATACAGTGCACAAGGTTCAAAGATGAACAACTCTTAACGAACATTAATCATCTATCTTAGAAGATTTTGTGCCAGCGAAATTAAATCAATCGTATCGTATCGTACTCAATGCTCCAGCCCAGCCCTGGTGCCCGGTATAAATGCATCAGTCCCTGGCTGCTAAACAATAAATCTTACTCCTGATACCTTATTTCAGATTGAGCTATTAAGAAAAAAATAAATGTAATTTATTTCACTGCCCGATAACTAACTGGTCTGGAGACTTAAAAATAATGAAATTGATTAGTCAAAAGCACGAGCACTTATGGGCCAGTGTTGGTGAAATGGGATGCAATAAAGACAAATTGGGGATGCACATGCCAATATAGAGCATGCAGCTATATTAAAACATTTCTCTGTCAGACATGCATGTGGGTCCACCATTGTAGAGTTTCGATGTAAGAATAAAGTTACTTTTCCTAACGACTGTCTTTGAGGGCTAAATCTCAATGAGTTGGTGCCTCAAATCACCTGGACACGGAAAACAAGAAGAGTGCCAGAAAATTAAAAATACAAAAGAAGAGTGCTTTCAACAGAAAACGATTAAAAAAAAAGGGCCGACCTGCAAAAGGTTTGTACACATTGCCATTTCTCCGCAAGTTATATCAGCACCAAGTCCTTTACAGACCCTCCTGAAAGGAAGATTACCAACCGTCGTCAAAGGTGCAAGGTATAGCTTCCCCCTGAAATCAATTAGTTTCTTTTCTCGTCCATTTAATTCTGGGATCAACTCGACTCTTGTTCCGGAACAAGGTTTCATCTGAGTCTCTTTGCATTCCATCTGCAAAGGCTTTTCTTCAAATCCTACATGACAATTCCAAGCAAAATTTCAATAAGCCGGTAAGCAGGCGACGCTATTCGTGACAGGGGAGAAATAACTAACCATTAATGACTTCAGCGGAGCACATGTTATCATCAATCGGGCTCTTAGTCTTCTTTGGAGGTCTGGGATCATCAATGATGGATTCATCTTCAACAATTTCATTACCCAAGCAGATCTCTGGGCGATCTTCATCGTCACCGGCAGCAGAGTGGCAGCTAGCCCCCTTAGTAGCATCATCACAATCATTTGATCCATCCAAGACAACAGGATGCTCCTCTAGATCGATCTCAGGCTTTGCTTTGAAGTTTTTTCCTCCCTGCAGATTAAAATCAAATGCAGGGTGAAACTGCATAAATGGAAAGTAAAGGGCTCCGCAGGAGCAACGCGTCACAGAGAGATCACAGAAGTAAGATCCGCAGAGATCAAAATGAATGGCATTACGACAACAAGTGCAGCACACGCGCACACACCACGTACCGAAAGTCCTAGGATTTTGAGTTGAGCATCCGCCTTTGGAAACTTTACTCTGTTCTTCCACAAAAGCCTCTGAAAATCTTTGTTCAGAGAGTTGAGTTCAACACCATGCTTCTTGGGAGGATCATCCGAAGTCCTCAAGGGAGCGAACTCCTTGTGCGTGCCAAATAACCTACAAGCTATTCCGTAAGGACAAGGCTGTGCGGTGTTCAGGAAAGGGCAAACTCCAGGGAGGTCCTCTGGCTTCTGTATGGGTCAAGACAATCACCGCACTCATGTCAGCGAGAGAAAAACAAAAACAAGGAATTATCCAGCCCCCGAGTGGAAATCTGAGCAAACCTGATCCAAGAAACCTTCCAAATCATGGCTGAAGCGGCAACTCGCACCGAACCGGCACGCTTCGACCTTTCCGGTCTTCGCTATCTCCGGGCAGATGTTCCTCGCAGACTTTTGCTCCTGAGAGATCCAAATGAAACCGTCAAATCAATTCAACACCGTCAAGAACAACAACTCAAAGGGACCACGACGAACCTGCTGCCGCTCCCTCTTCAGCTGCCGCTTGGACTTCTTCTCCGCCACCACGACTGGCGCGCTCGGAGCGAGCGCGCTCTTCTCTCCGTCGCCTGCCGGGATCCAGCCGTCTCCCTTCCTCTCTCCGGCATCTGAGGACGGCCTGGAACGAGAAGGACGAACGTACTCCGCCTTCACCGGCGCTATAGCCCGCGCCACCAGATCTTCCGGCTTGGGATGCGCGGCATCACGCCTCAGGCCAACAGATTCCGGCGCCTCACCCTCTCCTCCTCCCGCAGGCTTCTCTTGGTCGCCCACCACTGTTCCTCCCTCAGTGGGAGTTCCGTCGAGAATCTCCATGCCGGAGAGAAACTGCGGCAACAAGCTCAGAGAAGGGTTTCAGGGTTTCTGCTCTGTTTCGGATCTTACCAACAGACAGTGGGTCGGGTAAACCCGTTAAGTGACCCGACCCGATTCCCCACCTCTGCAACCCGATCCCGTCCGATCTGGACCGGCCGATTCCACCGATCCCGGAAGGCTCCAAAAGCCCGGGGGGGGGGGGGGGTGGTCGTCCACAGTGGTAGGGACGTAGAAGGAAAAATAATGACCGCAAGGGTTTATGTGCAAATAAACGAAGCAGCAAGAGAGAGAGAGAGAGAACAGATTTAGTTACAAAGTAATTAATAAAAAGAATAGACAGACAAAGGGAAAGGGAGATATTTCTAGAGAGAGAGAGAGAGAGAGAGGGGGGGGGGATGGCATGGGCCTGTCTAAAATAGGACACTCCCGGACGGACAGTTCCACGAAGAAATAAAATAACTCCCCTAATTACAAAATAATTAATACAAACCACAACTCGAGCTAGAATCCCAGAGGGCTAGAGGTCAACCATATGAATATAGGGCGAAATGAGCAGCAGATGGACGGCTCTTCCAAGGTTCCTCATCAGGGAAAAAGATTTTGAATCCACTGGGCGTTGACCTTCTTAGGATATGCTAGTTTGCTTCACATTTTGCCGCAGGAGAGCTCTCCTGCTGCTGCTTCTGATGATTCTGCTCCTGCTGATGCTGCTGATGCTGCTGCTGCTGCTGCTGCTGGCGCTGTAGTTGATAGATGGGCAGCTGGGTGGACTGCTGGTGCTGCTGATGCTGGTGTAGCTGGAAGAGCTGAGGGTTCAACGAGAGGTGCTGGTTCAGGTTACCAGGTGGGTTCCCATCAGCCATCTCTCGGGTGGCGAGTTTCAGCCTCTGGACCTCCCCGGTCAGGGCCTCGTTCAGAGCTACACAACATTGGAGAAGGGCATGAGATGATGATGATGATGATGATGATGATGCGTTGAAACCTTATTGGCGAGATATAAATCATGAAGCTTTTTTCCAATGGGATGAGTATATTATGCCCCACATATTCATACCCCAAATGGGAATTCCGTGCGCGTCACATGATACTCCAAGATTGAATGACTGGTTAATTGATTATTTTGTTCAACGTAGAAATGAAGGAGAACACAGGCTTTTGATCTGAATTCACCATCGTCATCATCATCAGCCAGTCTCGCTCCACACTGATCTCTAGCCAAATGAATAGCTCAAGTGCGGGATTTCGAGAGCTGCAAGGCTGGACCGGCAGTGCCATTACATGAGGACAAAGCTGCAACTAGTACCATCAAATCGGCTGCGATACTGAACATGGTGGGACACATAAAAACACTAGATGGCAATCAATTATAGATGTACAAGGATCAAAAGAACACTTTTATATGAAACTCTCCTTCTGTTCTATAGTGTAAGAGAGAGTTAGCCCCATTTAAAGATTTCAAGTGCACAACCCGGAAATGGATTAAGGTCCTACACATAGAACACTCCAGAAGCTAATAAAAAGGCATAAATTAGTTGAACTATTCAAGCGAAAACTGGCAGAGGTTCTCTTCGTGGGAATCAACCACGAATCGCCACCCTCCTACGTTGACTTCACGTCAAATCTTCAACCCGCACCCAGTGTTCCTCTAGTATTGTTCGTTGTCTGAAATCAACCTAGGAATCTGGAGCTGTGGAGGAGTCTATGCATAACAAGGATAGGGGACTTTCGAGAGAGCAAAGTCAAGAAGTACATTTTGGAACTTATGGCATACCTTAAGAAAACTTAATGATTCTGATGTCCTTAAAAAAAACTTAATACGCTCAGATCAGGCCCCACTTTTCTATCAGATGAATCAATCAATAAAAACTTACAGTCAAACGTGCAGATGTGCATAAATTGCTAATCCGAATGAATCAAGCAATAATATCCAACCGTAAGAAAATTAGATAAGGAAGCATGAAGATAACAGTCCATGCTTATCATATCACCTAACCCGAGGAGTAACAAAACAAAGAAAATGTCACTGTTCCGTGTGAAGATACAAAATATGAGAAAAAGCAATGATTCATACTCTAAAACCAAAAATGACATTAGTTACGAAAATCAAATAAAGATTGTTTCATCGAGCCACAAAAACAATGCCACAGGTTTTAGATGATAGTGGGCAATGGAATGAACATTTATTGGCACTTAATTGATGGGCTAGAAAACAGCCAATCAATTTAAAAACAAGGGGTGCGAATTCACATATTATCAACTGTCAAGGTACGAAAAAAAGTAATGATACTTTCAAATGACAACATAGATCGGATTGTGGAATAGAATTAGTTACCATCTCTAAGCCGTGCCTGTTGTTCCATGGCCTGAAGACGAAATTTGAGCTCATTATTTTGACTGGTCAGATCTGATGAGTCTCTCTGTTTTTCAGGGGTAGAGGGAGGCAGTGTTAGTCGCATTACAACTTATATTACTTGGACGAAATAGCAAATTCAACTTTCCCATGTGAACTACCTGTAACATAGTAAGCTGTGCAGACAAAGTAGTAGCTTCTGTCTGCAGAATCTGCACCTTGTGTTCTAATTCTGAGATGTATCTCAATTTGCGTTCCTTTGACCGAGCAGCTGACTGCCGGTTGGCTAATATCCTAAAATCAGAAAAGTTAGAAGCAATATCAGCAAACAGCGACTACCAAAATCTTGTTTACTCGATCAAGAAATATTGATAAATATGAGATACCTCTTAGCACGTTTTGGATCAGTTAAGGCAATCTCAGCGAGCTTCTCATTTGCCATTATCTTCTTAAGTTCTACCCCACTAAATTCTCCATTAGCCAAGTCCAAACTGAAATTACTGGAAGTTCCGTCCAAGGAATTGGTGTACGAATCCTGCCCCGGCCTAGCTCCCGGACATGGAGGCAGTTTTGGCGACTCATCCCCAAAATTCATCTTCTCCATGAAGCTATCCATTGAAATACTTCGGGAATGTCTTGAAGCACTGACATTCAAATCAGGATCTCCAGCAGCACTTCGTTTTGATCCCTCCTTCTCTAACGAGGGAGAGGTCTTCACCTTTTGCGGTAGTACTCTACCGCCACCCTCATTGACGCTGCTCTCAGCTTCATTCTCGCTGCTGTCAGCACCATTTGTTTTAGTGCCACTGGCCCTGCTGTCCATATCTTCACGTTTGTCTTCAGTTCCAGAGGAGTTGAGGGCATCGAGATTATCCAAGTTCATGAAAGCACTAAACAGGTCGTCCCCAGCATCCCCTTCTGACTTCCGCTCCACCGTGCCTTCTGCACTGCTGTCCAAATCCCGATCCCAGTCTAATTCCTGCTTCACGAACTGTCCCTCTACCTGCTTGCCGACTGAGCCGGCATTATCCACCACAGACAAGCATCTCTCAAGATACCCCCCTTGTGGCCTCTGGGTCAAAGGAGGGAAGGCAGAGGAGAAAGAACCCTGGGAAAATCCGAAGGGGATATCACTATGCGAGCGCCGGTGGGCCTTCCGAGGTGGGAGAGCGTCGCCCGTCCGACTTGGATTGGACCTAGAGAAAGTTCCGGGAGGGGGCGTGGTTGATTGACACTTGATATCTCTGTTTTCGGTGGGTGTATCTGTGGACATTGGGTCGTAGACGACGGTGGCAGATGGTGAATCACGGTACTGCGAGGGACTGAGTGGAGGCAACAAGTCCGGGGAGTAGAGCGAGGCTGGCTGGGATAAAGATCTGGTGTGGAACGGACCATGACCGAAACTCTGCAGGCCTGACTGCTGAGTCGGAGATCGGGCGGAGGCAGTGGGTAACGTCTGGGAGTAAGGAGAGGTTGGGGGAATACCTGCCGGCCGTTTGCTGGTGTTGCCGATGGAGGTCATATTATTACCACCGCCGCCACTGTGGGCAGATGGTGTGGCGCTGGTTTTCTCGAGGCTTCCAAAGTTGCCGGAGAAATGGTGGAGAGGGGAACCAGAACGGTACACATGGAGTAGATCAAATCGACTGCCGAAGGGATGCTGTCCCGGCGGTGGCAGTGGCGGCGCCTGCTGCTGCATCTGATTGGAGGGATTCTGATCCTGCTGCTTAGGCAGAGATGACGACGACGTCGCCATTGAAGACTGAAGCCGCTGCATCAGATCGTTACGGGCTTCCTCACACGGCTCCATTCCTCCCCCTTCGACTGTCGCACCAACCGGCCAGAGCAGCCACCTGAATCCACGAATGCACAGTGAAGAAGACCACCTACGACCGCGATGAAACCGAGATGCCTCCGCTGCCGGGAGAAGAAAGATTAGGGCGGCCGGCTGGCAAATTTCCTGCGGGAAACGGAGATCGAAAGAAATTTCCAGTAAATGAGCAGCAAATGCCGGGCGATTCAACAGGGATTTGCCCGCCACCGCCCTTCCAAATCCGGCAACAATGCTCTTCCGGATGCCTCACTGCCCAGACTCTCCTACTGCGACCGAGCTCCCCGCGAATGGACCTTTCTCCTCTTGCTGTCTCCTTCACGCTTCTCTCTCCCCCCCCAACCCCCTCAATTCTATCCTCCCCTTCTCTCTCTCTCTTCCCCCTCTCTCTCTCTCCTCTCTCTCTCTCTCTCTCCTCTCTCTGCGCGACCCCACTCTCTCTGTTCCGACGTAATTACGCGTGAATTAAATTGGCATTTGATGCCGCGTAAATCCCCCGGGGCGGGAGCCGTTTCCCATCTGTCTGTGCGCCGCGGATCAGAATCCTTCCATATCCGCTCGTCTTCCCTCACCTTCGGTCAGCATAATCCAACCCTCACCCCCCTTTCGCCGTCATATCTCGGCCCACTGTCTTCCCATAACGTCGCGACGAGACGGGACTGACTAAGGAATTGTGGTCTATCTCGGAGAATACCCCGTAAACTAATAATTTTACTTATTTACCCCTGTCCATCTGATACTTTTCTCCTCGAGGGTGTAAATATAATAGGGGGATCAATATTAGCGCGAATTGTTCCCTTAAAATATGATAAAGTGTTATTATTTTTTCACACAAAGTACATAAAATATTGGTTACATATCCTTCTCAAGGCAATTTTTTCGTTAGTATTCATATTTCAAAAGAAGAGTGGACATTTTGAAAATTCTTGATTTTGAGAAGGGTTTCTATGCAGATAATGCTGGGCCCCAGAAATCAATTATCAGGAGAAAAATCGATCCGGTCCAGTCTCGGTTTTGATCGATGGGTTTGACCACGGCATGTCCAGGGCGTGACTAGTGCTCGCATTACTATATGGTCAACGCATGAGGCTGACCTGACTTCCCCACATTTTCAGAGTCGTAGTCAAACGTTACTTTTTATTGACCGCGCATCATTGACATTTTACAATGAGAATTATAATGAGCAGCCATTTAATAATATGGGATGGTTGATTTTTTGCTCCAGTAGATGATAAAATATAAATAGATCACCTAGTCTGAAAAATCACGTATACGTCATTCATTATTTCTTCTATTTTCGTTTATTACATGGGGAGCAAGTGGGTATTTATCGACATTATTATCTAGTATTAGTAAAAAACCCGGGATTTAATTTATTTTATTTGACAGGTGTGAGAATCTGTTAGGAATATAAATTAGGGAATATTCTTAACTAATTATTTAATTAATTATATCGCGTAAGAGAAAAAGAGGGCCGACGCTGGGTTTCGGTCGACTGGGCTCTGCAGAGGGGGCGCTGAGATACGGGAGCACAGTTCGATCTGGGAGATCCCCTCTCCGCCTCCGTCTATCGCTCTTCCTCTCGATCTCGACCTCGATCTTCTCGGCGGAGAGCAACGGGAGGCAGGGTTCCTCCGATGGAGGGCGACGACTGGCGGAGAGGCTACGGGTGGGCGACGACCGCCGGATTGAATGCTGCCCTCGCTGCAATATCTGCCAAACTCGTGTCCAACCAGGTACAGTGCATGATACCCGACGTCCGGTCGTTCGATCGCCCGGCCAGTCTTGTTTGATCTACGTGGTGTCTTCTGGATCGTCTCCGGCGCATAATACTCGGTCAGATTGACCTGGATGAGACGAATCCGGCGTCGTTTCTAGGGATTTAAGGGTACTCCGTCGCCGGGGAGTGGTTGGGAGGTGTCCTGCTGTCTACAGTGGCCGTGCTATCTCATTCCGTAAATTACATAATATGCGCATGTGATTCATCCATCTATGGCAGTACTGTAAGCATTTTTTTAGTTTCCCACCGGTTCTCTGCATCTAGTATCGTAGTTGACTCTGTGAGAGACTAAGAACATACCACGGAGGCGCTGCCGTCCCCAGCGATCCACGCTACTCGTGGCAAAATCCGGGACTATTACATCACTCGCTACTGCGCAATCTGTGCCTACTCCCGACTCGTCAGCGATACCTCGATTCCCGCGTCGTCAGGAGCTTGAATGTTTCTTCCGAATCATCCTCGGTCTCTTCCAATCCTTCCCCTATATAAACTCCAAAATCACCGTTGCTTCTGCCTCCTTTTCTTCTGTAACATGTTCCAGGGGGTTAGATTTCTAGCTTCTATTGTTTTGTCTCGTTATAATTATCAGTACGCAACTTAGTGACGGAGCCATTTCATCGATGAAACCGAACCGAAATCCTCGTCTAGGCGGGATTTTTATTCGTGAAATTACATTGCACAAAAAAGAAACAATGGTTCATGAAATATATGGTTATAAGGGAAGGGAAAGAGAAATCACCTCTAACAAGATCCAGTTCTAGATGAGAGCCACAGTCAATATCTTTTGAATGAGGCCAATTGAATGCCTTCCCTCTGCTCTCGTTCTTCATCCTCCTTTCCAACACTGATTCGGGAACAGAGGGCATCAACTTGGGCTTCAGTTCATTCATTTGTATTCACGATTGTGGGACAGCCGCGCAGTTCAGTATGATCGATTTTTATCTTCGTTTATCCAAAAAAAAAAAAAAAAGAACTGCTTTCTCCAATCCTTGCGTCCTTATATTTGACTCTCTCTCAAGGTTTCAACATTGGGTCCCTCTTAGCTGCAGATGATCGAAGAACGACGGCGCTGATTAGTAATTATGATGCACCTCTGTTTACGTTCATGATCGAATGCTCCTTTTTTTTTTCTTTTCTGGCAGCTTCTGAAATATGGGCTCGTCATATTCTTCAATGTGACGATGTGGGGTTGCTATGTCAACAGCCTCAAGGCCCTCTCCTCATTGCAAGCCACAGTCACAAACTTTGCCGCAAACTTCTTATCCTCCGGCCTGGCGGGATATTTTTTGTTCGAGGAACCTCTATCTTCCAAGGTAATTCCCATATGGATGGCATGCGTATAATTTTAGCCATTTATGGGCGATTTCGACGCCCTCCATGGGTGAAGCCAAGACAGGGGAGGGTGGCCCACTGCAGCCGTATTCTTTCCTCGTTTTATTTCTACCAGTTACTTGTTTTTTTATTGCTCGTTCTCATTGATTATCTAAGGCTTTCTTTATCTGTCGTTGACCCAGTTCCTATTCTGGGCCTCTCTAGATTGCAACCCGGCCCGTCGGGTTGACTGAAAGCGTTGACCTCCGGTGGGTCGTTCTTTGCCAGTACTAACACCAGGGCGCGCCTCTCGTTTCAGTGGCTGGCCGGCGCCCTTTTCATCATACTGGGAGTTACCGTGCTCAGCAGATCGACGTCTGAGAGGAAGGTCAGCCGAGATTAGTCGTCGAGGCCCGGCCTCCGTGGGGCACGTGACGGCATGTGGCCGGAGCGGCGACGGGGACAGCTTTGTGGGGGCGGCGGGCAGGCGGTCCCTCCCCCGCCGCCGCGCCCTGCCGTCGGCATTACTCGGGCCAGTGAACGTGGGTTTGGTGGTTTACATGACCCGCCTTATTTTTTGTCATCAATGGCGAAACACAGATACTCAGAGAGAGAGAGAGAAGAGATACAGTAGAGAGAGAGAGAGAGAGAGAGAGGAAGTTGTCACTTGATGTGGACCCAGACGCCTTCACTGGGAACCCCGCCGTTGACGACGAAGAGCATGTAGAAACCAGGGGGCGCGAGGTTGGCCGAGCGAGGGGCCGCGGCCTTCACTTCGTAGGCCGCGGGCTTCCTTTCGTCGGCTACTGCAGCGGAGGACTCGAGCACCAGCAGCCTCTGGTTCATGGCTAAGGAGTGGGTGGTGAAGGATGGCGCCACCATCGTCACCCTCACGCCGGCCTTCCCCAGCCTCGCCGCCACCGAGAACCTGACGCTGAACGCGCCGCCGTAGCTCAGCTGCGCCGGGTGCGGCAGCAGGATCACCGGCCGCTGGGCGGCCAGCTCGTGGCTCAGGTAATCCGGCGAGAACGACTCCAAGCTGGTCTCCGTGGGGAAGAGCAGAGTGGTGAAGTTGTAGTATTCGTGCGGGTTGCTGCCGCCGACTAGGACCCGTCCGTCGCGGAGCAGCGCGGCGGTGGAGTGGTACACTCGCGGCGTGGTGGCGGAGGCCTCCACGCGGAACCGAGAACCAGGGGAGCCATCAGACCGGTAGGTGACGGGGGTGAGCGCCGGGTCCCTCCCCAGCTCCCACCCCGCCGTCCCCTTCGCCACGCCGTTCAGGATCAGCACCTCGCCGGTAGGGAGGAGGATCATGTCCCCCATCGCCCTCGCCCCCGGCATCTCCTCCATCGCCCACGCCGGCGAGGGGTCGGTGATCTTGATCCTCCCGCAGCTGTCCAGCGCCCGCATGAACACCCCCCCGCGCGCCCGCCAGAAGGACCCCGCCGGAGCGCCGCCGCAGACCAGGACCTCCGCTTCGGTGCCGGAGGGGCCGAGCGGGAGGAGGACGGAGGAGCCGGTGCTAGGGTAGTTCCGCGGGCCGCCGGGCATCTGCGGGAAGGTTTTCACGACGCGGTTGCTCCGGTAGTCGAGTAGGATGGCGTCCTTGTTGGCGAAGATGAAGAGGTTGCCGTCGACGTTGAGGTGGACGAAGGGGTAGAGGTTGTTCTCCTCGGCATCTTTCGTCCGCCGGAGGAAGGGGAGGTCGTACAGACGGGAGGAGGTCCCCGCCGGCGGGGGATAGATCTCGTAATTGAACTGCCCGCGGCCCCCGACGATGATCGCGCGGCCGTCGGGGAGAATCTGGTTGGTGGCGTACCAGCGGCGGACGGCGAGGGCGGCGGGGTGCTCCTCCCAGTCGCAGCCGGCGCAGGGGCGCAGCATGCGCACGGCGCGTTCGCCATCGTTGAAGCCTCCTGTCTGGATGAGGACTCCGCCAGCGGAGACGGTCCCCGACGAGCACCAGGAGTCTGTGGCGAGCGTCAGCGGCCGGAGGGAGCCGGAAACGACATGGTACTCGGCGGCGTGGGCGGTGCAGTCGTGCGGAAGGGCCATGTCTCGGGCGTCATCTCGGCACCTGCCGCTGGCGAGGAGAAGCCCCGAGGGGCCGGTATCCGTGCGGTCGAAGAAAACCAGGCGGTCGCCGACAAGGAGCTGCATGTGCATGGCCGACAGGCCTGTACTGCTCATCAGGACGTCCCACCGCCCGCCGCTCGCGGCGGCACCACCGAGAAGGAGGAGCAGGGTGGCGAATGAGCCGAAGAAGAGCGAGGCGAGGGCGGCCATCGACCTCGAGCTCGAGGACGAGTGGGGTGGGGTGCTTGGCAGGGGAGTCGGCGGCGAGGGGAGGCGCCTACAGAGGAGTGTCTAAAATATTATCAGGATCCTCCCGCACCAAAAGATTTGAGTTTGTGTCGTTTTAAGATGGGTTTGATCGAGCTGCATGATTATTTATCCAAGGAGCGAAGTTTCACTCTGCTCTTTGACCGTCGACATGCACCGATACCTCTGGCTTCCATGACCTCCTCTTGTCCGAATTACCATACATGGACAGGTCAATACAGAGAGAGAAAGAGAGAGAGAGAGAGAGAGAGAGAGAGAGAGAGAGAGAGTGTCGCTGTTAGTCGGGATACCATGGAAGGTATCTCGGGAAGAAGGTACGGAAGCCACTCTGGAAGGTTTACTTCCGGAAGAGGTCAGCGCCGTCTTGGGCTTCGGCCGCCGGAGATCTCACCGACAGTGGACGACGAGCCAGCTACGCCTACTCCGCGTAATTGCACGACCCGGCGCCCAATCAGGGACGAGCGAGGCAGCGCCTCCCCGGTGGCGCCGCCAGATAGCGGGCGGCCAGCAGGCCGCCACGCCATTGAATACGCACGGGCAATAGCGACAGATCAAAGAGGCCTCCCCCCTGGTGGGCCAGCCGTAGGCGGCGCGGGCCCCGTGGGAGAAGCATTGAAAGATTTGGAGCCGTCTTCTTCTTGCTGCTGTTCCGGCGTACGCCAGTTGTCTCCTTGCCTGAGATAAGGTAATACAGACACGTGAAAGATATGGGCTCCAGCCAGGGTTTACAGTTCATCGGGGATAAAAAAGAGGGGCCGAAATGGAAAATACCCGCGAATGCCCAGAAATCTATCCCCGCACTGTCGCTCTCAAAGGAGCCGTTCTGTGCTGTGACCGTCACCTGTTTGTTTAAATGCATCACAGCGGAGCTCCCCAGAGACACGGGGGCATCTTCCTCCTCCTCCTCGCCGTCGGTGGTTTCGGTCACTGCGAAAGCGTGATCTTCCCACGCCGATCCGCTTTCTCTTCTTTCCTCGCTCCCCCCTTTGAGCCCTTTTGACCTGGGACACGGAGAAATCTGCCGATCGCTGTCCAAAGCTTCGTGGTGAAGATTGTCGAGCGGCCTCTGCAGGGGGTTCTTCCCCCCTCCGCCCCTTCGCTTTCTCCAGGGGTCCGAAGTGGCAGAGCCTGGAGAGAGGTGGAGCGAGACCGGGAAGGGCAGTGGCCGCCTTATGAAGCTCCGACGATCCTCCAAATGCTCCGCCGCGCTGCGGGCACTCGTCGTGCTTGATTCGCCATAGAATCGAAGAAGCATCGGATGCCCCCTTTACACCAACCAGGACCTGAATGTGACATCGTCTGGCCTCTCGGAGGAGGCTTCCAGGGCGACCTCTCCATGGCCCTTGAGGGCATCTCCTCCGGGACGTAGCCCATGATCATGGCCGTCTATACGGAGGAATGAGAGAGTAGACGTTGACCGTCTGATCTCCTCTGCGCGGGGACAAAAGGGTAGGTCAAGCTGTCTGCCGCGTGAGCCCGCATTTGCTCGAACGTATTGACGGCAACTGCTCAACCGGGTTCTTGTGGAGATTGTCGTGGGGCTGCTGGAGGAATCTCACGCGGCAGAAGCTCCGCAGAGCGGACGTTGTCTCGTCCCGTCCAGCCCGGATTGGGCTGCTGGCTGGGCCCGTGGAAGGCAGGAGGGGCCGGGGAAGGGGCGTCTTCCGTGGGGCTCTGCTTGGCAATGTGTCAGGCATCTTGCGGGCGTCAGGACTGGCGGCCGGTTCACGAGGAACAAGTACGAGAGAAATATCCTATTAAATGAGGAATTTTCAGGGGAAACGTCAGGCAGTCACGTTTGCCGAGCCCTCCATAAGAAATGGACAATTTCTGGAAGAAAGAATGCTGGGGCTCGCAAAATAGGGAGACAGAGAGAGAGAGAGAGAGAGAGAGAGAGAGAGAGAGAGAGAGAGAGAGAGAGAGGGGGGCGCTTCTTCAAGATCACTTGCAGCAGTGGACGGCTTGCTGGATCCTGCCAACCGAGGAGAAAAAGCTGACGTCAGGATCAAGGATGCTCTTTTCTACAGCATGAAAGAAACGAAGTGAGAATCAGGTTGTGAACTTGGGGGTCGGCAGACGGCGGGCCACTGAGCACTCAGATTATGGACAGCCAGACTGGCGAGGGCCAATTGGCAAAAGCATTAATAATAACAATAATTTCACATGGGTTTTGGTTAAAACGTACTTGCTTGTCAGACGAGGCATGATTCAGAGCAAGTCAAAGTTAAACAAAGAACAAAAATAGGGCCCACTGGTTGTTCAAATTATCTTGGGCAGGCAAAGGTCAACTCATCTGGTCGATTCTCACAGTTATCACAGAGAGAGAGAGAGAGAGAGAGATGACTTACTATCTCCTAGAGATCAGCCCAGCTCCAGTGACTCTGATAAGAGAAGAAAAGGGTAGGATAAGGGCTTCATTAAAAGATGGCCATTGGAGATGGCAAGAACGCGGCATACCTCCCCTGAGGCTTGCCTGCAACAGTACGCTTTCCGTTGCTTGATCCCTTGCTTTGAGGAGAGCACATGGCTCCTCTGTCCATATTCACAGCTTGATGACCAGACTGCGCTTCAAAAGGGGAGCCACTCAGTTCCTGAAGAGCCCCTGATTTTTCTGAGTCTCGGGTCCGAGGGATACGCACCAGATTGACGCCATTCTGCCGTTGACCGTGCCCACCAGGAATCTGCGGCGGCGCCCTGGAGAAATCTCCAGGGTAGACCAGACCAGACGGGTCCGGGCTCGGAATGCTCCTCCCAGCCTTCAGTTCTGCCGTTGAATCCTTCCTCTGCCGGTGGGTCTGAGCCACAGGAGTAACGGCGACGGAGGGCAACACTGAAGAATAGGGAGCGAAGGAAGCCGCTGCCGCCGCAACCTTCGCCACAGCTGTTGAGGCAGATATGATCTCCTTAGCTCCTTCACGAAGATGAACGAAGTCTCCTTGGATGACAAACAACTGGAATGGCACCAGAAAGAGTCAACGGGTATTAGAAACACAAGTCATGGGGCAGTTCGAACGTGGCAGCGGCTAATAACCCACTTCTGGATGACGGGCCACAAACTCATCGAGATTTCCAAATTGCTTCGTGTAATCGTTCCACTGAAGAGGAGCGAGGATCTTCCTGAGCCTGTTCTGCAGCTGTGGGCGTTGGGAAACCCCAAAGAAAAAAAAAAAATCAGATCTTTAGGGCGACAATTTTCCAGGAATCAAGCCGGAGCAGAACCCATCATCCAACTGTGCCTCAGGGTCCAGTCTCACCGTACTAGAAATGGTGATCCCACTGCCGGATTCGGGCGGAATTGCTCGAACGAGGCAGGCCAGCAGTGCCCTTTCATCCAGGAGATTTGGCTCAGGCACCTTCCCGGATGTTGATTCTGTGTGTATCGCCTCTTGAACCAAACCAGAATTGATGAAATTAACCGAGTGTTCTCCACCATTCAACACAGCACCGGCCTCTGATGTTTCTTCCGATGCTACAACCTGTGCCTCTACCCCGTTCGTTGAGGACACCGTTTTCTCGACATTTATCTGCAGATTTAAAAGATGATGGCAAAAATTTACAGCTGACGCAGAGGGCTACTGGTGGCAGTCTAAGGAAGCAAGGTTCATGGAAGCTGGGCCGATTCGATTGGCCTGAAAGAAAAGATGAGCCCTTGGTGTTCGTCCGAAATATGGGCGGAAGACCACAAACCTTCTGTTCGCCGCTGCTCTCGGGCGTATCAGAGACCAGGGCTGCATGAAAGCTGGAAGATTTATGAGTAGCCTCCTGGGGTCCCTGGGCGAAGTCATGCGGAAAACAGCCATCAGCATCTGACTCAAACCTATGAGGCCAAGAAGCGAATGAAAGGAAAATGCTGGTCTCTTGACGAAATCAGATGCGAAGGCAGACAATTTCCGAGTCAACCTCTGCATCCAGAGCTCGCCCTTTTTCATTTGATCCAGAGGCCATTGATTCGGAGCCCTGTGTAGGGCCTTTGAGCGTCTCCAGAATGTCTGAATGGACAGCGTGCCGCTCAGATGAGATTTCATAGCTGTATTGACCATCTGATTTCAAAAGATCTTGCTCTACTTGAGACGGTGGCTGGTTATGGCTGGGTACTCGGTGAGCATCTGGTACTGCCTGATCAGTTATAAAATCTCAAATATTAATTCAAAAGAACGCCACAAAGGGGCTAGAAGAATCAATGAATGTTCTTATAAAATATATGCCAATAGATACCTGTTGGCTATGCCAATGCTGGTGAGAAAGTCCAGGGACTGGCTGAAAATAACCCATCTGATTCTGAGAAAGATGAGAACTGGCAGACGCCACAGACTGTGGAGCTCCCTGTGGATGCACGACATAGGGATGAGGTGCAATCACTGGTCCAGATGGAATAAATGCACCCATGCCAAGGACAGAGGATGGAACGACAGGAACTCCAGGAACCTGCTGAGACTGAAATTCCATGACAATTAGTGCATAAACAGAAAAGTTCTGGGAGAACGATCTATACAATAGGAAAGTTCGTTATTTTTGCCTCGGTTGCAAATCTGGGGGAATGGATAAAGTATGGAACATAACTAAAACTGCTAATTCGTACACAACAAATTTATAAGCTCACCATTCATTACTAAGATATCATGACAAAAACGTAAGGAGGCAAAAAAACAAAACACATTGGCACGACAGAAATGAAGAAAGAAGAATGATTAGAGGTCCTAGTACTATAGGATTCAGTGATTTGAATTCATACGAGGGCATACACTGAGTTTGGATCGTCAATAGTTTTCAAGAAATATCTGATGGTCAGACAACAGAGCGGATATTTTTCTCGTATAAAGCAAAGAGAAATGTGGCTATCTGAATCCGGATGACAAAATAATAAAAAACAGTTTTCGTGCCTCACCTTTGTTGATGTACCAGAGGCTGACAGCAAAGACATACCATCTCCATTTGCGGTACCAACCGAGCTACCTATTGTTGTATTACCACCATCATTTGCGAACTGGTTCCCGTTGTTTTGGAGATACGATGATGAGTCCTTTGAACCCGTGTGCCCGAATCTTGAATCATCATTCTGAATTCCACTTTGTTCCTTGGCCTCAGCCAACTCCAGTTGGAGCTGTTGGATCGCTTGCCTATGATGTCTATCCACCTCAGCAAACTAGAAAAAAACAAATAACAATGAGATTATTATATGTTACGGGAGAACAGATTCTAGATCCCGAATCTTGCTTGTCACGCATGTTAATAATTTAACATAGTATCAAATATTCCTATATTAAACGAGTGGAAAAGGCAACAAGTAAATTCACTTTTACATAGAACATCCGCTCACCTGTTTTTGGAGACCAAGGAAATATTGGTTAAACTGTTCAGTGCGTTCCCTTATCTCGGCTTGCAATGTTTGATTGGTTGTCAAATGATACGCATCCACTTCTTGAGCACGTACCATCCAAGCTTGTGCTTCCCTTAACTGTTCATCCTTAAACAGAATCGTTTCTTGTGCAACCCTATGCTGTGAGATAAAACACACATTTTATTACTCTTACCACCATCTTTCAGACTTATTCGTGAAGATAATGATACTGAAAAAATTAACGGAATACATAAAAGCTGTAAATTTATAAAAACATGGTAAGAGAGATGCATTTGTTCAGCCATGGCCTTTATGGAATAGCTAATGCCAAGAATCTGCCTCAAAAAATAAAAAATTAGCCGCAGGGAATAACAAAGGATATGTGATGTCGAAGTTGACCAATGTTAGGTGGGATAGTCAGCTCTTGTTTTTTTATTTAGATATACAAAAATTAACGGTACAATGCAACATCACCCCTCTTTTTTTATTTTCATTTGGGGTTGGGTAGGGGGGTGGTTGGGAGGGGTTGTGTGTTGGGCTGCTAGAATACATGTTATCCCAAGGCCAAACGTCATCTACAGCACGATTATGGAAAGTAAGCACGATTTTGGGGCAAATGCAGAAGGCGCACCTTTGGATAATTGCTAGCATTCCGCGAGGATACAAGTTGCATACACTATAGCTAGTGTTGTTCTAAATTGACCAGAAAGAAAAAAAAAGAAACATTATTCATGTCTGTTAACAGTCTTATCCCGCTCTTGTTATGAATCTCCTGGACGTAAAAGAAAATTAAATTCCAGAATTTATGGAGGAACAGAAACCACGATGCTTAAAATTAATGGCTGTAATAAGAAACTACAACATCAAGCAATACAAGGTCACAGGATCCCATATGTTATAAATAATCGAAAACTGCAAGATAATGCTTGGTGTAGATAATAAAATAAATGAAGGATTCGTAGGTGCAATCTAAATTTGCATTGTAATGCTATGCATAAAAACCATATTCTCATCAAGAAAGATTGTCTGCAGGTATGGTCATGTCAGAACCTGTTCTTCTAACTCAAGATACCGATGATCTTTTTCTTGAATGCATTCCTGAAGATCGTGAATCTGTTTAATATGCTGCGCTCTTTCAGCTTCTAGGCTATCACGTTCTATTCTGGAATGAAATAAAAGATAAAAGTTCTTAGAACTCAGCAACCTGTTTAACAAAAGCTCATGCGTACAGTTTCATAGTCGTATAGATTGATATGCAGAAAATCAACTATTAGGATATCCTTATATGCACAGAGTAGGAACTAAATATCGAAAAGTTCTAGTTTAATAGGAGACAATCCAGCTTAAGAAAAAACGGATTATTTCTTGAGGAATTGAGAAAAAGATTGTCCCCATACCGCAACAATAACAGAAACTGCACAAGGGTATGGTTCTAAAAAGTCATGGATGCATGCAATGGAAGGCCATAATCTAGGGATATTTTAATGCTGAACACAAATATCAAAGCCCGATTCACTGCATTAAGATTCGAATATTTAATGGAGTTGTGCTCAAGCCCTTGGGAAACGAACCAGAATCTCAAACAATCAGGTAACTCACTTGAATTTAGCCCAAAAAAGTTAAATAAGAAATTCCCAATGAAAGAGCCAAAGATGAGCTGCGAGAACAGTTTACGACAATATACTAGACAAGGAGCACCCACCGAAAAGTTGCTAGCTCTTTGTTTTGCTCCCTAAGAAGATCTTCTTTAGCCCAAACCTAGGAAAAGAAATTGGACGACCAGAGATGAAGTATCAACGGAGAGAATATTAACACTCTAATCACAGAAAAAAGCAAACCGAACAAACCGCTTCACTGTCTATTTTCGCCGCCCGTAACTCCCTATCTTTTTCTTCCACCTTTATCTCCAGCGCACATATGATTTGCTCTCTTTCATGTAATTTTTCCTAGGCAACCAAACGCACATAAACAATTAATTTTTCATGCTTATCAAAAAAATCATCCCAAACTAATATCGAAACTAGCATTTTTGCCCTGTTATTCAGATATGTGTCAGCAAGTTCTGAGAAATACAGCGAGTGAGATGAGACACCTGTAGTATGGTCACTACATCTGTCGCAGTCAGTTCAGTTATCAATAAAACAATCAAAAACTCTTATTCACTTTTTCCATGTAATGTTTAATGAATCTTTACATGTATCCTTTCGTTTATCAGGATGAGAAAAATCTTCAACGTATATTCCAGACATTAAAAAAGAGCATTTCTCGTATTTCCCAGAGAAATATAAATTTAATGAATTCTTTCCATGCCTCCTATCATTATCTCTGAGAAGAAGAATCTTCATGACTTTGAAGTGTTTTCGTAAATACCAATGTTCATATGGAACTCCAAAAAAAATTTCGTGAGGGTACGCACTGTTCCCTATTTGGGTGCATACTTAACTGCATGCTTTATTTCTGATGTGCTGCATTTAATACAGAACTTCCTGTACACTACGATAAGCTAATACTGACGCAAAACAGCACTTCTACTCCATCAAACAACAAACTGCCAATTTCAAAGGGCTAAAATGCACAGTTCTGCATACCAACAATACAACAAAAAGCTACACGAAATAATTAAATTTCATGATAATAAATATCCAGATGACAAGCAAAACATCCGCTGCAAGGATTCTACTTCAAGGAAGCTACACATAGCCAAACCCTCTTCAGTGTACATCTGTTCGAAAAGGTTTACATATTTCACAGGTTTGATCAATCATCTAAGCTCTCACTCCCATTGAACAAAAAAGACAGGTCTATCTAAATCACTGAGATTTCAAATAAGCTAACCAGATGTTTTGTGGTCATGAAGAGATGAGAAAAAGACAAACGCCAAGCATGGACCAAATAATTCAGGGAAAAGGAAAGAAAACGTACAGTTGACACAGTCCGGAAATAGAAAGAACAACTGACGCACTAGGCATGACATGTCAACAAGCTCCTGCATCTTGTGATTCTCCTCTTAGAAAGTTCAGAAACTCAACATTTTTTGCCAGAAAAAAGGACGTCCGGGTTCGCGACATTAATAAAAACATTTTTCTCATGGGGAAGGTAACATTGAAGATGAATTCAAATTCAACTAGCTGAATGACTTATAAAAGTCGTCTGAGTATCAGGATAGAAATATGAGGCCAGTACGCTGGTTAAGGTGTGCTGTGCAAAGAAGAACCAGTGCTGAAGCAAACCAACTTGTTATCAACCTAAAACGAGCTAGATTGCATTGTAAAATGCCGCAAAAAATTAATGGATGCAAGTATCAGTAAGTACGTCAATGACGCGAATAAAGCTAAAAGATCTTTCAAACATGAAAACATTCAAGTGAGCCCGCATTTACAAAGTTTAAAGGAAAATAAGCAAACAAATACAAGATAAAACCTTTAGTTCGGCGGCAGCATTGGCATGTTCCTTGATCTGGGCATCAAAGTCCTTCTGCACTTTCATAATCTCTGATCTGGCGACAATCTGTGCTCTGAGGTCGATCTCCATTTGCTCTAGGTCTTCTCTCTGCCTGGAGATACTGTGCAACCGCCGCTGCAATATGTCGTCACTTGTTCCGCCGCCATCAATCGTGATGGAACAGAAGTCCACCTCGAGCTGGCCAGCTTCCTCCTGCACCTTCCACGACGAAATTTTACCCCTCAAATTGGTATTCCTCGTCCGTGGAAGAAAAAGAAGACCGCTAGTCCACATGACTGTTTACCTCGTATATTGTTCTCTCATCGGACTGTCCTAATTTCCCGTGTTCCGACCCCTGCCCAACAAAACATAAAAGATAAAACGCCAGCCCAAACCCTAAACACAGAAGACGGGGGCGTTATCCCTACCCCACTCCCATTACTCCGGAAGCAGTGCTCGGGGACTGCACGCCACTCCTTTCTCTGCGACGAGGAGGGCACAGCAAGGGATCCGCCGCGCCCAGCGGCAGCCTCCATGAAGGGGGAAGAGCGCCCCTCCCCAAGCACTCCACTTCTCGGCCGCTACAGAATCAGGTTATCAAGGAACACAACAATTGCAAGAGAAATATCAAGCTTGGGAATCGACGCTGCTTCTGTGTTACTCATCTACGAGCAAGATGAATGCGGTGGATTCGAGCGAGGGACGGCAAGCATCGAGACGACACCACGAGGAGGGCACCCACCCGAGATTTATAGCGGCGGAATCGAGGCGGGGGAGAAGAAGGATGAGGGCCGAGTCGGAGAACCTTCGCTGACCCGGGTCGGCCATCCCGCTCTGGTCACGGTTCCGTCCACTTGGCGAATCGGTTGGGTAACCCTTACGGCAGCGGCCCAATGGGCCGACCCTGATATTGGGCCGTCGCCGTCATATCGAACCTCTGAGTTCGCCGTGGGTGTAAGGTCCACAATACCGGCCCATTAATATTGTGGACCATTATCAGGCCCATTAACGCCAGGACTGAGTGCATTTAAATTATACCCCTTCGAATTCTTCAAAACGTGTTAAATTATACAAAAATAGTTTCCCGAATTTTATACGCCTCTATAAACTCGGAAAAAACGTTGACATTTGGTATATTTATATTATACCCCGAAAACATTATGTCGCGATATAAAACCTGAAAGTCCGCATATTTACAAATATGCTGGGCCAGGCCCATTAGTATCACAAACACGGCCGCTTATAATGGACATATTTACAAATAGTGTTCCTTCTGTTGCAACGCAGATGCTCACAGAACAAGAAGTGGGAAAGGTCACGTGACAGATTCTGATTCCGCTAGAGTAGGACTGAACTATTTGTACCGGCGGCACATGATACCGCTTTATCAGCAGCATTGGGCGGGCAATCAGGAGAAAGGATAGCGAAGGCCTTATCCTCCAGAATAAAATCCGAACTCTCGCGCCCCTGCTTCTTCTCACAGAAGAGAGAGAAAGAGAGAGAGAGAGAGAGAGAGAGAGAGAGAGCCACCGAACCAGAGGGAGAAGAAGGGCGGCGGGGGAGAGGAGAATGGCAGCGCTGTCGCTGGTCTCGTCTTCCGCCACTCCTGCAACCAACCTCCCTCGCCGGTATTCGCCATCGCCGCTTTCTCCGCTGCGACAGGTCCTACCGCGCCGCCACTCCACGGTGACGAGCATCCCCGCCCTCCCCTCTCTTCTGGCCTCCGTTCCCTCCGATATATCCAGCATCGACGCCCCGGCGGCGCTCGCCGTCCTCGGCGGCGGCTCCGTCGCCGCCCTAGCGGCGCTATCCCTGACGGATCCCGAGCGGCGCCGCCGGATCCAGGCGGAGGAGGTCGGAGGAGGAGATAAGGAGGTGGTGAGGGAGTACTTCAACAACACCGGATTCCAGCGCTGGAAGAAGATCTACGGGGAGTCGACGGAGGACGTCAACAAGGTCCAGCTCGACATTCGCATCGGCCACGCCAAGACCGTGGAGAACACCATCGCCATGCTCAAGGACGGCGGGCCCCTCGCCGGAGTCACCATCTGCGACGCCGGCTGCGGCACGGGAAGCCTGTCGATTCCACTCGCCCGCGAGGGGGCAATCGTCTCCGCCAGCGACATCTCCGCCGCCATGGTGTCGGAGGCTCAGCAGAGGGCGAAGGAGGCTCTCGGCGGCGCCGCCAGGTTACCTGATTTCCAGGTCAGCGATCTGGAGAGCCTCAAGGGGAAGTACGACACCGTGGTTTGCCTGGATGTGTTGATCCACTACCCGCAGAACAAGGCCGACGGGATGATCGCTCATCTCGCTTCACTGGCGGAGAAGAGGCTCCTGCTCAGCTTCGCCCCCAAGACGTTCTACTACAGCCTGCTCAAGAGGATCGGGGAGCTCTTCCCAGGCCCTTCCAAGGCGACCAGAGCTTACCTCCATTCCGAGAAGGACGTGGAGCGCGCGCTGGAGAAGGTCGGGTGGAAGATCAGCAAGAGGGGACTCGTCACGACTCAGTTCTACTTCTCCACGCTGATCGAGGCTGTCCCCGCCCAGTGAGATGACCATCTCAGCGGCTTGTCGGACGGGAGGTTTGAATTTGTATGCAGGTGTACTGATCGGGCCAGGTTTTGCTGGCTTAATCTAGTTTCATTCTGTAGATAGAAAGATTCTGGTTGGAGCCTCGAAGCATTCCAGCATGCGCCTGTTCTTCCCACGGAGCAACCGAGAGAGAGAGAGAGAGAGAGAGTTGCATCTGTCTCCTTCTTCTTCTTCTTCCTCCATTCTCCACAATCTGGAACAGGTCCGATTAGACTGGAATTTTCCGCTCAGACCTGCAAATCTTCCGGGTCAAGGATTCATGGCGACTTAACAAGTCCTACCCGAAATCTATTCCGATTATGAGACGTTCCTCTCTTCATGATTTTTCACGTTGACCTCGAAGCGGAGGAGAAGGAACCAGGTTCGTCGGGACCTGCATCTGGACTAATGGGTCTGGGCCACTGTTAGAGAGAGAGTGAGAGAGGCTAGAAGAAGGGGGCGACGAAGAGTGGACTTAATCGGTTCGAAATTGGTCAACCATGGTCGTATGTTGACTGCGAACCAATTTTTTGAGATTATTCGCACACGCTTTATCACTTTAATGTGCGCGGTTTTTTACAACTCGAATTATCACGTTTCGGAGAGAATTATCCAAAACCGTCTTTTCTCAACGGGCCACGTTGACCGGAGCCACGTTGACGGCCCACTTCAGCCACTGCGAATTGACCTCAACTGAGATGGGCCGTCTCAATGGTCAACTAATTCCGAGCTAATGGGCTTTTTTCGGGCGGCAGCCCAATAAAGTAACTAATGTAGATAACGCATCACTCCAGCTAATGGAGTCCTCCCTCCTCCCTTCGTCACCTACTCGGCTAAAGGAGACCCGAAGGCCGAGAGAGGGAGAGGGAGAGGGAGAGAGAGAGAGAGAGAGAGAGAAGATAGCCCATAGAATCTCTCTCTCTCTCTCGGCCTTCAAGTCTCCATTACCTGACTAAGGAAGGAGGGAGGGAGGACTCCATTAGATGCAGTGATATCTGACCTCCAGAGAGAGAAAGAGAGAGAGAGAGAGAGAGAGAGAGAGAGTAGGAGTCCTACTCTCTCTCTTTGGAGGGAGGATATCAATGTAGCTAATGGAGTCATCTGATACGATACTCTCATCAGCACCACCCTCGCGCCGACAGAGATCTTGACCGTCAGCCCAAATGACAACAAAGAGATTTGAAAGCTGACACGCCACCACGGAAGACGAAGGGAGCAGAAGATCAAGCGACTAAGGAGAGTCCGTATAATAATCAACAGAAGAAGCCCAAGACACCGATGGTCATTGAGTCTCACCTGCTCTAAGGTTCCTTGGAGCTTGATCCCCTCTGCGGATCATTATCCCTTTTTCCATTTCTCGTGCTTGTCTTGTCCTTTTTCCTATTGTTGACTAGTCATCCTTCCTCTTACTAATTTCCTCTCTCTCTCTCTCTATCCTTTACCCAATACACGACGTTTTCGTCGTATTGTATTATCCTCGTTCCTCCGGCTGCGAGGAGCTATCGTCCCACACGACGATTATCGTCCTAATGATAACCGCACAGATAAGGGGTCTTATCATCCTCTCTCCTTCCTTGGTCGCCTAATGGAGACTTGAAAGCCGCGAGAGAGAGAGGGTAAGAGTGGACTCCTATTCTCTCTCTCTCTCTCTCTCTCTCTCTCTCTCTCTCTCTCTGGAGGGAAGATTTCACTGCAGCTAATGAGCTAATGATGGAGTCCTCTCCTTCCTTGGTCGGCTAATGGAGACTTGAAGGCTGATAGAGAGAGAGTAAGAGTGGACTCCTCTCTCTCTCTCTCTCTCTCTCTCTGGAGGGAAGATTTCACTGCGGCTAATGCAGTCCTCTCTCCCTCCTTCCTTAGTCGGCTAATGGAGACTTGAAGGCCGAGAGAGAGAGAGAGTAAGAGTCTCTACTCTCTCTCTCTCTCTCTCTCTCTCTCCCTCTCTCTGTCCTTTCCTGGGGCGTTACCGGCGGAAGCCGCCATGAGAAGGAAGGAAGGAAGGAAGGAATGAAGGAGAACGATTTGCGCGAAGGGGCGGCGCCATCAAAGGCCAACGCTTTACGCCTACAGCGAAGTTCATGAACTTGACAACGCGGCAGCTCTGGGACGGAGACAGATCGGTTCGTCTTCCCCATTCCCCCTCTCCGATTCGACCAAGCGGGGGGCCATTACGCGTAATGCTGCCGCCGTTCTTAGAGAAACGCCTTCCAACTGTTATTCCCTACTGGTGGCGGAGGGCGGCCGCCGCCCCAGCCCCACCTCAGTTTCATTTCTGCAGCTTCCCCTTGCGCGTCATGATTAGGGCGTTGACCGCCTCATTAATTCGACAGTTGGGGGTCAGCCCGGCGGCCCTCGCTCCAGTTGGGCTTTCCGGGTCAGAACCACTGTCGCTTAGATTTGTTTACAAAAGCGCGGCGGAGGTCGTTGACTTGACCGGTCAATTGCAGTAATGAGAGTCGTACTCCGAGGCTTCTTCTGCAATAACTCCGGGCAGGTAATCGACCTCGCCCCCGTTTGAGCCGGATTTTTGGGTCCCTCCGACAGCCGGGTTCTGAACAGGAGAACAAGGCGAGAGCTTCTGGTGTGGTGTGATTGAAGGGGAGGCGGCGGAGTTGAAGTGGATGGCGGCGATCTGGTGGCGCGAACCAGAGCTGGGTGGACGGCCAGCGGGGATCTTAATGAGACGCGGTCGTTGCGGATGATTAGGGGGCGCGTCCGAGGGGTTTGACCGCTCCACACCACAGAAAAATGTGAATCAGATATTTTCTTGGTATTTCGTCCGATAATGGTTTCAGCGAGAGATTCACCGGGCGAGATGGTCCTTTTCCAGGATAGCAAGCGATGACAATGGTTGTGGTCATTAATGGACCACAGACAAGGGCAGAGTCAGAATGTCAACAGGTTTGGTAAGCAAACTAGGAAGGAAGCAGGTTGAAAGATTCATACATTTTGTTGACAATCAGAGCGTTGACTTTTCTAGTCTCAAGTTGAAGAACTAAATTACTTGGGGGGGGGACCACCTTTAAATGAACGGTCGCTGGGTGATCAGCCCCTCTGCTGAAGGAGCATGAATTCGGATCGACCCAAGTTCATTTTCGAAGCTTCCTTCCGACAGCTGGGGATCATATTCTGCGGAGATGAGGTCAGTCGGCGGCGAGTCAATGCCTCAGACATGAGATCAAAATGGCACAAGAGTCAATCTCAAGGAATCATTCCGTGCCCAGGGAGATCATGAGATTATAGTTATTATCTGCACGGACAAGGGTGACGACCCTAGGTCATATTTTCTCCTGGTAGCTCACCCGCCCGGATCGCCCGAACACGGAAGATACCGACGAATCCGTTCTTTCTTCCCCTTCTTCACGCTCTTCTTCTTCTTCTTCTTCTTCTTCTTCTTCTTATCATCGTCATCTTCCTCCGGCGATGCTTAACCTCACTGGGATATGACGACTTATTTAAGATCATTCAGGGATCACGTTCTCAGCCATGCATGCACCTCTATCACGATCAATGGACCTCCCTCGTAATATAACGCGCAGACGAGAAGGCGCCAGGGGTGGCCAGCCGATGCATCCCACCTTCCCGCAAGCAGAAGACAGAGAACCCACTCTCATGGCGGATTTCCCGAGGAGAGCGGGGTGGGGCTAGCTGCCATGACGATCTCTTAATAGCGTATTATCCGGAGAAAATTCTCCATGTAAACGAAACCTCGGACGTCTGCGTGCAGAAAGAACAAGGTAAGGGTCTTTGCGAGCTGCCCTCCCGCCGGCGCCGTCCGTCTGCCATCGCAGATGAGACGAAACGGGAGCAGAAGCGTCCACGGGGATTTTATCCACAGGAGACACCGTCTGGCCCGTCCTCCTCCGCCCCCCCCGCCGGCGGGCGAACTCTACTCACCGGTTTTCCAGCCACCGCACGCAGAAGACGGAGCCCCCACGCCATTAATCGACCGGCGGGGGCCCCCTCCTGTCGTCAATCCCGTTCCCCGGAAGGCAAAGTTTCTGTCAGGCCAGCGTTGGGTGGTGGTTGAGCAAACCAAACACTTGCCTTCTTCCCCCCGTCTGAACTGTTTGCATTAATGGTTGACCGCCCATCCCCTTCGCCGGACCAGTCAGAGGCTTACGGAACAATACTCTCCGTCCGTCCCACCTCGTCGCCTGAGAAATTTCATCAGGCAGGGGGATTGAACTGGTCAATGCATGTTGCGCATTACTTTATACTTTGAATCAGATAGAGTTCATTCGAAGAAACCATAGGTTAATGCCTCATGTAAGATCTGTTTGAGGTGGCGCTGCTTGGGATAATCAATGCACCCGCCGGCTTGACTCCGCCGCCTAACTCCAGCCAACCCCGAATAACTCGGGCGGCTTCCGAGTCTCGACGTGGTGAGTCCGTCACCAGCTTGGCGATCCTCGCCCACGCGCTATTTTTCCTGGGTGCGTGCGTGTGTTGTGTACGTTGGTCCTTCCTCCTAGTGTCAATTTCTTGCCGCCGGGGGCCATTTATGGCGTTGCGCTGGTACCAGTAGGTCGACGACTCGATTATATATAGTCACCTTCTTTTGGCTAGCTCACCCAACTCGAGAACACGAGGGCAGACAAGGAGACAGAGAGAGAGAGAGAGAGAAGAGAGAAAGAGAGAGAAGGAGAGAGAGCCACAAAGGGTGGGAGAGAGAGAGAAGCGATAATGGAGGGCACGAATGTGGCGATGATGGAGAGAGAGAGGCTAACGGCGGAGATGGACTTCAAGGACTCCTCAATAGTCATCAAGATCCGCCGCAAGCTGCCGGACTTCCTGCAGTCCGTAAAGTTGAAGTACGTTCGGCTCGGTTACCGCTACGCCTCCCTCCCGCCGCCGCAGCTACTCTTCTCCGCCGTCGTCGTCCTCTTGGTGGCGGCGGCGGCGAGGTCTTCGGCCCCACTACTCGACTTCGGGTCAACCCCCGTGCTCCCTGAGATCAGCCTGGGCCTGCGCTTGGCCGGCATAGCCGTGTTCATCATCCTCCTCACGGTCTACTACTTCAAGCGCCCCCGGCCAGTTTACCTGGTCGACTTCGCCTGCTACAAGCCCGACGACGAGCTGAAGATCTCACAGGACACGTTCCTCGACATGACGGAGAGCTCCGGAGGGTTCAGCGAGGAGACGATCCAGTTTCAGGAGAAGATCGCCCGGCGATCGGGGCTCGGCGATGAGACTTATCTTCCCCGGGGAGTCGTCTCACGGCCCCCCAATCTGTCCATGGAGGAAGCACGGATCGAGGCGGAGACCGTCATGTTCGGCTCCATCGACGCCCTCCTCAAGAAAACCAGGGTTGACCCGAAAGACATCGGGATTCTTGTGGTCAACTGCAGCCTCTTCAATCCCACGCCGTCGCTGGCCTCTATGATCGTCAACCACTACAAGATGAGGGAGGATATCAAGAGCTTCAATCTCGGCGGCATGGGATGCAGCGCAGGCCTCATCTCCATCGACCTGGCCCGGAACCTCCTCCAGGCGAACCCCAACTCGCTCGCGCTGGTGGTGAGCATGGAGAACATCACGCTCAACTGGTACTTCGGCAACGAGCGGTCCATGCTCCTCCCCAACTGCATCTTCCGCATGGGCGGCGCCGCCAGCCTCCTCTCCAACCGCCGCTCTGACAAGAGCCGCTCCAAGTACCGCCTCCTGCACACCGTCCGCACCCACAAGGGCATGGACGACAAGTGCTACAACTGCGTGTACCAGCGGGAAGACAGCTGCGGCTATCTCGGGGTCTCCCTCGCCAGGGAGCTCATGGCGGTGGCCGGAGAGGCCCTCACCACCAACATCACCACCCTCGGCCCCCTGGTTCTCCCCCTGGCGGAGCAGGCCAAGTTCCTCACGACCCTCGTGGCCCGGAAGGTCTTCAAGATGAGGTCGGTGAAACCCTATGTGCCGGATTTCAAGAAGGCCTTCGAGCACTTCTGCATTCACGCCGGCGGCCGCGCGGTGCTCGACGAGTTGCAGAAGAACCTCAGCCTCAAGGAGTGGCACATGGAGCCTTCGCGGATGACGCTCCACCGCTTCGGCAACACCTCCAGCAGCTCGCTCTGGTACGAGCTCGCCTACACGGAGGCCATGGGCCGCGTCTCCCGCAGCGACCGCGTGTGGCAGATCGCCTTCGGCTCTGGCTTCAAGTGCAACAGCGCCGTGTGGTGTGCGCTGCGCACGCTCCCGCAGGAGGAGATCGACGGCACCTGCAACCCCTGGGTGCACTGCCTCGACCGCTACCCCGTCAAAGCAGCCGCCCTCTGATGGCCTCCTCCTCTCGGCCAAGAAGCCATGAAGTCGCCATTAATTCGATTCCTTCGTGCTCCTTCGTCCCCCCCAACCAAGGGTGACAAGAAGATTTACCACGCTCTCTCTCTCTCTCTCTCTCCGACTGAAGTCTTCTCCCTCATTCCTGTACAACTGTGTGATAGTTAAAACAGTTGAAGGATAGGGTAGACGTTTACTCTGTATACGATCATCTTGTCCAAAGGGGCCAAAATCCATAGCCCGAAACGTCCAGTTACCATACCCAGATGTACCTGCGGCAGTTTCTGGCCTCAAGATTCAATTTTTTGAAACAAGAACTCCCCGCCGCATTTTTTTCTAGAGAGAGAGAGAGAGAGAGAGAGAGAGAGAGAGAGAGAGTGAGAGAGAATATAACCATTGAATCTTGGAGAAGCGCTCCTGATTCTCGCCATGCCATCGTGACTAGACATAAATGGGCACATGGAACAGGATATGGACGGGGGTCGACAGTCAACCCCTCTCGTCCAGTCAGGCAAATCGCGGGATCTCTGCGTGCCTCTGCTATGGCCCATTTGGTAAAACGTATCTCTCGGCTAATCATAATTCCATCTCACCCACCCGCTTGACTCCCTCTCTCTCTCTCTCTCTCTCTCTCTATCTATCTCTCTGTGTGTCTGTCTCATCCATGGCGGAAGACATCAAGATCGGTGGCAGTGGCTTTCGAATTGAAGGCTCTCGTAGAAGAAGTGAGCCCTCTTGCGTATGAATTGTCATTTCCTCGAAATTTCGAAACGAGGTAGACGGGTGCTTGCTGATGGTTATAGGCTTTAAACGGGCCGGCGTTTTCCCAGGCCCACAGACGACCGGGAATGGAGACCAATGAGAAGGGATGAGAAGGGGGGGGAGGGCTTCCTTTCGTCAACCTCCGACTGGGCCGCGATGATGCTCGGCGGCGCCGCCGTATCTGCCTACGTGGCGCCTCTACAGCCGCAGAGCTCCGCGCGCCCCCACCGCGCGTCCTCTGCGGCGGCGGTGGTCGCCTCCGCGAAGAGACTGCGGCGGTGGCGCCGCCCGTCGCCGGAGGAAGATGACGCCGGCGAGTACCCAGAGGGCACGCCGGAAGCGGGCGGCGGAGGGCTCGAGTTCCTCGCTTATCTCGACTCCGAAGCTCCGCCGCAGCCGCCGCCGCCGCCGCCAGCGATTTCTGCTGGGGGGTCGTCGCTGAGGGGCGTGGACGTCCTCCAGGCGCTTCAGCGCAGGGCCGGCGGCGGCGGAAAGGGGGCGGCCGCGGGTGGTGGAAGGGGGGCGAAAGGGCAGAGGAGCGGCGCCGCCAAAGGGAGTGGCGGCGGAGGAGACGGGCAGGGAGAAGCCCGCGACTACAGCAACGTTCGGCCGCTGGAGATCAAGAGCGACTGGGCCGCTCGCCTGGAGGAGCTCGATAGGCTCGTCCAGGAGCTCCAGGCGCAGCAGCAGCGCGAATAGGGGAACACAGAATCTGAAAGAATACCCGCAGGTGTTACTGCGACTGAGCGTTCATGGTATGAAGATCTTTCTTGAAAGATTATAAGATCTGAAGAATGATACTTTGAATCTGATCGATGCTGCGGATGATGAGACGCGGGGGAAAAGATGACGATGAATACAGTGGTCAGCTGAGGTAGATGGTAAAGATTCTCTGGGGTTCATCCTTTCTTTCTCTACCACCGTCGTCCCTTCGCCCCCCTCTATCTTACAGTAAAGTTGCTTCTTTTGCATTCATCTACCCAGTTCTTGTAAAATGTATTCTTCATGAATGACTTAATAATAATGGTGCCATAAGAGTAAACAAGTTATCAACACCGTCAGATATTCCCCAATTGAGACAAGCAAAGTCCTACAGATGCAGCCCCTGAGTCACGAGAGAGAGAGAGAGAGAGAGAGAGAGAGAGAGAAAGGGAGAGATGTTCGCGAAAATAGCGTCTTTTTGTTTCCGGGCGCGTACAATATCGGAAGCAATTCCGATCGAAACACATCGAATCCGCCGCAGATTGGGTCCCGACGGTCGGCATGTGATCCCGGCGGCGGTTGCTGTCCGTGACTTCCGGCTACCCGACGAGCGCCCGGCAGGAAGAAAGCCAGGCGCCACCGCCGAGACGGAGAGGAATAACAAGCAGCTCCCCAGCTGCAGAGTTTCAAATATTCTGCTTTCCCGCCGCCCTCCGACGACACGGGCCGCCACGCACGGCGGCGCCGCCACTCCCTGTAACCAAAAATCGAATGCCCTCCCCTCCCTCCTCCCTGGATTTCTTCCCGCCGGCCTCCCTTGTCTTGTTCTTTTCCTCCTCCATGGATCCAGGATTTGGAGAGGCGACCCGTGAGCACCATAACCAGAGAATCCTCCTTCCCAGGACCAGCATCTGCTCAACCTGTCTATATAACACACGCCCACGTCCCCAACTCGCCGGAATAGGGAGGAGAAGAGATGGAGCAGCAGAGTGGCATTGTTCTTCCTGCTTGCATGCCTCTCCATGGCCTGCGCTCGCCGCCATGCCAGCGCCGCCGTGGGGTTCAACTACGCCGACGCACTGGAGAAGTCGATCCTCTTCTTCGAGGGCCAGCGGTCCGGGAAGCTGCCGCCCGGCCAGCGGCTCTCTTGGAGGGGCGACTCCGGCTTGTCCGATGGAGCCTCAAACCATGTACTCTTCTCTCTATCCTTCGTCCTTGTAGCTGCGCGATCTCCATAGCTAACAGCAGCAACACGGGGAGCTTTTCTTCTCAGGTGGATCTGGTCGGCGGGTACTACGACGCAGGAGACAACGTCAAGTTCGGCCTGCCGATGGCGTTCACGACGACGATGCTCTCATGGAGCATCCTTGAGTTCGGGGACCTCATGCAGGGGCAGCTTGAGAACGCCATGGCCGCCGTCCGCTGGAGCACAGACTACCTGCTCAAGGCTGCCACAGCCGCTCCTGACGCGCTGTTCGTGCAGGTGATGGAAGAAACCCAAATCGAATTAAACTTAATACTGTGTGAAGCTGGTTTCTCGATCATATATCATTTTTGGTCGAGAATAATTCTTTCTTTAGTGTTCTATCTTCATTTGGTGCAGGTTGCAGATCCTAACGTGGACCATCGGTGCTGGGAGAGGCCCGAAGACATGGACACCCCACGAAACGTGTACAAGGTAACGAGCCAGAACCCGGGATCTGATGTGGCGGCGGAGACGGCGGCGGCGCTCGCCGCCGCCTCCATCGTCTTCAGAGCTTCCGACCCTGCGTACTCGAAGAAACTCCTCCAGACGGCCATGATGGTGAGAATCGGACACCCCCCCCCTCCCATATTATCACTCTTTTAAACCCTAATCGGAAGAAGACGATCCTCTGGCGCAGGTCTTCGACTTCGCCGACCGCCACCGAGGGTCTTACAGCGACTCTCTCAGCTCCGTCGTCTGCCCGTTCTACTGTTCCTACTCCGGGTACCACGTAAGAACTGCTCCCCCTCTCTGTGTGTGGTCTCCCTAGGTCTTCTCTCTCTGCCTGATAATCCAGCAATGGCGACAGGACGAGCTTCTGTGGGGAGCTTCCTGGCTTCAAATGGCCTCAGAGAACACATCCTACATGTCTTACATAAACTCCAATGGCCACACGCTGGGAGCAGAGGAAGACGACTTCTCGTTCAGCTGGGACGATAAGCGGGTGGGAACCAAGGTTCTCCTCTCCAGGGTATCTTCCTCATCCTCTCTACGGCAGCGGCGGCGCCGCAAGTTCTTCGACTGGTAGGGGAAGGTGGCGGAATCTGAAATCTGAAAGCTTTAGTCTGCCATTCCCCGTTGCAGGGTTTCCTTCAGAACAGGGTGGAGCAACTCCAGCTGTATAAGATCCATGCAGACAACTACATCTGCTCTCTGATCCCCGGGACGCCTGGTTTCCAAGCCCAGTACACGCCTGGTGAGCCACGGATTTATATTTCTTCGGAAAAGAGTGAAGATATAGTTTTTGGTTTTACAATAATAAATCGCTCTCTCTCCCTCTCTCTCTCTCTCCCTCTCTCCCTCTCTCTCTCTCTCTCTCTCTCTCCTCTATCTCTCTCTAAATGTTTGTATCACGGGACGCAGGGGGGCTGCTATACAGGAGCGGCGAGAGCAACCTGCAATACGTGACCTCCACCGCATTCCTCCTCCTCACTTACGCCAAGTACCTCGACTCTAACGGCGGGTCCGCCCTGTGCGGCGGCGGCGCCACCACCATCACCGCCGGCGACCTCGTCTCCCTGGCAAAGAAACAGGTTCCCCACCCCCTTCCATCGCCAATCAGTTTCAGACCAACTCTCCCCAACCCATCTCATCCATTCCTTCCACTCTCTCTCTCTCTCTCTCTCTCTCTCTCTCTCTCTCTCTCTCTCGCTAGGTGGACTACATACTGGGGAAGAACCCGGCAAACATGTCCTACATGGTGGGCTTCGGGGATAGGTACCCACAGCAGGTGCACCACCGGGGCTCCTCCTTGCCGTCGGTGAGAGCTCACCCCGGCCCCGTCCCCTGCAACGAAGGGTTCCGGTACCTCTATTCGAGCTCCCCCAACCCAAACCTGCTCGTCGGCGCCGTCGTCGGCGGCCCAGATAACAGAGACGGCTTCTCCGACTACCGCAACAACTACCAGCAGACGGAGCCCGCCACCTACATCAACGCCCCCCTCGTGGGCGCCCTCGCTTACTTCGCCGCCGCCGGCAAACCTTAGAAGGGAGCTCAATTCTCCGCCGAGCTCTGCCCCCCCTTTCTATTGCAGTAATCCGTTCCAAAAATGGGTCAACAGCCTCCCATATGAACCGCCATGACGATCGAAGAGCTCGGTAGAACACCTGCCGCTCAGAGCTGTGTATCATTTATATGTGGCGAAGGAATACAATCTGAGTAGCGTGGGGAGAAGGGGAAATCGTCAGAACATCGTTTCGTCCTGCTCGACGCAGGTGGGTATGGAACGACATCAATCGTATCAGAGTACCACTCCCCAAACCGGTTTCTTGGGGTTGAGCGAGAGAGAAGAGATAGATAGATAGAGAGAGAGAGGGAGAGAGAGAGAGAGAGAGAGAGAGAGAGAGAGAGAGCGGGTCCATCTAGTAAGGGCGGTACCGCCGGCCACGGCCTCCGTCTTGGCCTCTACTTCCGCTGTCGCTGGGGCCGCCACTGCGGTCGCCTCTCCGAGGCAGTGGCAGCTGCGAAGACTGCACACCCGGCTGCTGTCTGCGGGAAGAAGAAGACGAAGAAGAAGAGTAAGAAGGAATTCGCAAATAAAGAAAGATGGAGGGCGCGTCTGTTATTGAGGAAATTGAAGAACTCACAGAACGTAGCCAACTCGACCGTCAGGCAGCATCATTGGCACCATTCTCATCCCCGGTGGCATGGGGCCCCTACCATAAATCATGGGCTGCAAAAAAATAAAATACACAGAAGAACTATTTTTTATGAGGAATAATTTGAAATCATGAGGCCCCGTAGAGAGCGAGCCACACCAGGGGAGTACGCATCAGGAGAGAACCAGAGGACCCACCTGTCCAAACCCTCCTGGCGCACCATATCCGGCAGAGTAGCCTCCGTAGGGATCTCCACCGTACCCGTACCCAGGATAAGGAGAATAACTGGGAAGAAGGGCGGGTTTGCCGGAATTCATGACATGGTCAACCTTTCTGTCACTCTGGGGTTTTGCAAGAGTCGCCTCTAAAATATGGCCTACGATATGATCCACAGAGTAAATAAGTCACCAAGTAATTATTTTGAGATCGGAAAAGAAAGAGACAGCAGAAAAGGTGAAATTGGACTAGGAGCTCAACTGAAGCAGCGTAAATTAAACTATCATAAATCAAATCAAGAGCCCCAAATTACCGTCGATTTCGTATTTTTCTGTTCCCTTGACTGCCTTTAGTGCACTTGACCTTTCTGCAAAATGGACGAATCCGAAGTCTTTCTTGGTCTGTCCAGCTTTCGGAGGTGGAAGAACAACTTTTGTGATCTCTCCATGACGTTCAAAAATTTCCTTCAACTTTTCTGAAGTGATGCTCTCAGGCAAATTTTTCACATATACAGCCTTTACCTGGAGGTCACAAAGAATTCTCAACATAGATTGTAACGCATATATATGTTCCAACAAGAAAGCGCATAAATAAAGATCTAAATTGCAAAGGAATATAATCGTTAGATTTGGATTTCGGAGTCAACCCATAAGCATACCAATCTGGAAGCCTGCAGTGTAGAAAATTATGAGGAATACATCTGCTTGTTCTCCATCTGGGAAACTAAGTAAATATCTAATGTAATTGTCGATGCATGGCCTGACTAAAATAGCGAAAGGAGGTGAAGAGGGATACTGATAAAAAGTTGAAAAAATGGAATGTCAATAACATTGGAGGTAATGGAAAGGTAAAATCGGAGTTCCATCAACCAAAATAGGCAGCGGCAAAGAATGTTGATGAAGAAATGTGATGGAATTTTCCCATCAACTCAGACCGGCACAAAAAAACAAAAACAATCCAGTGATATTGGCGGGGGGGGAGTAAACCCAGGCTCATGGCATATAACCCTTTTGTTGTCCAGGCTGAAGGCTCAGCTGAATTAAACCCAAGTTAGCCCCTATGGTCAAAAGAGAACACAGGGTTGCATTAGAGAATAGCAGGCTTTGAGTCAAAGAACGTGTGCATGTTTTTCGGGAACAAAATCAAAGGTTACACGCACTCCAGTTCAAGTTCTGTCTCGATTCGTATTTTGGAATGTGACTACAGTCTCAGTTTGATGAATTTTCTTCTCGTTCATTTGAAGAAGCTCCATTAACAAGTGTATATTTCATTTAATGAGAGAAAGGCCCCACGTTGGGACCTTTCTCTTCTAATGGGTCAAATCATCCTATCAGAAATATTCTACTCCTTTTTTCCAGGCAGACATGTGTGTAGAGAGAGAGAGAGAGAGAGAGAATTAGCACCAATACCTGTCCTCTGACTGAATTTCAAAGATGATGGGCATACACCAAGAGCAGAAAGACTAGGAACACTGATGTCTAGCTAAATACCACTAAGATATAAGAGGTGTTTCGATGCACTTGAAATTGGTCAATCATATAATCGCTCGCAGGTCAATTTTCAAGGCTTCGTGCCCATATGATTTCACGCCTACAATGCGCTATACTTGCTGAAGTTTAAGGTGGCCGACAAAAAAACCGCAAGTGTAGATGAAAGTATCCGTGTATAATAAGGAGAAAAAAGTAAAGAAGGTCATCCAGGTAATTGTAAAAGGGGAAATGGAGAAAGTCCCAGTTCATCATCATAATCATGAACCTAAAGACGAACCTGGAACCGAAAATACAACTAAGAACAACTAATAGACAGAATTTTCGGATAGGGCCAACTGGATATCCCGGATGGCGTTAGAGACAGTTGAATAATTATGGAGAAGAGACGAGCTACCAAAGGTAAAAATGAGGCGAGTTATCGGTTAAAAGTCACATTCTTAGCTGCATAGCCCGTAAACAAATCTCAAGGTTTTCATAGACTAATCAATAGGATACTGACTAAAACAAGTCAGGAGAATTCAAGAGGTGCACTCCACAAGAGGGACTAAACCCTGACAACCACAACATGAGACAGTTCGTGAATGACCCATTTCATAAAAACATTATTAAGCAAAAAATATTGAAGTTAGCAAAACATCCAGTAGACCGCTTATCGTAAAATGAAGATTTAATCCCTCGCTCTTTTCATTAGCCTGGCATTATACTGGATGTTTAAGTACCATTGTACTTTGGTAAATCATCAAAAACATATATTTCTTCCAACTCCATCTCTGAACTGCTTGTAAAAATACTGGCATATCAGGTGGGAAGCAAGTACATTTCATAGGTGAATCTAAAGCAACTCCTAACTTCAGCACTATAATAGAGAGTCTGTGTTTTTTCTGTTCATGATATTTAAGACGAGACCAAACATTGAGATTACTTTGCACAAAAAAAGTAACCTATCTTTTTGTTCAATTAAAAATGATCTCAAATACTATCTAGAAAAGATCTCTCTTGGATAACTCGACTGTGTATACTATTTTGTTGAATTTCCACGCCCTAGATTCTCACTGAGATTGGAAAAAAGAATTCCAGACCATATAATACAATTCCCTAGAAATAAAGCAGTTTATGTTTCCTCTGAAGGTAGCAAATGAAAACCACCAGATACGAAACATCATGTAGTGTTCCTTTCGACCTAAGAAGCCAAAAACATCCCTAACGATGAAAAGAATCGGCAGATTGAACACTCTCATAAAAAATCACATCAAGACCACAGCGCGCAGGCTCTATAGTATGGAAACCTTTACATCGAAACAGTCAAAGGCTATAGATTAAATTACACTGAAATTAAAAAAACTTGTAGGTGAGGGAAGAGAGTCACAGCACCAGCACATCAAGATCTCTAAGACATTTTTTGGCAGTAAAAAAAATTTCGCAGACATCGAAAAGAGAAATAAATAAAATTACTTCACATTAAAGGGGAGAGTAAAGTGAATTCATGTCATTTCAGATTGCATACTTCATCTTGTACTGTAGCCTGTTAGTATGACACAACTTAGATAAACGACTAGCGAAAATTGGTTGAGATTATCTGGTCTTCAAAAAAAAGAGATGGATGTTTTCAGTGGTAAACTACACTACATGGATTTAAAGCGTATAGTTGATTTACTTCACCTGAGATGAGGCAGAAGAATCGGTAGAGTTCTTGGGGTCAGCCCAGCTAACAGTAGGCTTTGTACCTTCCAACTTGAAGCTTGCAACTGACATCTTCTGTCGTGAATAGTCAGCACAGGCATGATTATAGTACTCCACAAAGACAAACCCACGGTTTCGGCTCGGATTGACAGGATCCTGCAACAATCAGCAGGCAGTAATAGTGAGATGGGATAGCAGAACCCAGCGACCTCAAACCAAATCACTTTCTCACAGCAAATCCACCTTTAGAAATTCGATATTTTCAACTCCAGGACCATTTTCTTCAAGTATTCTCTTCATATCTTCTTCATTCATGCTCTTTGGAATGTTTCCAATGAATAGCCGATGCTTAGATTGAGACTGAGAACACCTCAAAGTTTTACCCTGATGGAAAAAAAATAATGCCGCAGAACCAATTGATGTTTACTGCAAATGAATGCACTAAACTATTGCATAAGAGACCTAAAATGAAGCAGGCTAAGTGGCAGAACCTGATACTCTTTATCATGGATATCATCAACAGCTTTCTGAGCAGCATCCTTTGAAGTAAACGTTATGAAAGCATAGCCCTTGTTTTCCTTTTTGTCCTTGTCCTTCATCAACCTCACCTGTTTGGAGATTAAAAATATCACAACCACCCAAATAAAGAGACCGACTATGAAGAACAAAAAAAGTACTTGTCATTCGAACCTCAAAAATTTCACCAAACGGTTCACAAAGTTCTCTCAAATCTTCTTCTGTTGCATTGCGGGGAATCCCACCAATAAAAACTTCCGATCCATGAGGAGGAAGAGCGAGCAATTCGGCATACTTCAGCCTCTCATCCTCGCCTTTTGATCCCGTAGTCTCCTCTTCATTCTTGGAAGCGCTTGATACGTCATTATCTACCTCCGATGGCAACACGTTTTCCTGGCTCTCACCTTCGGAGCCGCGGACCTCAGCGGCAAATCCACGGTCTTCTCCTTCTGAACCATTTTCTTCCCCCTCAGAACCATGTGGTAGCTCTGCATATTCATCTCCTTCTTTCCTGTAATCATCATCCTCCACAGGATCTTCTGCTTCATCGTCCATCATTTCCTCTATGTCATTGTCACCATCGAGATCAACCTGCTCTTCTACTTCAGCTAATCCGTGATCAGCCATAGTCAGATCCTGACTCTTATCATCAGCTACAGACCACCATATATTCACCTGCATGCAAGCATAGGAATTGTGAAAACAGAGAAATGAGAGCAATATGAGGGATGCATACTACGAAATGGCAAACATGGGCAGTCCAGACTACACATCAGGAATCGCTGACCAGAATTAATTTGTATTACTTATGTTAGCTCAAAAGTCAAAAGTCTTGGGAACGAGATCAAGATAAGCACTCAAATTCGCAACTCTAAATTTGTGCCCTGAGGCGATCAAACCAAAACTCGTGAAGCGCACTGCATCTCACTGGTTTCCTGATGTTCGCCGAGGATAAACTGGCCGCCAAGAGTGCATAAAGAAACTTGAAACCTTTTTTTCGAAAACACATCCGATAGCATGACACAAACTGTAGAAAGAGAAGCTATACAAACCCTAGAACATTTCTCACAGACAACCTCGCCACAGTACTGCTGTTATAATCCACATTACCCAATCCGGAAGTGGAGTCCGCCGAGGAACCATAATAATCTGGCACGAGACACATTTTTTTCCAGATTTATCCGTTTATAGAAATCCGATCTACAAACGATCCATCTCAGATGAAGGTAACCCGTCAAAAAGGCGGGCATGAACGACTTTCCCCGCCGCCTCATGCCCCCTTTCCTCATTTCAACAGACCCTTCAACATCCCTCCGACGAAAGCTCATTCTCCCAAATCTACGTTCGAATAAGTGGGCAAAGAGGCGAGGGCGATGGTGGTGGTGGCAATGATGGAGGAGGGGCGAGGTGGAGGAAGAGGCGATTTCGTTACCGGCGGACCTACCTTCCCGTTCGCAGGTGTCCGGGGCTCCGGTGGTGGTGGTGGTGGTGGTGGTGGTGGTGCAGGAAATACTGCTACCACCCTAGGGCAGGTACTGAGGAAGGATCTCTCTGCAACCCTCGAAGAGCCGTCACCAGGACGGTCAACACGAGGGAACGTGATGAGCCATCAGATGAGATCGGACGGCCAGAAAATCTCATACGTGTTCTTCTGAGATGTAGCTTCCCGCGATCGAACGGCAGCGCGCGGGATCATCTTGGCGTCAACGGGCCGGGCCCAACAAAATATGGCCCGGCTCGCTTCGATCTAGTCCATACCCGTTTAACTTGTTTATTTATTATAAGTGGATAAATTTTGTGGGATCCATACGCCACACGCGTGGCCTCGCACGTGCAGAAACGAGGGAGCAGCCAAAACATCTCACAGAGTTGAACTCTAAAGCTTTCCCCTTTTTATTAATTCTGAAATAAATATCTGGTAATCTGTTTATATTATGTAATATTTTAAGAGTAGATATTTATTTCCATGCCCGTAGATTGGACCCATTTATTAGTATCCGGCCCAATAAACAAAAGCTTGTTGGGCTGTACCTCAATTTACAGCGGGTCTGGTCCATTGAATTGTTCACTCTATTAGCTTCGCACTAAGCCCCTTGGATGGCTCTAATTGGACAACCTAATAATATTTCGTCAGAATAAAATTAAAATTTTATAATAATAATAATACATCACATTTTCAAATAAGAGACATTGTCAAAACTCAAACACCAATTAATTTTGGATACATATATAATTTTTATTGACTGACAGTAAATAGAGAGAAATATAGTTGTGGTGTTATTAGAGAGTCTAGTAAGTTAAGAAAATCCTAAAATTAAAATAACTTTATTTAAATACGGTTGTTTAAAAAATATTTTCAGAATTTTTTAGAGATAATAAACGGTTTTCTAATAATAATCTCACATTGCATTTGCAAGTTAAAAGCATAGTAATTGATTAAACAAGTGAGGTGAATTACGGGAATTCCAACAAAAAGTGATAATTTTCTTAGAAAATCCAGTTTTTTTGAAAATTTTCGCGGCTGTTCATCAGAATCATTGTTTAGTTGAAGCCTAAATGGTGATTGTTTGCAGGATTTTAAGCCTGGCTCACTCAGTATTCAGGCTTCGGGTGTTAGTGACGTGACGTCATCGTGTCCAGGAGGTTTTCTGAGTGGGGAGGGAGTGGTGGGTGGGAGCTTGGTGTCTCCGAACCCATGAAAAATCCCATCTTGGGTCAGACTCTTCTTCACCCCGGCGGCTGCTGTTGGCGTCGTTGCAGCGGTGGTTGCTCCCGCGACGGAAAACTAGCGACTCTCCCGGCAAAAGATGGCTCTTTCAGCCCCGCCGCCCACTTCCCCCTGATCTTTAAGGTCGCCCGTCGTTCTTCCTGATGGAACCCTTCTTCCCGAAGCCCTCTCTCTCCCTCTCTCTCTCTCTCTCTCTCTCTCTCTCTCTCTCTCTCTCTCATATGCACACGTGCATAACAATCTCCCCATCTCCAGCCACTGATTATCGCGCGTGGGGCCATCATGCTCTCTCTCTCTCTAGCTTCTTCTTCATCAGCCTCACCGGCACAGAGTTGGTGGCGATTCCACATCGCAGCAAAACTAACCAGGCCAACTCAGAAGAAGCATGCCAAAGCATGGACAGAAACGAAGCAATTCAGTTTTCCTCCGCCCCTCCCATATAAAACCCCCTCGCCGCTGCGGCTTTTCTTCTCACTTCTCCCTCTCTTTTGCCGACCCACCGCTTAGTGACTATCCTCTCTCTCTCTCCCTCCCTCCCTCTCTCTCTCGCTATAACCCTTCTGGTGCGGGGATGGGGGAGATGAGCATCACGGTCAACGGCGAGTCTCGCGTACCCCCGGGGTTCCGCTTCCATCCGACGGAGGAGGAGCTCCTCGACTACTACCTGCGGAAGAAGGTCGCCGGCGAGAAGGTCGACTTGGATATCATGAAAGACGTTGACCTCAACAGGCTCGAACCGTGGGACATTCAAGGCGAGGATCTCCGATTCCACCGCCATTAACGTTTCCAATTATGGAAGGAAATCCCGGGTTAAATGGTTTGATCTCGCAGAGAAGTGCAGGATCGGGTCGGCGCCGCAGAACGACTGGTACTTCTTCAGCCACAAGGACAAGAAGTACCCAACGGGGACGAGGACGAACAGGGCGACGGCGGCGGGGTTCTGGAAGGCTACTGGTCGGGACAAGGCCATCTATGGCGGGGTCAAACGCATCGGCATGAGGAAGACACTCGTTTTTTACCGGGGGAGGGCTCCCAACGGCCAGAAGTCAGATTGGATCATGCACGAATACAGGCTAGAGGAGAGCCGAGACGAGGGCTCCTATTCTACTGTGAGTTGACTTCCTCAGTCTTCCTTTTCATGGCTCAGAGCTCATTCCTTTGACTGTTGATTCTGTTCTTTATCGCCTAGTCTTGTAGCCCGCTGGTAGAGGCGGACACGCCGGAGGAGGGCTGGGTGGTTTGTCGGGTGTTCAAGAAGAAGAGCCATTGTAGGGTTCCGGAGAGTAGTACCTCGAAAAGCTCTTCGTCTTTACCAGGCGCCGCCAAGACGAAGGAGATTTTCCGCTCCTACAGCGAAGGAACACTAGATCAGATCATCCAGTTCCTCTCTAGATCCTGCAAGCACGAGAACGAGTTCCCGATAGTCAACCCGATCCTCACTGACGGCGGCGGCGGCGCCACCGCCACTGGTGGAGTCAGCGTGGAAAGGCAGGCAAAGCTTCCCCCGCTCGAGAATCCGAGCGTGGCATCGCTTCCGTTCGGCTACCCGCCTCTCGTCGGCCAGTCGAGCTACCTGCAAGATAGTATCCACGTGTTGCTAAGCGTTGACCAGGGGTACAACGAGGGGTCAGAAGTCAATGACTGGGCGGCGCTGGACAGGCTCGTCGCTTCGCACCTAAACGGGCAATCGAGCTGCCCCGAGGAACAGGGTGCCTTCAGTTTCTGTCCTACCATCAACGGCCTGCTCTACGGCGGCGGCGTCGGAGACTCTCAGGAATACCACCCGGCGGACATGAATCTCTGGGCTTTTACGAGATCGCCGGATTCAGACTCACCGTCAACGTCCCGTAGACAATCCGCAACCGTTGACTAACAATGGTCTGTCCTTGTCCGCACATACAGATCAATAAATACACTGTGGACATCGGAACGAAGAACGCAAGGACATCGTTATCGAAACCCTCGTCCGTTGCCCCCGTTCTTTCTCACTCATCTCCAGGAGGAAGGAGAGAGAGAGAGAGAGAGACCCATATTTGACGATCAAACTATGTAAGTATTCCAAATCATTCTAGAAAAAAGAGAGGGAGGTATGCCATTGACTGCAGAGGAACGATGAGTGAGGTCGGGAAGACCATCTCTTTCAAAGCACGTTGTGTTCCTTGTTAAATACGATGCGTGGCGTCGAAGGTCTCAGACAGGGAAGGGAGAGGCGCCTCCCAATTCATCTATTCCGACAGAAAAGCTTCCTTTCCTCTCTCTCTCTCTACAGCGGCAACACGTTGCCGACTGGATCTCATATTGATTGCCTGCGTGGAGGGGGCAGTAGTAGCCGACAATGAAAGCATCCCGCCGCAGCCGCACAACCAGGACTCCCCATGGGGAGGACAAGGCCCGGTAATAGCCGACACCCCCTACGAAGCGCCGGCTAATGGAAGGACCCACCGCCACGCTCGAAGCTCTCCCCCACTGCCGCCGCCACCGCGCCTACGAAGCGGGTGGAGAGCAGAAGGGAAAACTGATAGTCAACGCGACAGGGGCCACTTCGTCGTCATCGCCCTCTCCGCAGAGACCCAGTCTCCCTTCTGTTCTATGAAGAACATGGTTTGTGGCGGTCAACAATGAGCTGGTCATTAAGGCAATAATTCAATCACACTATGGTTTGTGCCATTTGGACCTCTGTTCTATGAAGAACATGGGGCCAGCCCAGTAGGAGGGACTGATATTTTGACCCATGATCCTACGTGGCGAGGGTTTTTTTTTTGGGGGCGGGGGACCACAGCAGTCAAACGTCGACGCTATTTGGTCAATAACTCCTCGCACCGAGAACCGCGCCGGCCCCTCTACGTTTTCTTAGGCCGGCAGCTGCTTCTTATCTGGCAGTACGCGAGGCTCGCTTTTCCAAAAGCTCATGCTCCCTCTGTCTCTCTCTCTGTCTCTCTCTTTCTCTCTCTTCTTTGACCAGTTTATGTCAGTCAACGCACTGCCTACCCACGTTGCTTCTTCACATGCCATCTTCTCCTTTGCGCAGGGCCATGAAAAAGAAACCCACTGTTGCGACCGTAGAGAGAGAGAGAGAGAGAGAGAGAGAGAGGGCTCTCGATCATTGCAGAGAAACATGCTCTTAAAGCGACCCTGGGCTTCGGATTCCCTTCCTCCCTGCAACTGGAAGGCTTCCATGGCAGATCTTCCTTCTGTATTCCACACTGCGTTCACAGAGAGAGGGAGAGAGAGAAAGAGAGAGAGAGAGAGAGAGAGAGAGAGAGAAGGTGGGGGGAGAACATTGGAGAAACAGAAGGATGATGGGCTAGACAAGTTTTTCATAACCACGGAGGCAATGCTGACAAAAAATCGTCTTAGTTAATTGACAACGAAGAATGACCAACAGACTGATGAGAGGAGGAGAAAAATGAGCTAGTACATGGCCGAGCGGCGGAGAAATCCCTGCGTCCGCCGCCCATACGACCTTGCCGGTGGGTTCTGCGACATAAAAGCGTCCAGACGAACCCTTCCGCCGGAAGAGGAAGAGGAAGAGGAAGAGGAAGAAGAAGACGAAGAGCTGAGACGGGCGTTTCCCAAAAACGGACCCACGTCTCTGAATGCCAGAGGGCGACGCTAAATCTGTTCCCTCCGGCGATCGGGGGGGAGAATTTTAAATACATGAATAAATCTAAATAATGCCCAAGATAAATTCTAAGAAAACAAAGAAAAAGTGAAATCACCTACGATAACGACGGCGACGGAGACACCATGATGATCCCTGATGAGGACGACGACGACGTCGACGATGAAGAATCATCCCACCCGGGAGGAAGAACAGAAGAGAATTCCATTTCCCCGTTCTTTCCTTTCTTGATAATTTTTATCTTATGATAAAGGTTTCTGATCTGCGTTTATTCCAGGGAACTGGGAAGGAGCAGCTCCGATGGGCGGGGTCACGCCTGCTGCACCAGACAAGCAGCTGCCACCGACTTCAGTGAACAAATAGATTAAAGACCGCCGACGGCGATGGAGTGACAGGCATGGGGAAGAGGCGGCAGAGTTCTGACCTGCAGTGGAAGCCACGGTTGCCGGCGTGGAGAGGATTCCGCCGCCAAAACTCGGGGGCAAGTAGGGGTATTGCAGCATCTGTGGGTAGTAAGGGTAGAAATTGTGGAAGATACCCAGCTCCGCCGCTCCGGCAGCATAATAGGGGGAGAACTGGTTGTGCCCGCCTCCGCAGACTCCATAGTAGCTCTGCAGCCATCGCCGGGAAGGTTTTCCCTTCGTCAGGATTGCTTCTTCCGAATCGATACTAGATGAGTAAAGAGCAGAAAATTAGCAGACCATGGGGTACACGCTCTCCTGAGAAAATCCACCGGAGTACCTGTAAGAACACATCCCATAAGACGAGCTCAAAGAAGGAGAAGAGGAGGAAACATGGGATCTCGTGTTTCTACCCGCAGACTGAGAAAGGTAGGGAGTAATGCGCGGGTTGATGGTAGAACGTCGCTGCCGTGGGCGTTGAGGGGGCATGATAGGCTGTGGAGGGGGCTCTGAAGCGCCTGAATCCTGCGGGCATTCGGAGAAGATAACTTTTCAGGAGAACATGAAGATCGAAAAACATTCATATTTGGAGTCTTTTTCAAAGGTCGAGAGGCACCGTGCTGGGGAGTGGGTGGGCGAGATCGGCTGTGGGTCGAGGCCCCAAGAGAGGCGAGGTTGCAATTTGCCCTCCTTCCGTCGATCACCGGCGATGGATCTTGGCAAGCTCGCTGAGCAGACTCTGCGTCCTTGAAGGTTACCTGCGAGAAGAAGGAGAAGAACTGTTGGCAAGGAATAGGCCCCATTAGGACTGCAGACAAAGGAGAGGAGAAGCTTACGAAGCCATAGCCCTTGGAACGGCCGGTGGTCTTGTCCCTGATGACGACGGCCTCCTGGATCTCCCCGAACTGGTCGAAGTAGCGTCGCATTGTCTCCCTCTGCGTCTCCCATGCTAGCCCGCCCACGAAGATCTTCGTGTAGGTCGTGTCGCCGAACGCCCCCCCTCCCGTCTGATGCTGCCGCTGCGGATTCTGCGCCATGAGCTCCTCCCTGCGGCAGTGGAGAAGGGGGACGAGGAGACAATGGCGAGATCGGTAGGAGAGGGAGAGAGAGAGAGAGAGAGAGAGAGAGAGAGAGAGAGAGAGAGAGAGAGGTGGGGGTATGAGAGTCTGTGAAAGTACGTAGATATGTGTCTGAGAGGTACTGGAGAAGGAAGAAAACGCCAAAGATCGGCTGGTTATCAAGGAAGAAGAACTCAGGCGGCAGCTCCCCCCTGGGTCTCCCTCCGTCGCCTCAGTGGCAACAACAGCGAGGACGAAATCATTGCTGGACAGACGGAGTAAGAAAGGCGGGGGATGCCCTGTGTGAAGGGAGGCAACAAAAGGCAAACGCTGCAAAAGGTCCCCGTTTGTTAGATATATATATATATATATATCTAGAGAGAGAGAGAGAGAGAGAGAGAGAGAGAGAGAGAGGAGTCTTAAATCTGGGGTCTTCCAAGATCTCTCTCTCTCTCTCTCTCTAGCGGCGCGTTACGCTAATTATCTTCGCAAGGGTGGATGACGAATTGAATAATCTCCTATTTCGTATCCCGTGCATGCATGCACGCTGAATACGGTACCTACGTGCCGACTCGCACGTGCAGCCGGGGAACGCTGAGGGTGGTGGGCTGGATGATGCCCTCCCAGGCTCGCTGTCTCCCATCTCAGTACGGCTGTCAAGTATGCTCTTTGGTCTCTCTCTCTCTCTCTCCTCCACTCTGCCCCCATCTCTCCTCAAACCACGCTGATCGTCAAAAAAGAGGAAAAGGTACGTATCCGCATGCAGGCCGGAGGAGACAACGTAGGCCGTATCCTTTAAATCTATCCTCCACCGATTACTATTATCTCTTACCTATATCAACTACCGGTACCATTAATCGGCAGCTACTCTCTCTCTCTCTCTCTTTCTCTCTCTCTTGTGCGCTCGCTCTTAAGGTATCTCTTCACCAGCGGACAGCAGAGAGAGTACGTATCCTTCAATCTATCAGGTAAAGTCACTATTATCTCTCTCTATCTCTCACTCCCTCTCTCTGGCTTTCCCAAAAACAGCAGAGAGCTCAGACAGGGGAGAAGATAAAATGCTGTGCCACCCACTGCCCACTGAGGATGGTGGAGAGAGAGAGAGAGGGAGACAGGCCAGTAAATAAATTAAATGGAGAACCTCAATGGTCAACCACCTACGCTCTGGGCACGAGGGCTCCGCCCTCGGCGCCGGTGACGGCTCCAGGGGGCAGTTCATAAATGATGCAACCGCCCACGCTAGACGACGGGCCAGTCAGCAAGCGGACAGCGGGCGAGAGCTCTTAAACTCGTCCGCCGCCTCAGCCAACTGGCCGGCACGTGGACACAGTTGACCTCTATTAGGGCCCACCATTGTCCCTCCGTGGAAAGGTGGCCCCCGTCCCACAGGACGGAGCTTACCGGAGTACGGTTTCATCGATGTTCTTCACCCTTACCAGGGGGGGGCGACCAGTCAGCTAAGCTCACTGCATCCAAGTGTTTTCAGCAACAAATGGCTAAACCAAAGAAAAATATTTTTTGTCAGATCAGCCACAAACGTCTCCGTGGTAAAATTAGTTCATAAAAGGATTTGATCTCACAATTATGAAAATAAATTATATGGTGTGATCCGATCTATCTTCCCATCCAAATGCCCAAAAAGGTCTCATGATTTAACATAGATTATCATCAAGGCGATTCACTTGCCTTATTGATTAACCAAGTTTCCACTCAACCATTGACTTGGGCAGTGAAATTGACCAACAGATTATAATGAAAAGATGGGGATGAGAGTTAGTGTTGTGGTGCCTACCATGAAAATATAGATTCATGAAATTTATCATGATAGTGGATTTGTAAATCTCATAGATTTTTGTCTGCACCTTTTTTAGCAAGAATAGTGAAAAATAAGGGTGTAAACTATTTGTAAGGCCTAACCATTGTTGAGGTAAGTGCTCGCGTAACTTTTTTGTTTATAGTGTTAATCTAGTGTGTCCACTCAATGTAGTTAACTCAATTTAGTTTGTGTAAATCCACTTGATAAGTAATATAAAAATAAAATAAACTCAGGTAAAAGAGGAAAAATATTTCAAAACCTCTGAATTCATCCTCCCCCATTTACTATTCTATTTAACATACCTTGAGACCAACACTTTCAACAGTAATTTTTTATTAGAACATTTATTTTTCTTTGCATGAGTTGAATTATGTACTACATTTAGGACTTTTTTCACATTTCTTTGCTTCTTAACTATTAGAAAACAATAATAAAAATGTTTCACAGCTTATAGTTGTTAAGTTATCTTGAATTACTACATTCTCTAATGACAAAGCATTTACCTAAGTTCTAAATAGTTACAAAAAAAATTATATTAAATCAATAGCTTCAAAAGACCTCTACTAGATATCTAAGCCTCAACAAGTCTTTGCTATTGATCTTATTAATCTAGTGATGAAAGTGAGTCTATGTTCTAAATCTTACAACTCAACTAATCGATTCTTGAGTATCTAGAATCTATGTATTAAATTATGAGTTTTCAACAAACATAGAAATGAAGCTAAGAATAATTTAACCTTCTTATATATTCAATATGTAGCTTCCTTAGAATGAAGTAGTTGCCCTTAGTTGATGAAGCATCTGATGTAGGATGGAGTAGATGAAAACTTCAACACAACTAGTATTCAATATTTTGATGCTTAAGAATGTAGTTTGAGGCTTGAAAGCCCACGATGAAGAAGGTGGGTGTGAACAATCCCTTTTACACAACATATTAGGTAGTCTAATGGCTGGTGCAAAAGTTCGATAATTGCCTCTTTTGGTTCATGTTTATGTTTGTAATTTAATCATTATATATGCTAAGTAATTTTGTAAAAACAAGGATAATAGAAATTCCCAAAAATTTGGTTCATCATTTGTTACATTGTATTCATCTTTCCATTAGCTTTCTAACAAATAAGTGGATGCTTATACTTATACCATAGATTGCATTAAAAGATTAAAAATATATAATATTATATTCATAATAATTTGTATTTTGAGGGTCCCATAAAATTATCAACAAGAGATTACTATATTAACTTTTTTCATCATCAAAGTAACTAAGGGAATTGGTTTCTAGGGTCATCTTGCAAGGAACAACCTTGACAACACTATGACCTCGTATGACACAAAGCATGCGCATGACAACATGACACATGCACATGATAAAGTGACACATAATGACACTGTGTATCCACAACCCTACGACGGGGTGCATGGTGACACAATGTATGCACACTACAACATGATAGGTGTGAATGGAAGCACGATACGTGGACAAGACAATACAACACATGTGTATGGCAACATGACAAGTGCTTCCATAGGCCATATATTCAACACTTCTCACGTATCATAGCCCCCTTAATGGAGATCTCGGGGAAGATAAGGTGCTGACAAAGAATGTCAATAGGAGTTCAATGAGGTTCATGCAATCATCATAAAGTAACATGACCTCCAACCTCCAAATTTTACTCAAAACTTTTGAGGCTTTCACTAATATCTGGCATGGCCATTGATGACATATTAATACAAGATAGGCATTCTATTTATTTTGAATAGAGTAGATATATTTTTTCAATGAGAAGAAAATAATAATATTCGTCCATTACTTATAAGTATGACGCTACTACCTTTTAGTCAATTAGTTAGTTATTTACATAACAATGTTGTGACCATTTGCTTCGATTCTTACAAAATTTTAACCTTTAAACAAACATGTTGACACAACTTCTTGCTGTAATATAATTTCTCACTCTTGTATAAATGAGGTCGTGTTAATGTCATTGAAAATGTTTTATGTCAAGAGAGCTTGTCAATATAGTGACTACACTTTAAGCAAGCACTAACAATATGAGCCTATGCCTGCATAGATACACTTGTGTGAATAGTGACATCATAATCTATCCATCAAGTGTCCGAGGGTATAGAAGTTAAATTTAACTATAAACAAATAAATATAATAAGCTCACCTTTCTTTGCACACCAATCAATATAATTGGGGCAATTTTTCTTCATGTCTTCACCACACATGCACAAGAAATAAGAAGACTCCTTATCTTGCTTCTATATTTTCCTTATGGATGAGATACCTCCAGCTTCTTTGCCTTTTACCTGTTTTTTTCATTTTGTCTTTAGAAGTCACAACCAAATGATCACTTTTGTGCCTATCTTACCTCAACCTTTCCTCCACAATAAGAAATGAGCTTATTGAGAGACCATTTGTCCCTTTGATAATTTTCGTTGACTTTGAATTGATTTAATTCTGCAAAGAGTGAAAGGAAAACTAAATGCACAAGTCTTCATAGCTTTAGCAAAACTAAATGGCGCACCGGCTAACCTGATCGGCTTAAGCTGAGCCGTCGCATTCATTCGGAGCCGGCACGGTGCGGAGCGCCGTTTCGCTCACTCGGCTCAAACCGAGTCGGCGGAGCCGCATTGCCTCTGAACCGGCGCGGAGAGAGAAAGGGAACTGGGCCGATGAGCGGGTGTGCGAAGGGTGAACGGGCCGACACCGTTGTGGCCCAAATGGCCTTTTTGCCCTTCGGAGGCCCAACGGCCCACGCGGACTGCGTTCAAAACGGAGCAGCCTTCCCTAGGTTGGTTCCCGAACGGGAACTGCTCTCCGAGCACCGCCTTGCGAACGTCTCCGGCGCCGCTTCACGACGCCCCCTTCCAGCACCGCCTCACGGCGCTGCTCCTCCGCCGCCGTCCTCCACCGCCTCTCTGTTCTTCTGGAATCGCCTCCGGCTCCAGCGTTCAGTGTTGCCTTCCGGCATCTGAAACTGCTGTCCGCCATCCTTCCTCATTCCGTACAATGACGAGGGAGAGAAGACAGAGGTGAGTCCTCCTGCGACCTCTTGATTTCCATAGAAATCAATGCTTCAGAGGTAAGGAGAGAGAGGTGTGTGTGGAAACCACCGCTCACTCTCCTCCGCAGGGATGGAAAGAGGCGTGGAGGGTCCAGGAGCACATCTGTATGGCCTGAATCGCCCAGGGGTCCGTTTATGTTGACCTGAAACCCAAAGGTATGCCAAAAACGAATTTCTGTGCGATCTAGAGTCCATACTGATTCTTGAATCCACCTGAAACCCGATGTTGGTATCCTTGGGATTGAATCTACGATTAACTCTCAATTTCAAACATCATAAATGATGTTAAGAAAATAATATGGATAGCATATCATTCTCCAAGAACTCAACGCATCAAACTCTGATACCACTTGATGAAGAGGTTTTCTAATTGACAGGATCTAGTGCTGAGTCTTGAAGAACGAAAACAAGAATGAGATTGAATAAAGGGAACATACCTAAGTCCATATCGATCCAAATCCAAACTTGGGATTTCGGTCTTTTAGGATCAGCACACTGGAGTCGTCAAAGCCTTAATGACTTTCCTTCTGGAGTGATGGGATACTTCAGAAGTAACTCTGGCGTGATTTAGGCCCCTATTTATAGCCTTTGGGTGGTTAACCTTGAGGTGTCAATTTCCAATTTTTGCCCATTATAAAATTTGAAATGACATGGTCTGTACAGATATGGGGCCCACATTTACATGTTTTAATCTCTTATTAGACCTTACTAAATCACTTTATGGGGATTACATAATGATAGCATTATAATACACAATTCATATATATGTGCCCACACTTGGATTAAAAAATCCGACAATATCAAGCTAGAAAACATGTCATTGACAGATTTGAAGTCTTTTCGGTGTAAATTCTCAAAGGCATTATTTTCATGCTATGAGCAATTTTTAAAATGCTAATATGAAATGGAGCCTTCTATCTTAACCAATTTTCATGTGCAAACCAATTGTTGTTTCGGCTGAAATATGTAGTGTTTCTCTTCATTCTATTTGATTGGTGTTTGTCAAAATCACTTCTCTGATTAATCTTTTGATGTTATAAAAAAAATCTTTAAAATAGGAATAAACTCATTTCCATGGGCTGAATTGTATAAATTGATTGGCTTCTTCATGGTTCACATGTGAGGACATTTTGGACCATTGCGTGGTTGACGGGGGTGGATGTAACCATGCTCACACATTCTACCTCATCAAGTGGCCCGGCCAACCATTGGAGGCAGCTGCATAGGAGAAGATGTGGATCTATGACAGTTAAAGTAGCTGCTTAGGGATTAACTCTAACACAATCGGCAACATCCAACAATGATGTTGGATATCTCTGGTGGGGGAGAGTGTTACTAGGGTCATCCTACAAGGAACGCCCCAGCGCCACTATAAATTTGCGTGGCATAGAGCATGTGCATGGCAGCATGAGGCATATGCATGATGGAGTGACATGCGTGCACGGCAGCATGCTGGGCACATACCGTGACATGGTGTGTGCACACAAAAGGCACGCACAATGGCACGGCATATGCACATGACGGTGCGCCGCACACATGTGACGATTCAACGAGTGTGCACAACGTCATGAGGCATGAGGTGCACACGCAACAGCACAACACAAGTGATAGCCCCCATGATTTGGCAGCCAAAGACTGAGAATGAGGAGGATGTCTTAAGCATGATGTCAAGGAATGATAAAATGTTATTCCCACATCCAAGGTAGGATCTCAAGGGCCCCTCGTTATAAAGGGACCCCACACCCATGTGGAGGAGCACCTTCGATTTATCAAGATTACTCCCTTTGGGGTCATGACAGGGCTAGTTAAGGACTAGATCACCCAACACTTTGTAGGGATCATGAGTAGAGCGGTCCACATTCTTGTTACAAAAGTGACAAGTGTTATAGACCATCTATTGGGCTAAAATGAAAGAACTAGAGTTGGGATGGATGCCCATTAACAAGGATCAGGCAACACAGAATAATTAGGGCTTATTGGATTAAGAAGCCCAAGAATAGAGTGAGCTCTATAAGTAGTCAGGCAAGTGCAGCTAGGCTTTTTTGGCCTGTTTTTTCTAGAGTTGTGGTTTAAAGTTCGGCATGGGCTTTTGTCTGGGCCCAACTCGAATCTAGTTCAATTTGGGCTTAAGTAGGGCCCAACTCAAGTGCCTAAAAGCTCCACTCACTTGTTTAATCAATAAATATTTTGGGCATGAGCCGGATTGAGATCTTAAAATCTATGCCTGGGCTAAGGCTGGGCTTGGCCCGTTGGCACCCCCCTCAATTTCCTAACAGTATGGTCCAAACATAATAATTTAAAATACAAGACCTTTTATTGTTTTACATTTTCACCCTCTAAAATTTGAATTGAGTCAAACCGCTACTTTGCCACAGAGCGTGACGTTGGAGCCATTGGCCCTCTCTCTCCCCTTCTTCTCCAACCCCCTCGCATTCTGAAGAAACTTGATCTTGCTCATGGCAGCGCCCAATCCCCTTCGGCAAGGAGAGGGCGGTAAGGTTAGTGAAGTGTTTTTTTCTTCATCAGATCTTCATTTGCATTCTTTCCTCTGGCCCTCGTCGCTTCTTGTTCACCAGACGCTTCACTTATAGAAAGAAGAATGGTCTCTTGCGGATTTTGAGATCGGCAAGCTCTTGGGCGAAGGGAAGTTTGGGAAGGTCTACCTTGCACGGGAGAGAGAGGTTCTTGCTTTTCCTCTTCTTCTCATGTTTTCAGAAATTATCAATTCAGGGACATGCGACGATGAAATCTCATAATCTTTAAACGCTTTTTATTTTTTCAAATTGTTATTTCTCACTTTTATGCCTCTATTGTTTATGAACAGAGTGGGTATGTGGTAGCCCTGAAGATCATTTTTAAGGAGAAGCTTGATAAGTACCAGTACCACAACCACCTGCGAAGGGAGATCGAGATTCAGTGCAGCCTGGACCACCCTAACGTTCTTCGCCTCTATGCTTGGTTTCACGATGAGACCCGCATCTTCCTGATCCTTGAGTATGCTGCTGGAAGGGAGCTTTACAAGCTCCTTCAGGATCTCAAGTGTTTCTCTGAGAAGCGTGCTTCCACTGTAGCCACCTGAAGCTCCTGAAAACTTTTTCCTCCCTGAGACATTATGTTTTTCCTTTCTGGCTGCTTTCTTTCTTATTCATCTATCATCATGGGTGAAATTGGCAGTACATTGCAAGTCTCACAAGGGCATTGGCCTACCTCCATGAGAAGCAGGTGATCCACAGAGATATCAAGCCAGAAAATCTGTTGTTGGATTTAGAGGTATTTCGTGTATTATTAATTTTCCAGATTCATTGTCACATTTTGGAGTCTTTTCTTTATGAATTTCCCAAGGCATTCTTTTCATGCCATGAACAATTTTTAAAGTGCTAATATGAAATGGGGTCTTGTATCTTAACCAATGTTACATGTGCAAATCAATCCTTGTTTAGACTGAAATATGTGGAGCTTCTCTTTGTTCTATCTGACTGGTGTATGTCAAAATCACTTCTCCGATTAATATTTGGATGTTATAGAAAATTCGTAAAAGCAAGAATAAACTCCTTTCCATGGGTGGAATTGTATTAATTGATTGGCTTCCTTCATGGTTCACATGTTTGATTGCCTTTAATCTCTCAAATATTTACCAGCTTGATCATTTTTGCATTGAGAAAGAATAATTAATCATACGTCAAAATTTTGTGTAAATTCTAAAACCTGCATGATGTTCAAGTCTACAAGTTGTTATTGCTGTCTGTTGGCAGTTTGTATCAAACATTGGCGGTGCCATTTCAGGAGTTATGAGGCGATTTTTTATTTTTAATACCTTCTCTGAAAAGGATATGGAGATGGTTTTGTCGTCATGGTCTTCATCATCTTTTTAAAAGCGACTCAAGTATTTGCATCAGTTTTTACACTCGCTTTGTTCCTCACTCAATATGGATCCATCTTTTAAAAATAGATCAATTTCAGTAGCCCCATCAACTGGCTTTTCCTGCTATTTTTTTGCAAACAATCTTTAATTTTTCTCTTGCTCCAAATATCAGCCAAATAATTTGAGCCACGATGGTCTTGCAAAAGCAGCCTTCAAGAATTTCCGATTTACCTTGTTTTTCATGTCGGATGTAGTTTTTGATACGACTCCATATGACATTATTTCTAATCAATCAGGGTAGGCTGAAGATTGCGGACTTTGGATGGGCCGTGCAGTCAAGTGCTAAGAGGCACACCATGTGCGGCACGATAGACTATCTGGCACCAGAAATGGTAGAAAAGAAGGCCCACGACCATGCTGTTGATAACTGGACATTGGGCGTCCTATGCTACGAGTTTCTTTATGGAGTCCCACCGTTTGAAGAGGAAGATCAGGGCAATACTTTCAGAAGGTAATCTAATTTTCTTTTCTCAAGATTGTCGTTAATTGCTTCGTTGATTGTTCTATTAAAGGGATATTTTTTTTCAGAGTTATTGGGCAATCCAGACTTCATAACCAGTGATATAGGGCTGGGTTAGGCCCATTATTATAATCACGGTGTTTTATTTATGGCCAATCTTTTTGGGCTTTTTGTCATGCAGACAACGTAAATAGTATTATTCTCATTTTTTTTCGTTTTGTTCTTGCAATAGAGCAGGGATAAATAAATATTTTTCCATATAAAGGAAATAATATCATTCATTTTTTCTGGGAGATAGAAAAATGGGGCTATCGAAATAATCACGTATTTATTTCAGTAATAACCTAGCTCAGGATTTTCTATTCAATATTATTAACAATGATCGAACCGACTCAGGATTATGAAGGTTGACTTGAGATTCCCCCCCACTCCATATGTTTCTGCAGAAGCGAAGGATCTCATCAGCAAGGTAAGATTCTCAGGATCCTCATCATCATCAAGAGGGCACGGTCTTGGGAGTAACCTCTGATTCTTCTTTTTTTGGAAAAAAAAAATCAGCTGCTGGTGAAGGACTCGTCACAGAGGCTCTCCCTCCAGAAGATACTGGAGCATCCTTGGATCGTGAAACACGCAGACCCCTCCGGTAGTTGCAACACGTTGACTTAACTCACCATGACAGCTTCCCCCTTTTAAATCAGGCGTGGGATGATCACGAGGGGCAAGAGACCGATTGGTGAGTCAAACCCAACCCCTTAATCTCCAATTCTGCTATACTTTTTCTCTGATTCCTCTCTCGTTTGACTCAATGTGACCATCCATCTGAACAACTGGTCACATTGACATCGGTCAACGGACGACGGTAATAGTTAATTTTAACATATATTTATAACTAGTTCTTGCCCAATTATTATTACCAGGTCAACCAAGCAGTGTGCACCAACTGGGTGTGCGAACTCTTGTTAAATGAGTGCTGCAATGTCCATCGTTGGGATTCTTTCCAGTTCATACCCTTCAAGATGCGGCCATTTCTCGGCATTGCTGGGAATGGATTCTATTGGAAGCGATTCCAAACATTCCAGCTTGGGCTTTCCTTGTGCGTATCCTCCGTTGACTGAGCTCAATCGGATTCCATTGGAAGCGGTTCCAAATATTCCAGCTTTCCTCGGAAATAAGTCAAAGAGGGAAGGCGGAGTCGTCGGCTGCCGGTCCAACTTCCATCAGTTTGACCCATTCTCGCATGTTTATCGCTTTGACTTTTCTCCGTGCGCACTGGGAAGACCAGGGCTTCGAAGGCGGAAGTCGTATTTACTCCGCGGGTAGCACGTCCAAGATGGGGAGTTGACCGTTGGATTAATGGAGTCATTGAATTGGCGGGCTCTCTCCCTGTCTCGTCTTCGAATCTTACGCCTCAAAAGTTTGTTATATCATAATGCTACGTTAATTATAAATTAATATCTTAATTAAGTTTTAATCTTTGGCCGTAAGATGGGTGGTGGTGGTGGTGATAAGCCCGTATGTAGAACACGCCCGAAAAAGGAAAAATAGCCCGGCCCGATTTGGGTCTCTCTCTCTCTCTCTCTCTCTCTCTCTCTCTCATAAATCAGGTGCCACCTCGGCTCCGGCCGTTGACTGGTGCTGTACGTGGGTTGAGGCACCCGGCGGTATGAAAGTAGTTAGTGGCTGGGCCAGGGCTTTAAGGGGAGTGAGTTGGCATCAGCTCTACGGATGAATGACGTAGACGATGGAAGATTCCTGAACCTGACGTAAGGCAGAAGAAAGCGACGACGGACGTCGCCGGCGGCGGGATTAAAATTTCTCGGCGGCGGTGGTGGGAGGCCTCCGGTGGGGGAGATGGTGGATCAGATGGTCAGAAAACGTGCAAAAAATCTAGAAGAGTACCGACGGATGGAGGAGGAGCCGCGATCTGTTTCTGATGGAGATTGAATGCGGTAGCGCCTCTCGAAGAACAAAAACTGGGCGTAGCTCTCAGGCTACGAAGCGGGAACGAATTAAATGCTCCGATGATGGAAGAAATGGCACCGCAAGTACCGACAGATTTAGAATCCTCTCCGCTCCATCGACCGCCGTGCTTTCGTTCGATTAGGATGTGGATTCCCAAAGGAGAAAAAAGATGAGGAGGCACGGTAGACCTCCCGGCATAGACGGCGACGGAGATCGTCACCTGTGCGCCGTGACCAGAGTCTCTATGAATCTCAATCCGTCAAACCGCGGCGCGAACTTGTCCTCCGGCCCCGCGCCTCTGTTCGCAGGTTCAGCCAATTGCTTCCCAGAGGAGGAGGAGGACGATGACGACGACGGAACCTGCAAGAACAAGATCGACAGCAGCGATTTCAGCGGAAAGCGAACACCAGGCGGGAGATCAGAAGCCGCAGGGCGAGGGACTGAAATGATACCTCATGGCCGAAGCTCGAATGGTGGAGAACCCTGCCGGCGCCGTCGGCGGAGTTGGAAGAAGAAGCAGAACCAGGGTGGAGAGCCATAGAGGACGCCGCCGCGACGGAGGCCATGAACGCGCCGGCCTTCTTCATCCCTTCCCGCTGGCCGGAATCAGAAACGGCGGCGATTCTCGACGTCGGAAAACTACTTTCACCCCCCTGCGCTCCCGCCTCCCGCCCATCCCCGATTTATATATCCCGGGGGAGAACCGTCGGAACCCGCGTGACACCACACCGTCGCGAACATAAACGGAATTTAATTCCTTTTTTGAGTTCCGACATATCGCCGGCGGAATCACCGGCGGGTCACGTCAACGGCGCCCCTCCGTTCACACTTTCGGCGACGTTCGATCCGCTCACTCACCACGGGTGGCCTGAAAAGGCGACACGTCCTCCTTTTTCATAAAAGTAAAAACTATTTCTTAATTATTTTAAATAATATCATTCCAATCCGGCGCCGCCGCCCCTAGTGGGCCTAAATGGGCATTCATCCTCAATATTGTTTATTATCTTCCATGCCCATTGGGCTAGGCCCATTATTTTTTGGGCCTAGTATGTGGCTCAAAAATAACGCATCCGAGGCCCAAAGAAGTCGCTGTTGTGTGTTCTCGGCTGTGGCTTTGACCTACACCTCATCCCACGCCGCCGCCACGCAACCCAATCCGATCCCAATCAGAGCTCGGACTGCTCGAGTCGCCGGCCAGCGAAGGCCCCCCAACACAGTGCCCTCCCAGCAAGGTGTCATTTTTCTCCGATCCTTCCCATCCCCCTCGTTTCCTCCGCCGATCCCCCATTATAGCTAAGCTACCCATCTCCTCTTCCGCTCCCAGGAAGAGAGAGAAGGAGAGAGAGAGGCGGAACAGAGGGGAAGCAGAGGAGAGAGAAGATGTCCGCCTTCACGGCCGTGAAAGTGCTGGCCTCGGGCCCCTTCGCCGGCAGGTCCTCCACCGGCGACAAGGCCGCCGCATCCGCCCCGATCGGCTCCTCTGCGTGCAGGATCCTCCGCTCCGTCCACCCTCATCAGCCATTCCCGGCTGTGTCATCTTCCTCCCCTTCCATTCTGCGCCCGATCCAGGCCGTCTCCTCCTCCGACGTGCTCAGCTCGAAGATCGAACCGAATTCCCCGCCCTCCGACCTGGTAATTTCCCCTTCCATTTTTGCAGACGATCCCGGATCTTTTTCCCGGATGGCGCTCTCACGGGGTGGGTTTCTGCAGCTGATCACGCGGGAGGAGGCGCTGGATCTGTACGAGGACATGGTGCTCGGGCGGTCGTTTGAGGACATGTGCGCTCAGATGTACTACCGAGGGAAGATGTTTGGGTTCGTCCACCTCTACAATGGGCAGGAGGCCGTCTCGACAGGGTTCATCAGGCTCCTCAAGAAGGAGGACTCCGTCGTCTCCACCTACCGCGACCATGTCCACGCCCTCAGCAAGGGAGTCCCAGCTCGCGCCGTCATGGCGGAGCTCTTCGGCAAGGCCACCGGCTGCTGCCGTGGGCAGGGCGGCTCCATGCACATGTTCTCCGCCGAGCACAATCTCCTCGGCGGCTTCGCCTTCATCGGCGAGGGGATCCCCGTGGCCACCGGCGCCGCCTTCACCTCCCGCTACCGCCGCGAGGTGCTCAAGGAAGCCAACTGCGATTATGTGACCCTCGCTTTCTTCGGGGACGGCACCTGCAACAATGGCCAGTTCTTCGAGTGCTTGAACATGGCCGCCCTGTGGAAGCTGCCCATCATCTTCGTCGTGGAGAACAACCTGTGGGCAATCGGAATGTCCCACCTGCGGGCCACCTCGGACCCGGAGATCTGGAAGAAGGGGCCTGCATTTGGGATGCCCGGGGTTCATGTCGACGGCATGGATGTGCTCAAGGTGAGGGAGGTGGCCAAGGAAGCCATTGGAAGGGCAAGGCGAGGAGAGGGCCCGACACTGGTCGAGTGTGAAACCTACAGGTTCCGTGGGCACTCCCTGGCTGATCCTGATGAGCTCCGAAACCCTGGTGAGATTGCATCTTCCTCAATGGCCATTCAAACCGATTTCTCGCCCACGTTTCAATGGCCTTCTTCTTCATTTTCTTCAATGGGTAGTCGCATTTTTATTTTAAATCATAAATTATGCTATTTCCATTGCAGTGTGGGCGACATGGTGTTATATGATCCGGTATTTAAATGGATCACGGTCTGAATATAACCTTATGCTTCATAAAAATACCATGTTATTGGATCCCAGTCTAGCATGGAAGCATATCTTGGATTGGATTATAATGCGCCTAAAATCAACGAAACATATGATAATTCGCAGTCTGTCTTTCGGACATGGAGTCATTGCCATTGGCGGCATTATAAGCATCAAGAATCTGCGTTGACTTGGCAAGATGTTCCTGATTGGAAATGGAATCAAATAAATTATCCCTCGCATTATTATATGAACTTGGGGAATCCTGAATGCTCTATGTTTTATATTCTGAGGACGTATTTTATATAAACTAGGGCTTCCTCAATGACTGCGGAATCCCATTCATATCCAGAATAGGTCAACTCCTCTTCTCTAGGAATCTTCCTTGGCCTGGTGTATTCCTAACATGATTTCCTCTGCTTAATCACGCTCCAGATTGCGGACCCAAAGGTTCAATCTGCTCTTATAGCATGTCGCCTGCCCATTTTGGGATGTGGCTTGATCTACCATATCAAGGGATTTTATTTTTTCTGAAGTCAGCTGTTGATGAATCCCCATCTCCAGAACCATTTCAAAAAAGAAAAATTTTGATCTACCGAATAAGGGTAAAGTCAAAAGATAAATATTCTAAGTTGATTTTCTTGATTAGACCATATCGCTAAAAGAGGTACTCTGCATTTGAGTGACCCTTTTCAATTTGTTTACTTGGATCTGCTTATATAGTGCTCCCAGATGATGTTTGCATTCGAAGGACCGCTGACTTATTGTAAGAACTTAATTAAAATACTGAAGATCATTAGTCCAGGGAAATCTATATTTATCCCTTGTTATCTGAAATTATAGGTAATTATTCCATGGAAAATTTTCTTTTATTGCTCATTTTGGTATGGAATGGTAGATAAAATCAAACCAGTCAAGAGTAGTAAAGAAACTCGAGCAGTTCATGGATCATCTCTGCATCTGTGTGCGGTCGTCTCCTCCCCAGCCTGTTCATTCTATCATTCAATCTCCTCGCGCTCTTGTTTCTGTTCTATTCCAGATGAAAAGGCCCGCTATGCGGCGAGGGATCCCATCGTGGCTCTGAAGAAATACGTGATCGAGCATAATCTGGCGACCGAGTCCGACCTGAAGGCCATCGAGAAGAAGATCGACGAGGTGATCGAGGAAGCGGTGGAGTTCGCCGACGCGAGCCCCCCGCCCCCTCGGAGCCAGTTGCTGGAGAACGTGTTTGCCGACCCAAGAGGCTTCGGGATCGGCCCTGACGGCAAGTACCGCTGCGAGGACCCCGGGTTTACCCAGGGCACTGCCGAGGTCTGAAGGCTCCTCTTCCTCCGGTCTCAGTCCTCAGCCGCCGTCCTCAGAAAATGGGGACCTCTCCCGGACGTTGACTGCTTGGCTTAGATCATCATTTTCGACGGTGTGTAGTTTGATTCCGCGACTTATTTGTATGACCCGCAAGAACATATTGAGGATCCATGCTCAATTTTGACCAGTTTTCAATGGTTCAAGTTCCTTCTTTTTCCTTTTTCTGTGGTGAATTCCGAGGTAGAGAGAGAGAGAGAGAGAGAGAGATGAAGGACAAGGAATCTTCCTTCTGACTAATCACCTCTTATTTACTTGAAGAACTCGACAGACAGACAGACAGACTTCTACCTTATTATACATCGGAATTTTTTATGGCAAAAGTCAAAGTGAAAATCCTAAGCTTTCGACAATCTGACGAAGGCGGCCATGGAGTTCTTCTTCAAACTCAAAACCCTGGCGAAATGAACCCTAAAGACGACCTCGTCTCCCACCAAAAACCTTCTCCTGGTGCAAAAGTCAAAACTGCCGGGGTGCTGCCGACCCTGTGACAAAGTCAACGCCAGCGGCGGCGCTTTCAGCCTCTCCCTGGCCTGGCGAACCTCCGAGCGATCCCATAGACCAGCGCCTTCGTCAAGAGGCCTCGGTCCAACGTGCATGCTAGGGCGATGGCCCCACCGATCACCAGAAACCTTGGAATGGCCTTCCCCAGCGGCTGGGTCTTCTCCGGCAGTTGACTTTCCACCAGCTCGCCATTGCCACCGTCCAGCGAATTCAACTCGTCGGCGCTGACTTTGGTGCTGATTTGCGCTAAAAGGGCCGACGGCGAGAGGGGCTCACCGGCGGCTCTCGCTGCCTGGTAGGCCCGCAAGCCCGGTTCGATCTTCTTGACGCAGCCCCACATCCCCTGCCTCACGCCCAGCTTGGCGATCTCCCACGGAATCCCCATGTCCTCGTAGTGGAAGAGCAGGACCTCGCACGCCGTCCGTTGACCGTCCCCTCTCATCGACTCCACTGGAAGAGGAGGAGAAAACCGAGCTCAGGTTAATCAAGAACACCCATGAAATCAAATGCTTTGCCCCTGAGGAGCGAGAAGTCAACGATTGGATTCAGAGATTGAGCGCACCTGCACGGATGCACCAGCTGGAGTAGTACAGGTCAACCCGTCTTGGTTTAGTCTGCCTGGGGATTGACTCGTTTTTTACACTCTGAGGCAAGATGATTCAAACAGATGAGTTGAACGCCCATGAGAAGGGGTGGATGGTGAGAGAGAGCATAACATTAAGAACTCATAAAAGGGGAAAAAAAATTGAATGAATCTTCTTTTACTCATCCTATATGTGTATACATACTGATTAAAAATGCATGTATATATATATATATAAATATAAATATATATACATATATATACAGAGAGAGAGAGAGAGGGGGGAGGCAAGAGTTAGCATAAGCTTAAGAACACAACGAGGAAAAAAGAATGAATACTGGATCGATCTATAATTGAAAATATGTAGAATTAGCAGAGATAAAATTAATTCAGGCCCCCTGAACCATGGCATTCAGTTCATACTCCATGAGGCAGAAACGCCCAACAAATAATTTGTATTCTTAAACTACCTTCCAGTAGAAGGTCATTAAAAAAACTTGCAAAAGAAAAAACCAGCTGAAATTCCACTTAAATCGGATCGTCAGGTAGATGATCGGTAAAATTGATCCTCTCTAAGGATGAATTCAGCACTCTGAAGCTGGATACCTTGGTCACGCAGTAGTATGCTCCATCTGACTTCCAGATCCTACGGCCAATAATATACTCCCGGTCACTGCAGAAGAAGGGAAACTGGAGAAGGGATGAAGGGGGTAAGCATAGACACACAGAAGTACGCGGATAAGATTGAGAGAGAGGAGAGAGAGAGAGAGAGAGAGAGAGAGACCCACCTTTCTAACCCAATGAACGATCATCATCCCGGTTTTCGGGCATTCCTCCAAGGTCTTGTGGTAGATGAGCATGTCGTCCCACCTGGCTTTCATCCGGAATTCATCGTCCCAGAAGAAATCCCTGACTGTCTCTGGGGCTGCATCCTCAAAGATTGTTCTACTGCGATACTGTGGAGGACCAGTCTGGCAGAAGGAAAACCTGATTAGGAAACCGAAACGGCCCGGAATTGCCCTCTAAATTTAAAAGATTAGGATGTATTTTCCGGTTCCCAGATGAGAATTGTTAGAACAGGCGGTCAATCAGGAACAGCTGATACCTCGGGGTCTCTTCGCCATGCTCTGTAGCTCATGGTAGGTAATGACTTGTCCATCATCTGCGTCCATTCGCGGCCCCCGTCTGTCGTCTCTACGAGCTGGGAGAGGTAACCAAGGTCCTCTGTTGTCACAGAAAATCCATCGCCTCCATCCTCAGACGACCTGGGTTCAACAACAATTCAGAAACAAGCCGAAAACCATAAAGGATTATGGAAACAATTGGGGAATCATCGTACATTGAGGTCGCCTTCCCGGTGGTCTCATCCGCCTGGGCCTTGTGCGACTCCAATCCAGAGGACAATTCTGAGGAAGAAGAAGACCGCAATTGGGGATAACCATGGCGAGAATTCCCCTTGTCTCCGCACACCAAGTCGGCGGCCCACCTCGGCCGCCACGCCCAGCCGACCAAGAGACCAATAAAGAGGGCCAACCAGACAGGAACGGAGAAAAGTACGAGCTCAGCCACCACGCCGCCGATCGTTGGCTGCCGCAAGGTCTCAACAAGAGCTCCGAAGACCAAACCCATCTCCACCCAACAACTTACATAGAAAAAAGAACAACGAGCGGTACAAAAACAACAATGGATGGCAAAACCCTCGAAGAATCGAGGGTTCCGCGGGAGGAACTGCCTTCAGTCGAAAACGTGGCAAAGAGGCTGGGAATCCGAAACAGGTGAGACTGGGCAGGAAGAATATAAGCAAGACGGAGGAGGAAATAAGAGATATGGACTCCGCCGGCGCCGACGATAAGGATTCTGGAGATGGAACCGAGGTGGGTAATGGCGAAGATTAAGCCCTAGGCTAATCAGAGCACGGGGGAAGACAAGGTTCCCTTACTGCTCCCCGAAGATACTTATCTGGTCTCAACTCGTGGAGGGCGCTTCACAGAGGCTGTTCCCCAGAAGCCAATGGAGACGGAGACGACTGGTTAATATCGTCCGGTGCGAGGCCGTAGGCCCCCCCACCCCCGGGTAGGTGTGGCTCCTCTACACAGTCCTGCCATCACCGCGGTGACGCGATCCCGGTTTTCTAACTCATTTCTAACTCCCATGTTTCCTACTAGGCGGTTACGGCACCGCGGATTTCGCGGTGGGTGTGGTGGCCGCGTCCTCCTCTTTTATCTCACGTTTTCCGAGTGGCCGGCAGGGGGCAAGATGGTCTTTCCACTCGTGAGCTTTTTTCCTTTTTTTCGCAGAAAATATTCATGACATTGAGAATAACCCCTCAAATTAATAGTATTTTCTTTTATACACGATAGACTTTTGCCGAATTGCCATCCTCGGCCGGTCGGTGTTTGGTCAACGCGTGCAGCGCGCAGGGAGAACACGTGACGTACGGACCTCGTTCATGGCCGGTCGTACTTTCTGTCTTTCTGCGTTCCCACTGCCCCTTCTACGTTGGTGCAACCGGGCCGGGCCCGAAGTCCATCGGGCCTAATTGTATCAAAGCCCGACAGAGAGTTCTGAGCATATTTTATTTTACACTCAATTATGGTATTTAGCAAGGCAAGAAACGGAAGCGTGGTTTTTAAAAACTAAAAAGAACATTTTAAATGATTTATATTATGCAAATATATGCCGCAAACCATGGTTAAAAAAGGAATGATACTTCTGTTTTTTTAATTCTGCATGTTAGAAGTTTCGTGTAGAAAAACTTGCTTACTGTAATAAATTATAGAAAATTTATATATTTATTTATGTTTAATATGTAGGATTTGTTTTCAGATTTGCTGTTAAAAAAAGCATTTGATCGTGCGGACGGTGGAGAAGGGAGGGTATAATGGTAATTAATGAGAATAAGGTGGGTGCTTTGGATGACTAGTTCGTGCGTACTCCCTTCCCGCGCTTCCTCGAGCGTATAAATACTGGCTTCTTCGTTCTTTGATGAGCATCATATTCGCAGCAGGAGAAGAATTTTTCCGTAGAAAATCCTTACTTGTTTTCCGGGGGATGCTGGTACGGTCTCCTCCGGTCTCAGGCTTTTGTGTTCTGTGCTCTGCGTCGATATTCTTCAATATCTTTATTGTTCCTAAAATCTGATTGATCTCCGTGCAATTGGCTCGCTGATTGTAAAATTCCCGCCTGAGTGGAACAGAGTGGGTCAGTCTAGGTTTTTTTTGGAAAACACGCTTTCCATTGTGTTCCTTGTCCGGACAGAAGACATCTGACGTAGATATAGGGATGTGGATCGGAGAACAATCTCGTACTATCGAACTGGAAAATATCCAGTTCGTTTCTATAATTATGTGGTTTATATCGGCGACATGTTTCTTAATAAATATATCTGTATTTATTTTTCTATAAATGAACACGCAGCATCTGGATCTGGAATGGAACTTAGTTTACAAGTTTGTAATTCGCTGAACGTTTATATCAGGAGAGGTGCGAATGATGTCAAATATAACAGTATGTGTGCGATTCAGACCTCTAAGTCCAAAAGAAAAGGAAGCCGACGGCGGAGCAATCTGTGTTCAGGGACTGGATTCTGAGACTTTCTTTTTGAAGGTTCCTCTTCCTCCCTATATCTGTAATTTCATGATTGAAAATTTTTCATGCCAACCGGATCTGTCTGCTAGGCTGAGAAAGAAGAAGAGCTCGCGTTTTGCTTCGACAAGGTGTTTTATCAGGACTCAGAACAAGAAGATGTGTTCCAATATCTCGCCATGCCTATCGTTCAAGGTGGAGACATTCTACGGTTATCACATGTTCCATCTACGACCAAATACACGTCGTACCTCCTTTTTCTTAGTGTCGGCAATGCCCTTGCATCATCATGGCATCAACTTTCAGATGCAATCATCATTATTTCCGTTGTGATAATGAGCTAATTTTGGCGATTTTATCCATGTCATTCTTCGGAACATTTTTTAACAGACACCATGAATGGAATAAATGGCACGATCGTTACTTATGGCCAGGTGAGTCACGTTAACTTTTCCTTTTTGTTAAGTGTTATGTTTTGTTAATCCGTGTACGTGTTATCTATTCAAATAATCATGCTTCTGCACCACATAAAAACGGACACTCTCTCATGGATTTCATATGATTCCGTGATTTCGAATTTTGCACTTTCTCGCGTGTTTACATCGTTTATATTTTACCTGAAATTAATTCGAAAATTTTTAGGCATCTCAAAAGGACAAATGCATCAGAATTCAAAATGCCTTCAATTCAGACTTTTGTTTACTAAGCTGTGGTTATTATTGGAAGAATCCTTGTGTTATTATTGATTGTTTTATTGTAACGATATAATCATATTAGCAGTGTATGTTACATAGATATAATCACAGTAGTATTTTATTTTTAAAATGATGAATGGTTATGGACATAATTTCTGATAGCATTGTACGTTAATAGGAAAACATTAAGATATTGATCATTTTTTTTGTACAATAAATATGAATGTCGAATGCTGTAGAGCAGCAGAGTGGTGAGTAGGATCTGTGTATTAAAATGAAAATAAAGGCTTAAGATTAGCCCTGGTTCCTCATGGCTTTGCTAGTGGATTAATACTGTTTACGATTGAGTAGGAACAATAATTTGTGAATTGGGCTTCCGAAGCATGTATTCATCTGGATGGTGGAAACTATACCTTTTATAGGATTAACTCTGTTTCATTATTTACTTCGTCCCTGAAGACATCCATATACAGAATCAGCAAAACACTCTGATTAAGATTTTTCAATGACATATTTTACCCTGGAAATACGCGCTGCAAACAGACTGGAGCAGGGAAAACTTACAGCATGGAGGTGAAATTATTTGGTTATTTCTGCTTCTTGCACCCAGACGACCCATTGTTAAAAATTATTATATCCTGAAAAATTTTAATGTGCTTCTATATAATCATATTAGGGCCCCAGTATTTCAGACTATGATGGACAAAAAAAAGGACTTCTTCCTCGCGTGGTTGACAATCTCTTTGAGCATATAAAATTTTCTGAGGAGACTACTAAATGTACTGTCAAGATATCAATGGTACGCCCTTTGATTTCTACGTCCAAAAAGTTACTAGTTGGCCCCACTAACTTCAGTTTCTCTTCAGGTGGAAATCTATATGGAGAAAGTGAGGTACGTTTCTCCAGGAAAGGCCTTTTGTTTATTTCAAGAAAGTCAGATGATCACCGTACAAACAGAGGTTCTTACTGTTAACAGACACATCAAGATGTAAAAATCTAAATGCTCTCACTCTTTATGTCAGAGATCTTTTTGATTTATCAAAAGACAATCTGCAAATCAAGGAAAGTAGAACACAGGGTATTTTCCTTTCTGGCGTAACAGAGGTGAGCAAACTCTCAGTCAGCGCACTGTTTTCAACGCTTGCCTGGTTCAGTGCAAAATAATATGTGCCCCGTGCTGTCAGACACTCATTACCTGCAGCTTTGGTATTTTTCAGGCTACTGTATTGGATCCTGAAGAAGCATTGGGATGCCTTTCGGTATAAATATTTCATCATCCAACTGTTATCTTTTAAGCTGTAACGACTGTCTGATATCTATTATGCTTTGCAGCGTGGAATTGCCAATAGAGCAGTTGGGGAGACGCGTATCCATCACTTGGCCATGTTTCCTGACATTATTAAATTCAAGAATTATGATTTGTGCACTTGTATTCACCATCATGTATTGGTTTCGGACCTTGACATTAACAGAAATGAACATGGTGAGCAGCAGGAGTCATTGTATATACACCTTTCTGGTTCATCAGGAATCTTTGAAGGATGATTGGTATTCTGATATTTTCTTCATGTTTCTTTCAACATGATATCACATAGAAACATATAGGCACGGCATTACGGAGACACCTCAATCCTAATCTCTCTCTCTCTATATGTGTGCGTATGTGGGTGTGTGTGGGATCTTGCAGCCGACTATTATTTACGAATTTAGATTTCTCTTATTCCTTGTCTATGTAGAAGAAATAATTACTCGCAGTCAAATTGGGGCTTTTGGTAACTTGAACAGGTCAAAAACTGGAAAGCTTGTTCTAGTTGACTTGGCTGGTTCCGAGAAGGTCGAGAAATCTGGCGCTGAAGGGAGGAACCTCGACGAAGCGAAGACCATCAACAAGTCCCTCTCCGCCCTCGGAAACGTAATCAATGCTCTCACAACGGGTGAACATAAACTCCTTGCTCAGTTCAACTTATTTCTCTAGTGAACACACTACACGGAATCGAATGATTTTTAAACCAATCAACAGGCAAAGTAAACCATATACCCTACCGTGATTCAAAGCTCACCCGTATTCTGCAAGATGCATTGGTCGGTCCTAACCCTCAACACCCCCTCCTTCCTTCCCCATCGACATATTTCTACTAATATTTCTGTCCTTTCAGGGTGGGAATTCGCGCACGGCACTACTGTGCTGCTGCTCCCCCAGCTCCTCGAATGCATCAGAGAGCTTGTCTACCCTTCGCTTTGGAACAAGGTATACGTCCTGCGATTTAACGGAGCTACTCCGATGATGAGGACAGCGTCTGTTTATATCTTTCCAGGACTAAGCTGATAAAGACCCCGTTGAGGGCTCCTGCTGAGGCAACACAGACGACCCCCTTTCAGCCCCGCAGAAGCTCATACGACGGAATATTAGAGAAGGTGGGGAAACCATAGTTGGTCGCAATGGTTCGCTTGCCCCGAGCCTTTTTGGGTTTTCCTGTTCAGCGGATCACCTTTCCTCGCAGTTGAGGAAGTCCCTCACCCCAGAAGACGTGATGCTGTTGGAGGAGCTATTTATAGGGGAGGGGATCCTGTTCGACCCTCAGTCAACCGAGGACTTGGAGTCAGCCTTTGAGGATCTGATCAGCCTATCCGTTTCCTCGATGCAGGAAACCATCGAGGAGCTCAATGACGCGCTTGAAAAGGTGACGTGTCCTTCTACTGCACATAACGAGAGTCTAAGGCACTTCGTAGAGTTTTCACTTACTGCTGTCCATGGTCACAGCTCTCTTTGAAGTATGACGCTCTCGCGGCCGAGCTGGAAGCTGCAAAGCAGTCACCAAGGGTACACGTGTCCGCAGGGGAGTATCCTAATTTCATAGGTAAGATCTTCGGTGTTTTCAATAAATTCTAGCTAGACAAAGACCAGTGTATACGCTTTCTCCTCGAGCACTCAACCATTGGCCGGGTTTCGACGATAAGAGACCATAAATATTGTTCTTGAAGACATCTTAAAATTCTAGGTATGAAAACTTTTTGCAGACAAAAATGGTGTTTAAGTTGACCCACGTAACTTTTCTCCCACTCATTGTCTGGATTGTCCTAAGATTCAAGATATTTTGAGTTTTACGAGAATAATGTCATAGAAAGGGAATCGTGGTTAGTGACGTGGGACAAAAGAAGAAAATGCATGAATGCAGGTAAATGGAGAGAAAGATAGAATTGAGGGAGATAATCAGGAAATGGAGAGAATAGAGATGTGAAAAAAAGGCCAATTGTTCTAGAAGAAACCCTAAAAAAGGGTTAGATGTGGATTCAAGATCATCCCCTGTTCTCCTGACGGCTTTCCAAAAGTGTCCTTCCTTGAGGATTACTAACTATTTAAATCATGTCCCCAACGAGGCTTGCAACCCATTAGGTATAGGTTTTCCTTTTCCTCTTCAGATATAAGCTAGGCCAATAGTTAGATCTAAAATAATTACATCCGTTTACTTATCTATTGGAGGATGAAATATAGATAAATATTTTAACTTAATTATCATTATGTGACAAAATTTTTTTAGAAATAGTTCATAATTCTAACTCTCAATTAAAGGTAATAGTTTTTGGAAGGCATGGAGCATAACGATCTCATTGAAGTATTTTTGTGAAAATTTAGATGTAACATAGGTTTTGAAGCAAAAAATATGATAGATCCTCTTAGAGAATCTATTAATAACAACAATAAAAATAGAGTCATATTTCTTTAGAATTTTGAGTCACCCTATCACAAAATTCATGTTGACATCTTCTCATGGATGTTTGTGACAAGATGTTCTACTAATGTGAAAATTCAATACTATAAAACAAGTTTAGCTACATCTTTTTTTAAAATTGGAGATTAATTTTACTAGTGTGTATTTTTAGATGTAACATAGATTTTATATCTTTGGGTCTTTTTTACTCTAATAAAGTATATTTTATATATAAGAAAAATCTCACAAATAAGATTAAAGAATATATAAGAAATATGATATGAAAAGATATCTATGTGTTTGCTTGATAAATCTCCTTTGAGTGCAATAATGATTTTTGCAAAATGTAGACACTTATCGTAAGCTTCATTCATCTTTCAAAGCCTCCTTTAGAAACTAAGATAGAAGCGCGTAAATTATCAACTTAAGGCATCATATTCTCACATTCTAGCTTATGTTTGAACACAAAATTGTATTCTTGAATATATTCAACCCAATCATCATGTCTAAAATTAAGTTTTTTTATAAATTAAGAAAACGAAGGTCTTTTGGTTTGAATAAAAGATAAATTATTGTGGAAGCAAATAAATTATTGAAGGACTCAAATGACTGCATATAATTATTTGTCGTAGGTGGAATGCTTAAGCTTAGAAATATTTAATTTATCATTGAAATATGTGATGGGGTGTCCTTCTTGGTTCAACACTTCAGCTATGTAAATATTAGATGCATTGCATACTAATTAATTTTAAAAAAAAATTAAATAATTTTAGAACAAGTGATCAAGTCAAAATTTTTCTTAGTAAGACTAGAGCAATACATCCTCGTGACAAATCCCCAAAATCATAGAAGAAAAGAACAAAATCTCACTCAAAATATATTGATTTGAAATGTAAACTTCATGGTTTTTTATAAATTTTATAGTTCTAAAAACAAAGACAAAACAACCATAAATTAGTAGTAGATAAAACTGTTTAAATCTGAATGATTACTATGCCACGAGTGACGGTTGAATTCTAAATTTACCTCTGAGTGGCCAAGTTGCAACATCTAATCTTATAGGTTGTGAGGAGGTTGCTTGATACCCATTGTATTTCTAATAATTTGAGGGTGATAAGCTTTAAATCTTGGTTACATGACATCTAGAATTTTGCAAAAAAAGGTGGAGTATAAAAGAGGATCTAGACTTGAGTTTGTAGGCGATTAAGAGAATTATAAGCTCACTAAAAAAAAAGTGTTGACAGGGCTTTACTATTTATATAAGTCAAATCAACACTTAAACTTCATTATGTGAAAAATTGGAATTCTCTTGTTTTATATTTTCTCTAATATATAGTGATTGAAGTTTACAAGATATGTGTAAACGTATGAGGATGAACAAGTAAGAAATAAATGTGATGAATAGGGGGTATCTAGGAGAACTCTAGGTATGATCATCTAGCTATTCCTAATTACTAATTAAATGACTATAATGGTGAGAAGTAAAATAGATATAGAGTCATCGTATCCATTTATCTTATCCTCAATAAGCAACACAACTCTTGAATATTTATTTGATAAGTTAGAAGTATATTACATTATTTAATATTATTTAAGAATATATCAAAAATGAGAAAATGGTCCACTATCCAAGAATGTAGAAGTAACACGTGTCACTTAATACTCCCGAAGAAGTTTGAGTTCAAAGTCAACCATGTCTACAAAACGCAGCAGATTTCCACCGAGTCCTAACAAATAATCGCTAGAAAATCATTGTCGAATCGGAATAATGTAATGTAACTAAATACTTTATTTAGTTAAAGCAAGAAAAATGTTATTTTGACCGGTTTTGGTACCCGCCTAATAAATATCGCGATTTTTTAAATATATATATATATACATATATATATATTTATAGAAAGGGTGAACTAGTTCGGTTGAAAAGCCAGAAGCAGAAGGGTTTTTCGTTCTCGAGCGTGGAGTAGTGGGGGCATACGCGAGGGCGCAGGGGCGTCGAGGGAGCAGGGAGACGTTGAGATCGGGTGAGGAGGCTTCGGGCCTGTCATCATGAGCAGGAGCCTGGGGATTCCGGTGAAGCTGCTGCACGAGGCGGCGGGGCACATTGTAACGGTGGAGCTGAAGAGCGGGGAGCTCTACAGGGGCAGCATGCTGGAGTGTGAGGACAACTGGAACTGCCAGCTCGAGAGTATTACGTACACGGCCAAGGTATGCTTCCCTACCATTGTAGATTGGCCGGGAAAGAGCGTCTCTCTTCGGGTATTTTCTTCCTGGAATCCTGTCATTCCTCTTCTAGGGTTTAGGGTGTTTCGTATTCCTCTTCTAGGGTTTAGGCTCTGGGTCCTATCTTCCTACAGATTGCCCAATTCATATGGCTGATGTACACCGTGGTTCGTCCTGGGAAAAGAAACCGAGTTTCTTTTGTCGAAATACAAATTGAGACAAAGTCAAGTCTCGTCCTGTTACGATACGGTGCTCTTCCCCCTGAGAAAGAATGGCATTACTTGTATCATTGTGTCATAGTTTCATTCTTTGTTGTGTTTTTCCTTATTCTATATTTTAGGGATTAAGAGATTAAATTAATTGTAGATCCCTAAAGATGAAGCGGTTACTAAGGTCTTAATCTTTACAGGCCTAGAGACGCCATTTTAGTATGCCGCGGAATGGGTCGTTCACCAAATGTTCCCCAGAACGCCATTTCTTGCCCCATTTTGAGTTTGGCTCATCTATGGTTTTCAGCTATGTGCTTCAACATCCTTACTGCTTGAAATTATCTATGGAGAGGTTTTTCTTAGGATTACGTAATGTTTATTTTTCAGTTATTATTTTACGATTGTGTTTTAAATTGTTCAAGCGGAATGACCATAATTGATCATTATAATCTTATGGTAGAATCTGTACTGCGCGAAAAATTTTGGCGAATTATTTTTTATGAAAAAACTTCTACACATATTTAATTCTTTACGCTCTATAAAATTTCTGGCATCAGGTCAGATTCATTCCATTTTTTCTCATTTATTTTATCATCTTTTTTAAATTGAAAGTTCAAAGTTCACTTGTACTTCATTCGTAAAACGTGTGCTATTCTTTCTGTAGGATGGAAAGGTGTCACAACTTGAGCACGTGTTCATCCGGGGAAGTAAAGTAAGGTAATCTACTATTTTCCCTCATAGTGGTGTATTGTAAGGTAACTGTCGTATTGAGGAAATTCTCAGTTTATTTACTTATTATTATAAGATGCCTATGAAATGTTTCCATTCAGATTTATGGTGATACCAGATATGCTGAAGAATGCTCCAATGTTCAAGAAATTGGATGCAAGAATTAAGGTATGCAGTTATCTAACAAATGTTAAGCCTTTACGTTTTAGAATAAAGTATCGCTTGAATTTCACAATGATGCCCTTTTCTGTAAATATGCTAGATTGAAATTCATTTGTCTCTATGCTTTTTAATGTAGGGCAAATCTTCATCTCTTGGAGTTGGTCGTGGGCGTGCAGTTGCAATGCGTGCCAGGGTAATTTTTTCGTTCTTTTAGTTATAAGTATGATCGTTTATTTATCATTTATTTCGTCATAGTTCTCGGATGAATGGGTTACTTTTCCGTACATCTGCCAGTATGTCATCTATTACCAATGCCAATCGGATTTTTTATGTAACACATGTCACAACTTTGTGGTCAACAATGTTTTTGACTTGAGTCTACAAAGAGTGTGGGATGTCATGATGTTGATGGTTCTGTAGTGATAAGGCTCCACGCACATATGTTAGAAGGAAGAAGGGCCAAAGCCCAATAAGTCAGTAACAGTTACTATTATTGAGGGAAGGCACAATCATGGCAAGGAGCAATATGACAAGGAGCAGTTATGGCAAGAGCAGTTATGGTAGGAGACTAACTGCCTAAATAAGAGAGGGAAAGGAGAATATATAAAGTGAGGCGGATCAGGAAGGAAGGAGGAGGAATCGAAGTTAGTATCTCGTGCATCGACGAGAAGGAGCTGGAGGGTTGTATGCGACGTTCCATATATTCTGGTGTTTGGTTAATACGAAAATACCTCTCAGCCCGTCATAACCATCCATCTGGATTATCACCAGTGAAATTTGGAAGCTCAGTCCGGTGGTTGGGCCTATAAATGCCCTCCCTCTGCTCTGGATTTGGGTGTTGTTCTGGTTGTCTCTGAGCCTACTCTGGTGGAGGTTCATGTGGTAGGCATGTCATCAAGGCTGCTAGTTGTTGGGTGAGTTGTCGCATTTCTTTTTACCCCTATTGTCTTCCTTAAGAGCTTCGAGATTAGCTCCCAAAGATTCCATCGTCGCAATAGTAAGCCCTTTAACCATACATGAATAGCCCAGTTTGGCTCTGATACCAGTGTTAGGAACCAGACCAAGAACTACGAATATTTCGTATTAGATGAAGAACAGTCTGTAGAACAGAAATATGAAGATAAAACACAGTAAAAGAATTCAGAACAGATAGAGGTCGCATACAACCCTAGAACCAGAATAGATGGAAGGTCGCATACAACCCTTCAGTCCCTTCTCGTCGATGCACGAGATACTAACTCCGATTCTTCCTTCCTTACTGATCCGCCCCACTTTATATATTCTCCTTTCCTCTCTTATTTAGGCAGTTAGTCTCCTGCCATAACTGCTCTTGCCATAACCGCTCCTTGTCATATTGCTCCTTGCTGTAATTGTGCCTTCCGTCAATAATAGTAACTGTTATTAACTTATTGGGCTTTGGGCCTTCTTCCTTCTAACATATGTGCATGGAGCCTTATCATGTAGCCATTTCTGCTATATCTAATTAGCTCAGCGGTAGATTTTCGTTGCTAAGATTGTATCGTGTCTTTACAGTCGAGTATCATCCACCCTTGTCTAGACCCTTTTGACCCGTGTTCCTCACAACAAAGAGTGGGATTTCATGATGTTGAGCAATAATTGTAGATGAGCTCAGAATTGAAAAGATGCATCAGCTTTTTGTTCACGGGGAAGCAGCTAAGACATTTTCAGGGAAGAAGGTCAAAGAGAGGCTGGTGAAGCAAAGAGGGCGTTGAAACTTTGGAAAGACAAATGATCAAGGAGACACAACGCTCAAACTGATGTCTATGTGCGGTAAGCCTTATGGCAAAGGAACAACAGACTTAAGTTAAAAACGTTTGAGAGATGTGGGTGATAGAAGGCGACAAGAAAACTGGCAAATTTATCAATATCTAGATGGTCTTTTCCTAGTGTTCTGATAATAATTTGGAAGGACATCAGAGATGGCCTTTTGATGCTATATTTGAATGATAAGTGGATATGCTCTGCCCAGCAAGTGGAAACAAGACATTTATGGTGCCTATCCCAAAGAAGGAAGTCTCTGAGAGTTTACAGGTTGCACTGGTTAGCTTGCTTAAGAGCGTACTAGATTATCATGATTCTGGGTATAGTTTGGAATTGATGATCATCAGAGTGGTGTGCAGGTACTATATTGCGTTTTATTAAAGAGAGCAACATCCAGGAAAACTTTTCTGTGGTACAGGAGTCCATTCATGTGATGATTCATTGTTATGGGTGAGGGTTTGTGCTTTCTGAAGAGGCATGGATTATGATTTAGATCTGTTTATTCTGGTTTTGGTTTTTTCAGGAGAGCATCTCATGGGATCTTCCTTTAGACGGAGAATTATCAGGGCCGTTTGATGACACTAAAACTTAAGTTCGAAATCTGAGATTCACGCCGAACAACTATATATATTGTCATAAATGCAGGAGAGCTGGTTTTTTTTTTAAACATAGACACGAGTACTGGAGGACAGTATTTTCCTTGTGTTGATATATTCTCAACTTGGGTAGGGTTATGGGTTGTCTGGGCTAATTTGATCTAGCTGTGTCAGAGCAGTCAACTCAAGTAGGTCAATTTTAATTTATCGATTCAAGCAAAAAAAAAAAAAAAGACATATTGGAGTTCGGAAATTGTCTTCTTAACAGGACACAACTTCACACACACACACACACACACACACACACACAAGAACTTCGCACCCAGAATATGTCACAACCTACTAGCAGGCAGGCATGGGTCCTATAAGGCCAATCACGCTGATTTTTTGGGCGGTTCTCTATTGGTCCCTTTTTTGTTTCTATTTCAATTGGGGACTTGGGGTCCCCCCATAGAATCAAATTGGAGAGCCCTGCTCTTTGCTCAAATGATGGTCATCTCCTCCTAAATGCAAGCTGGCGTACTTGTAGTTTAACAGGTAGAAATTTTAATCAGTTTGATTAAATTTTTTGTTTCGAGCTCAACTTGAAATCACCTCATCAAATGCACTACATTGGACTCTATCCGGATCTATTCTGGCGAAAATCCCCACTAAGTCTCGGCAACTGCCACCCAAGAGGAGAGGCTGTGAAGAAAATTGAACCAGCCTCGTCACAGGTTTAATGTCAGTTCACAGGGGACTGCTGATACGTGATCTTCTGCAGCAGAACCATGGCCCATTATTGACATACACGGCAATGCCAGAAGCTTGGTTAGTTGGTTTTTAATGGTTTTGAGGTCTGGTCTGTCGAGAGGTGGTATGATTTGTGGCCGCTGACAAGGAATATTCCCCATCAATTGACCTCCCTCTGGCCTAAGGAACGACGAACTGCGGAGACTAGGAGAATCTTGTGCAGAAGGTTCAAGAGAATGTTCTTAGTCATCCACAAGAAAATTTTAATTTTTGAAGGAAATATCATTGCTTTCCATAACCAAGAGCTCGATCCTACTTCCTTATCGATGATTCACCTCCTCAATCTCCTCATGAAATCAGGCTGCGAGTTATTCTTCTCCAAAGTTGGTTATTTACTATTAAAACTGATTATGGGGGACCAGCCATGGAAGCTCAAAATGCCCAAGCCCAGTGAGCTCCCTGTGGCTATGACCAGCCATTGACGATGTCTGTGGTTCCTTCTCCCCATCACGACGAAGAATAACAGAGAATGACCCTCGGAAGAAAATATGGCTTGACCAATGTGATTGCTGTTTCAGGCTGGTCAACGTTTTTGATGGATCATCTAGTTCTCATCTTCTTCGGGCCGTTGACCTTTTGCCATTCTGGTGTGTTCTGCAGGCTGCTGGCCGAGGTGCTCCACCGGGCAGGGGCGTGGCTCCTCCTGTGAGGCGGTAGCCGGCTGCTTCTTTGGGATTCTCAATGGAAAGGCTCATGGAGAACACGGTTAATGTGTGGAGGCTTCTTTTCGCTGCTGCTCGCCGTTCTTTAAACTTCTTCCTCGGTGGTGTATTTGAACGTTGGTAAGACCGCTGCTCTGGTAATCCCCACCCGCCCCCTCTTCCTCCCTCCTCCCTCCTCCAAGAACGGGTGGGTCTGGTAGGACCGTTTGGGCCGGGGTTCGATCCGATTAGTATCCGATTTCTGGGTCTTGGGAGCTGGGATAAGTATAATTAGAAGGAAATATGTGCTAAAATGGGGGGATTTTCTTGTTTTTGGTTAGGGACTTTTTAATGCAGAAAATCGACATCTCATTATTCACAAAATTTCATATATAGTTTTAAATAAATGAACCCTTAATTAATTATTTTGATGATTGGAGAGGATTTTGAGTGGGGTATGGAGGTCATAGACGGTTGATTTTTCTCATTGCCACGTGGACGTCTCCCTCCCCCCTTACCTTCCACATCACTCGACCACTATGATCTTTATTTAGTAAATGTGGCTGACTTGGGGTTGACCTCACCTAACACCCTCAACTACCATGAGGGTGAAGTTCTCACCTCCCTCATCTTCCACACAAACTTGGGCTCTCAAGCAAGGCCTTCAGTCCCCTAATTGCATTTTTTGACGGGTTTTTTCCCTTAATTATGTTCAAATAACTTTTTTTAAAATTTTAAAAACATGAAGATAACGTGATAGTTGAACATTCGTTTTATTTAAAATGTGTTTGCATGCATCAGTCGCATTCAATTAAAATCAATGCATATTATAACACTTATCAAGTTTTTAACTATGAACTGATTTATTTTTAGAAAAATTGTTTAAGAATAATGCAATGAAGATACTGAAAAGCGCACCATAAAAATAATTTCCGTGCTGTTCAAAAGAGTGTCAATGGGGTAGATGAAGGGGGTTGCCTCTTGGAGCCGGTTTTCTTGGGGCTTGAATCCCACAAAATCTATCCAAATCCCTCTTGGGTCGGTTCGTGGTTGACCCGGGTGCATCTCGGGCCCAGGGCCTTGGGCTCAGGTCAACGCAGTTTGCCAGGATTTTTATCGGGCCCGGCCCGTTGACAATCCCCCGGCCATTGGTTTTATCGGGCTGTTTCCTCTGTCTAGGGTTTGGGGAATTGACGCACCTGGGGAGCTTGACGACGGAATTTACGATCTTGGGAGGCCCGAGTCGGTAGTTGAGAGAGCCCGGTGAGGAGAAAGGCTGAAAGGGACCGACTTTATAAGGCATATTTTTCTTGCTGGGAGGGTCCTCGGAGACATCCTCTGATCCGAGCCCCTCATCTTCGTCGCCGGTCTCCCTCAGGCTTCCCGAGGCGTTCATTCGCTCCGTCGCCCCGCCCCGCAAGCAAAAGCATATTTCAATTACCCACGAGCTCCGCTTTATTCCCAGAAAGCCCATCAACCCTTCTGCCCAGAATTCTCCCGGCCACCCCCCCCCCCCCCCCCTCCCATACCTCGGAATTTTAGATCGAGGTCTGTTCACCCCAGGGTTAGCGTCCGAGGATCAGCAGACGCTCGCGCCTTCCATGGGTGCCGACGGGGCTTCCAGCGAGGCGGGCGAGTCCGTCGTTGGCGCTGGGGGCGGCGGCGGTCCGGTTACGGTCCACGTCCGCTGCTCCAATGGGTCCAAGTTCTCCGTCCAGGTGGCTCTAGATTCCACCGTGGGATCCTTCAAGGTCATCGTTGCAGAAAAGTCGGACGTGCCTGCCGAGCAGCAGCGCCTGATCTACAAGGGTCGGATCTTGAAGGACGAGCAAACCCTAGAGAGCTACGGTATTGTTTCCTTTCAACCTTTTAATGAAGCACGATCCGGTGAGATATTCAATGTCGGTCAACTGCTTTGGGTCAATTATACTGTCCCCGCGTCATGGTCATGCTTTATATTCGATCTTTCGTTCTTGATAGAATTTTTCCACGACGATACTGCAGTATTTTCTGATGGAATATTGATAACAGATGACTAGAATATATTCAGCGAATTCCTCGTGCACATTAAAGCTTGTGGTTTTTGGAGCTTTTTTGTTTTGTTTTGTTTTGTTGGGAACTGTGAACATCGTGTTGGACTATTCCTGTGATGCATGGTGATTACTCGAATCGATAATTGCTACTTTTTTCATCCTGTTTATTGTTGCATATTTACCCGCCTATTTTGGTTGCACATAAAAATATGCCCCCCCTCCCCCCCCATGCTATTTTCCTTTTTTTAGAAAAGGAATTCTCATAGCTTTCGTGCGTTGCTGAAATTCAATCTTTTGATCACTTTTCTGCTTCCTTTCATCTGAAAGGTCCCGGGCATCTGATTGGGGTGAGATCACATATGATGATTTGTGCTGGCAGTATACGGTTTTTTATTTATGAACTTTTGGGGATTTCATGGTGGCTCTGACGAATTCTGAAGTATTCAATCTCAAATCTTTGATGTTTCTGGGCACAATCATTGAAATGAACCATCGCAACATCCCCTCCAGGCTTTACTGAATTATCTGTTTGATTGCTAAAAATGTGCGATATTTACACCATTGGGGTTATATAATGCCGACTTTGATGATATTCTATTTTGTTGATCTTTCAACTGGAATTTGTGTTGTTTAGTCCGGCAGAAACCAACAACTCGTCATGAGAGGCTGTCCTTGCCTCTACACATTGATAGGAGCAAGACTCATTAAACGTGCCATTCATTAGTTTCTCACAGAAATGGGATGAAACATGCTTGAGGTTGATGCTATGTTGCATGATGTTTGGTTTACTTTGTGAGATTTCTTTGGGTCCTTGATGGTACATTGTAACCTGTGCCATTTGGTAGATATCAGGTACTGAGACCTGATGTACACCTGTATCAGATCGAAGCACCTTGCATCCTGTGGTGCGCCTTGTATTTTTCTAACTGCTGTATAGTACCTATCACGTTTTTTCATGATGCCTTTTTTTGGGGGTTGAGGGGGGTGGCCATCTACATAAGGGATGATTTGGTGAAATAAAAAAAATTAAAATATGTTAATCACATTCGATCAGCTGATTCTGGGTCAGACAGGGCCTTTTATGGCCATGGTTCTTCCAACCGAAGGAAGGTCATCGAGTGATGAAAGACATGGCGCCAAGAGGAAAAAGTGGAAAATTTTCTAAGAATTACTGGCTCAGGAAGCGTAGCGATTGTGAAAGGAAGAAACATTTGAAAACTTGGAAGAAAATATACCGTCTCTCTACTGCCCATTGTTGTCTGCTGCTGCTTGTCGTGGCTGTCTATAGCCACCCTTCAGGCTCACTTTCTGTCCTAATTTCCTCATGAATGGACCATAGATCAAGACAGAGGGAGGGATTTTGAGGTTAGCTGATGCATTTTTCCTAAATCCTTTTTGTTGTTTCAATTGTTCATAAACATATTCCCTGTGATAAATTACGTGAAAATACTCGTAATTTCTTAGTTTTTAGCTGAATCAATCATTTTCCCTGTGATAAATTGACCAATTAACCGGTCTGATTGAATCTTGATGGCAATTTCACCGCCCAATCTAGGCTTCGATTCCTTTTCTGTAGATTCTGCATGCGATAAACTTCTAATTCGAACCGCTCACATTAATGCCCTCGTTTCCCATTGAGATTTTTTATTGGAATTTTCTGATTTCAAAAAGTGTGTTTTAAAACCAGAGAGATTCTCCTAAAGTTTAAGTTCGATTTAGAAGTTGTTGAGATTTTTCTTAGCATTGGATCTGGCTCATCTAACTTACGTGCCTTTTGCTGGAATCCCCTGCACCTTCCTAGAGAATTTCATCGTCCTATGGGATGTCCCATACAAAGAAATGGCAGAAGCATTTATGTTACTCACGACTTATTGATCAACTAGGATGGATAAAGTCTGTTAAATATTAGAGCATTAGAGTGGGAATGTGTTTACAGATTGATCTCCTCGTGTGGATTTCCTTGTTATTTTAAAGAAGAGATGATTGTTGTAAGAAAACAGTTAGAAGGATACACAGATGACAGAATGGTACTTGAGATGCGTTTTTATGCTTAAGTACACGATCAGTATCCCCCTCCCCACAATACTTTCAGAATATTAATTGGCCTTTCGAGCACATGATCAGCATTCCAACATATTGTAAATTTTAACCAGAATGCGAGGCGAATTCCACAATTCTAATGTCATATGTTTAGAAACCCACCAGACCTCTGAACAGGGCTCTCTAATATTCAGAAGGTTTGGGTTAGATTGATATCAATCTGTTTAAATTGGTAGTTCAAGTCTGCCTTAATCTCCCACCAAATATTTAAATGAAACCAGAGAACCATCTATAGAAGTCCGAAGCCTGGCACATTTTTTCCTTGATCCAGTTGTTGCACAGGCTGATTGGATAATCTTGCTCCATAAGTTTCCAAACATAGAAAACCTTGACTACCGACAGGGACTGTGACTTCGTTGAATAATTTGGCTGATTGGCTGACTTAATCTTGCGCTGGCTGATTTCTGCACTCTCTATAGGCCAAAAATTCTATTTCCTCCGGAGAAAGAAAAACTCTTTTTTTGGAGGAAAGTTGGGCCATAAAATAAAAAGATTACAAAGCAGAAAGATCCGAAAGGCATTCTTCAACCGTACATCTGCTTATCTATGTTGGTATTGGCTAGCTCTGATCAAGTGGTCTGATATGATTCTTTCTTCCTTTTTCTTCACTCTACAATTTTTAGTATCACATAATTGCATTGATTATTCTTATCTCAAGAAGTGGTCGTTTTCGATTTCAAAGTGCTATGTTTGGATTAATGATTCATGCCTTTCTTTATTGATTAGACATTGTGTGCGTTCCAAAATTCGACCTGTTTCTTGTGATAGTTACAATAGTTCCATTTTAAAATGTGAGCTAGGTGGTTTTATACTTGTCATATCTTCCCTTCAATTTTAAAATATTGGCTTTTGCTGAATCCAAAATATGGAGGTGCAAAGCTGTAGCGAGTTGATCCGAGAGAAAATGGAAAAACCACGATTCAAAGTGAGGGGAAGGGAATATATCCTAACCCTAGGTGTAATGGGCCGTGACATAGTCAGCTCATTACACCATGATATAGTTAACACCCCCCCCTCAAGTTGGAGCCTATATATCATAGGCTCCAAGCTTGTTACAAATAGTGGCCACTCGAGGGGCATAGAGAGACTTGGTGAAGATATCAGCAAGCTGATCTTCAAATGATATGTGGATAGTAGTGATAAGATTGGCTTGAAGCTTCTCTTGAATAAAGTGACAATCTACTTCAATATGCTTGGTACGTTCATGGAAGACTGGATTCGAGGCAATGTGGATAGCAGCTTGATTGTCACGCCGAAGTTCCATGGGTCTGAGTAGAGGAAGCCGAAGTTCTTCAAGAAAATGACGAACCCATAAGTGTTCACATGCAGTATGGGCCATTGCCTTGCATTTAGATTCTACACTAGATCAAGAGACAACAGATTGTTTCTTGCTCTTCCAAGATATAAGATTGCCCCCAAGAAGGATGTAATAACCAGTCATAGATCGTCGATCAATAGTGCTATCGGCCCAATCAGCATCGGAGAAACCCTATATATGAAGATGACCATAATTTTTGTAGAGGAAACTTTGACTAGGATGTTGCTTGAGATATCAGAGGATCCGTGTAACAATTGCTAGATGTCCACCATGAGGACGATGTATAAATTAATTGACGACACTAGTAGCAAAAGAAATATTTAGTCGAGTGAGAGTCAAGTAGTTGAGTTTACCAACAAGTCGTCAATAACAAGTAGGATCTGCTAACAGCTCTCCGTCTGAGGTAGATAACTGGAGATGAGGAATCCATGGGAGTAACAGTGGGTTTAGCTCCAAGCATGCTAGTCTTTGTAAGGAGATCAAGTGCATATTTGCATTGGTTAATCATAAAACCTTCTTTAGACCGTGCCACCTCGATCCCAAGGAAGAATTTGAGGTGGCTTAAGTCATTGGTGACGAATTGTCTTTGCAACAAGGTCTTGATACAAGATATGCCTGTAAAATCACTCCCCGTAATGACAATATCATCAACATAAACAAGTAATAAGATGCATCTAGATGAGGAATGTTGATAAAAGACTGAATGATCAACACCACATCGTTGAAAGCCAAAGTCACATAATGTAGCACTAAAGCGATTAAACTAAGATCGGGGAGATTACTTCAAACCATACAATGACTTTCGGAGGTGACATACCATAGGGGAGTCTCCATGCACACAAAATCCAGGAGGTTGTGCCATATATATTTCCTCTTGAAGATCACCATAAAGAAAAGCATTTTTGATATCAAGTTGATAAAGAGGCCAAGAGAAATATATTATCAAAACAAACATAATTCTAATATAAATAACTTTAGCTACCAGAGGAAAGGTTTCAAAGTAATCTTCACCATATTTTTGTGTGAACCCCTTAGCCACAAGACAAGCTTTGAGACGATCAATAGCGCCATTAGATGCAACTTTGACTGTAAATACCCATTGGCAACCAACAATAGACTTCCCTGAAGGACAGGGAATAAGTTCCTAAGTCTGATTGTCCTCAAGTGCATCCATCTTTCTATCATAGTGGTGCGTCACCTAGGGTGATGTAGTGCTTCAAAAATAGTCTTAAGAATAATTTATTGAGATGAAATAGAAATAAAGACAGAATAAATAGGAGATAATGACTGATTAGAAAGACAATTAGAGATGGGGTGATGAGTACAAGTATGGCGTCCTTTGTGTAAGGCAATCGGTAGATCAAGATCACTAATCACAAGAGTGCTCAATGTTGGCCCTTCAAACATTGAAGGGATTGGGAGAGAAGAAGATGCTTCAAGAGGTACTGAGGGAGCTCTTCGTCGTGTGTATACCTAGGTAATAGGGGCACATTGTTCACCCAATAGATGATCGGAGGGTCCTACTGGTGCACTAGAGGGATCTACATGAATAAACTCAAGAATAATAGGTAACGGTAAGGACTCCTCTAAAGATGTAGTAGAGTGTAATGAGGAGAAGAATGGGGTATTCTCAAAAAAAGTAACATTAATTGAGATGAAATGTTTGTTAAGAGAAGGAGAATGACACTTGTAGCCTTTTTGTGTATGAGAGTAACCAAGAAAAACACATATAAGAGATTTAGGGTTAAGTTTATCTCGGCCTATAGCTAAGTTTAGAACAAAACAAGTACACCCAAATATTTTTGGGGGTAAGTGATAGAGTGGGCTAGTAGGGTAAAGAATGGAATAAGGTATTTGTTGATTCAAGATGGAGGATGGCATGCGGTTGATCAAATAAGTGGTAGTAAGGATAGCATCACGCCAAAATTCAAGGGGGACATTCATATGCAAAAGTAATGTGCGGGCTGTCTCAATAATGTGATGATTTTTTCTTTCAATAATGTCATTTTGTTGAGTATGGGGACAAGAAGATTGATGAATGATGTCTTGATTAGAGAGATATTGAATGAAAGATGAACTAAAATATTCTTTAGCATTATTAAAATGAAGAATGCGAATATTCTTACTAAATTGATTTTTGATCTCAGCACTAAAGGATTGAAAAATGGTAAATAATTCTAAACGATCTTTCATAAGATAAAGCCAAGTAAGGTAGGAATAATCATCTATAAATGTGACAAAATATTGAAATCCAAGTTTAGAACAAACATGACTAAGACCCCATACATCAGAATGGATGACGTCAAAAAGAGACTCGGCTCGATAGAACATTTTTGACCCAAAACTAGAATGATGATGTTTACCTAATTGACAAGACTCACATTTTAACACATTCAATGAGGAGAGACTAGGAACCATCAACTTGAGTTTGTTTAGGGAGATATGACCTAAGTGGCTATGGATTTGAAGTGGGGTAGCAGCAACACATGTGGTGGTAGGAGCTTTTCCCAAGTAGTAGAGTCCTCCATCTTCATATCCTTTGTCAATCCTCTTCTATGTCTTCAGGTTTTGAATAAAATATGAGTTAAGAAGAAAGATGATGGCTGCCTGAAGAGATTGAGTAAGTTTACTAATAGAAATAAGATTGAAAGGAAAATTAAGAATATGTAAAATTGAGGTAAGTGAAAGATTAGGGTTAGGAGAGGTAGAACCTATACTTGAGACAAGAGTCGTGGAACCATCAGCTAAGATAACAATAGGGAAACCAAAGGGACAAGAGTAAGACATGAAATTAGTGGATATACTTGTGATATGGTTAGTAGCACCAGAGTCAAGAACCTAACGCAGCATGTCACCTAAAGGAGATAGGGATGCATGAGAGAAACAAGTTGTAGACATCCCAGGTGTATCTGAAGTAGTCACAAGGACTGAGGCAAGCTTAGCAACTCGAAATTGTAGCATGTGAGTATACTCCTCATCCGAAAGTGGCATGTGATGAACATTCTAAGACCCCCCCTCATCTCTGTTGGTAATAACATTTGCTGCACAAGGGGGATGACCATGAAGTGCATAACATCTATCCCTTGTATGCCCCTTCTTGTTACAATAGGTACATTCATACTTCGGACGGTCGCTAGGTTGCCTACCACCACCTCCTCCTTGCCCAGAGCAACCACTAGGGGGGCGCCCATGAGATGGAGGATGAGTAGATATTAGGGTTGTGCTGTCCACTGTAGGTATGATCTTCATGGGGCCGGGATCAATGAAGGCACGCGAAACATGTTGATAGGCTTCAGCAAGTGTAGGGAGTTCAGTACCAGCCAAGATCTGAGTTTGAACACCATCATATTCAGGGCAGAGTCCACTAGGGAACTTCAAGACAACAAGTTGATCCCATTGCTTCTGTAGGGTTGGAAGATCAAGAGATAATGGTAATAAAGAATGTAGTTCCTGAGTGAGACAAGTAGTCTCACCAAAGTATTGTGTCAAATCGGAATCGCCTTGCTTCAGGCCATAATATTTCATTGTCATATCATAAATCTGAGATAAATTGTTAGAGCACATCAATCCTAGGTGGTCTCAAACTGTTTTGTAGGTATCTTGATTCGTGACCAAAGCAACAATGTGAGGCTCCATAGAATTTTAGAGCAGATTGAGGAGAATTGCATCTTGCTGCTCCCACTGTCCACAAAGATACAGATCAAAAGGAGCACCAGTGAGTAGATGATCAATCTTACCCTGTCTTTTGAAGTAAATCTTGACTGACTGCTGCCAAAAGTGATAGTTCTTCTCGCTTAGCTTGTGATGAGTCATGGCTTGGCTGAGAACAGTGTAGGGCAGAGGAGTCATAGGCTTCGGTCCGTCAGCCATAATAGACAGACACGGAAGAACAGATTGTTGTTGTATACGGGAGGAACAGGATAGCAATCCCTGCAAAAAGAGGGCTGCACAATCGTGATACGATGGTGATACAAAGGCAATAGATGAGAGTGCTGCACAGAGCAACAACAGAGGCAGCATCGGGCCAAAAGTACAGGGAAGGCTAGAGAATACTGGACACAACAACCGGCAGAAGAAGGTCCGTTGATGAACGAACAGAAGTCGTCAAATGGAGAAGTCTGGTCTCAAGATGGGAAGGTCGCCGGACAAAGATAAGTTGCACGAGCAGAGTTGCCAGACGAAAATAACCCGCACGAGCGGAGTCGCCGGAGGTAGCCAAATGTGGCCTAAGAGAGGTTGCTAGAGACACAGCAATAGAGGAGTGTGCCCTAGGGCAGAGGCTCTGATACCATGTAGCAAGTTGATATGAGAGAAAATGGAAAAACCACAGTTCGAAGTGAGGGGAAGGAAATATATCTTAACCATAGGTGTAATAGGCCATGACATAGTCGGCCTATTACACCATGATATAGTTAACAAAAGCAAACTTGTGAATGTTTTCATTCCTGATCTGCCAACAGTCAAGTGTTGATATTCAAGCACAATATTAAAACAGCCCGTTGGGATATCATACTTTTTGGACGCCGGGGAAATCCATAAACACATATTTAACAAGGGTGCATACCGCATAATTTCTCTCGTTTTGCGGAAATTTTTACATGGTATTTTTCGACACATACATTGTTTTCTTCACCTTCTTCCCTCGTTATTGGTGGATGCTGAATCAGTATCATTTCCAAACGATTTCTTTGTTTGGAGACGTTCTGGATCCACATTATTTCCAAACAAAGATGGATGATTTTTGTTAGCAGAAGTCCATTTATTCCACATTATTTGCTCAGTGGTGGTGGAGACAGCATTGCAATATTACAACAGCGGTAGAATGTTGGCAACCTATTTACTGTCTGAGGGTTTCGCTGAATATTGATTAAGTGTCGTCTATTTGTAAAGTTGGTGACGGGTCCCATTAAAACGGAAAGCCTTAGAAACCCTGTGTGCTACAGTTTTCTCGTCCACAGGTTGTTTGTGCATCCCCTTACACTGTGTAGATTCATCATGCGTGGCATAAGTTTCTCATGCATGCTGGCATCTTCATTGTCTAGTGCACTCAGATTTGAGGACAGTGCTGATTAGTTTTTCGTAGTAATTTTCATCTCCACTCTCCGATTGTTTTAATTTCGGTTTCAAACTATATTTATGTAGTCCTTTAGATTAACATGTGTACCATTGTTGCCTTCCATTGGTTTATCAGTCTCTGTAGGTAGTTCTTATTTTTAAGCTGATATTTATCTCTGTCTACATATCCTTGGTTTTGAAGCAGAGGCCAATTTGTCTGACGTTTAGACATTAGTTTCATCGATTTTACTTAGATTAGTTCTCACTTGTGCTTTTATGGATCGGATATCAGTTTTACATATAGATGTAACACATTATCCATTACTCTGTAAATGGGCTTTGTGTTCCACATGAGTGGTCAGGATCTTGAGACTTTTTGGAAGAAAAGTCACTTTCCACCCATGGATTAGGACATTGTACGGTTCAGCTTTCTCAACCTTGCTAGGATTTTCTAGTTGAAGTTTCTGTGAACACTGTTATTTGCCATTTTAACATGCCAAACAAAAATTTAAGATATCACAACTGATATAGGTAAAGCTGTTTACTGTGCATTCTGAACTCGGTTTTTTCAACATAGACCTCTCACGTGTCAATGTATGAAGAAAGTAGATTTGATGCATCCAGAACTGTGGCGCTGTAATTTCTGAATTTTTGATTTTTTACCGAACCATTTTTAGTGCATGGGGACATGTCCCAATAACCAATTGGAGAAGTTTCTTCGTTCACCTATGATGATCTTGGACTAGCATGTACGGATTATGAAGGGAAAAACTATTTTCTTTATGTACTGACTTATTTTTTTCCCCTTCACATTTTTCCCGGGGTTGGAAATGCTAGATACACTTGTATTTTCCCGTTAAAGCTGGAAGTTAACATTAGGGTCATGATAACTCAACTTTTAGATGTGGGCCCGTCATGTCCTGATGTGTATCTTCATCTTACTCGAATCTCAGGACCTTAGATAGCAGCATTCAAGAAGAGAGTGACTGTATTTTGAACTGAGAGTAATTACATATCCAGTCAACAATGTATCAATTTGTCAACCTGGAGAGTTCGGATCCAATTTGTTGGTTATTTTCTGAGTGTCGTACATGGATTTATTTTAGTATTCAATGCAAAAATAAATTAGGGTTCATTGATTCGTATCTGATTGAATGTTTTAAGAATGCTAAATTATGAGTAATTGAGGGAAATTTGTATTATGGGTATGATGCACTACTTTTATGATCATTGGCTTAGAGCCTGAGGCCCACTAATACAACTGGAAGGTTTCTGCCTGCTCATTCTTGGATATCGCTGCCAAGATTATGATTCCAGTACCATCCTTATTAAACAACGCGGGATCCTTTGTGACGCCGTTTGTTGAACTTCCCATGGTGTCATGATCTTGCATGGATTCCTGGAACTTGGCCATGAAGAATGTGAGAAATCCTGTTTTAAACGTGATCCAGATAGAGTCGCATCTTAATTTCTGTGTCTAGATCGATGCAGTGTTGAATTGAGACTTCAGAAGAGAACATTTTTAACCGAAATTCACTTACTTGATGAGTGCCCAGAAGGCTATGCATAAGACTTCCCCTCTGGAAACAAGAGATTTTCTTTCACTAACTAATCTGACAATCCTGATTTAGATAACGGGTCAAAATCATTTGACTTCGACAGAGCTGGCGGCCGTCTCAGAGACACTGCACAAACGAGAACATGAGGAAAATTCCCACTGACAAGCGCCATCTTTTTTAAGGTGGAAGTGCATTTATCAAAAGAAAATGTGATTAGAGTGGGATTAAAATGCCAAAAAGCTGACTTTGGAATGTCACATTAGGTCAGCCTATTTCATAGAATTAAGACGACGATTGTGGTGGGATATTTCTTTTTCTTTTATTTGTCAAAGATCTCTTCTTCCTTCCTCTCCACTCTCGTCTGTTTTTTTTGTTCCAAACACTCTCCAATGCTTCTTGAACTTCATTGTCCTTCCATTAATTAGTTTATTTTGTTCTTATGTCATATTTTAATTTATATCTCTCAGAATCTTACATATTTAATATTTCTACTTCTACTCTTTTCCTTCTATTCTCCTCCTCTTTTTTTTTTTTTTTGGCTTCATGTTTCCTCTCCATCTTATTTCATCCTAGTTCCCCTGACGCTTGACATCCTAAATTTAAGTGAGTCTCGCTCGCTTGCATGCTTCATGATAACGATGATCATGATGAACTCTTTTTTTTCACCGGATGAAGAACATGACTCCGAATTCCACTTCATTTTTATCCCTCCATATTTATTACCTTGTCTCCTCGTAGGTTTGGAACCGGACCACACTGTTCACCTAGTCCGTGGGTCTGCACCGTCTGCGCCTGCCGCTGCGCCGGCAGGAACCAATGCCAACGCATCAAGAGCCGCCGCCGACACCCAGGGCACCGGAAGGAATGGCAGCTCGATCGAGGGCGGGGGCCTCGGAGGGGGCAGATTTGGGGCCTCTCTGTTCCCAGGCCTCGGGCCTGCTGGGCTGGGTGGCAACGCCCCGTCCGGGCTATTTGGAGCTGGGTTCCCAGAGTTCGACCAGGTCCAGCAGCAGCTCACCCAGAACCCCAACATGATGAGGGAGATCATGAACCTGCCCGCCATCCAGAACCTGATGAACAACCCCGACTTGATGCGGAACCTGATCATGGCCAATCCCCAGATGCGGGAGATCATCGACCGGAACCCCGATCTGGCCCACATCCTGAACGACCCCAGCACCCTCCGGCAGACGCTGGAGGCCGCGAGGAACCCCGAGCTGATGAGGGAGATGATGCGGAACACAGACCGCGCCATGAGCAACATCGAGTCGTCCCCCGAAGGTTTCAACATGCTCCGCCGCATGTACGAGACCGTCCAAGAACCCTTCTTGAACGCGACCACTATGGGGGCTGAGGCTGGAGCTGCCGCTGGGTCGAACCCCTTCGCCGCCCTCCTTGGCGGCGCCCAGAACAGAGACAGAGCCACTGACCCGTTGGCCACCGGAGAGACCAACAACGAGTCTCCTGCCCCAAACACCAACCCGCTCCCTAATCCGTGGGGCGCTCCTGGTAGGCCGGAGCTCGCTTCCTCTTATTTTAATTCCGCCGCCGATTCCCCGAGTCTCTGTGTTTTTTTTTTTTGGCTCTCACCTCTCTGTTTCTGTCTCTGGTTCTCCAGCCGGTGGGGCGCCGACAGCCAATCCGAGGGCGCCGCCTCCTGCGGCGGAGACGAGGCTGCCTGGGCTCGGGGGCCTCGGATTCCCTGACATGGAGCAGATGGTCAACGGAATGCCGGACCCGGCACTCTTGAACCAGGTCCTGCAGAACCCGGCCATGTCGAACATCATGCAGAGCCTGCTCTCCAACCCCCAGTACATGAACCAGGTGGGGTGTTCTGCCCGCTTGCCGGGTAAAGCTCTCGCCCAGCTGTGCTTCGTCTCACTCGGTTTGCTTCTCCTGGTCAGATCCTCGGGCTCAACCCCCAGATGCGCAGCCTGCTCGAGTCCAATACCCAGCTGAGGGAGATGCTGCAGAATCCAGAGTTTCTCCGGCAGCTGACTTCGCCTGAAACAGTGCAGGTGCCCTTCTCGAGTTCTTTCCCTCTCTCTCTCTACTCGCGTTTCTCTCTCCTCTCTCTTGCCTGCCTAATTCCCCGCCCTGGTTCCTGCGTGACCGGTGTCTTTTCCCCCATGTTCCAGCAACTACTCTCTCTCCAGCAGTCTCTCATGTCCCTTGGGAGACAACAACCGGGCCAGTAAGTCTCTCTCTCTCTCTCTCTCTAAAACTATATATATTTATATCTGACTAAATGGGTACAGCGAGTTGGCATGGCTGAAGAATTTCCATTTCTTTGTCGCAGGGAACAGAACCAGACGGGAGCGGGTGCAGGTAACTAAGACGACGAATAATCAAAGATTTCATCGTACAGACCCGATAAGATCTTTGCTGATCATCGTAGGATTATGGGCACGGAAACTATATTCGAACCGCCGGGATTATGAGGCAGCTAGCTGCCCTCGCCTTCACCCTCGTCTCCATTAAATCGTTCTAAAGCTCTCCTCTTCTCGGGTCCTCTGTGATTGCAGGCGGGCTGAACAACGGCGGCGGACTGGATCTGCTAATGAACATGTTTGGGGGTCTCGGCGCCGGCGGCTTCACCGCCCCCGCCGCCCCCGACGGTCAGCGAACTCCATCTCCTCGTTCTTTCGTTCCCGTTTCTCTCTCTACGACTTCTCCGGGCCTCAGAAGGGCTGACGAGTCTTCTTCTGTGCAGTGCCACCGGAGCAGCTCTATGCGACGCAGCTGTCTCAACTCCAGGAAATGGGCTTCTTTGATACTCAGGAGAATATCCGCGCGCTGAGGGCCACCGCAGGGAACGTACACGCCGCCGTGGAGCGCCTTTTGGGGAATCCCGGGCAGTAATCCGGCCGCAGCTGCCGCCGCCGCCGCCGCCGCCGCCGTGAGGGAAGATAACCTTAATTTTATGGCAGCCCACCGCCGGAGGAACGAGGGTGTGTAAAATTAGGCCGTCTCTTGCCTTTTTCCAGTGACCATTTCAGACGATGCCGGGGCTTCTTTCGCCGTCTCCCTTACTATGGAGTGGAAAATTTTAGACGCTTGGGGTTGACCTTTGCTCTCTATTCTGAGATTATCATGTCTGTCCGTCCGTCCGTCCGTCCGTCCGTCCGTCCGTCCATCCGTCTGTCTGTGGAGGAGTCTGATCTTCTGTACATACACAAGTTTCTTAATGCAGTTTGTATCACTGAATTATTTCCATTTATGGGCTCTATTTTCCGGCGGGGGTTTCCTCTCTTTTCATCCTAATGCACCCTAAAATGCTCCAAAAATGGCGGGGGCTTATTCTTGCATGGTTCGGTCCTGCCTCCATGGCTGGGAGTTGATGAGATGAGGGAGACCCAGAATAGGATATTGTGATCATCATCAATCATTGATTCCAATGATCGATGATCTAGTCAGCCAAAATCATTGATGGTGATCATCGATTATGATTAGTTATCATCATTTAATATTATTATATTATAGGGTTAATTAGGTACATAAATATTATATAAATATATATATATATTAATTATATTTATATATTAGACTTAAGTTTTATATTTATTAAGATGAATATTAGGCCTAATAACTATATTAAGATATATATAAATTAAGTTTCCTACCAATATATATACATAATTCTTAACTTTGTTAATATATATATATAGTGAGATTAAATGAATGTTAAATAGATATATATATATATATATATATACACATATATATATATATCTATTAATGGCATGTGAGAAAGGCCAATGTAGTCTAAATTTAAAACTACCTAAGATATAATAAATTTTTTTATGAACATTGTTAATGAGAGAGATAGAGAGAGTGAGGGAGAGAGTGAAAGAGGGGGCGAGAGAGAGGAGAGGTGATGAAATTAGTAGTGGCAAAATTAGTCTCCGAGAGGAGAGAGAGATAACAACAATGAAGTTGGTGGTAGTGAAGTCAATGTTCAACAGTGGGAGGAGAGAGAGGTGGTAAGAGTAGGTGGGAGTTGAGAGCAAGAGAAAATTTAATCTTTTGTTCAAAGGAATGTTGAATCATGACCGTTGGATGATGAAAATTAATCATCCAATGGATGAACAGTTATAGGCCTTTGATCTACTAAGCAATCAACGATTTGGATCATGATCATGACCATTTTATATGATCATGACCTTTAATCTGATAATCGATCGATCATGATCATAGTATCCTAACCTAGAAGATGATTATTGTATTCTGAATTAAAAAATAATGTTTTTTTTCTATTTTCAGATAAAGAGACGGATGAGACGAGGGAAGCCCCAAAAGGTGGGGTCGCTGCATTCTAGGTCCAAAAGGGTGTTTTTTTTGCAATTTTCAATTTTTCTTATTTTTAAATAAAACTTGCAGAGGATGGGTACTAAAATTTCGTAGTTATATTCTCAGTATATCTATAGAAAATTATTTACACGTGAAAAATTATTAAGTTTTTTTAAAAAATACGCTGGCCAGTAGATAAGGCGCTTGTCGGTTGCGGGCGCAGCCGTGGCTGAGGAGGAGGCGCCGGGAATTCTCCGCCACGTGGCCAATTTGGCTGCCTCAGCATCGGAGCCAAATATTTGTGGTGCGTGCGCCGCCACAATTCGTCAGGCGGCGGAGATTTTTTTGGCATCATTTGCTAGGATTGGGCCACGTGGCGATATTTTAGTAGCAGCAGATTCCGTTCACACGTGCTTTTTCACACGGCCTCGTCGCACGTACGTGGCGGATGAGCCGTTCGCGAGAAAAATCCGAGATATAAGCGAAATAAGTGTGGATGACGCCGGCCGTCGGGAATTTTTCTGCGAAAAATGTCGGGTCACCGGCGTGCCCGGCACGCGGTATGAGATATTTATCGCGATAAATCGGGGACGACAAATAGAAAAAATCGCGATATGGTGGGGGTAACGGGATAAGGTTAAAATGGCGCGCAATTTACGGATTTTTCCGATATTTGGAGGGCGGAGAAGCGAGCTCTCGAAGAAACTCGGGGAAGGACGGTGGGCACGCATATATAGCGGTTGGGGGGGGGCCTGCACAGGCGCTCGAGGGCATCCGGCATAGGAGCGAGAGAGTGAGATTGCTGGAGACGACGCCATGGATCCCTACAAGGTTCTCTCTCTCTCTCTCTCTCTCTCTCTCTCTCTCTCTCTCAAGGTTCATTCAACTTCGATAGATGGTTCCTGGATTGGTTTCTAGATTCATTCTCCTTTTCTCTCTCTCTCTCTCTCTCTCTCTCGCAAGGTTCATTCAACTTCGATAGATTGTTCCTGGATTAGTTTCTAGATTCATTCTCCTCTCTCTCTCTCTCTCTCTCTCTCTCTCTCTATCTATCTGTCTATCTATCTATCTCTCCAGATGTCTGATATGTTGGGTTGGCGCAGTTTCGGCCTTCAAGCGCGTTCAACTCTCCCTTCTGGACGACCAACTCGGGGGCGCCGGTCTGGAACAACAACAATTCGCTCACTGTCGGGGAGAGGGGTACTCTCTCTCTCTCTCTCTCTCTCTCTCTCTCTCTTGCTATCATTTCTACGCCTGGTTTTCTTCCGTGCACCCAATTAATCAATCTTGCTGGTTTCTCTGATATCTCTCATCTTCATGAGGGCTTGGCATTCTCGAAAAAGTCTTTCTTTCTTTCGTTCTTGTTGGCATGAACGTGGTAGTGACTCTGATTCCATGCCCACCGAGTAATTACCCGTTTTGGAATAGTTCTCTCCTCGAAGAATCAGAAGCATCATGGGGAGGGGGGGGAGGGTTCAGGTTATTATTGCCATGAAATAAACACAGGTCCTACATGCTCCAAATACTGTTGAGGGAATTGAAGAAAGCTCTATATAATGCACACCATGCTAAGATCACAGATAGATAGATAGATGGATAGATAGACAGAGAGAGAAGACTAATTGACGAAACAAGTGATTATTACAATGTGAGATCAGAGACTTTGAATGAAGGGAATATAATAATACACCATGAAATAAAAACACATTCTAGATATTCCAAAGGCTTTTGGGGAATTTGAAGAAAGCTATGTCCATAATACACACACCATGCTAAGATCAGAGAGAGAGAGAGAGAGCAGTGATTGATGGAGCAAGTGATTATCACAATGCGGGTGGGATCAGAGACTGCGATGATGAATGATGGTAATGGGGGCAAAATTTCCTCGCAGGGCCGATTCTTCTGGAGGATTACCATCTGATCGAGAAGATCGCGCAGTTCGACAGGGAGCGGATCCCCGAGCGGGTCGTCCACGCCAGGGGAGCCAGCGCCAAGGGCTTCTTCGAGGTCACCCACGACATCACCCACCTCACCTGCGCTGACTTCCTCCGCGCGCCGGGCGTCCAGACCCCGGTGATCGTGCGCTTCTCCACCGTCATCCACGAGAGGGGGAGCCCCGAAACCCTCAGGGACCCCCGCGGCTTCGCCGTCAAGTTCTACACCAGAGAGGTACGTGAGCTCGTGAATAAACCTCGCCCTTTCGGAATCATGGGCCATAAACCTTCTTCCTTTTTTTTTTTTTTTTTTTGTGTTTTTCTTCAGGGGAATTTCGATCTCGTAGGGAACAACTTCCCGGTGTTCTTCATCCGGGATGGGATGAAGTTCCCCGACATGGTCCACGCTCTGAAGCCCAACCCGGTGTCGCACATCCAGGAGAACTGGAGGATCCTCGACTTCTTCTCCCACCACCCGGAGAGCCTCCACATGTTCACCTTTCTCTTCGACGACATCGGCATCCCCGCTGACTACAGGCACATGGACGGCTCCGGGGTCAACACCTACACCCTGGTCAACAGGGCGGGGAAGGCCCACTACGTGAAGTTCCACTGGAAGCCCACTTGCGGGGTGAAGTCCCTGCTGGAGGAGGAAGCCGTGGTGGTCGGAGGCACCAACCACAGCCACGCCACCAAGGACCTCTACGACTCCATTGCCGCCGGAAACTACCCAGAGTGGAAGCTCTACATTCAGACCATCGACCCGGACCACGAGGACAGGTTTGACTTTGACCCACTTGACGTCACCAAGACCTGGCCCGAAGACATCATCCCCCTCCAGCCGGTGGGCCGTCTGGTCCTGAACAAGAACATCGACAACTTCTTCGCGGAGAACGAGCAGCTGGCCTTCTGCCCGGCGATCATCGTCCCCGGGATCTACTACTCAGACGACAAGCTCCTGCAGACCAGGATCTTCTCCTATGCAGACACCCAGAGGCACCGTCTCGGACCCAACTACCTGCTGCTGCCGCCCAATGCCCCCAAATCCGCGCACCACAACAACCACCACGAGGGCTTCATGAACTTCACGCACCGGGATGAGGAGGTAGTAGAATAATATTGATCACCCTTTTATGCGCCGTCGGTCCCTCGGCGGCAAGTGATTTGATGAGTCTCCGCTCTCTCAGGTCAACTACTTCCCCTCGAGGTACGACCCTGTTCGACATGCGGAGCAGTACCCAATTCCTTCCCGTGTTCTTACTGGTAAACGTGAGAAGGTGAGCTCCGATCGGCTGCAGCTTAGTGTTATTATAAAAGCTCAAATGCACTGCCCCACCATATGCCAGGTATTCATGCTGTATATTTCCGTTGACTGCAGACTGTTATCAAGAAGGAGAACAACTTCAAGCAGCCCGGAGAGAGGTACCGGTCGTGGGCGCCTGACAGGTAATGCCCAGCTCACATCTCAATCCTCAATGCTTTCATCTGGATTATTGTCGTCCTCAACAGCTGGGGGATCCCCTTCCTCTCCTCTGTGTCTGTCTCAGGCAAGAGCGATTCATCCGGAGGTGGATCGAGGCGCTCTCCGACCCCAGGGTCACCCACGAAATCCGGAGCATCTGGATCTCATACTGGTCACAGGTGAGAGCCTCCCTAAGAAATTCCTTGTTCTCAGTTCATATCCTGGTCCATCCGATCATAGAATCATAAGTTGAGTTCTACCATGAGCATTGCCTTGTTTCAGTCTAATCCCTGGTTGTGTGACTGATGCTGCAGTGTGACAAGTCCCTGGGCCAGAAACTGGCCACTCGCCTCAACGTGAAGCCCAGCATGTGAAGAAGTTGAAGCCTATTTTTTGAAGAAGGTGTCCGGTCCTCGAGATCCATGACGATGTCTATTTGTATCCTATAATGGGATCCCCTCCCTTTGTTCAGTCAAAACTCTATTGAGTCGATGTAATAAACTGCCACTTCCACGCAGTGTCAACAATACGATCACAATGGAGATCTATATATATCCGTGTATCTTCTCTCTTTGCGCTTGATCTCTGTGGTTGGTTCGGTGTTCTCTCCGTCATAGCTGGGATATATAACTTCATACAACTGAAGATCCACTCTACAGATCCCATCCGTGTGGAGCATTGCAGGAAAAGAAATTGGAATCTCTACACCTGTTATACGTAGAGAACATCATACACACTTTGACAGAGCTTCATCTTTCTCGCCGGAAAGTTTCCACCCTGGTCCGTCGCGTAGATCTCTGCCTATATAAATAAGAACACTATGTATGTGCATATATTCATCAAGATTAATGCATCCACTGCATAAACTCGTAGGTGATGTTCCCTACGAATGACGAACAGTTAACTGCGCTTCCTACCTCATGCAATGGAAATCTCCAACCTAACTCGTCCAGAAGATCCCTACGTTGTTCGTATGAAGAGGATCAGAGGAAGAGAATACTATCACTCGGATCGACTCGGTACGCGCATACTCTCTCATTCTCTCTCGCTGATTTTCTCTCAAAACATTCTTGAGATGACTATCTGCATGCGGGAGACGGATGCCCTAGGAAATCGAAATGCAGAAGCGGAATCAAAGATCATCGCGTACCTCAAAATAAAGGAACCGCGAGGAAGCGGCCGGCATCACCGCACGCCATTCCCGCATCGATCCGGAGCTCTTCTCCGCCCTCCGCCTGTGAGGGAGAGCCTCTCCCGGAGAGGGGACCAAACAGCCAGCCATCCTCTCCGGACTCCCTCGCATTATTAAATCCCATCTAAAAAATGGTCCACGACCTGGGGTGGAAGGGATTAATTAATAAAAATACTATTTATTAACATTGAGACCACGACCCTCTTATTTTTTCGTTAATGTGAATTAAATGAAATATTCCATCCCTTTTTCCGGGATTTTCATTCAAATATTAAATTAAATAAAAAATGACGTGTCTAACGTTGACGGATAGGGCCTTGAACACGTCAGCTTACGTAACTTCCCTCGTAGATTCACGGAATCAATGAATCTCACGTTAATATATGGTGTTGCTTAATTTTTAGTCCCTGTCAATTTAATTTATTTTATATCCCCGTTTGACTTTACGAAAATACAGAAAAGTTCTCACGATGGAGGGGGAGAGGGCGACCGAGACAAACGGTTAATTTTTCATTCTAACAAAAAAGATTCCGTATTTTATATTAGGACTATACAGAAGAAGGTGGAGCCATAATAAATTTTTAAGGGCTTATAGATAAAATATAATTATAAAGGGTGTATTGCTTAATAATTAAATCTAACCCCAGAACTAAAACCAAAAAGGAACATCTGAGCTCTAACAACAAGCCCCGTTACGTTGGACGGCTCATCGTCATTGTACGGCGCGTATCAGCGTCCCCCACGTCAACGCCGGAGTCCGGAAAGGGACTAAACGAAAAAAAAAATGTCAGATTTATTGGGGGACCGGTCATCTGTCTACATACGCAATTACAAATTTATATGCGTGAATAATTTAAATTACGGCGGAGCACCTCTGCACGCTACCCCATCCGTTCGTTGGTCGGACGGAATCCGTCGACAGTTAAAATACTTTTTACCCGAAGGGGAATATTAACATTTAGACCAAATATTTATGTTATATTTCTTTAAAGGACAAAAACTTCTTAAAATGCCAAATTATCCTTTTTTTAATTTAGTTGCATTCTGATAACTTCAGTCCAAATATGGCTACAAGTACCAGAAAACGATTAAGGAAAATGTAAGGGCAAATAAAAATTAATATAAATATGAGGGGGGCTGATTTTATCTTCTTTCAGATCATCTTCTTAGAGGCAGAACGGGCGGCGGTGGTGGCGGGTCTCGCATCATCTCACCGGCGGCGGAGAGGTTAATAATAATGCGAGTAATCTCAGCCAGAAGCCGATCGCCGATCCCCTCTGGTTGACTTTCGGCCGAAGAGCATCTTCGCTGAATGAATCTGCTGACGGTGGCCATCGCCGGAGGAGGAGGCGAGGGAGAGAAGATTCCAGAGGCTGTTTACTTCCTCAACCTGGTGGGGGAGAAGGCACGGCGTACACCCAAACATAGGGAGGTACACGCCACGAAGGAGCTCCGTGCCGCAGGATTGAGAAGTGATTTTTGCTCGTCAGGTTTTAGCAGGTGGTGGTCGTCTGCGTTCGTAGCTGAGAGAGGGGAGCCTGAGGTCTTGATTTCCCCCTTTTCCCTTTCTTTTGCTCGTTTGGTGCTTGAATTCTTCGACGACTGGTGAAGAGTGCACGAAGGGGCGAGAGGGCGGCTCTTTCCGGGAAAAGCTCGCTCGACGTGAGTGCTCGTCATTTTTTTCTCCTTCAATTAACTGGCGCGATGAACTAATCGATCAGTCTGTAACTCTATTTCATTTATTTCTTTTGTTCTTCAGGTTATGTCCCGGCAAATTGCCTGGGACTTCTCCAACAGTTCCCGACTGTGATGCTGAAATGCGCATATATCTGTTCTGGCATCTACGGAGCTATGTTTTATGCTATACTCGCCTTGTTGTAGTACTCCTGGAGAAGGGCCCCTTTCACGAATACCATGGAAATTGCCTGCGTCACGGCTTCTGGTATAGAGTTCTGAAGAAATCGAGCAATGGAAAATACCGTCCGCTTGCCGGAGGGCGCGCTGGCGGCTATTTCAGATGCGTCGCTTGACTTTGATCTGATGGACGAGTTATTGTCGGAAGATGCTTGGTTAGGGATTCCAAACTCCGCTGACTTGCTGCAACAGGGTTCTCCTTACTCTCCCAATTCCTTTCTCTCTTCGTACCTGCTCCCCCACTCTAAGATAGAGACGGGGATGTCCTACCCCGGCCACGGGGATGATGCTCGCCTCGCCGATCTCGAAACACCAAGCTCTTCCCAATATCCACCTCAAGATGGAACGCGAGCCGAGAACATGATAGATACACTGCTCAATCCAGCGATGAGGGGTTTGCCTCACGACTCAGTCCAAGCGAGTGTGCCTGGGGAGGCTGAAACGAGCAGTAGTTTGAGAACTGAGCCAAGCGCAGATCCAGATCCCATTTCTTCATTGAAGGAGAGAGTAGTCCGGGCTATTGGTTGGATTAAGGAGGCCCATAGAGATGGTGACGTGCTGGTTCAGATATGGGTTCCGACCAAGAAAGAAAACCAACAGGTTCTTACCACCTATGGTCAACCATTCTCTCTCAATCCCAATTGCCAAAGGCTCATGGATTACAGGACTATCTCAACAAGTTACCAGTTTTCAGCAGAAGAGAACTCCGATGAGGTCCTCGGATTGCCCGGAAGAGTTTTTGTAGGGAAGTTGCCCGAGTGGTCTCCAGATGTTCGATACTTCAGTTCACAAGAATATGCACGGGTTAGTTATGCTCAACATTTTGATGTGCGCGGTACGCTTGCACTTCCCATATTTGAGCGTAGTAACCGGCCGTGCATAGGTGTTCTAGAGGTTGTGATGACCACAGAGAAGATCAATTACCGTTCTGATCTTGAGAACATCTGCAATGCCCTTCAGGTGTGGTTCTTTCTTCATTGATGGCATGTTTCCTTTCAACTTATTCTTTCTAACTTACATGGTATGTCACGCTATTCTCTAAAGTCATCTTAATGTGACCCTTTTTGTTGAGCCTCATCCCCCCGCACTTAGAAAAGTCATCCAACACTAGAAGTCGTGTATCAAAATCCATTCGAATTATTTATGTCGGGGCCACCTCGTTAATATTGCTCATACCTTCTACGTTATCTAGAGATCGTTTACTCTGACTCAACACTTCAATATTTACTTTGTCTACATGATCATTCCCGAGATCACACGATCTTTTCTCTCAAGTGAGATGATCCTTGCTTTAATTCAGTGAATCTTGTGGAGCTAATATGGTGTAGTTCCGCTGAGTTATTGGTATCACCGATCCTTCCCATCCATTAAAAAAGTATGTTCATCAAGGAGTCACATTCGAGATATTTTTTTGAAAATTGCATCATTTTAACTTCATGATGTGGAGGTGCTACCCAACATTAAAAACTGAGAGGAAGATACTGATGTCTGTTCTGCGTTGTGTAAAAGATATGTCTATTCGCTCCTGTGAGTGGTATGTTTATCGTACAGCTTTTAAGATGCTTGGGGAAAGCTATAACTTAGTCAGCGCATTTTCATCAAGTTAATTGCGTTTTTTGTAGGCTGTTGATCTGAGAAGCTCTGAAGTTCCCGCTGTTCCCCGCATAAAGGTATGTGATTATTCTGGTGAAGTACCTCATGAAATAAGTAGGGGAGAATAGGGAAGTTATTTTTGTTGAGATGAAGATTTATATTTTTATTGTAGCCCATTTCTCTCTCTAAAAAATGGGCAGGGTTATTTTGGTACAGATGAAAATTGAATCCTACGTAGCTGCCATGCCAGAGATATATGCAGTCCTGAGAGCGGTCTGCCAGACTCATGGCCTCCCTTTAGCTCAGACCTGGGTTCCCTGCATCCAGCAAGGTAAAAGTGGCAGTCGCCATTCTGATCAGAACTACAGGGGCTGCGTTTCCACTGTGGATGGCGCCTGTTTCGTGAACGATTCTTCTCTGTTTGCTTTCCACGAGGCATGCTCCGAGCACCATCTGCTTAGAGGGCAAGGTGTAGTTGGCAAAGCATTCACAACAAATCAGCCCTGCTTCTCATCCGATATCAGTGCTTATAGCAAGACCGAATACCCTCTCTCTCACCATGCTAGAATGTTCAGACTGCGGGCCGCAGTGGCTATCCGACTGCGCAGTGTGAACTCCGGCAAGTGCGACTTCGTGCTGGAATTCTTCCTGCCGATGGAATGCCTTGAGAGTGAAGAGCAGAAGGTGATACTTAACTCACTGTCCATGACCATGCGGCAGGTCTGCCAGAGCTTGCGGGTCATCACAGAAAAAGAGCTGGAAGATGAAACCACTCTACAAGCTAATGAACAACTCGTTTCGAGCATGCTGCGCGGGGCGCGTTTTGGTTATGATGAGGGTCAGGATATGAGCTTGGCCATCTTAACTCCTGCTGCAGAAGTTCCTGAGCCGGATCCGACCTGCACTGAAGACCTTGTAGAATCTCTGCTGAATGGCAATAAAGCCTACGCGCTCCATGCCGGTCCATCATCGGAGTTTGAAGAGCCGGAGGTGAAGAGATTCAGTGGGACAAGTTTCTTAGGAAGATCTGACGCAGAGCTGTTGGCTGAGAGCAGTAAGGCATTACCAGACCCCAATCAGGCTCTAGGTGGAGATATTATTGAACATGGAGATTCATTTACTGCTAAATCCGACCTTTCTATCAAAGGCAAGGCGGCAGAAAAGAAGCGTACGAAAATGGAGAAGACGATCAGCTTGGAGGTCCTTCAACAGCACTTCTCTGGTAGTCTAAAAGATGCTGCGAAGAGCTTTGGAGGTAGGCACCCGCCTGCTCGTCTCAGTTTTCCTTTATATGTCTCGTCATTTTGTGCACCTCCATCAGACATCATTTTAGAAAGGCCCTGACCTGACAAATAAAGAAGATTTCACCACAGATAATGATATAAACGGATTCCCAGATCAAAAACTTAGGTTAATGACCAGATGCATACTCGGGCTTCACCTATTGCAATAGGCCCTGTTACACTTGATAATTTGATAATTTGTTAGGCTCTAGACCATTGTTTCTAGTCTGAGGATATGCCCAGAAAAAGATTTTATGAAAAAGATTATGCAAGAGCCTGTGATCCCGCCGCGTGTAGACCCGAATTTTTTTTAAAATAAATTAAAATATGTAGTGTACTGGAAATCTTCCGCTGCTCACCTGAATCGACCGTCCCCCTTTCCCTCTCAATCTAGATTCCTTCTGCAGACAGGGGAAGCCTTGGGAGTTTCTTACTGGCCTCACTAGCTTAGCTGCCCACTTTGTTTTACACCGTGGTTCTTCATCAAGCCGGGAAGCTGTTCATAAAACCCGCCCAAGCGATCCATAATCTTTCAGTTTCTTCAGACTTGGTTTCAACCATGTGTCTCTTTCTGAAAGAACTCACTGTTCTTCTCCGTGGAAACATGGAGATAAATCTATCTAAAAGTAGAAGCTGGACCCTGCACTGAACTTGGCATCCATGAACCTGCTGTGTTGCAGTGTGCCCTACGACTCTGAAGAGGATATGCAGGCAGCATGGGATTTCTCGCTGGCCCTCGAGAAAGATCAAGAAGGTGGGTCACTCGCTGAAAAAGCTGCAGGTGGTGATCGACTCCATCCAGGGAGTCGACAGCGCCCTCCACCTCAGCTCCCTGTACTCGGATTTCTCCAAAGCTGATGCTCCGGAGCCCGGGAGGAACCCCGAGAAACAGGATGAACCTCCAGCTTCTCTCTCCAATTCGCCATCCTCGTCTTGCGGCCATAGCTCCAGCTCAAGCCAGTCCTTCTCCCACAGAACGAGGGCTCTGATAAAACAGGAAGAACCGGGGGGCTCCCCGGAGGAGAACCAGAGAGAGATGCTCAAGAGAGCGCACAGTGAAGCGCAGCTTCGCCTCCCCCCCGCGGCGGAGAACCCTGGACTTCTGATCAAGTCCCAGAGCTTCCAGTCGCTCGGGGAGACCAAGCCAGCTCAGTGTAGCAGGGCCTCGGCCGGTCCACTGAGAGTGAAGGCCTCCCACGGGAAGGAGAAGATCAGACTCAGGCTGCAGCCCGCGTGGAGACTCAAGGATCTGAAGCAGGAGATCGCCCGCAGGTTCGGCATCGTCCGGTCGAGCTCCATGGAGCTCAAGTACCTCGACGACGACTCGGAGTGGGTCCTCATGACCTGCGACGCTGACCTGCAGGAGTGCGGCGACATCCACAGGTCTTCGGGTATCCCCACCGTCAAGATCTCCGTTCAGCATCCTGCTCGTCCGAGGGCCGCCGCCGCCGCCGCCTCTCCGACGAGCGGATCCTGACCATTGATTGCCCACCTCCCCTTTCTCTCTCCTCCTCCCCCCTCCATTAGGTTCGGCTGTACATTGATTTCCCCTCGAAAGGTTCTCACGAGGGAGCTAATCTCCTTGTAAATCTTTATATATGGGCCTTCACCAGACGCTTCCCACGATGACTGTTATTCCGAAGATTGGGTACGTCAACGGCCCGCGGACCAAAAAAGATCCGAGCTTTCCCGCCGGACCCACCGCAGAGATGACGGGGAGGCGGCGCCGGGCTTCCTTTTCGGGGGGCGCAGAGGCGACTTCCTACAGCTTTCCGAATTTGGCGAAAAGATGCCAGCTGGATCGGACCAGCCGGCGTACAACAGCCGCCCAAGATTCGATGCTCAGCTGGTCAAAGAGCCCCATTTTACAGAGAAAGGACCGACCCACAAGCCTTCCAAGACCACCTGAACAATAAAAACTAAGAGATAGAGAGAGAGAGAAGAACAAGGAAAAGACACCCGAAATGACCCTCTCTCTGAATGATCAGTCATCAGTAGGACACTTGGTGGAGATGGATGGGAGAGCGGTGTTGATATTGGTGGTGGTGGTGGTGGCGGTGGGCGGCGGCGGGCCGTTGGTTGTGGTGGCGCTCCGCCGCCGCGGGGTCGTTGCCGTCCTTGGCCTTCCCCTTGAGAGTGGAGATCTTTTCCAGCTCCTCCGCCACCTCCTGCATGCTGGGGCGCTTCTTGGGGTCGCCGGCGAGGCAGCGGAGCGAGAGCTGGGCCGCCTGGTACGCCGCCTTGGACGGGTACTGGCCCTCCATGCGAGAGTCCATTATCCGCACGAGCTTGCGCCGGTCGGAGAGGAACGGCCTCGCCCAGTCCACCAGGTTGTGCTGCCCGCTCGGCCTGTTCGTGTCCAGCGCCCGCTGCCCGGTCATCATCTCCAGCAGCACCACGCCGAACCCGTAGACGTCGCTCTTCACGTACAGATGCCCCGTCGCCATGTACTCCGGCGCCGCGTAGCCGTACGTCCCCAGCACCCTCGTCGTCACATGCGACTCCCCCCCCGCGGGGCCGTTCTTCGCCAGCCCAAAGTCTGAGATCTTCGCCTTGAAGTTCTGCTCCCCGCGGAGAAACAACGGCGGCCGATCAGCGCCGGCCATGGAGGAAGAGTGAAAATGGGGCGGCGGCGGCGGGCTTTGCTTGCTTACCGAGTCGAGGAGGATGTTGGAGGCCTTGAAGTCCCTGTAGATGACCTGCTTCTCGGAGCTGTGGAGGAAGGTGAGCCCCCGGGCGGCGTCTATGAGGATCTGCAGGCGTAGGCTCCACGAGAGGGGCTGGTAGACTCCCTCTGGTTCCGTCAAGAACTGGGCGTCAGATCTCTCCGCCGTTGACTTGTGGGTTTATGAACTTGCGGGAGGCGAAGGGCGCTTACTTCTGAAGAGGTGGTTCTCCAGGCTGCCCTTGGACATGAACTCGTAGACGAGGAGCAGCTCCCTGTCCTCCCAGCAGTATCCCAGCAGCCGCACCAGGTTGGGGTGGGAGAGCCTGCCCAGAAAGTTGATCTCTGACTGCGAGGACGGCGAAAGAGACGGGGAGGCACGTCAGTGGAGACCTTGACCAGCTTTGAATGGCGGCTCGTCTCGGGATCAGGCATTCAGACAGGAGGCCGGAGGGAGTTCATTAATGGGGGGCGTCCCCGCGGAGACCGATTTTTCCAGGGCAAAGCGGATTCAACTTTTGGGCATCTACGGGAGCGAAGATCGGAAGAAGACTTTCATATCGAATTGGGCGGACCAGATAAATTTGATGGTCCCTGCAGCTCACGGATGATGCTTCCTCGAGCACGGAATGAGAATTTTTTTTCAGAAAATGATTTGGATCGGAACGAAGAATGAATGATTCTGCGGGGGGGAGGGAGAGGGGGTTCGCGATCGATTATGAATGCTCGTAAGAGTTGGAAACCGATCGGTACCTGCCATTCCTCCAACCCCTGCATGCTATCCGAGTTGAGTTTCTTGACGGCGACCACCATCCCGCAGCCGCTCTTCGTCGGATTCAGGGTCTTCTCGTCGACCCAGCCCTTGTACACCCTCCCGAAGCCGCCTTCTCCGAGGAAGCTGTCCGGCTTGAAGTTCTTCGTGGCGCTCTTCAGTTCTGCGAAGGTGAAGATCCGGAGATTGGCGGCCTCCAGGATCCGTCCGTTGGGCTCGATTTCCTCGGCGCTCTGGCTGGAGATGGAGTACTGTCCATTGCTGCTGCAGACGCTCGAGAATTTGGAATCGCTGTTCGTCGTGTTCGTGGTGGTGCTGCCGCTGCTGGTAGTCGATTTGAAGGTGCCCGATCCTGGGGGACGAAAGGAAGCAGAAGAAGACGAGCTCAGCGAAGGGCAGCCCTCGGGAATCCCTTCCATGGAGAGATCCCTCAAAGCACCGGCAAAAAAAAAAACCACACGAGGCCCTTTCTCGCTCCTCAGACAGGGTAAGAACCTCCATGGGAGTGAATCGAGCGAGGAAACGAAGAAATCGCTCGCTCTCTCTCTCTCTATCTCTCTCAATTCGATTAGGGAAAGGCATGAACCAGAGACGATTGAATCGCAGCGGCGAACAAGAAAAGTAGAGAGATCAACGGAGCGGCGACGAATCAAAGAGAAAGCAAGAATCGAGATCATCTCTCTCTAGTCTCGTCTCACGTAGTACCTGCGCCGGAGGTTCCGTTGCTGGAAGGGATCGGAGAGGACCTCACAGAGCCGAAGCAATTCCCCATATCCCGAACCACCACCGCCCTCACCAGCCCCCACTCGACCACTCCTCTCTTCTTCTTCTTCTTCTTCTTCTTCTTCTCTCTCTAAGAATCCCCTCCCCCCCCTCCTCCACCGCCCAAGACGAATTCTCTCACCGAATCTTCTTCATCTTCCAGGAAGCCAGCCGCTGGTCCTGCTCCTCCTGGCGGCGCTATCGAGATGCAGGTCCTGGTTTCATAGGGGTCGGCGGACCAGGAAGACGACGCCGCTGGGAAGGGCGGCCGAAGGACGGAGACATAGAGAAGATAGTCGACGCAAGTAAGGTGTGGGTCCCACTTTCAGTGGTAGTCTCCAAAACAATATAAAATCAATCACGGTGAAATAAAAATTTCCCCGCAGAAAATTATAGGGAACCCGCGATGAAATTTGCAAGACTCTTGGGGATAAGTAAACAATTTTTATTTAGTTTCGGTGAAATATTTTCCCCGGTTCCGGTTGGTGCAATTTCTTGAAAAGAAGGTGTGTGGAAATTTCCCCTCTTTTTGAGTGGTCGAATCGGTGAGGGAACTCACTCGCGGGTTGCCGTCGGAATACGACGCGGGGGGCTGGATTTCCTCCCGATTCGCCCGAGTCAAACAACACGCGTTTCCCGAAGCGCGTCATCGAGAAGTCGCAATAGAAACGGTGCTTTGAGGGTGATGTGATCGCTGAACGCGGTCAGGGCCCGCCGAGTGGACACGCAACTCGGTCCCCGCATTGACTCGGTCCGTCCGTCAGTGAGAAGAAGCATACTAATATTATTGTCATTAGTTATAAGGCGATCAAAGGGTCTAATGAAAAAAAAAATGCGTGTTATATTATATTGTTAACTAGGTTATCTCACTCATCTCTCTACTAGTTCCTTTGGGATCTTGGTCCCCCAGTCTCTGCCTTAGAAAATAGCACCATGGGATAATACAACAAGGTGATAGGTTCTCAACTTGCCCATTCCGAGGTCTGCCTGCGTCTGAATTAAATAAATTATTTTCATACGACTGAAATAATAAATGGGAGGACATTATTTTCCTAATCGCCTTTTAAAAAGTTCTTAAAAAAATCTTGGTCTACCATAAGGCTATAATACTAATAAAGCTTAATATGTGGACTTCAAGCGCATTTGTCCGTGCAGATTGGTCAAGTCAATGGGTAGCTCTCTCTCTCTCTCTCTCTCTCTCTCTCTCTCTCTCTCTCTTTGTTGTCTTATGTGTGGAGAAAGTTGCACTAGTTGACGTATCTGCAAATCAACGATTAATGGTGATCGCTGATGGGCATCGATCACAACCATTAAGTGGATCGTGAAAGAAAGTCAACTAATGGGAATAGTCTAAGATGGGCTTTATGGTTCAACGAGAAAATAATCAAGTCAATGAACGAAGAAGATGGTCTCTATTTAGGGTCGAGGTTCAGATCATACCAGTCATCGTCTCTATTCATAGCTGACCAGGGAAAAGAACTCTGGTGCATAATATGCAATGGATTAAAGTTGGGATCAGTAAGAAGGCTGCATTTATAATTCTTCAATTAGTAACTACCCAAAAAAAAATTGTAGAAAAATTGGCAAATTATAATGGGATCAAATATATCTAAATATACTTAGGCTTCCCAAATACACAGCTGCAATTTTCTAGTTGATTTTGGGTGAGGATCCCTGTGAAACATTCGTACGCAAACTTTGGACAAATCATGGAGTTTTGTAGGATATGTTGCAATATTTAGACCATTTGATCGAACAACACTCTAGCCCTCCTCTACCCGTTGACAATCTATCCCTTTCGCCGCAAAAGAAGAGCTTAAAACGTTTGGAATAAGGCTTCCGTTGACCTTGAACCTGATCTTCATATCTGGCTCTTCTCGGTCGGAGACTTTAAATCCAGCTTCTCAGAGTGCTCCGGCATGAGAAGTCGCGGAAATTGGGCCCATAATGGGAACGGTCAACGAAGACGATCCTCGCTGACCGTCCAAGGTCAGACGTCGATGCCCACAAAGAGAGAGGCCACGTCGCTCCCAGGTCCCCCTCCCCTCCTCTCTTCACCGCACTGTTTCTTCCTGGGGGAGGTTAGTAAGTCAACGGGAGCTCAGTTGGGAAGACCAAACGAGGGGGGCCTTCTTCCCCGCCGCCGGCCCCTGCCGCGGTACCTACACCCACGGAGCTCACCCTATCCTGGGCGGGTCGGCCTCATTACATAAAATAAAGCTCTCACCGTTTAGATAAAACATCTGGCCCTAAATAGAGTTGTTTACATTGATCAGCCTCGCATCGGAGATGGGCTAAGAACACTCAAAAACACAAGAATCAGGCACCCAACCAGTGCAGGGAGGAGCATAGAAACAAGCTATGGAGGGTGGGTAATTGGCCGGCGCCGGCGCCGCCGGCGCCGCCGCTGCCGCCGGCGCCGCTGTTCATGGCCTGGACCTGGCCTCAGCCCTCCGGGCTTCCTCAGGGGTAGAAGGGAAGAGCTCCACATACCTCGGGCCGATCGTCATCCTGTCCTTGCCCATCGCCCTCTTGGCCTCCTCTGCCGAGGCGAATTCCACAAAGGCCTCGCCGGTGGCCCTGCCGTCGGCCCTCACGACGACGTGCACATTGTCTTCGGCCAGGCCGAAGTCGCCGCCGAAGAAGTTGACGATGTCGGCTTTGGTCACCGAGAAGGGGAGCCCCCTGAGCTTGAGGACCTCGGTGTACTCCATCTGGTCCTTCCCTTCGTGGGCCCTGGCGCTGGACGAGGGGCCGCCACGGGAGTAGTCTCCCTCGCCGCCGGCGCCGCCGCTGCCGCCGCCGATGCCCAGGGAATTCACCTCTGCGGCGACGGCGTGGTAGTAGTCCTGCTTCCTGCAGCGGAAGACCTCCACATACCTGCGACCCATGTTCTGCTGGTCCCGCTCGAGGGCGAATTCGGCCTGCATTGGGGAGGCGAAGACGACAAAGGCCTCGCCGGAGAAGCGCCCGTTCTTGTTGGTCAGGAGGCAGTCGAGGACGTCCAGGCCGGAGAAGAACTTGAAGATGTCGATGTCAGTGCAGTTGAAGGGCAGGCCTCTGAGGCGGACCACGGGGAAGGAGTACATGCTGCTGCTGCCCGCGCTGGCGCCGTAGCCGCCGAGGGCGGCACCGTAGTTGATGTCCCCGCCGCCGTAGCCACCACCGTAGGGCAGGAGGAACCCTGCGCTGGCGGCGCCCACCGCGAAGTAGGGGTTTGTTGAGTCTACCACCCGCGGTCTCTTGGATCCGACCTCGTACGCATCTGAGTACCCCTCGGTCCCCCACATCGCCCTTCTCGTAGTTCAACATGCCGAGCAACAGGAGAGGAAAGGCCCCAAAACTCGTCAGTCCCCCACCTCACTGGTATGCCCAAGCCCGAGACTTGACATGAACACCTTCGTTTTTAGCATACTCTCAAGATCATAAAACAAACTGACTGAACGCTTGGGTCAGCACAAGCCATGCACTCGAGAGGGAGAAAAAAAAAAAAATCTATGGAAAGATAAGAATGTGAGACTGTCGAAAGCCACATGTACTAGTGTTTGAGGATCAACGAGTGACATTTCTGATGGGCTCGTCTTGTTTGCTGCGACCCGACTATTTTGTGAATGCACATTTCTAAAAGAAGCAAGGTTGTACCTAGGACTACCTCGTTGATTGGGTTCATGCTTCCCCAAAAAAAAGGTGATTAATCAGTTATAATAAAAGCAGCCCTTTTAGATCCGTCATTAACCAGCGAAGTAGCTTTCTACAAAGGTTTTCTAGTTAGCTTAAGCAGTATTGACCAATAATCTACCAATGATTCATAGCAAATTTCATTTCAGGCAGGTGCCCGGTTGGTCAAAAGATTTAGCCAAAGTGTTTAATCCTTCATTGAAGAGAAGCATCAGGGGAAAAGAAAAGCCACGATCCCACCAAATGGTTATGCATGATGAGGAAACCTACAATGCAGGCTTGGTGCCAGATAAAAATCTTAAAAAAGTTTAATATTTAATATAAATATTCTGAAGGAGAATATCGAAGCCATGTGACATTTGAAATTTTCACCATCAGAACTTTGTATGTTAGAAACATCCCTGTTCTCACCCCACCCACATGTCCAATTCTAACCTAATTTCTGAGGAGGAACGCAGCTGTTCAGCTCCCTTGTGTGCATGGCCCGGGAGGAGGGGGCATGGAGGGATCAGAAATTGACAGCAACTGAGGTTCTTCCCCCACGTTATTTACATTTTTTACTCATGATGTTTCACTGCAATTCGCCTCTCCTTCTTTCCTTTCACAATGTACCGAAGGATCTTGAAATCAGGTTACTATTTTTGCCACTGGGGAACTGAGACATTCAATCATTCAATTCAAGAAAGGCAATGTTCTAGAGCAGTGATCAGATAATCATCCTTGGTGGAGAGTGTAGCGGAAGCAGTACAGACCTCCCAATCCCTTCTTCCCAAGCTGCACATACTCTGATAGGAGGGTGGTGGCGAAGGTTGGTGTGTTATAAAGAGGGGAATGGAGGAACTAAGAACCTCCCTCTAACAATCATCGGAAGGGCATGGGACCTGATTCATCCTTTTGTTTTTCACTATTGGCGAAACCAAGCTTCACCGATATAATCATCATTTCCTGCTGATTCAGAGTAGTGTGGATCGAATTTTAAAGCACATCGATCAAATCATCTTGACAGGTCTGCTGGAGATTAATATCAACTTCAATTTTCATTCCAGATTTTTTTTTAACTTCAATAGAAAATCCACAGATAATTATATGAAAAAACGTATTATGAGTGACAGGACAGAGACTATGGAAATTAGGCGTTTATCAAGTACGGGATGAAACAACATTTTTCCCTAGGTTTCTGAAAATCACGTCATTGGCTGGCTTATGAGAAAAAACCCTGTTAATCATTCTCTAGTGGGCAGGTTCAATTTTTACTCTATCTCCCACGAAATCACCCATTAATGCAACAATCCTAATTAGAACAACGAAAAAACAATCCCACCCATTACTCCTCTAGGATCCAAGATATTTTTTATCGACGAAAAGCAAGTCGGATCCTCATCATATCAACCCACACATTGATGTAATATCCCTCCTGAAGCTTTCCATATATAAAATTAAGGATAAGCCCATTTTTGCAACGTAGGATTCAATTATCCAGAGGGGCCAACAAATACTTTGTGGATAACGGGATAATCCAGCACCATTTGGTAGACATCGGTTTTTAAAATTCTACAATCTAAAATCGCAGCCTTAGAAAGATAAAAACCCACAAAGCTGCAAATTCACGGATCCTACGGGGGATAGGCCGCGCTACTCGACAGATTTTCGGCCCAAGAAACCTAGGTTTAGCGCGAGAGCACTGAATGGGGTTTACAACAAAGTCCAACGAACAAAGACCGGAAGACACATCTTGAAACAGCAAATAAAACCAAAACTCGGCGAAGTAATAATGGCACTACCAGACAGGCGAGAAGAAGATTAGAACAATAAGCAAGGCGCTAGGATTAGGGCACATATTCGTCACACTTACCCCCTAGGGCCGTAGATGCTCATTGCGCCCGGTAGAGAAGCCTGCGGGTACCTTCCAGAAGAAGAACACACGAGATACCGCGATCGCCACCACCGTAAGGAAGAGTATCTCCCCGCGAGCACCCGCAACGGACTCTGAGGAGAACCAAGAAAACATAAAAACGAAGCAATTGGATGCCTCCTCCCGAGTCCGGCAGAGAAAATTAAACAGTAGATGACAGAAGGGGCAGTGGACGGAGGGCCTCCACCAAAACCCTAACCTGCAGCCCCCAAACTCCTCGACTTCCTCCGCTCGCAGAGACTGAGAAGACCGGCGGGACGAAGCGGGAGGAAGTCGTCCGTAAAATAACCAGGGTTACGCAGATGGCTTCTGGTTTGTTTACAGTAAAACCATAAGAGAATAATATTTTCAAAATCACCCATAATATTGCTTATACATCCAAAATCCTCCTCTACTCACATGCTCCTCCAACTTTAAAAATTGACCCAATAAATGCAAAAAACTTAATTATATCCCAAATAGCCTCGCGTGCATGAATTTAAATGAGAAAAATACGATTTTTTGTAAAATATTTTTTAATATTAACATTATGTTTAGGAACTTTAATGGGCTGCTAGCTCGGAGCCTAGCTCGGCCCATTTAAATATGGAGGATGATCAGGCCCAATATGGGCCCATTATCCCCCCTTCCGCGTCATTAGAGGGATGATGACAGCAGATTGACCGGCGCGACGCGACCGTCCGATCCAATCCAACGCCCGCACGAAAGGCGACCCATATGATGAGAGAGAAACTTTGACCGTATTAAGGTTCTAATGGGCCGGAAGCCCATGGATGATCTCAAAATCGCGGGTCCTAGCCCGAAGCCCAGCCCGAAAATCCAGTCCAGATTCGGGCCCGGAACCATCGGCAGGGCCATGCAGGTGCTTACAGTGCCAAGAACAATCCAACCACCACTCCATCTCCAGTACAAGAGGGATCTAAAGAAACAGATCAGGCAGCTTCTGAGACAGGAACTTGCTGACCCGGTTGGTCAACACCAGCCAGGGAATTATCCCAACCTGAGCTCCGACAGAAAATGATGGTCAGCGGGGTGGGCCCAATCAAGTCAACCATGACCAGGGCTTGAAGCATCTGAACTGGAACTCCCCTACCTTGATGGCGTCAGTTGCCGGATCCCCAGCTCTCCAAGACAGCATCCTCCCTGCAAGAAGATTCCGGATTAAGAAAAAAAAGAGCCTGAAGAAGATCGATCAGATGATGGCTGGTGGTTCTTGATAGAAATTAGCAAATAAATCGAGAAAATCAGCGAGTTTGATCCTTTTGGAGTTCTCTTATACCCAAACAGACCACGGCTTACAGAATCATCCACAAGTAGCCAAAAATAATAAGATCCGGCGTGTTACTGGAATTGGAAGGGGTCAACGGGCTGGGCTGAGATGGGCTGGGCCTATCATCACTTGCGGGCTCAGGCCCGGAAAAAATGGCCCGACCTGGCCTTCTGACTTACCATGTTTGTCTCATTGGCGAGAAATGAGTCTAATTAAATATAAAATATGGTGAAATAGAGAAAAATAAGGAGATAAAATATAATAAATTCTTCACCCAAAGGTTGCAGAAATTGTTGAGGAACCTCTGCTATGGGAACGCCCCAAAACCACCAGATAAGGCCAAGATATGTGATTGCCTGCAAAAAATCCAACCATAAATATTTATTAAGTGGATAAAGAGTGATAATTTCCAGAGAAAAAAAATTCTAAAGTAAAATCAGCTGGAGAACCACCAAAGCCTACCTTCAGAAACATAAAAGCCCTCGCAAATGAAACATGTGACACCCTTTTGTCCTTACTATTTTCCTGCTGAACTGAAAGACATTAACATTTACGACTTATGGGGATGGAAGAATCGGAGAATTATAAAAAAAAAATTCTTATGGATTAATGGAGAAGAAGCTCTTTCTTCTCTATCTTTTCCATAATTTTTTTAATAGGCCAGTTTCGGGATCAGCCTTTTATGGTCCTGAAAGGGCTAGACTTCAACCTGGACCAGAATGAGAAGGAATCTTTGAAGAAAGAAGGTGATTAACTTCAACCCATGAATGGGATTCCACCAATATATGGAAAAAGAAGATTAGATCAACATTTTAATAATTTTTTCCAAAAGTGGGGATGGCTTAAATAGTTTTTACCCACTGAACATGGACGATAGTGAGCAGTGCCACAGGGACTTGGAGCAGAACATGTTTCCTAATGATATTGACTTACTCTTCACAAGCTCCTTCTGTTTAGCTGTTGCCATACGTTTAAGCTTCGCAGCCTGTGCAAATGAGGATGGTCTGCAGACATGAAAATAAATAGAATCTGAACAATTGTCATGCAAATAGACTGATCGACAGAGAGAAGTGGCATCCTAAACGTAATTCTTATGCTGAATTAAAACGAAGAAGAAGAAGCCATAGCATTTTCCCTTATCTAAACAATCTAGTTGATGCATCAAAAAAACGAATGCAATTAATCTTAGCCCAAATTTCATATTCGACTAATTATGGGCACCGTTTTCATGTCCTGATGGTGTGTATTTTCAAGGTAAGTCCTTCATAAATCTCTAAAAATCTTCTGAAGAGAATTTTCAAATTGGATCATCCCAAAAGAGTTTACCTTATTCACTAGTCAATTTATTGCGCAATAATTAATCTTCTTTAAGTATAACTGAGAATCATACTACTTAACAGGTTAAATCATATGCGTTGAAAGGGGGTTGGTTTAATCTGAAAGCGTCTTCACTGATACCACTTTCTGTCAAATTCCATGCAACTTGCTGAAGGATTTACAACTCCGTGCAGAAATGAAGTTGAATTTTCCTTATCATTAACAGAAGAAAAAAGCCAAACAAACAAGTTCTAGAAACAATGTCTTTTTTCATCTGAATGAAGATCAGTGGAGAATATTTAAGAACAAAATATTCGACATCAATCAATTGGCTGATGATGCCGAGATATAAGATATTGACTTTCTGATCATTTAGTCACCTCTTTCATAAATTTTTTGAAAGAAGCAGTCAAAACATATTGACTTTCTGATCTTTGGGTTGAATGCGCTGCACATTTATTTAATTTCCTTTGGAGGGGGGAATAAATCATAAATCAGCAAGTTATCCCCTTTCATCACGTAAACAGTTCAAAACATTTGGTCTGCAGAGTAACTTTTTCAGAACTTGACCCAGATAACTCACCATAAACCGTAACTTAATTAGGTTGCCCTGCGGGGAAACAGAAATCAAACTTTTAATGAGTAAATAAGACTGACATATCCTCACACTCTTATCATCTAGACCAAGATTAATCATCCTTTTGTAAAGCACTAACTTTCAAGAAATTGCTGATTCTCTCGAGTTTTATATGCTGTAAAAGTAAGCATTATCATTCATTACTTCTGCAATAACTACTCAGGATTTTTTTCTTTATTATATCTTTTTTCTTAATGATTCAATTTTTACTCTTTTTGCAGCTCCTGGGTAAAGAATGGCACGACTTTGAATCTTTCCTTTTTTATCCCCCGTCAACTAAAACCAGAAAACCCAGAAAACAAACAGTTCCAAAGTTACCAGTAAAAAGCAGCTCAATGATACATGAGAAAGAAAAACTAAAATATGCAGGATAAGAAAGAAAGGAATGCAATGCATGCCACAAAGAAGGCATAAGCGCCAACAAAAAAATTATTTCAAGCTGCCAAGTTGATCCCAAAAATTTAGCATATAAGAACCAGATTTTATTTTGGTTCTTGAGAGAATGGACTCAATGAAGTATTTGAAACCTACGTCGATAGCAAGCTGGCCTGCTTTAAAAGCTCCTTTATTTCCTGTATCAATTGATTCTCCTCTGCGGTTCTTGATTCTCTCTGACAAACATGTTCAATTCAAGAGCAATAAAGTGAGATTACAAACATGATACATTCAATGAAACTGAAATTGGCAAGAGAGTGCTAGATATACATAATATCAAGAAATCAAGAAATTATAATTTGAAACAACAAGAAGAACGAAAGCAAACCCAAAACAAATAAAATCTAGGATTGCCGTCTAATCTATCTAACAGAGTTAATTTCACATATATCATTCTCAGAAAACCGGTTGCTTACTATAATATTTCATCAATTTACAATCCTAAATGATGAATGAATGCCATGGATTGATGATATTATTGATCTTATGGCATCACCTCAAAACTACCTTCAACGTGGCGTGACATCACCTGCTATCCTAATATCGTTCTAATGTTAGATGAAGCCAGCACGGATTGAAGCCATTGTCCCATCAGCATCATCATAAAGTTTCCATTTAACGATCTTAAAAACAACTTTGATTAAGGCAAAAATGCTTGTTAAAGCTCGATAGCATGTCTCAGTTAAAATGTAGGCTTCACCAGATGACGCAAGTGCAGAAAGTAAATGGTGAATGAGGTCTACATTCAAATGGCCTATGGAGGTACTGTGCATAAATTCGAAAGTAATCACACAATACACGAACTGTAATTTGCACCCATGGATGAGCTACTGAAGTCTTGAACCTAATAGCCTATAAGCGTATGACCTACTTTTTTGACAACTGTTTTTTCCTCTTACATCCATCCAGTCGTGTTTAATGAATTGGTGTTTTGGCCCTTTGTAACCCCACGAGTATTGAGAAAAGAACCCTACCTTTGGTGGCATGCGGCTGCAAGAGATTACCCTCTTCACATCAGCACATCACAAAGGGCTTCTGTCAATCTCTCATTTTTTTTCCTTCTCTCTCTTCTTCTACTCATCCTCTTTCTCTCTCCCCCTTATGAATGTGAGCAATAAACGAGATGGAGGCAGGAAATACAGATATGCAAAGAGAAGAAGCATAACTAGGACAGCCTACATCCATGTACTCCATCCCACAATCTAGAAATAGACAAAATTTAGGAACCTTGATGATCCTCTTTTTTCCACCCATTGTACCACCCCTTGCTCGGATTATTTGAATGTCTTTATTACACAGGATTTCCCACTAATCATTTTATGTGGATGATGAGGAATGCCTAGTTACATGTTAGCAACACCTAATAAACCGTCTTTAGCTCAAAGGACATCAACTGGACTGTACCCAGAACCTCCCCCTTCCCAACAAGTAAAACAGAGGTGCATAGTCCTGACTTGTAACTACGGATGCAAGTCACCTTAATAGATTAACTAACTGACCTTCTGCACACAGCGACATCAAATGGATTGTCTCCTAAGACCACATTTATCAAATGGCTACGACTGAGAAGCCAAACATTGGTCTTGACAACACCTTTGTAATCCTGATATTTTGAAAGTGGACTACTCTAAAATGACACCTTCCACTTCATGCAGCAAACCTCTCATGCCTCATGTGTCGCCGAACTCTTCTTTAGCGTTACACATGCCAATTGACTCAGATAGAGATGCAAAATTTACCAGCTTCTTCAGGTAACTCAATGGAAAACCTTTGGTACTTAAGTAAAGCTATCTGGCTTTCCACCCTTAAATGATGATCTAACAGAAGCGGTCCATAGGAGACTATAGCCAAGTGGGACCTGATTTTACCAACTGCTATAGACGGCTGAATTGCGTATGACAGGTTCACCAATCAAATGATTGGTAAAAACACCTTTCAGGTTGTTCCTGGTACATCGCCTAGGCTTCCCCTTAATATCATTCCGTTTCGCTTGGATCCTCATCCTTCCAAGCTTGCTCATTCTTTTTCAGAAAAAGTTCATTATATTGCTGACGAAATTCATCATATGATCATCGTATATGAACAAAACAAACAAAGGCGCCATATCCTCACCCATGAAACAGGGATTCAGAGAAAGTGACTCTGTGACGGCAACGCATCATTAGCTGGAGAAGCTGCATCCACAAACTACTGGTTCCTTTCATGCCATCAATAATTAAGGATCAAATGGCTACCCATTATGTTTGTCGTCAGACACAAAGAATACTCTTATTTTCAATGTAGATGATTTATTTCATTATTTTCTTTGAGCTTTCTCCCCTGTCTTCTGAGATCCCTGTAGGTCAGGCTGTGATGGCCTCTTCTACCATGGGCACCTTTACATAGATCTTTTGAATTCTGGCCTAAGGACAAGACATTCTCTAAAAGGAAATTTGCCATCTCTCATCAAGTGAAAAGAACATCCGCCTCATGATGCTTCATGGCAGATCAAGGATAAACTTCTTCAGCGTCAAGTTCCTGAAACGACACCAGGAATATCAGTAGTCAGGGTTTCTGCCTAGGAGAGGAATGATGGGAACTATGATCATCTCATCCTTCTTCCCGTCCTTCTCTTTCTATTTCCTTGCTTCTGCTAGCCTATTGCCACCATTTGAGCTATATATATTGCAAAAATTCCATTTTTTTTCTAAAAATGAATTACCATCTTCTCTAATATCACACTGCAAAGAACCATATATATAAGATCTATCTAGATTTTTCTGAAGTCTCTTTTTTTCTAGTTCTCGTCAATCCTCGTTATAGAGTTTTTATCTCATTATCACCACGTATCCTAGCAAATGCATACATCTCATCTGTCACAGATTGAAGTAGCCCTTCCAATCAGACTTTTTTGGCTTGTATCTTCATCCCCTCGTCCATCCTTACCAAACTGATTAAAATCGTCTCTACCACAAACCTGGCCTGTGATCCCACACAATGGGAGTAACTTGCCCTACACACCACTTGAATGACGTGTAGAAAATATTGCCGTCTGATTTCAGCATAATTATGCACCTATCTACAGATACAGAACATTGAATTAGAAAATAAGAATAAGATGCGGTTTAACAAATCATACATCCATGGATCCCCAAATGTGTTCACTATTCTTAAAGAACAATACAAAAAAAAAACCCCTAATAACATTGTTGTTTCCCTCCTTCCTCTCACTGTCTAACCCAATAACCTAATAGCTTGGAATAACATGAATACCTTGGTTACACAAGTTTCCTAGTCATCACTGTTTACTTGAACTCAAAAAGACATCTATTGGGTTCCTCCTAAACCCCCTTGCAACCCTTAAAATTGAGTTCACAGTCATGATTTTAACAACTGGCTAAAGTCAACTAAAGCAGCCACTGTCAGCGACTGTCAAAATCACACAGACCTTTTACCATTTTCAGTTTTTTTCGGAAAAAATGGATATCAATTTCAGACCCTCTCTTTTGTGAAGCAACTGCATATCAACCGAGCTTCAACAAACAAGCCACATAACCAAACACAAGGCTCCCCATTTTGACGCGGATGTATACTAGGCTTGGGGTCTCAAGATATGAGCCAAAGCCCATGACTTCCTTGGTCAGCAGTCTTTCTTACTCTTTTCCTCCGATTTGAATGCGTAAAGGTTTTTGGATAGTAAAGTACCCTTTCATGGAGCCTTATACAATACAACGGTTATACATATATACGGGATCAATTTGGAAAACCAATAGAGAATATGAACGAACAAACAGTATTTATTGGAAGCATTCCTCTGATGAATTCCCTAGGAACCTTTATAGTAAATGGAATTTACAGAATATATATTTCAAAAAATATACCCACGAATAGTATGCTAACCGCCATAAGAAATTTAGCACCCGACCTAACATTCCAAAAATCATATGCTTCCGCATCTTGAGCTTCCCAATTGGCGTGCGTCAAGCCACAGAGAAAAATTCATCTTTGCAACGTTATTTTTCTAATTTGTCAAATATAACTTCTGCGCATGCTAATTGCTACTCTTTCATCTGCAAAAAGCAGAACACTCAGAATAATAAAATGTTACCCACAACGGGAATGGTACACTTCCAACCCTTTCGAATTTCTCACCGGAAATTTGTTCGTTGTCGGGTGTTTGCCAGAAATTAGGCCATTCAATGCTCTGGATGACATATGCTTTCTAATTCTTAATGTCTTCATTATTTTTTGATCAAGATTATCAAACTACATGACCAAACATAGAGACCAACATACAGAAAAAAAACAGCCTGCGAGAAAAAATCTATGCCTTTAGATTTGCAATCTCGACCCTAATCAACAGCATATCTAAATGAAGTACATTCAACCCTAGCAGGGAATCAGAGTCTTCATGAAAATAGCTCTCAAATCAAGGAACACGGAAGATACATAGAGAAACCCTAAATTTCATAATCCCAAAAATATGAAGAACCCACCGGTGATACGGATGGGCGAGGAGATGGGGGCAACCTTTTTGAGACGGCCGATGCGTCGATCAACGAGCTGAAGGATCCCGACGAGGATAAATATGGCCGCTGGCCAGGGGAAGAGAACTCGACCATCCTCTAGGGCTCCGTCACCCATCTCCTGAGCAAAACGAATAGACCGAGGAATCCTTCGCCTTTCCAACTCCCTCCACGGGGCTTCCTTTTTCCGCTCGGTTCGTCCAGCAACAACGGCGGGACAGAAGATATGACCGTTGGATGTCCAGTCCACTGCCCGACTGATGGGCCTAATTGGGCCCAACCACTGAACCATTAGGCCCAATATATATCACTCTCTCTCTCTCTCTCTCTCTCAACCCATCAAAGAGAGAGAAAGGCGTTGGCGGAGGCCGAACTGCCAGAGGGAGGAGCGAGCTCGCAGTCGTCCATGGCGGGAGCTCCAGGGAAGTGCTTCCTGGTCACGGGGCCCCCGGTGAGGAAGCCTTTCCCTCTCTCTTCCTCTTGCTGCCGTGTTTTCGGCATCGTTGGTTTGCCCGTAGGGAGATGCGCTGAGCCAGTGGAATGCAGGGGGTGGGGAAGACGACGCTGGTGATGAGAGTACTGGAGAGCCTTAGGGCCTCCCACCCCGATCTCAAGGTCCGTGGATTCTACACTCGTAAGCGACGCTCCCTCTGTATCTCCCTTTCCGTGCCTCTTGCTCTCTTTTCGGGGCTTCGTCTAGGCAACTGCACTTGTCTGCGACTCAATTAATTGACGACGCCCCGTCTCTGCGGTTCAGGAGAGCTGCGAGAAGGTTCGCATAGGGTGGGATTTGAGGTCGTGACATTAGATGGCAGGCGCGGACCCCTTGCTTCTAGTTCTGTGTCCAGGTGTGCTCCCGTTCGTTATCCCCCGACTTTCTTTTCTAGGAGAACCTGTTTTGATCCAAGAGTTTTGCTGAGAAATTAGATGTGGATGGGCAATGTAGGTTTGTCAACTTTTGCCCTGGATGGTATTTCTGAATGCTCAATCAACCATACAGTTTGAATCTTATATTTCTGGCGGCATTTCACTTTCGCGCAAGTTTCTAGCGAGTTATCTGTGGAAAACGAGTTTGTAATGTATCATCATCAAAGCATTCTTGACACAGCATCTGAGTATTACTCTAGAACTCTTTTCCTTTTGTTGGAGATTGTCGCTTGAAGTTCTGATGTTGAGCTTTTCGTGCAAGAAATATGTAGGTGATCCATCAAACAGCTCAGGCCATGTAGGCTCATAAAAACTAGAACATCCCTTGTAACATAGGAATATGATCTGTAGTGAGGCTCTGGCCATGATCTATTGGTAGTTCGTCAGGGTATCCACTGTAGGTTACACATTGTCATGTCAAGAAAATATTATCCGAATAGAGTTGTCGTCCAAAGGGCCTCTGCGGGTCAATTGATCTCGGAATCTTCTTGGATCTATTATCTGATCTGTATATCCAGGCCTTTGTCTCATCCTATATAATGATTCATGCTGAATCAACTACGACAAGAACAGGATATAAATAGAAGCATACAGAGGAGGAATAACTTTCTACATGCTTTATAATTTACCCAAAAAGACCTGCGCGAAGATATTAATTTTGAAGTCACTGTGTTCGATTTGCGACCATTAACTGTTTATCAACCATACCTCGACCGAATAGAATTTTGTGATGAAGTTTTGATCCACTAGAAGGTTGATTAGTGAATAAAGGTAGTCAGCCAAAAAAAACTAGAAGGTGATATGTAGGACTGAGAGACTCATTAATTACTCTAGAAGCAGGAAATATTCAAACTGTAAAAACAATTCGGGCCTAAGTGTAGGTGCGGGTCATTAGGGAAAAAATGGAAGATACCATAAAAGAAGCTAGAGAGAGAGAGAGAGGGGGGTGGTTCTAAACAATAGGAAAATAACCTGCAGCTCTGAACCCACCTGCAAAATAAAGAAAGCAGATGCGAAAGAAATTTGTCAATCTTCTCATTATTTTTACATCATCTTGCTTTTGGGCATTTTAATCAACTGAGACAGCAAAAGGTCGGGAAAATGGAAGATTTGAGTCTTGAATCCACAAGACATGAATCTGGAGTGCAAGGAGAACGAAAACTGGGCCTTGAATTCACATGGCATGATTTACGTAATTCTCGAAGCCAGAAGGATAAAAAAACCATTGAATCCACAGGGTTTGATCCTTGAATCTAGAAGGGCTGTTTGGATCCACAGGTGCTCAAAACTCTCTTAAAGATAATGAAAATTCGTAATGATCAAGGTATCTTGGAGTTACAACATACCAACCTTTAAATAGGCTCAAATAAGTTGTAACTCTTAAAAAATGAGATTTATTACAAACAAGAATTTAGAACGACCCAACGAGTTATTCTGGCATTTATTTGGGCCTAATCTTATTTTGGGTTATTTTGGATCTTCTCATATTTTTAGCCCACTCTTCAAGTTTCCAAAGTGCCATGCCCATCAGTTGTGGACTTGCTTCTGTGTATGCTGTTCAACATCATCAGCAAAGATCCATAAAGATTTTTTTTCCCATGTTGTCTTGATGCGGAGACATTTGGAGATCGGAGCCGATTGAATCAGTAAGCCACACTCCCAGACAGGTTTCTCCGGAGCAACTATCATAAGAAGTCTCTTGGTACTCAAAGGGATGGATTTATCAGAAGATCACTCTTACCCGTGCATTGACTCATTTATCTACCACTTTCCTCATTGAATTTCCTGCAGCATCCATAGCTTACCTGTAATTTGTGTAAGCCTGGGTAACCTGATGTCAAAATGAGGGAGAATTCGTATCAATTTCCTCATAACCATATCTCGAAAGCTTGCTGAATCTCAACTCTCTTGGTGACCGCAAGAGGATTACTATGATGTGTTCTGGGAAAGGAGGCCACCCAAATCAACTTCCCAGGGAACCCCAAGGGCATTGACCACCTTGTATAGAACTTTTTATACCACCGGTGTAGAAACGGAATTGTTTTCTCCCCAGCACTCAAAATTAATCCCTGCTATTATTCCCAGTTCCCAAAATCGAATTATTTTCAATTTTAAAAAAAAAAAATACATCCAGGCAGAAACCTTCACCAGCATTCCATTCCCTCCCCCTATCTGGTCTCTGGTTCGTTGAAACAACTCTTATTTACAAGCTTTGACCAGTTTCACGAGCTTCAATCAATCTTTTTAGCCATGGTCTCTGTTTCCTTCTCGTTTAAACTGAGCTAATATCCTTTTGATTGCAGCTCGGAGTCTCTAAGGTGGCCAACTGTTGGAAAATACAAAGTGGACATATCATCTTTCGAATCTCTGGCTCTGCCAGAGTTGCAGGTAACACCTGGTGCAGTGAAACCAGTAATTGGAGGCCATTTTCGCAGTTTCTGGATTTATTTATTTTTTTCTTCAGGTGAGGAATGGCGCAGATCTCTTCATCATTGATGAAGTGGGTAAAATGGAGATGTATAGCTCGCCATTTTTCCCCGCTGTTCTTCAAGTTCTTGATTCGGGCATCCCATTGCTGGCTTCTATACCCGTTCCGAAGGCCGGCCGTGACATTCCTGGAGGTACTCGCTGCCCATTACTGATTTTATCTAGTTGTTCTAATAGTAGTCGAATCATATGATGATTCTCCATCAGATCTTTCCCATTATACTGGTGTTCTAGAAGCCATCATATTATGAAGCGTTGACTCTGTTCTACCCAGTTTCATCAAGATGCTAACCACTAGACCGTGTAAAACCCAGTTCATAACTCTTATCAGATCAGCTTCTAGTCCGATTTTCAGATCATCGGTCAACGTGTACTACGAACACTTAGCTTCGTCTCCGAGGATACCTGATCAGGTGGCTCCTGTCTTCAATAACGAGGTTAACCCTAATCAGTTTGACTTTGGGTCCAATTTCAGATCCTTGGTCTCCCGATGGGTCAAATTCACCTCACCTTTCTCTGGTCATCATCGCCGTGTTGTGAATCGAACCAGGTTGACTATTGGACCATTAAGAACTCATTTCGGAACACCAGTCAACTCAACTTCCAGCCTGCTTTTCAGCCGATGGTTCCACGATCGGTCAGATTAATCTCCTAGGAAACCAGATCACCTGGCTCCAATCTTCAATCTGAAGTGAACCTTACCCGGTTGACCATCGGATCATTAAAAAACAAAACAGACCGAAAGTCTGTTTACTGATTGAGTTGACTTTCGGCTCAGTCAATTACATTTGTCTCCGAGGCATCCGATGTGAATCTGACCAGCTGGTCCTTGATGCGGCAGTGGCAAGGTTGAGGAATCATCCGGGAGCGACTCTGTACACGCTCAGCTTGGCAAACAGGGACGCCATCAAAGATCAGGTCTACTCCCAGTTGGTCAACTCGTTGACCACGTAATGACACGTGGCAGCCCACTGGGCCCCCAATGGACCAGGGAAACACTCAACTGGAGCCTAATGGGCCTGTCTGAGCTTGTTAGGCAGCAATATTTCTTCCTGTGGGCCCATCAGAATGCATCATGGTTGATTAGGTGGGCTTGGTAGGCCACCGACGGGCATGGGCGGCAGCTGAAAGACAGCTCACCGGCCGCCGTCGTGACGTCAGACTCTATTTCCGTGAAAAGAGAGAGAGAGAGAGAGAGGGGTGGTATGACGTAATTAAACGAATAAAAAATGTCCTGGCATTACACGTGGGTCCAATCAAATCCGAACCAGGGCGGTACAGCGTTACCGGGACTCGCGGGACACGGCGAGACGGTCTACTCCGCAGAACAAGGGCCGCCGGACGCCCGGAACCATCGGAGCACGATAACGCTACAGCGGAAATGAGGCCCAGATGACTTCGAGTGGAGGAAAAGGACAAAAGAGGGGACCGTTTGAAGAGCTGGGCGAAAGCAGCCGACCTCCCCGCCGGTCGAGCCCTCAGCCGATAGAGAGAGAGAGAGAGATAGAGAGATAGATATATAAACACAGAGAGAGAGAGAGCCACCGCCACCGGTACCCTACCCTACCGACCTGTTAACTTGGCCTGTGCATCCCACCAGTGAATTCTGGAGATAGAGAGAGAGAGAGAGAGAGAGAGAGAGAGAGAGAGAGAGAGGCAGCGTGTGGGGTGAGAGGAGAGGAAACAGTGGGAATGAGTAAATCAAGAGGGGGGGAAGGGGAAGAACGTCGCTTTCCGGCCGCTCATTCCGGAGCCAGCATGGAATCGCAACTCCTACAAAAGGGCCGTTCTCTTCCCCTTCACTCCGCCAGGCTCTGGCATCCAACTACCGCCTGCTCCGGCCCCGAATTCGCCCCAGGGAGGCCTCTTGAAGCGGCCGAGGGCCCACGATGCAGAAGTAGCTCCCCTGCTTTCCGGAATTCGGTGGCTTGTGCCTGGCCGCTCCGCTCTTCCTGATAGGTATGCGAACCATCCGTCATCTTAGCCCGAGTTAGGGTTCTCCAGGTGCGTGCCGACCGTCGATCCGTGCGGCATTCTGTTTTCATGGACATGGATCTGTTCCGGTCTTCTCGCTATCTCCGATCTCGTTCCGTGTTAATTTTTCTCCACTTCATGCGGGAGAATCACAGCCCGTTGCAATGCACAGACCGGAGCATCTCTCTTGTGCGATCGGCATGCGGTTTCTGGGTTTCAGAAATCGGGGGAAATCACGCTCCAGTTGGAGTCGCCATAATTCTGTTGTCTGCCCGATTTCTCTTCACCAGATGTTCCTAAATGGCAAGGATCCTCGTAATTAGATGAACTAACGATCATTCATTCAAGCTCAAGCATGGCTAATGAGGCACCGGAGATGGGGAGAATCTGATGCATAATTCAGGCTAGCCAGGGCAAGAAGTTGATGCCTAAGACTCTTCCATGGTTTTTCAGGTGATAGAGTGAGCGAATGATCATGCAATGAATCAAGAAATGTCTCCACCAGGGGGCTGCATCGAGGAAGGTTTTCAGGAACAAGGAGGATGGCGATGGTGAGCACTGATCCACAGTTCTCAACTTTAGGAACATGAAAGTTGCATCAAACTGCAGGCCTGAGAACCCATCTTACTAATATTGGTACATCCTCTTCTTATTTCAGGCTTCGAAGCTCCTAGGAGTAGCTCGGAGATGCCTGCAGAAAGTTCCCATAAACAGCAGAAAATGCTGGTATTCTCATGTTTCTTTGTTCATCTGCTGTAAGAAATACAGGTGTGTTTTTTTTTTAATTAACTAAACCGGGAAAATTCAGCAAACTGCCCACCCAAGATCAGTGATTCGCATCTTTTAAGGTAATGAATGATCCGAACAGTCAACGGAACGGCATCTTTAAAGGAGTTGTGTGCTCAGAATAAAAGAAAAATAATCTGGCGACTGAGATTACCATCCATGCATCCTCCACCCACTTGCCATTTATGTATTAACTTCAGTTTTCTCAATTATGGATTAATCCAGAATGGGGCATCATGAGATTTTGATTTCAGATTGCATTGCAGGTGAAGAACCAGCCCACCAAACAGACCATCAACTCTGATCCTTGCTGCATCACCATGAAGGGCTTTATCAGTGAGGAGATGAGAAGTGACTCAGCCCAACAGGAAACACATAGGGTCAACGCCTGTGCGATGGGAGTGGGGACAATGCCGTCAGAATTAAGGCCTTTCATCTATTCAAGAGATCATACGAATGGAAATCTGAGAAACTGTGAGCTCAGAAAGAACAGCCATGGAGACCCCATTTCGACTAAGTATGAGCGACTCAACATGATGGCTTCTTACCAAAGCGCAAGACTGAGGAACCCCCATCGCCGTGAGCACCCACAAGAAGAGCTGCTGCAGAGATTCAAGAAGGAATTTAAGGCATGGCAAGAGGCCAGGGTATGGGAGCTGTATGGCGGCCATCTGAATGGAAGAAGCAGCCGAAGCGAGCCCCCAGATGCAGCCACAAGGAGGGCTTCGTCCCTCAGGAAACCTGTGGAGTCCTTGCCCTCTTCGACGACTGTTTCAACCAGAGGAAAACGGAGGAGCAGCACGCCTGAGAACCTGAGCAGAGAGCACCTATATGGCCTGGTGGAGGCTAGAAGGTCAAGAAACAGAGAAAACGCAACTGATTTAGGAAGGTTCCCTGAGCTGAAGCTCAACAAAAGAGTGGACAGATCTTCTTCTCCCACAAGAATAGTAATCCTGCAGCCCAGCACCGATAGAAGTGAGGATTCTGAGGAACTGTGGCCTTGCTCTTCAGGGGAAGATAGCACGAAATATTTCCTGGAAGAGGTGAGGGAGAGGCTCAGATCTGAAGTACATGGGAAGGCTAGGAATAAGACCAGGACCAGAGAATGCCCAAATGCGGTTCCTTTTGGTGAGAGGCAGACTATGGCTAGACAGGTCAGGGAGAGGGCCACGGGCGATTTTGGAGCAACAGGGGCGCGAACTGGATCTGCAAGATCTTATGGAAGAAGGGTTCGACCAGATGGATCAGATCCTCCAGCGTTTGTCGAGAGAGATGCCCAAAGACTCCTGCATGATAGACTGAGGAACGTCAGTGGAAGGCCATCAACTGAGTCATCGGTGCTAGGTGATGTGAGGTATGAAGGAGATGTGAGAGATGAGCTGGGTGTGAGGGCTCGGTCCTTCAGAGAAGGGCAGGTGAGCCGTCTTGTGGGAGGCAGCGATCAAGATCCATCGGCAATTCTTGCGAGATGTTTCTCTGCGCCGATGTCGGAAAAAGCTCTGGGAAGGCTTCTGCTGCGGGAGCAGGATAATATGATGGGAGTTCATAGCCAAAGTCAACTTGAACCAACTGAAAAGTCCACTGAGGAAGTGAGGAAACTCAAGAAAGATGTCTTCAACATTAAAGGGAAGATTTCGTATCTGAGGCGTGCTCTGACCCTTCCAGGTAAATTATTCAGAAGGAAGAATCGACCAGGATATGATCCAGGAGAAGATAAGACTGATCCAATAGAGACCACTGCAACCCCACCATCACTGGAGCTACACTCTGGTATTGCACGGGCAAGAATGGTAGGGATTTATCAAGTTCTTTGCTATATGGAATCCGAATTATTTTTATATATTATATAATTACCGTTTCCCTGATCTCAGGATAACTCCACTGAGGTGCCCCCCAGCCCTGCTTCCATATGCAGAGGTTCTTATGAGGACGTGTGGAAGCCAGGCTTTCCAAGTCCAGTCTCTCCTCTGGAGATGTCCTTCAATGGGGACTACCCTTTCCAGATCTCCGAGGAAATCAGCTCTGACACTCCTGGTGAGAGCAGAAAGATTTTATGCTTGCATTTATGCATGTTTCTATGATTCAGTAAACAATCATAGAAAAAAAGACAGATGAATGAGATAAGCAAGAATGCCCACTGCGTCTCTCGATGGATGCCCATATTGCCCTTCTTCTTACACGCCTCTGATGTTCCTTCTAATAGTCATTTTCTGAGCACCTAAAGCACTGCTGATAGTCTCTAGTTTTTCAGTAACACTTCTGATGTTGCTTCGACTAGTCATTTTCTATGCACTTGAATCATTCCCGTTTCTGAAAATAGTATTTTTCTTGGTAACACTTGCATTTTTCACTTTCTCAATTGCTTACAGAGGTCCCTAGCCAGTCAGCGCCAGCTGAAACCCCTGGATGTGAACAAGTCTCCAATGAAGAACAGCTGGAAGAGCTCCATGATGATGAACACATGAAATCCCAAGAGGAAAATTACCTGAGACACATCCTCCTCACTGCTGGTCTCTACAACCAGCCCCTTAACCTAATTCTTGCACTCTGCAATTCGCCCACAGAACCGCTTGCTGAATGGGTGTTCGAGGAAGTAGAAAAGGATTATATTAGATCTGACAAGGTGAATGATGATGTAAGCCCTCTTGAGACTGTTTCTTCCAGGAGAATGCTCTTTGATCTACTGAACGAAGAGCTCTTCTGCCTGGTAAGCTCACCGATTTCCAGCTCCATGACGAGAAGGCCTCTGAGAGGTGGCAAAGAACTGATGAAAAGTCTATGGCAACGGCTAGAGAGGTGCCTTCATCCCACTGGGGACCAGTCCAGCTCACTAGAGAGCTTGGTATCCAATGATCTTAGAGTGGAGCCTTGGATACCTCACAATGCCATGGATGCAGCGGGTGAAGCTGTGGAGGGCATGATTCTGTCTCAATTGATTGACGAATTCATTGATGATCTTTGTGTGCCATGGCTTCCCATTGATTGTTCTCAGTGACGATGATCTGGTGAGCTGGCCTTTCTATGATGGGTATGTCTATATGTATATAAAGAAGAGATGGGTTTGCTCCAAGATCCCTCCCCCAGATTCAGTAATGGAGCATTATCTTCTTCTTCCACAGGCTGAATTGGTTGTGCGAACTTCAGATTTTATGTAGATATGGGGAAACCTGGATGCTCCAAACTCGGGATCAACTGTCTTCATTATCTCTATAGATTCTCAGAGGTCCCAATGCTCCCCCTTCCGATTCTGAAACCTGTTCATCAGAAACATTGATGAGCAATCTCTAATCTTGACCAAGTTTTCACCTGCCAAAACCAAAGGGTCAGGCCAAGTGTTCAGATTGACGTTGACCATTGGCGCCCAAATCGGATTAGAACACGAAAAGAATGAAAATATAACTAAAGATTTGTGAAATAATATTTCATTGAAAAACTGAGTGAGATATCAATAATGGGCGTTAAGATGAGCACATATCATTCAAAGGGTGTCATTTTATTAGACAGGTGGATCCAAAAAGGAATTTTCAACCTCCGCTTTTCTATAGGGATATCGAGGATCCTCAAATGGGCCAGGTCTATACCAATCAATTCCTCCAAGTTGTTCTCTCATTTCACGTCTCGATCTGCCGTTGCACCACTTCCCATGAGCTTTCTTTGCAACTGTGATTAGACTAAATACAACGAAACAATTATGGTTGATGAATAAATTACAAGGGAATAGCCATGTGACTCGTGATATATGTACTTTCTAGATTTCCTGCTGTTCCAATCACTTGCAATTTGACCAATAACAGTCTCCGATCGACCCGCATTGCCAAGCAAGCTCCTTGAACAGGGCAGGGAGGGAGTTTTCCCATAGCTCAGCTGCGCCATGCAGAAGATGATTCCAGCTCGACACCTTCTTCCCACCAAGTGGCATTCTAAATTCATTCAGAAAATCGAGGTCATATGATAGATAAGGAAACTATTATTTACTGGAAGGAAAGCCATGGAACAATTGAATTAGAAGCAGTATTTCCAATAACTGGGTAAATTCATCAAGGATTGGAGCGAGAACAAGTATGATGACAAAGAATCTGTGATGAAGATGAGCTCTTAGATTCTATGGTTCTCAGGAAATGGAACACCGACAAAGAGCGGTCGATGGAAGAAAACAAGACACTACGAACCTTGTAACCTTTTCTCAGGAACTCCAGTGAGCTTCCTTGTTCCTCTTGCAGACCAAGAACCCTCAGAAGTTCTTCCTTGGTCTGTCACAGAAATGAAACAGACAGAGGTAACTACAGACTACGGGCATAACGAAGCAGTAGATGATAAATGTACAGAGCAATGTGCGACCTCTCCCAATGTGAAACGAGTGCCACTTTCAGCTACGCATGCATAGGAGCCATCTGCTTGTTTAAGCATCACCTGCCAGGGCCCTGCACGAGTGCCATTTCCGAGTGAACTCAGGATATGTTTTGTGGGCATGGAAGTTTAAATGGCACTTCTACCATAGCATCCAGAGCATATTTGGATTTTCATAAGAAAATGCGAATCCCACTTCGTTAACTCCCTCAAATTGTTTGTTTATCTAATCCGAAAGTCTTGTCTATAAGCCCGAAAGGAATTTTTCATGAAGAATTATATATCTATACTGCAGATCCTCGTCAGATGTGCGTTACTTGCGTATACATAGCTACTGTCTTGTAAATGATGGAAGATAGCTCCAAGTACTAAATCCATCTGCTTTGCTAATTTTCAAAGAACGGTTATCAACTGATCCTACGAAAAGGCAACGATTTCTTTGGCCCGTTAATAACCAAATAGTAATATGATCTTTTTTTTCGTAAACAAGCATATATGACAAGCCTCAAGGATTCTGCATGTCCGACAGGGATAAAAAAATTGCTTCAAAAATTTATTCATCAAAAGGCAATTGACAATGCAGTTTCTTACCTGGATACTGCCGGAAGAGTGCTCCACTATAGTTTACTATAAAAGGTGCAACTGCAATTGTCTTTGGCATAGGAAAATAGTTTAACAATAGTTATGGAAGAAAGAATATCAAAAATTAGATGCTACCTTTGAGTAATCTCTGGTTCGTATGTAGAATACGGGAATAAACTGAGAAAGAAACCGGTAATGCAGGTCCTTGCTTGGGAACCCCAAGAGCCCCAGGTCAGCACTGGAAAATTAAAAGGAAAAATATATTCAGCACAAGAGGTTATGCACTAGGTTGTATGTTTCATCTTGCATACATACCGCAAAGTTTCAAGTTCCAAATTGAATAGAAGTGCGGGGGTCGATGCAGCAAAGCTTTCCTGCAAACACAATTTAGGAGGCGTACGTCAGAGGTCCATTGAATATCCATGACGACATGATCATTTACGTTGAATCTGGCAGACATGTGACAGTTCCAATGTGTTAAAAAGAATCAGGCTGGCAGATAGTGGTTGTGGTGTGGATCCAATTTAATAAACCTGAATGCCAAAGAACCCAGAGTAAAGTTCATATATAGCCATCAAAACTGGAGCTTTCTTGGCAGCAGGTCTTCTGTTCACTCCTTTTTGCAGGAGAGGGGGGTCCAAGTTAAAGCATATCCGGATGGTAATGTTCCAGAAAACATATGTAGATTGCCTGTATTATATCTAACTCGAAGATTGATACCGGCAAGGTCACCACTAGCCCAGTTCTGGGCACCATGAACCAAAACAACTTACGAGCAGCCCTCAGTTCTATTGGACATACAGCAGGTGCTTCATGTGAATACGGGTCTTTTAATTAGTCAGTAAATCAGAAAAATATGAGGATTTTAGAAAAGGGTAAGAAAAAGGAACCATCATAGTTGGATGAAGAATGTAGATAATGAGCCGCGTACCACATATTTCTCTATAACAGAAAGGTCACGTGTGCTACAATTGATGAATACATATAAAGATGGCGGCTCATCTGCAGAGGAAGAATCGGCATCTGTGGCAAATGAAAAGACCATTGTAAATCAATTAAACCAGTAATGAGTTATCAGGATGTAAAGCATGCAGAAATACAAAAGCATGAATTTTTTTGTGCGGACATTTGTGAGAGATAAATACAAGTATACCATTATTTAGAATCCAATCAATTTTGTTACAGCTTCGTATATTATTGTAATCAGCGAACAATGGCATACAAAAGAGTAAAATAAAGAATTTCCAACTGATGATAAGGCATTCAACCCACACGACAACACTACAGTGTAAAATTAATTTTAAAACAAACAGTAACAATAGATGATAGATTTCATACTTCACGGATTCGACAAGCAACTCAATATCTATGATCATATCTTCATCACATCAATACGAGTCAATGAGAGTCTGAGTAAGTCATGGTCAATATAATCGGTTATTTATTTGATCATTACAACCCACCTGAGAATGTAACTCACATCCAAAGTGAATCTAGGTACACATTTCATCTAACCAGGCTAAAGACAAAATTCGAGAACAAGATTGGCATAGAATTGATTGATAGGTGACCAATGGGCATGCCTGTTCCTACAAAGGAGACCTAATGGAGAAATATCTGATTCTCTGGATGTTTGCCGGAGATATTTTTGTGTCAGTTAAATATTAAATTTGCCGGAGATATCCGAAACAGTAACAATTACAACATGCATTGGCTACTCAAGAAGAACGGGATAGGAATTTATAGCTACAGATATGTTACTTTAAAATTAAACCTTCATTTTCGTCCGGGAAGTCAAAGTCCAAGGTATTCCTCAGCGATCTGAAGAAGCTGGTAACAGGCCCCCCAGGTACATCGTCCAGAGAACCAATACTTACATCTTTAATCTGAACGACATGATAAAATTATTAACAAAATAAATGCAGGATTTAAGGAAATGGGATCTTCCCTTTACAAATGAGGGTAAAATTGGCTGTCTAATACATATTGGACAAGATACAGGACTCAAAAGCAACGAACGACATTAAAAAGATGTCATACCATATCTAGAGCCGTCCCAAACAACTGAGACGCCCTTCGCTTTTCTGGTCGATCAGGAAACACCTGAGTACATATTCCCCAATCCCATTCCCCATAAAAAGGGTAACAAGCTGTTTAGAGCCAATATGGTCAAACGAAATTCATAATAGTGTAATTACAAACGTCTCACCGCAGAAAAAGATCCATTTTCAAAAACTTACAATGCGAGCCCTAGTCCCTCGCATCTCTTGGACCTTTCTAACAACAGCAAGTGCGAGTTGGATGTTGGCATCAATAAATTCATCTGATGATCCCTTCATTGACAAAAAAAAATCCAAATATTTCAATGTCTCCAGATTGCATATATCTCTGAAATTAAGAAAAACACAGCTGAAGAAGCATGTCATCCATTACTCTTTCACTCCTTTCAGCATGAGAATTCAGTTAAAATTGGCAATCACAGTCAATTATATTATTCTTTCAATTTCTTTTAGAGAAGGAGTGAACATAAAATTTTCACTTGTTCACGTGAAAACAAATATATTCAGTTAGAACATTTTTTCCTTTAGTATGTCGTCCAAAACCTGTATTCCCCTTTGATAAAATGTTATAATATTTTCCAAAAGAACGTCCGCCCAGAAACATGCATTAACTTCTGTTTTTCATTTCTTGTTTCGTCTTAACTGAAGTCCAAAGTTATCAAAGAGCTCCGCATTAATTTTCAATCAATGAATCACTCTATCCAGTTTCATATTCTGGAAACATGGAAAGCAGTTCCCCTCCAAAGCAAATGAGAAATGTACAGATAAAATTTGAGTCCCATACAATTAAAACTTTTCAAGTGTGCAACTCTGCAATGGGTAAAATCCTGATGGAGCACAGCTGCATGGAGGTAAAATTCCCATGGGTAAAAGAAAAGTCAAAACGCGTGAATCTACGCAACCAGGAAATGACTGATCGAAGTCAAACACTCTCATAGACCTTATACACACAAGTAATCGCAGTTTGGATAGTATGTGACTGGAAGGAGCAACTAATTGTCCTAACACTATTGATTATGATCCACTAAGAGTAAAAGAAATAGATGGTTGAGGATTATGATTTTTCACCACAAAAAAATTGAAAGTAGATAGCACGCCATATTGATTAGTACTAAAAAGAAAGTACATACAAAATGTGCATTTTGTTGCATCCAACGCCCAAGATGGTGTAGGTCAAGTTAAAAACTAAAGGGTCATAAAATTACTCGACTATCTCAGTCCTTACTCCCAAAAAATCGACTGTTTCATCTTCAAGGAAAACCACATAAAAACCTTAGAGATGGCATAAGGTTACCGATTTAAAGTTATCTCCATAAACTCTGACACCCCTACTGCTCACAAAATTTTCCTTGGTGGAAAGCTTTAATTGACAGTGCACATATAGTAAGGTGCCAAGATTCTTAGAGAATTAGAGATATGCAGAAATTTTGATGCGAATGAAAAAACTGCGAGGCATTATACCCACAGTTGTAGTATCGTGAACGCAGATCTGAATATAGAAAATGTCATAGGCATATTCTTGTGCTTAATTTTGAGGAATGAATTAAAAATAAAGAAAATTAAAATCCTAAGCAAACAAAACTGGTTGTACACTATCAGGTATCCACCTTGGTTGACCATTGCATGGCATATATGGTGAAGATTTCGTTTCTTGTGTAGGAAGATCTTCCTTAATTAGATGCCTCAAACACAATAAAACTCAATATTTAGGACAGTATAAAAGATTGTTTATCGTCAAGTTTTTGTGGGCTAAAATACCTACTCTTATCTAATTATCATTGTTGACCAGTTTTCACCATCTACAAAAGACCACAAGTGATAGGGCTCTATACTGTGTTAAATAATTTGTATCATCCTGCCAGAAGCAAAATACTAAGGAAAGGTTGTATACATTAAGAAGAATATCTCGAAGTTGCAAGAGGTTTAATACAGCATAGCAATGTTAGATCTGGCACGGCGAGAAGTACCTTGTAAGAGGAAATGGAGCTTGGCAAGGGCCTGTTAAGAAATTACACAAGTAAACAACAAAAAAATGGAATTAGTGTAAAAATGAGTCCACACCGTTATTGACATTCCAATAAAATAAAAATATAAAATGAAAGATAAGAAAAATCAGAAAATCTCCAGTCCAATTGCCAACTTATAAGGGAACCACGGAAAATATAAAAGGAAGGAAAATTTTCAAAAGGATATAATAAAATAGTTAGTCGCTAGTTAAAACATAAATGGAATGGACACATCAAAAGAATACACTGCACCAATCTATGCTCCACTGGACTCATCAGGGAATTGAGAAAAAATTAAGCCACAGTTTCACGGAATCACATTCCACATATATCATACTTTTTGAGAGAAAAAAATGAGTAAACCGCAGATAACAAATTGAATTTCTCAATTATACGACGAAAAGAACAAATTCGCCAGAAAAAAAAAAGAAGAAAGAAAACCATAGTATGGCAGTGAGACAATAACTCACGGAAAATCGATCTCGAGGCGGGTCTTGCCATCATCCAGTGCGTAAACGAGGGACTTGGCCGCGTCGGAGACGAGAACCTCGTAAGACTTGGGATTATATAAGGGAACACCAGCTTTCGGATCTACGTCCGAGGTTTTGCTCCCGACCATGGCGCAGATGCGTGAGGAACCACGGAGAGTCGCAGAGCTTAGGTAGGGCACGAAGCCGAGCTTAAGAGGGGACGAATAAAGCGAAGAAAAGGAGCGCGACGGAGGGAGAAGGGAACGGAGAGAGGGAGAGCGAAACAGGGGGGTCCTAGTAGGCACAGAAGTGGAGCAGAAGGCCATCCTTCTCCCCCCCTCCCTCGGAGGACGCAGACGAAGAGGAAGAAGAAGAAGACGGCAGAGCTCAGCAGCGAGGGAATGAAGATAACGAATCCCAGAACTGGCCGTTAGGAAGACGTTCTATTTTCAGAAATCTTAGTATTAAATATTTAAATCATTTAATTATTTATTTCTATGACATTTTGGGCTTTAATAGTTTTATTATTTTGTTGGTTCCCATAATGCCCTTCAGCCTTCGTCTTCCTCGTCCTCTGCGTTTCTGATGCAGAGTGTTCCTGCGAATTCCTGAACCCCATGCCCTTCTCCTCCGCCATCATCAGACCTCGCCGCTCCGTATGGTCGTCGGGAAGCCGCCTCAGATGTCTGAGCCTCGTCTTGCGAAGTTCCTTCTCGCCGGCAGCATTGGCCACCAGTAGCGCGACTCCGACGAACGAAGATGTTGCTCACATCATCCTGCAGCAGAAATCCGCCGCCGGGGCGCTGGAGACCTTCCGATGGGCCTCGCGGATTCCCTCGTTCCACCACGACGCCTGCACCTACCGGGCCCTCATACGAGCTCTCGTCTCATTCCGCCGCTTCGGCACCGCTAAGGAGATCCTCGCAGAGATTCCCGCTGCCACCGGCCGCCCGCCCGACGACGACACCTTCATCGCCATCGTCCGCGGCCTCGGTCGCGCTGGGATGACCCGTGAAGCGGTCAAGGTCGCCGATCTTGTGATGGCCCCTGCGTTCGGCATCAAGACCCCCTCGATTAAGGTCTTCAACTCGATTCTCAATGTGCTCGTCGGAGAAAACATCGACCTAGCCAGGGACTTCTACAGGGAGAAGATGATGGGATCCCGTCTTCGTGGTGATGACTACACGTTCGGGATACTGATGAAGGGCCTGTGCCGGACGAACAGGATCGCGGAAGGGTTTAAGCTTCTGATGCAGTTCAAGTCTTCTGGATTGGCTCCTAATCCAGTGATCTACAACACGCTGATTCATGCTCTTTGTAGGAATGGAAAAGTGGGGAGGGCGAGGAGCCTCATGAGCGAGATGGACTGTCCAAATGATGTTACCTTCAACATTATGATATCGGCGTACTGCGGGGAGGGGAACTACCTCCAGGCCATGGTGATGCTGGAGAAGTGCTTCGACCTTGGATTCATCCCTGATGTTGTTGCGGTGACGAAGATCGTGGATATTTTGTGCAACGAGGCTCGATTCTCTGAGGCAGTGGAGATTCTGAACAGGGTCGAGGATAAGGGGGGAGTCGTCGATGTGGTGGCCTATAATACTCTAATTGAAGGCTTCTGCAGGGTGGGGAAACCCAGTGTTGGGCAGCGCGTTGTGAAGGAGATGGAAGCCAAGGGTTGCCTCCCCAATCTGCGTACCTACAATTCGCTGATTTCGGGATTCTGCGCAGCCAGGGACATAGATTCGGCCATTGATCTGTTTGGAGAAATGAAAGAAGACCAGATCAACCCAGATTTCAACACATATGACACGATCATCAGAGGGTTCTGCTCAGTGGGAAGAGTTGACGAGGGGTACAAGTTCTTGAGAGCGATGGAAGAGCAGAGAGGGGATCTTGGGAAGAGAATTGGACCCTACAACAGCATTATTTATGGGCTATACAGGGAGAAGAGACTGTGCGAAGCACAAGAGTTCCTGGAGAAGATGGAGGAATATTTCCCGAGATCTGTTGACCGGCACAAGAACATTTGCTCTCTCTGTGAAGAGGGGTCGTTTGAGGAAGCTATGAAGGTTTATGAGCAGATGATTGGGGAAGGCGGCAGTCCCTCTGTACTTGCTTTTGTTGGCTTGATCGACGGACTTTGCCAAGTGAAGAACACGCGTGAAGCATTCAATCTGATGAATGAGATGATCCAGAGGGGCTACGTCCCTGTGGTTTCAACGTTTAATTCTTTGATCTGTGGATTCTGCAGGGAGGGGAAATCAATGAGTGCCGTGAAGCTGCTCGAGGAAATGGTCAGCAGAGGCTGCTCACCAGATTCAGCTAGCTACAGTCCCCTCATTGAGACTCTTTGCAGGCAAGAGAATCTGCACAAGGCCTTCCATTTGCTTGTGGAAATGGCTGGGAAGGATATGTCTCCTGATCAGATTGTGTGGGATTCCCTGGTCAACTCCCTGGCTCGAAGTCCTCCATGGATGGAGAATCAACATGCAGTTCACAAGAAGATGGAAGAAGTACTCTGCCAGAGTTGATTAAATATTTTTCTTTTCAATCTATCCGCTGCAGAGAGAGCTAAATCTGATGAACTGGGGGCTTACAACTTTTGAAGGGAGGAAAAGAACGCTTGTGAATAGATGGACATCGCAGGGTGGTGTGGCCATGGAAGATCATCACCAGCAGACTGATGAATTTGGGTGGAAGAAGCGTGAGTTTTCCGCGTGAGATTTTGTTCCCATGTTTTATTTGATCCATCTGATGTTTCTTTGGGTTTTTTTCGTTTCCTCCGTTATTGGATTGGAATTCATTTTCTTATTCCCTGTAGAAGGTGATCTGTCTTGTTCTTGTTTTTTTGGCAATTACCCGTCTCTCTAAAATTACTTGGGCGAATTTTGGAGAACCCATTCTGGGAATTGATGGTGGGGGCGTCATTTGGGACGATCTTTCAGCTCCTCTGGGGTATCATTCTCTGCAGACGACTTTTCTCCTGCCCAGGGGACGAAGCTGGAGCTCCGGAAGAAGCCCATGCTTCAAACCCTTGTAAAGATATTCTGCAATTTCTCTTTCTGTAACATACTCAATTTGAGTTGACTTACGATTTTGAAAACCATCCTGGAATGGGTTTTTTTTCCTGTATGATTTGATGAACAAGGCCCTTTTTTTTGTTTTTTTCATTTTTGCAAAATTCCATTGTATAAAGGTTGACCGACTCAAGGCCTTTCCCGTCTCCGCATTCATTCCGCTGTCTGCTATGGAATCCTTGACGGCCTCCTCTGATCCACCACGGCAGGTCGACTGGTCGGCGCTGCCGTTGGCCGTGCTCGCACCTGATCTCCCGGCGAACCACCTCCAATGTGGACTACGTCCGCTTCCGTCCCGTCTGCGCCTCGTGGAGATCTTCATCTCCGGCGAAACCGTGCCACCTTCCCTGCCGGCTCCCGTGGCTGGCGCTTCCCTTCACGGAGGACTCCGAGGTTTGCCGCTTCTTCAGCCTCTCCGACGCGCCGAGACTGACCCAGTCTGGTGGCCGCCATTGATCCCATAGCTCGAGCAGATTAGCAGGTAAGTCAAACATTATCGGAAACACATATCTGATCTTAAAAATTAAGTCTTTCGTTCTTTCCTTTTTTGATCATCATGGAAATAGTTCGAGTCACAAAATCAGTATGCTATGAGTACGCTACTAGCAGAGCTTTGGCCAGTCTTTCTCCTCCCCCCCAGGTCGAGTGACGATCTTTCCCCATTTCAGGGGGGTTTAATCCATTTTACTACATTATAATGATATCTTTCATAAGTTCAAATATGATTTCAAGACTGTTAAAATAACACTATGATAGGTTCACTTACAAATGTCTGACCCAAGATATCTACTATAACATAATGAAATAAATGATTGAGAAATATGTGATAGAGTGTGCCTTTTTATATGTCCGACACGGCTCGTCCTGCCCATACTCATTTCCGACCAAGTTTTAGAAGCCCTTTTTATATATTTCATCAAGAGATTAATCTAGCTAGATTACCATAATTTTATTACAGTGGTTGTCAATCGGAGGTGTACATATACACGCTTTATGTCCCTCAAGCACTCTTACACAACCAAAGAAGTTGTATGAAAATATGTTCAAAATATTGTTATCTGACATGAGCCCCGACACTTCTGCAAGGAACGTGCCCGTCGGCGCCGGCCGCCGCAAGGGCAAGCATTCCGCCGCCGGCGATGGCTGGGGCGAGAGCGCCCCCTGTTTCAGTGGGAGTCCATGGGTTTACCCCATTTCAGTCTACCCCATGGGCAGCCTACTGGAGCGTCCCCTGGATGTCGCCGTCTTCTTCGCCGGCCCTGGGGAAGAAGCATCCGCGACAGGGGGAGGCCGAACCAGAGAGGTGCCTCTCGCTCCCCGAGACTCTGAGGATCGACATAGGGTCGTCTTCCTTCTCCGTTAGTCGGATATGGGCGGCAATGGGGCTCAGCAAGGACATGGCCACCAGAGGGAGGGGTTCTTCACAGGCTTAGATCAGGCCAAGGACAACCCCAGCGCCTCCATAGCCGACGCTTCCAAGGCTTTTCGCGCCAACCCGGCAGCTGTATCTCGCTCTTTCAGCTTCCATGAGAGAGCTCCATCTTAGACTAACTGGTTATTCCCCTGGCAAACTGTCTCCTGTTTTGTTCTCCTGGCAAACTGATCATCTCTCTCTCTCTCTCTCTCTCTCTCTCTCTCTCTCTCTCTCTCTCTCTCTCTCTCTCTCTCTCTCTCTCTCTTGCTGAAACGCTGCCGTCGTCTTCCTTCCCTAGGGTTTGCGAGGAACGTGAGGGCCGCGAAATTCGACGGGGACACCTTCGGCACGGTGTTCTCTGGGGGGGGTTCCGTTCCGGTCGTCGTCGTTTCATCTCTATCGTCTTCTTCGTCTCCTTCCTTCTCCGTTCCAGTTCGCTTCGATTCCTCAGGATCCGCTGGTTGCAGTGGAGAGCGATGGCGAAGCTGCTGGAATTCTCGGCGATGGACTACAGCGAGCCCGGCGCCAACACCAATCCTCGCGCGGGCTCCTTCTGGGGTGGCCCCCTCCCCGGCCATCGGCCGCCGCCCCACTTCGTCCACTGACGATCGCCGATCTGCTTTCCTCAAGGCGAAAGCTTAGCTTTCTGGTGCTTGATCTCGCTCCTGTTATCTGTGTATTAAGAACAACGGCCTGTAGAGAGAGATAGAGAGAGAGAGAGAGAGAGAGCAGAGCAGAGCAGAGGAGATGATGTGAGTACTACTACACCCTTGGGCTCGGTGCTCTTCGGCGTCTTCAAAATCTCATCGTTTTCTGGTGAAAGCTCGATCGAATAACATCCTCGATTCTGTCGAACTAGACGGATGGGAAGAACAGGGAAGATCCCAAGATTCTCGCCGCACTATATATCTCCGACAGGGAGGCTAACCAGTAAGTACATATCTACCAGTAGTCGTTGCAGGAGCAGCGACCCTCCCGGAAATGGTGGAAGCGGCTGCGATCCCTGACGATGACCTTCCGGTTGTAGACGGCCGACACAGCCATGGCGAAGGCGTGGCAGTCGGCGCAGGTGCGCAGGTTCTTCGCCACCCTGATTGTCGCTCCGGGCGGGGTGGAGAGCACCCCGAAGGCGATGGCCAGCTTCTCGCTGTGGAAGGACAGCGCCGCCGCCTTCTCCTCTTCGCCGGACTGGTGCAGCTCCGCCGCAACAGTCGGCTCGTAGCCCGCCATCTTCAGCTGCTTCCCGATCTCCTCGAGCATCTGGTAGATCTCCTCCTTCCTCGGATGGTCGTGGTCGTCGGCGGCGAACTCGTGGACCTTCCCGCCGGATTCGATGGTGCTACAACCGGGCTGAGTCTGGATCCCACGCTCCTTCATCAACCTCCGAAGCTCCGCCACCTTCTCCCAGTCGCCGGCGGCGGCGTGCATGTTCAGAAGCAGCACGAAGTCTCCAGCTTGCTGAGCCTTGAGCTCCACGAGGTGCAGGACGACGCGCTCTCCGAGCTCGGCGTGGCGGTGGATCCTGCAGGCCCCGAGCAGGGTCCGCCAGAGGGTGGCGTCGGGTTTGAAGCCCGTTGACTTTACGATGAGCCCGTAAGCCCGGTCAAGCATTCCGGCGCGGCCCATCAGGTCAACCACGCAACCGTAGTGGTGCAGATTGGGGGTCAACCCGTGTTCTTCCTCCATCGAGTGGAAGAGCCGCAGCCCTTCGTCGACCAGCCCGCAGTGACTGCAGGCGGAGAGAACGCCAGTGAGGGTCTGCTCGTCGGCGGCGACGCCGGCCCTCTGCATCTCCGAGAACATTTCAAGGGCGTCCCTCCCGCGGCCGTTCATGGCGAGGCCGGAGATGATGGCGCTCCATGCGACGACGTTCTTTTCCGGGGACCCATTGAACACGGCGAGAGCTTTCTCCATGGACCCGCACTTGGAGTACATCGCCACCAGCGTGTGGCGGAGCCTGGCGGCACCGCCGTAGCCGCGGTCCTCGATGTAGGCATGGAGGCGCTCCCCGAGTTGGAGAGCTCCCAGGTGGGCGCAGGCCTGGAGCAACAGCAGGCAGGTCACCTCGTCGGGCTCCATGGCGTAGCGAGGTTCCTGCATGAGATCGAAGAGGAGGAGAGCGTCCTTGCTGCGGCCGTTTTGGGCGTAGCAGGAGATGAGGACGTTCCAGGCGATGACGTCTCGCTGGGTCATTTCGTCGAACACGAGCTCGGCGTCGAGTGTGATGCCACAGGAGGCGTAGAGATCCATTAGGGAGGTCAAGAGGAGAGAGTCCGGCTGGTGCCCGTTGCGGATGATCCCGCCATGGAGCTGCTTTCCGCCGGCGAGGTGGCGCAACCGGTTGCAGGCCTTGAGGACGAAGGAGAAAGAGGCCGGGTCTGCCCTAACACCGCGCCGCCGCATGTCCCTGAAGAGGGAGAGGGCTTCCTCTGGTGAGGAGCTCTGAGAGTAGCCCCTTATCATGGCGTTGAAGTGGGGAGTATAGGGCCTGGGGATTCCCTCGAAGACGAGACGTAGGTAGCCCAGCAGGTTCTCGGAGGGTTTCACGGCGGCGCGGGACAGGAAGGCAGCCATGAGGGCGGGGTCTCTGCCGGCGGCGGAGAGCAGGATGCGGGCATGAAGCTGCCGGAGCTGCGCTTCCGATGAGCACGTCTTGATGAGAGGGATCATCCATGGCCTCTCACTGGCCCCCGTGGCGGAGGGCTGCGGCTTCCGCCGCCGCTTCTGCTGCTGCTCTGGTAGATCGGAGAACTGGCGGCGGGAGAGGGAGCGGAAGTTTCGAATTCGGACAAGAAGCATTAATTTCCCCCCCATACGAAGTCAACGGTATTCTGCTTCTCCCCCGCTTATAAAGTATAAGAATATAAGCACGGTCTCTCTCTCTCTCTCTCTCCTCCCCCCCTCCCTCCCTCTCCCGAAAGACAGGCGGGGAGAAAAACGAACGACACCGCGCTCGTCGATATATTCGTTCATCCGTATCTGTATTTACCTCTGGTTTCAAAAGTTCACCCTGTTCTTGCCTCCCCGTCTCCTGAGTTCTCACACTTCGGCGACATGGTTCCTGACGGGAGAGGAAAGTAAGATTCTTCGCGCAGGGTACGCCGGTGGCCGACGAGCGGGAAGCTCTCACCAGGTCTCGCCGCCGCCGGCGGCCTTACTCCGTCTCCTCTTCTTGAAGTTGGCCTTGAAGCAGGCCTGTCTGAGTCTCTTGGTCCTCTCCTCCAGCTGGGTCCCGGGCACCCTCTCCATCGCCTCCCTCTCCCTCTCCAGAATCTCGATCGCCCGCTGGAGCTGCGTCTCTCCCATCTCCCCGTCTTCTCTCCCGAGCTCCTGGTTTTGCATTTGCAGAGCGTCCGACTCAGAACCAGTCAGTCGCCGATGAGCGGAAGTGTCTTCCCCGTCGTCGTCTCCACGAGTATGGCAAGGGGGAGCAATTCTGAGTCACCCACCTGGACGTTGTTGATGAGGGCTTGGAGGCTCTTCATCTTCCGGTGAGGCCAGCGAGGGATGCCGAGCTCCCGGCACTTCTTCTTCAGCTGCGTGAGGCCCATCTTGAGCTCCTTCGCCGCCACAGTTATCGGAACGTAGAAATACCTCGACACCTCCTCGAAGGTTATGGCCCTCTCCTCCCTCTCCCCGCCGCCGTCGGCCGCCACCTTCGTGATCTCGTCGACTTCGTGGCTAGCGACGTCGAGATGGGGGTCCTTCTCGCCGGCGATGTCTCCGGCGATGCTCTCCACGCAGAAGGTGGAGCTGAAATCTGCATAGAAAGCGTTAGGAAAGCTGCCCATCCAGCCATTGTGTGTGTGTCTCTATATATATATATATATATATATAGAGAGAGAGAGAGAGAGAGAGAGAGAGCTTCACCTTGGAAGAGGTCATGGGAGGGGAAGAAATGGTCGGGGAGTTGCTGGAGTGGAAGGGTATCCGGAACACCAGCTTCCACATCGCCGTCAAAGCGCCAGTCACAGAGAGAGGAGCCGCTGGAGGACAGAGAAAGGGTGAAATCGGTACGAAGATGTAACCTCTCTCTAGAGCTTGGGCTGGATGAACAGAGAAAAATGAGAGAGTGTTGGATCACAAACCTGAAATCGGCATGCTCTTCCTCAGTGGCTACTCCTCCGGGCTCCCCAAGCCAGTTCGCTAATTCCTGATGGTAATCCATCTTGAGAAAGAAAGAGAGGCAGAGAGAGGGAGGGATAAATAGGGAGAGAGAAAGTTATAAAGATTACCACGTAAATGCCGACGACGAGTGGGCGGCGTGGGAGAAAACGGCCCGGCTCCACTCCGCATCGCCCCATCATCGAGTAGTAAATGCCGGAGAGAGAGAGAGAGAGAGAGAGAGAGAGCTGGGTTCTTCTTCAGGAGTGCAGAAGAAGGAAGGCGAGGAAGGGAGATGTAATGGGCGATCGGCGGCGGTATGTGTTTAATAGGTTAACAAGGCTTTTCAGAGCAGCAAGCACGTCCATGGCCCATCTCAGATCAGCAGCTTCCACCAGCGGGGGAGATAAGCCAACCGGATGGTGAAAACGGATGAAGTGGGTGAGGAAGAAGCGTTACCAGCACCACCACCACGAGCGGCGGCGCCGCCGTCTAGCCAGTGAGCTCCCTCTACCTCTCCCTCTCCTTCTGATACATATCTCTGTAAATCATGCTAAGATGATTCGAGTTTTCATCTATTGGGACACATGTTTAGTGGAGGGGCGCTATTGTACATAATAAATCTCGACGCATCTCTTCCCTCTTTTTTCTCTCTCTAATTCCTTCATACGATAGTGGATGAAGAACCAGCTTGATGGTCACCAACGACTTGTTGGCAAGTTTGGAGGTCTTGGATTTCATTTTGAATGATCCTTGAATAATTACAGAGATTCAAGGCAGGCGAGCAAGACCTCACTGACAGTTGGACCTCCACAAATATATCCACACCCTTGACAAACTAAAATGATAACAGATGCACGGATGGTACTAGGTCAAGACTGTTTAATGCAAGAGCCATCATTGGCCGTTGTGTGTGAAATCATACAATCCTAAGAGCAACATCATTGATCTTGTTATTTTGGCCCTCATAGGGTCCTTGCCAAGAGTAGATAGTATGTTTATCTATTAGAACTTGCAACAACCACATTAATTCACATAGTATTTCTTGTTCCATAAGTGAGAAAGACATTAGGGCCAAGTGATTGTAGTTACCCACTTTCCTCAATATTGAACAAATAACTTAATTTGATTGCCAAATCATAGGTAATGTTTAAAGTGCGACTATTGACCAATCCATCAAATTCCTGACTTATTTGATGACATTTGAAATTTTATGTAAGTCTACAAAGATAATACAACAATAATCATTTTACTTCCACTTTGATGACAATATGTCATTTACATAGGATAGTAGTGCTGTACCTTTGGTGGGCATAACATACTCCATAGGGAGTAAAAGATAGAGACATCACCCAAAGGTCCCAAAGAGATAGGACTGTTAAATAAAATTGAGGGGAGGAAATAGTAGATTATTGTGAATGAAAAATGAGAGGAAAGATTCGTTGTTTTGTGTTAGGGAGAAAAATAATTATCTCAAAAGACTATCATTTAATTCACATCTGCTTGTTCTAGGGTTCTTGATTATACTCTAATCTTTTTGGTCTTTTAGTTTCCCTATTATTTTTACCATTTGTCTTACTATTTTGAGCCAAGTTCTCATTAGGGTCTTCCTTACTGTGCCCAATGCTTATTTCCCCCGAAAAGTTTAAACCCAGAGAAAAAAATGTGCAATCATAATTCAGGAATTTTATGAAACATGAGCGTTTATTAAAATGCTGGTTTTAAATAAATTTTCATACTTTTTATGATACTAAAATGTGTTAATAATTCTGGGTCCAAAAAATTTGAGAATAAGAATGATTAAACTAATTGTTAAATGATATCATTTAAAAATCTGGATTTTTCGTCAAAAATCCAGATTTTTAACTCGATGCTTGTAGGAATCGGGGAGAGTAAGGGCACTGCAGCGGCGTCGATCCCTTCCAGGGAGCCAGCGGCAGTCTCTTGTTGATCCTCTCTGCGATTCCGCTGCCTCTGCGGCGCGAAGCTCTTCCACAGCGGAGACGGGGGCGGAGATTGGATTTCTGCGATGGGAACCACGGCTGCCGCTGTGGGCGAGGGGCGAGGCGAGGCGATCGGAGAGGAAGACGGGGCCATCCTGGAGCTTCTGGACTCCCTCGATGGCTACATCTCGCTGATGGGTTCCCTGTCGTCGTCGCTTCGTCAGGTACGATGCCAACATGGCGTGCACGCGCTCTTCCTCTAGTTCCCAGTCGCTATACGTGCATTCAGATGATCTCAAGATCAAAAACGACGGCCAGAAGAGGGCCGGCTCATCGAGTGGAAGCTCGTGAGGCGATCTACGCGTGATCGGTTAGAAACTGGCTTCAGAATCATTGTACTTGTTCGAAGTCGCCTCGTAAATTTTGTTTCAGTCATCCGTCGCACCCACTGTATCTTGCCAATTCGTCTCCGAGCAGGGGATCAGGGAGTACCCTTCTCTTAAACAAAGAAACATGGCAGATTGCGGATGTTCTAGCTATAAGATTTGACGGCATTTCTTCCCTGCGTTCAATGATTCTCCTGGCTTTTACCGTGATCTTGGTCCCATCGGTATTTGGGAATGCACCAATTGCCTCCAAGATTGATAATTGATTGCTCATTTAATTTTTTTTTAAAAAAATTCATGGTCAATAACCATAGAATTAAAAAAAAAACTATAGAATTCTTCCACCCAATTTTCTTGCATTAGCATGCCCATTGAACATGATTCCTACCTCGCGGATTTCTTTCTACAGGGATGGTTGGAACTCTCCAGCGCTCGCCATTCCATGGGCAACTCGCGCATCTCCAGCGCACTCTTTGACATGAAACCACACTCCTCCGCCACCACTGTGGATTTGACTGCGTCACCTGGTGAATCCCCTCACAATTATTTTCATATTTTAGATTAATACTCACCTATACCACATTCTAGGAGATTTTTTTTGTACTTTATTTTTTGGCACTTCTTGATCGAATGAAAGATATGGCTAAGCGACTGGAAGCTGTGTCTGAACAGCCAGTGATGCGGATCGAGTGACGCATCCGCATTTTTCTCTTTTGAAATGGGGATCACGTGGAGATGGGAAGAGTCCCTCCGTGGAGCTGGATGGAAAGACACCCAGCCATGATACTTCATGTTCAGGTAGAACTAGTTGGAACTTACTATTCTTAAAGTTAATTTCTTAGTTTAAAGTGTTTTTATGGGTTGATTAGAACAACTAATATCAAGGAGAGATGACTCCACTTATGTTTTTCCTCCCTAAACCAGATGAAGGGGAAATTTCAGCTACTATTTGCCCTGCTGTCGCTGCTGACAATCAGGTAAAATCTCTCTCTCTCTCTCTCTCTCTCTCTCTCTCTCTCTATATATATATATATATATATATATCGCTAGATAGATATGTCTGCCAAAATATATTTCATTGAGGTCTGCACTTGATAATATGAGAGAAAAGCACAGTCATCTTCCAGTTCATTTCTAACTCGGGTAGTTCATCGATCAATAGTGACAGGAATTAGGGCGCAGGGAAGATATTCACCACAGATCTTTTACTTGTTCTTGTTGAAGCTTTACAGAATTTACTCCATATCCTGGGTCATTTTCAGTCTGTCTCACATCATCTTCTTCATTTTTTTTTCCCCATTAAATTTCGTTTCATTCCTCGCAAATATATCAGCTCATTTCTCTCTTTTCTTCCGTTCTTGAGCGCTGCAGATCCAGAAAGAGAGATCCAAGGCTCTCTCCATGTTCGGAGCTTTGGTTCCTCCAAAGCTTCGTCTTGCCCAAGGTTCATTTGAGACCTGTAAGTCATCGCCACGAATTATCCAACTGATGCATCAAAATAGTATGTTCTTTTCTCTCTGATGGATCCATATTTTTTTCTCTCAGCACTCGAGGCAATCATAGAAATAGCAAATACAAGGTCCATGATCTTGTCTGCTCTCGCCCGGCTGCAGACAGTTGACCTTGGAAGCTGATATGCTGGCAGGAACGTAGTCGTTGACCAGGAGTCGTCTTCAACTAGATTTTCACATGAAATTGATTCGGAGATTAGTTGTTAGATTTGGAGACTGGGTTCATTCTTATGAATGAACGATGAAATCGATTGTTCAACGTTGGGCAGAGCATCTGGATTGTTTGGTGTCAAGAGTTCATTATAGCCAGACTGCGAGCATGAACTGGGATGTTAGCGTGGGCTGGGCTGTGTTCGTCAACCCATACCTGGTTTGCGAGCCTTTCTGTGTATTTCCCGTTCTCGTCGAGGTGCCCTTTGTGTGGCATCCTCTCTCTCTCTCTCTCTCTCTCTCTCTCTCTCTCTCTCTCTCTCTCTCTCTCTCTCTCTCTCTCTCTCTCTCTCTCTCTCTCTCTCTCTTTCCCTCCCTCCCTCCCTCCCTCCCTCCCTCTCCTAGATACGTACAAAGAACTAAGCAGGGGCTGACTAGACCCCTGGACCAACTATAGTCTGACCAGTTAAATTAAGACAAGAACCGTCGCTCTCTCTCTCTCTCTCTCTCTCTCTCTCTCTCTCTCTCTCTCTCTCTCTCTCTCTCTCTCTCTCTCTCCCGTTCTCTCCTCTCTCTTCTGTTTATTAGATACGTACAGAACTCGGCAGGGGATGACTAGACCCCTGGACCAACCAGACCATTTAAATCAAGACAAGAACCGTCTCTCTCTCTCTCTCCCCTCTCCCTCCCCTCTCTTCTGTTTATTAGATACGTCAGAGAACTAGGCAGGGGCTGACTAGACCCCTGGACCAGCCCATTGTCTTACCAATTAAATTAAGACAAGAACCGTCGCTCTTTCTCTCTCTCTCTAAACTAGAATCGGAAACTGAGCTTGATTTGCTGAGAGCCTAGCCTTTCAAATAATCTATCTCATCAGGACACGGGCAAGTGATCTTCTTTTCTTAATTATTTCATCAAAAATTACGTTCTTTCTAACCATTTTATGTGCTCACGGACAAATCTCTCTTGTTTTGCAGAATTAATCTGGTGTCTTCCCCCATCTTCTCACAGCACACAAAAACTTCGATCCCATCACTGCAAGAAGTTTGCCCAAGGCGAGGCTTCGTTTCTGCTCTTGATCTTCTTCATGAAACCCTTCACCTGGGCATTTTGTGTTCCCTTGGAAGGCTGAAGCTCCCTTCTATTCATGCCTTCTCATGTGGTCATCTTTCTCTCTCTCTCTCTCTCTCTCTCTCTCCTTTTTAACTATTCTTATAACGCCTTGGGTAGTTATTAGCTTGGTGTAAACGTCACCCTAATCAATCCCCACTCATGCCATGATATTATCACTTCGTGCCATGTTGCATGTAATATCGCACATGCCACACTGTGCCAAAGAGTGCCATTGTGTACATGCATACATAAACGCGCCCAACCATGCCTAAGTTATGTATGTCATGTCATGCATGCGTTGACCCGCGACATGAAAATGCATGGCTCGATATGTGCATAGGTTGCACCATGTTA